>CM055120.1:325724573-326419573 GCA_029206835.1 Rana muscosa | reverse complement strand
GAAAACCCCCCAGGTCTCAAATGTATGATCTCATTCACCTGAGCAGAAAGTGGCTACAGCCAGAGACTTTGTCCGCACCAAAGATTGTGGAACGTGTTGTAATGGATCGGTTTTTGAGAGCTCTTCCTACTGCCATCCAAAAGTGGGTAAGCCATGGAGACCCAGAGACGGCCGATGGTCTTGTGGATCGTGTGGAGAAATACTTGGCTACAGAGAACCTGACGGCCTCTTCCAGAGACACTCGGACTTTCCACCCTAAGACCAGACCATCCCCAGGGGCGGATAAGAGGATTCCAAGGGGTGAGGGTGGAGAGAGTGAGAGGGTGGGAGCTCTACCCCAAGTTTGGCGAGAACAGCCTGGGAAATCAGCGGCTCAAGAGGCGGCAAGAAGGATCGTTTGCTACCGCTGCCGGCAAGCGGGACATATTGCAGCCAATTGCCCGGTTGTGGAGGAACCCATGCAGTGTGACTTTCTGACGGGCAGACGTCAGTCGCTGTGTGCGACAGTCGCATGCACTGCCATTCGAGGAACTGAGAAACATTTATGCAAAATGTGTGTTAATGGTAGAAATGTTGTGGTATTGCTGGATTCAGGTAGCCTTGTGACCCTGATAAAGGCTGAGTTAGTTAAAACAGAGGTCTCTGGGAATAGCAAGGTAGCTGTTATTTGTGTGCATGGGGACACCCGAGAGTATCCAGTGACTACAGTGTGTTTCGAGACCCCCAAAGGTACCCTCTCTCATCCAGTGGGCTAAGTATCTCAGTTACCGCATGACGCCATTGTGGGAAGGGATTTTCCGAAGTTCTGGGAACTGTGGGATGATCCTGAGCCCCCCACTGGTGCCCCTATGTACCAGGAATGGGATAGCCAGAACTCCCCTGAGAGTGGTGAGGACTCTCCGGAATTTCCCTTATCAGTATTGGCAGGGGAGACTCAAGAAACTGGAGAGGAGCCCACCTCCTCAGACGAAAACCTACCGTCTGTGGAGTTTTCTGATCTTGAGGTTCACAGGGAAAACTTTGCCACAGAACAGTTGAAAGACCCCGCCCTAATAAAGGCACGGGAAAACGTAGTGAAAATAGATGGCGAGTTAGTGAACCCAGATAATACCTGCACTTACCCATACTTCAGCGTAGAGAAGGACCTACTGTATCGGGTGGCAAAAAGGGCAGAAGAAACCGTTGAGCAGCTTGTGGTGCCCAAACCTTACAGGAAGTTGGTGTTGGAGTTGGCCCATGGGCACATTCTTGGAGGTCATCTGGGGACAGAGAAAACCCGAGAGAGGGTATTACAGAGATTCTATTGGCCGGGGGTGATGAAGGACATAGAAAATTATTGTTCCTCCTGCCCTGTGTGTCAGAGGTCGGCCCCGATGCCACATTTCCGTAGCCCGCTGGTCCCTCTACCCATCATTGAGGTCCCGTTTGAGAGGATCGCCATGGATTTGGTAGGTCCTATAATCAAGTCCGCTAGGGGGCACCAGTACATATTAGTTATAATGGACTATGCCACCCGTTATCCAGAAGCGATCCCTCTCCGAAATACCTCGGCCAAAACCATAGCCAAAGAGCTATCTCTTGTGTTTAGCCGGGTGGGTATTTGTAAAGAACTGCTTACGGACCAAGGTACACCCTTTATGTCCCGGGTTATGAAGGAGCTGTGTAAATTGTTCAAAGTGACGCAATTACGTACATCTGTGTATCACCCCCAAACCGATGGGCTGGTTGAAAGATTCAACAAAACCCTAAAACAAATGTTGAAGAAAGTGGTGGATAGAGATGGACTGTCTACTTCCTTATCTGATGTTTGCTATTAGGGAGGTGCCCCAATCCTCTACGGGATTCTCCCCCTTTGAGTTACTGTATGGGAGACACCCAAGAGGGCTGTTGGATATTGCCAAGGAAACTTGGGAAAGTGAGAGTTCTCCCCACAGGAGTGTGATTGAGCATGTCGCCCTGATGCAAGACCCAATTGCACAGGTAATGCCCATCGTGAAGGAACATTTGGCCCAAGCGCAGTTAGCACAGCAGAGAGTGTACAACCGTGGAGCCAAGACCCGTACCTTTTCCCCGGGGGATAGGATACTGGTACTTGTCCCTACGGTTGAAAGTAAATTCCTTGCCAAATGGCAAGGCCCTTACGAGATAATGGAAAAAGTGAGCGAAGTGAATTACAAGGTCAGACAACCAGGAAGGCGAAAGCCCGAACAGATCTATCACGTTAATCTGTTGAAAGCCTGGAGGGATAGAGAGTCCCTAGTCGCAGACACTTGGTCACCAGCTCAAACTGGTTGCGTGATTCCTGAGGTTGGAATAGCAGCCACCTTGTCACAACCCCAACAACAGGAGGTTAAGGAGTTTGTGCTTCGCAACAAGGAGGTATTCTCTGAGCTGCCGGGACAAACATCTGGGGTAGAGCATGACATCATTACCCCGCCCGGTGAAAGGGTGAAGTTAAAACCCTATCGGATCCCAGAGGCCCGACGGGAGGCAATACGGGAGGAAGTACAGAAAATGCTGAACTTAGGGGTGATAGAGGAGTCCCAAAGTGATTGGTCTAGTCCCATTGTGTTGGTGCCTAAACCGGATGGGAGCTGGCGATTTTGTAACGATTTTCGTCAGTTGAACAAAGTTACAAAATTTGACACCTACCCCATGCCACGTATAGATGAGTTGATCGACCGGCTGGGAACAGCCCGATACATGACGACTCTTGACCTCACAAAAGGGTATTGGCAAATCCCCCTGGCCAAATTGGCCAAAGAGAAAACCGCATTTGTAACCCCAGACGGGGCGTTCCAATATAAAAGAATGCCGTTCGGGTTACAGAATGCGCCGGCCACATTCCAGCGGAAAATGGACCAGATGCTGAGGCCCCATCGGAAGTATGCTGCGGCTTACCTGGATGACGTAATTGTCCATAGCACAGATTGGGCCTCACATCTGCCAAAAGTGCAAGCAGTCCTGGACTCTGTTCGGGAAGCGGGGTTTACGGCTAACCCCAAGAAGTGTACCATTGGGCAGGAGGAGGCCAAATATCTTGGGTACACCATTGGGAGGGGAGTAATAAAACCCCAACTCAACAAAGTCGAGGCCATCCAGAGTTGGCCACGTCCCAACAGCAAGAAGCAGGTACGAGCCTTTCTGGGAATCGCTGGGTATTATCGGCGATTCATTCCCCACTTTGCCTCTAAGGCTGTGCCCCTAACCAACCTAACGAAGGGGAAAGGGTCGGTCATGTTTAAATGGACCCCCGAGGCTGAGGCAGCATTCCAATTCTTGAAACAAGCCTTATGTAGCCAGCCAGTGTTGTACTCACCCGACTTCTCTAAAGACTTTGTCGTACAAAGTGATGCGTCAGATGTGGGGTTAGGAGCAGTATTGTCCCAGGTCTGGAACGGGGAAGAGCACCCAGTCATTTACCTCAGCAGGAAGTTGAAGTCCCATGAGGTAAATTACGCCACCGTTGAAAAGGAGTGTTTAGCGGTGAAGTGGGCTCTAGATTCCCTTCGGTACTACCTGCTAGGTAGGCACTTTGACATGGTTACGGATCACGCTCCGTTAAAGTGGATGGCTCAAAACAAGGAAACAAATAGAAGAGTGAATAGGTGGTTCCTGGCCCTCCAGGAATTCAACTTCACAGTAAAGCATCGCCCTGGCGTTCAAATGGGGAATGTGGATGCTTTGTCTCGAGTACATGAATGCCTGATTGCTGGTGTTCCAACCCCGAGGTTAAAACAAGAGGGGGGGGTATGTGACAGCAGGAAGGTAAAGTCACCTGGTTGCATCCAGGGGGGTAGATATATTTCGCCCAGATTCAGGCTTTACGCCGACTTATACAACTAGGTGGAGTGTTGTATAAGCCCAGCTGAGGCTAGTGGGCTCATGGATGACTCATACCTCTAGGGAGAGTGTGGGGCGTCGTGCAGACAGGGAGTTGATGAGACCAGCTGAAGCTTGTCAGCTCATTTAGGCCTCTATAAAAACTCCCAGATTCATTAGGTGTTTGCTCATGCCTGGACCCAGACCTGTGTGGACTGTCTAGGGAGAGTGAACCCCTGTGCGGTGAGACAAAGCCTGTGTGGCTATTTGCTTGGACATTTAAAACCAGGGACTTAGGGACTAGGACAGCACTAGGCTGATCCCAGTTGTTAGTTAGGAAACCTGTATGTTTAGTCAGAGGTCAAGTTGACCAGGATTTATTTTGTTTATGTTTCTTTTGGCTTTGCTGTGTTTTGTCACTGTAAATAGAAAATAAACCGCACCTTTTTTTGATTTTGAAAACCAAAACCTCCGTTTGCTGGGCCTGTTTTTGTGTGGGGAGCCCATCCCGGGGGTCACACACACCCGCTGCCGAGCTAACCCCCTCACAATATATATATATATATTATATACACACACACACAAATCGTGTATATATATATATGTATATGTATATATATATATATATATATATATATATACACACACACACACAGTTGCAAAAAAAAGTATGTGAACCCTTTGGAATGATATGGATTTCTGCACAAATTAGTTATAAAATGTGATCTGATCTTCATCTAAGTCACAACAATAGACAATCACAGTCTGCTTAAACTAATAACACACAAATAATTAAATGTTACCATGTTTTTATTGAACACACCATGTAAACATTCACAGTGCAGGTTGAAAAAGTATGTGAACCCTTGGATTTAATAACTGGTTGAACCTCATTTGGCAGCAATAACTTTGAACCAAACGGTTCCTGTAGTTGCAGATCAGACGTGCACAACGGTCAGGAGTAATTCTTGGCCATTCCTCTTTACAGAACTGTTTCAGTTCAGCAACATTCTTGGGATGTCTGGTGTGAATCGCTTTCTTGAGGTCATGCCACAGCATCTCAATCGGGTTGAGGTCAGGACTCTGACTTGGCCACTCCAGAAGGCGTATTTTCTTCTGTTCAAGCCATTCTGTTGTTGATTTACTTTTATGCTTTGGGTCGTTGTCCTGTTGCAACACCCATCTTCTGTTGAGCTTCAGCTTGTGGACAGATGGCCTTAAGTTCTCCTGCAAAATGTCTTGATAAACTTGGGAATTCATTTTTCCTTCAATGATAGCAATCCGTCCAGGCCCTGACGCAGCAAAGCAGCCCCAAACCATGATGCCCCCACCACCATACTTCACAGTTGGGATGAGGTTTTGATGTTGGTGTGCTGTGCCTCTTTTTCTCCACACATAGTGTTGTGTGTTTCTTACAAACAACTCAACTTTGGTTTCATCTGTCCACAGAATATTTTGCCAGTACTGCTGTGGAACATCCAGGTGCTCTTGTGCAAACTGTAAACGTGCAGCAATGTTTTTTTTGGACAGCAGTGGCTTCCTCTGTGCTATCCTCCCATGAAATCCATTCTTGTTTAGTGTTTTATGTATCATAGATTCGCTAACAGGGATGTTAGCATATGCCAGAGACTTTTGTACGTCTTTAGCTGACACTCTAGCATTCTTCTTCACCTCATTGAGCAGTCTGCGCTGTGCTCTTGCAGTCATCTTTACAGGACGCCCACTCCTAGGGAGAGTAGCAGCAGTGCTGAACTTTCTCCATTCATAGACAATTTGTCTTACCGTGGACTGATGAACAGCAAGGCTTTTGGAGATACTTTTATAACCCTTTCCGGCTTCATGCAAGTCAACAATTCTTAATCGTAGGTCTTCTGAGAGCTCTTTTGTGTGAGGCATCATTCACATCAGGCAATGCTTCTCGTGAAAAGCAAACCCTGAACTGGTGTGTGTTTTCAGAGGGCAGGGCAGCTGTAACCAACACCTCCAATCTCATCTCATTGATTGGACTCCAGTTGGCTGACACCTCACTCCAATTAGCTCTTGGAGATCTCATTAGTCTAGGGGTTCACATACTTTTTCCACCCGCACTGTGAATGTTTACATGATGTGTTCAATAAAAACATGGTAACATTTAATTCTTTGTGTGTTATTAGTTTAAGCAGACTGTGATTGTCTATTGTTGTGACTTAGATGAAGATCAGATCACATTTTATGACCAATTTGTGCAGAAATCCATATCATTCCAAAGGGTTCACATACTTTTTTATTGCAACTGTGTGTAAATATATATATACACACACACACACAAAAAAACTGTAATTTGCATATATTACTTAACCACTTGCTTCGCCTGCCCATAGTCAAATGACGTCCGCAGGAGGGATCTCCCATCCTGGGCGGCCATCATATGACATCCTTGGCTTCCCGGCCATCCCCTGACAGGATCCACGTCCTGTCAGGGGAGAGGAGACCATTCGTGTGTTCTCAGCACAGAGGAACACCGATTGGTCTCCTCCCCTTTGTGAGTCCTCTCCCCCTACAGTTAGAATCACTCCCTAGGTAACACATTTAACCCCTTCCCTGCCAGTGACATTTATACAGTAATCAGTGCATTTTTATAGCACTGATCGCTGTATAAATGCGAATGGATCCAAAATAGTGTCAAAAGTGTCCGATGTGTCCCCTGCAATGTCACAGTCACAATAAAAATCAAAGATCGCTGCCATTACTAGTAAAAAAATAACAATAAAAATTGCATAATTCTATACCCTATTTTGTAGCTGCTATAACTTTTGCGCAAACCAATCAATATACGCTTTTTGCGATTTTTTTTACGAAAAATATGTAGAAGAATACATATTGGCCTAAACTGAGGTAAAAAAATGTTGTTTTTTTTTGTTTTGTTTTTAAATTGGGATATTTATTATAGCAAAAAAAATTGTGTTTTTTTTTTTTCAAACTTGAGGTTCTTCTTTTGTTTATAGCGCAAAAAATAAAAACTGCAGAGGTGATCAAATACCACCAAAAGAAAGCTCTATTTGTGAGGAAAAAAATTTATAAAAATGTAATTTGGGTACAGTGTTGCATGACCGCACAATTGTCATTCAAAGTGCGACAGCGCTGAAAACTGAAAATTGGCCTGGGCAGGAAGGGGGTGAAAATGTCCTGTATTGAAGTGGTTAATAACTAATAGTAAATAAATCAGTACTTGATACAAGATATATATAAAATCAAACATAAAAAGTGTAGCGTTATACCAATAAGTAATACGTATACATAAATTGATATTTCCCTTAATTTAATAAAAACATTAAACATGTGATACATGCTCATATATATATGTGAAACAAGTAAGATTTTAAATAGAATAAAGTGTGCATATAAAGTCCATTCAAATAGATTTTCGAACAGGTACCCATGTGACCTAGTCTTCTGTGCACTTCTTTATTACAATCAGTGATCCACAGCATTCAGACGTAATGCTTTAATCTACACACAATGTGCAAATGAACTTACCAGAAAAACATGACCCTCTTGTATAGATAGGTCAAAAAAAGCTTGATTAAATTTGCAGCCTCCTCCAGGAACAGAGACCAGCCTAACACTCTTAAATCCAAACCTTCCAGGGTAAATGGGATATACTCAAATAAAGATCGGCTCGACCACATCAGACAAATAATTCAGTGTTATACAGTCAGGTCCATAAATATTGGGACATCAACACAATTCTAATCTTTTTTTTCTCTATACACCACCACAATGGTTTTGAAATGAAACAAACAAGATGTTCTTTAACTGCAGACTTTCAGCTTTAATTTGAGGGTATTTACATCCAAATCAGGTGAATGGTGTAGGAATTACAACAGTTTGTATATGTGCCACCCACTTTTTAAGGGACCAAAAGTAATGGGACAGATTAACAATCATAAATTAAACTTTCACTTTTTAATACTTGGTTGCAAATCCTTTGCAGTCGATTACAGCCTGAAGTGTGGAACGCATAGACATCACCAGACGCTGGGTTTCATCCCTGGTGATGCTCTGCCAGTCCTCTACTGCAACGGTCTTCAGTTCTTGCTTGTTCTTGGGGCATTTTCCCTTCAGTTTTGTCTTCAGCAAGTGAAATGCATGCTCAATCGGATTCAGGTCGGGTGATTTACTTGGCCATTGCATAACATTCCACATCTTTCCCTTAAAAAACTCTTTGCTTGCTTTCACAGTATGCTTCGGGTCATTGTCCATCTGGACTGTGAAGCGCCACCCAATGAGTTCTGAAGAATTTTACTGAATATGAGCAGATAATAATATTGCCCGAAACACTTCAGAATTCATCCTGATGCTTTTGTCAGCAGTCACATCATCAATAAATACAAGAGAACCAGTTCCATTGGCAGCCATACGCGCCCACGCCATGTCACTACCACCACCATGCTTCACTGATGAAGTGGTATGCTTTGGATCATGAGCAGTTAATTTCCTTCTCCATACTCTTCTCTTCCCATCACTCTGGTACAAGTTGATCTTGGTCTCATCTGTCCATAGGATGTTGTTCCAGAACTGTGAAGGCTTATTTAGATGTTGTTTGGCAAATCTAATCTGGCCTTCCTGTTTTTGAGGCTCACCAATGGTTTACATCTTGTGGTGAACCCTCTGTATTCACTCCAGTGAAGTCTTCTCTTGATTGTCGACTTTGACACACATACACCTACCTCCTGGAGAGTGCTCTTCATCTGGCCAACTGTTGTGAAGGGTGTTTTCTTCACCAAGGAAAGAATTCTTCGGTCATCCACCACAGTTGTTTTCCATGGTCTTCCAGGTCTTTTGGTGTTGCCGAGCTCACCGGTGCATTCTTTTTTAAGGATCTTCCAAAGAGTTGATTTGGCCACACCTAAGGTTTTTGCTATCTCTCTGATGGGTTTGTTTTGTTTTTTCAGCTTAATGATGCCTTGCTTCACTGATAGTGACAGCTCTTTGGATCTCATATTGAGAGTTGACAGCAACAGATTTCAAATGCAAATAGCACACTTGAAATGAACTCTGGACCTTTTATCTGCTCCTTGTAAAGGGGAAAATGAGGGAATAACACACACCTGGCCATGGAAGAGCTGAGCAGCCAATTGTCCCATTACTTTTGGTCCCTTAAAAAGTGGGAGGCACATATACAAACTGTTGTAATTCCTACACCGTTCACCTGATTTGGATGTAAATACCCTCAAATTAAAGCTGAAAGTCTGCAGTTAAAGCACATCTTGTTTGTTTCATTTCAAAACCATTGTGGTGGTGTATAGAAACAAAAAGATTAGAATTGTATCGATGTCCCAATATTTTTGGACCTGACTGTATGCAAAGGTACAAAGCACAAAAGGCATCTCTGTACTGTAAAACGGTTTAAAAACAATTTTTTATTAAAAAAAATTGCACTTACAATGGATAAAAACACCAAACAGCGCTGTTCTGGAACAAAATCTTGATCTACCCAAATCCAAGATGGCTGTTGGACAGCGTGCCGATGCGGTGACATGGTCCCGAGCTCTGTCTAAATATATTTCTTAAATATATTCCGTACAAAGGATATAAATCCACTTTGTGTGCACCAAATGTCCTTCTAAAAGCAGTGGTGACATCATCACTGTGCTGTACATTGCCTGCGCAGAGGGCAGAGCTGTTGGAGGGACCCAGCAGCCTCCACCCACTACAGGTCATCTGCAGAAAACTACAGGAGGGGGCGGAGACAAGACCAGCCACACTGCACAAGTAGAGAGAGCAGCAGTGACAGGTCTTTCCGGTCTTTATTAGAGGACACTCCTGCACAGAGGTAATGTTTCACACGGGATTAATGCACAGGTCAGGAAGAAATACACCACCAGGATTCAAGTAGGAATACACATGCCTCTTGTATTTAGACATTATTTAATTATCCCTGAGTTCAGCTTTAAGTAAAATACTTAAAATGGTTACTGTTTAAAGTGAGCCCATCTTATAAACACATGGCTCCCAAATGTCCTTTTTCATCCTAATTTGTCCATTACTTCTTTTGGTCTGGTGTATACACCTCTTAAAAATTTACTATTTACCTTTTTATAATGCCAGTATAAGGTAAGGCTCTGAAAGACTGAAGTCACTACTGCATGAATGATTCTTTCAGGGCAAGATGCAAATATTAACAATGTGTAGGCATCGGCGACACATGAGTGTAGTACGCATTGCAACGTATACAAACAGTAGCACATGTATGTCTGTATAAGCTGAAATGCACTGCAGAACACTCTTGCTGACAACAAAATGCTGCATAATTAGTATTTGGCTGTGAGTATGGGTCATGAAACTGGGCAATAGGAAAGGAAATACCCCCACTACTTCAAAACAAAAAAAACTTAATATATGATATAAAAGAATTACAGATAGCATTTATGATTATAAACGCAAATATCCCCAACCTTGTAATGAAATGCAAATCAAATTCATATAACTATTACATAATCTATTGCTCTTTGTAAGGTGATAAGTTGGGCCTAAAGGGCAACAAAATAATAGTTGAAGGGTTTCTTCTATGGGATTACTGTACAGGAATCAGCTGTGTGCCATACACTATTGGTCCCCACTGCGCCACCTTCATTTTACTTTCCATCGTCACAATTACCGAAAAAATTGTAGGTATTTATTTATTAAATGTGAGAGGACAGTATGTAGATGGCCACTGCGGATCCCTCCTTCAGAAAATGCTAGCTGCCTTGTTTTTATCCTGACAAAAAATACACACAAAAGAAAAAACTAGCAAGTGCACTGATTAACAGTTTGGTATAGCCCTCCAGCTGGCTGTTGGTGATATCTAGACAAGTCAAAGGGTGCTGCTGCTCTCTATGGATCCTCTGGGTGGCAGGAACACATCAAGACAAAAACACAAAAGAAGAGAGCACAAAGCCGCCCTAGTATAACTCGGCTTTAATATGGTAAAGTTAAAAACACTACAATCGTCAAACTTACATTGTGTGAAGATAGATACAGCATAAGGATTCCACTGTGGCCGCACTCCTATAACCACCTCAAGATCCCGACAGGGGAAGAGGGAGCCATGGACATTTAACCTAGCTGCTTGGATCCTGGCAGCACATCTGAGGCTATCCACCACCACACTCAACATGCAGATCCTAATGCGCTTGCGTTCGGTCCAGCCGCCGCTGCTCTTCCAGGACACACGAACCCACACAAGCAGGATACAGGGGGGAAGAGAGTGAGGACATCACACAGTTGCCATGACAACGCATTTCGGAGGCATGGCCTTCTTCAGGTCATCCTGAGTGACCCGAGGAAAAAGGCCATGCCTCCAAAATGCGTTGTCATTCTCTTCTTTTGTGTTTTGTTTTTATCCTGAACCTCCATCTTTAGATTCCTAAGTCACTAATCCAGATCAAGTATGCAGATCAGGAGTTCAGACTTCACTCTGACTTCACTTGATGCCTCTTTGCTTTTGGTCGGTGACTTGGAAAGTATTGAAGCCATAGCTCAATATGACAACCAGGCCTCTTCATTCGATCAAAATGATGATGTTGATGTATAGAAACATTTTAAAATGATCTTTTCCTTTGCTCATTCAAGGCATAGATGACTTAGATCCTATGTAACATATATGCACCTTTCCCAACTCCCACGCCACTCCTGTCCTCTGCCATGGAGAAGTGAAATACCCAGCACTCCAAAATATGGGTGAGCGTTTGACTCCTCATCTTGCACTTGGCAATGCTGGTGATATGTGATTGGCCCAGCACTGACCACACAAAGCAGGAAAGGAATCAATAGTCCTATGTAAACTCCATCAATTTGGCTTGGCGATTATGCGGGGCTTTCTTACCCAATTCTGGTTGAACAGTACAGCACAAATGCAAAAAAAAATGAGTAAATACTAGAGCGTAAGATGGGGTTTTTAAAGAAGAACTTTTACTTTAATTTTGTTTTCAGTGTTCTGCCCCCCAGGGGATAAAGTACTACATGTTCCTACATGCCTTGTAAGCCTAGCTACAAGCCCAGACAGCCTGCCATCCTCCACCAGCATCCATTTGATGGCTAGCAAGGAGATAGCTACTTGATAACCAGCGTTTGTCTCGGCTCCAAGCACTTACCCGAGATAAGAGAGGCCACCCCACCTCCTACATTCCTGTTGCTGCCACTTGTCTCGGGCTAGTGCTTGGCACTGAGACAAGCACTGGTTGTCAAGCAACATCTCCTTGCTCGCTACAATGTCAGATGACTGCAGGGGGAGTGACACCTTGTAGCTAGGCTTACAAAGCACTTAGGAACATGGGATAAAATATTATATGTACTTTATCCCCTCGGGGTAAGAACACTTTAAACATCAAGCAAGAGTTCTTCTTTAACATATAATACATAGAATTATCTGCAACAAAAAAAAACACACACATAAAAAGATAACAGGGATACTGGAGGTCACAGGGGACTTCCATGTACAAGACTCCATATCTCTATGTCAGTTTCAGTGGCAAGAACTACTTACAGAAAGGGGTTCAAAATCCACATTTGTCAAGAAGTGTGGACCCCAAACCAAAATTTTGCATAAGGAACCATGCAGTCCAAGGTTGGCCTTGCATACTAATCTATTCCACTGACATGGCTATTAGGATTCGGGAAATATTAAGAAAGATATGAATGGCCAATAAATCAGGACACGTCCAGTAAGCTTGTGATTGTTCTCACAATTTTACAGTTACAATAGAAATAGTTGAACAAGCAGAGTTCCACAGGAGGACAAAGGAATGGGAAAATGATAACAATGTATTACTCTGGTGCTTTGTACATCCTTAGGTATCAGTTCCCCAGTGCCCTTTAGAAAGTTCTAACAATTGTACAAAAAGGACTAGTGTGCCTAGCTTGGAAACAATGTCTTAACTTCAAAAGATTTTAAGTCCTCTAAAATTCTGCTCAGCATAACTAACAGAACAAGATTTAAAAGAGAACACCAGAGGAAAAAAACTCCTCTGTAATATACAACAATGAAAATGATTTTCCTTTTTCTGACAATGGTCCGTTTTCTATGTATTCCAAACAGACACAACCCTTTGCACACAATTCAATACTATCCCGTTTGGCCCTGACAATCATAACCTTCCCTTCACTGAGCTTGTTCTTACCTGCAGTGAGATATTAAAGCTGAAATCCAGGTAGACAGAGTAACCATGTTGACTGGCACGCCCATTATGCTTCTGAAAACCATAAAAGGACAGAGACCTTCCCACTATGAACCACCAAAGTCTGATTTGTCCTGAGCGGTCACAAGTTGTTTAGTGCAGTAGCTCTCAATGCATTTCATGCATATGGAAATAAAGAATTTTATAGCTGATGTTTAAACTTATTTTGTTGAATAGGTAACAATAGCTCTACAGTGTAATTCACTATTTACTTTTTAGGCTTTTGTATTAATGATAGACCTTTCAATTCTGCATGACAAGATATTATGTGTTTCTGAATCATTGTGAACACTTCGTCTGATGGGAAAAAGTACTCCCAAAAACATAAAAAAGTGTCAATACTTCTAAAGATTATTAGTAATGTCTTACTCTAAAGCCTCATACACACGGTCGGACTTCAAACAAACTTTTCAGTGGATTTTTGTTTGAAGGGCATTGGCCGTGAACTTGGTATGCATACACACGACAGGACTTTTTCAGCAAACTTTCCCAAAATCACATGTTTTTTCTGTTCTTTTCCGCCACCCTTTGGTCAACTTCTGCTATTGTTGGTTGATTTTAAAGTGGTTGTAAACCCACTTTGTAAACAAACACCTACAGGTAAGCCTAGATTAAGGCTTACCTGTAGGTGCAAGAAATATCTCCTAAACCTACACGGTTTAAGAGATATTTGCAAAAAAAGACATGCACCGATGTCTACGGCACATGCGCGCCGTAGACAAAGGTGCATTCACAGGGTTAATCCCATTCAGAATTCCGGCTCTGCCGGAATAGAAAGCTCCAGCGCGCATGCGCGGAGTGACGTCTTCGCTGCTCCGGCCAATCACAGCGCCGGAGCGGCGCTGTGATTGGCTGGAGCGGCGATACCCGGAAGTAACCTTCCGGGTATCTGAGGAGCGATGGCTGCGGCCGGAGCGGGGGACGAGGATGGCTTCGGGGGTCCCGATCTAAGGTAAGTGATTCATAATGAACTAGTATGCTAGTCATACTAGCTCATTATGGCTTTTTCTTGCAGGTGATTTAAAAAAAAAAAAATGTTGTCTGGGTTTACAACCACTTTAACATTGGTTCTGAGCATGCGTATTTGTACTTCGGACTAAAGTCCGATGGATTTCTGTACACACGGCAGGACTTTGCACCGTAGGACTTTTGTTGCCGAAAAATTTGTCTGTTTGCATAGCGAACTTTTGTCCGATGAAAACTGAAAAAGTTTGGCCGATGGAGCGCACACACGGTCGGATTTTTTTGAAAACCTGGGAATTTAGAAGTTTGTTGTCAAAAAGTCAGACCGTGTGTATGGGGCTTTAGACTAAACAGTTCCCAGCTCAACAGACATCCATTGCCCAGTGTCCAGTCTGGATTTTAGATGGTGGGAGCACTCTGAAACTTCAAGGCTGTCATGACTTTTATGCATCTGGAGAATCTACGCATGTGGAGCACATCAGAATCCCCTCCAGGAGCAGCCCTAATTCAACACTATGTACTGAAAACTGTATTGACCACAGCAATTACTCATGTTATAATATCCAGACTACGTGTTGGAACAGAAGAATCCAAGTGAAGTCAGAAGATGACAGACAGTATTCTATACCCAGATACAGATCAGATTGACAGCCTTATGGGCCCATATACCAACCTTTCTTAGGAAGATAGAAAATCTTAAATAATTTGGCTACCCTTAGTTACAGGTGGAGAACCCCCAGATGGTTCCTTGGGCTAGCATTTGACTTTAGTGCAGAATTTACAACTCTGTGTGAGGTCGAGTCAATTTGGGAAGTTTGACAGGACCTTAAACTTGGAGATACAGGATAAGTGACCAAAAATAAGATCCCTAACCCTAGTTAGTCAACACAAAAGAAGAACCAAAACTATCGCTCTGTACTCCACAGACTATAGAGCAGTTTTAAAGCAACACATGTACGCCAACCCCCCCCCCCCCCCGATGAGCCGTACAGAGCTTCCTGCAATGTCCTCTGACAGTGGTTTTTCAACAGCTCTCAGAAACCATCTTCAGCAGACAAGTTTACACCCCTGGAGCTCCAATTCAGGTAGTCCCAAATTTGTTAGACCTCTGACCCAGACCTCAGATCTGCCAAAGGCACTCCCCAGACAGCAAGCCTGGGAGGCATTATACTTGAATACAAACAGCCTCCTCTCCTGGCACCAGCCCTGGAGGTAAAAGAGCTCTTCCAAGTTAACCCCAAATATTTATATTCTCCCCAATATGCACCATTGACAATAAACCCCCTAGTATGTGGCAAAGGATGCATACATATCCATAACTCAGAATTATTGTATCTTCTCACAATATTGCCAGGGACACTCCATAACTGCAGGCAGGAACAAACAATAAAACTAAGCTGAGGAGAAACCTAAGGAAAACAGAACTATAGCAATCCATGACCGGGCTGGTTACAACACAACAGCACAATATTTAGGGCAGAAGCCTGTTGGTGGCATGGATGACCAACAGCTAAATATGGCCAGTACATGCGACTGTGATATCATGTCTGTGGGAAGCTTTACACTGCAAATGAGACAACCTCATTTTGTTCAAGCTTAATATAGAAGCCCATTTTTCTTGTGTAACTTGGCATAATTAAAAAAAAAAAAAAAAAGAATAAGAATGAATATATCTAGATTTATGACTTATAAAAGGTACCTATTGCCCACACTCGCAATGTAGCCCTCTGGATAAGGATGTTAATATTTAAACAGGATTCATAAATTTTACATATCTAGATTAAAATTTGAATGCTAATTTGGGTGATCACGAGCCACTCTTCCAAATTTACACACATCAATCCGGCAAGGCAGCCCTAGAGTTTGTAACGAGCAAGAAAATGATAAGCCGCAAATAAATAAAATAATAGCAACGAGAGAGAAAACATTTGTACAAAAGTCGGTGTAAAGCGTTAGCGGAACTAAAACCTCGTAGGCAGCCGTGTATTAAATATACATAAAATGCAAATTCGTTTCCAAAGAAAGACAGAAACAACAGACCAGTATCATTTATTTTAATGTGACACCAACCTTTATTCTGTATAACTGCCAAAAAAACACATTCATTAGGTGCCGCGCCAATCTGCAACATGTAAATAAATTACATTCATTTCAAAAGATTTCACGGGTCACCAGGGAAAAGTAAAAAGGCAATTATATAAAGCTGATGCGGTTTTGAGAAACAAATGACATTTTCTGCTTCTAGGGGCCTGGTAATTTTACTTGTAGAGAATTAGGAAATTTCTCTTTTCAGGAACAGTTTAAGGATGAGAGACGTCGCTATTTAGAAAAGGGGAAGCAATGTTCTGGTCGTAGCTGGGAAGGAAAACAAGTTACAGTGATGTAGAACAGGAGTAAGTTGGTCATAAAATCAATGTTCTGTCACATGTTCTGCCTTATACAGAGAATGTAGTAACCGTATGCAACAGGAAATAGGTAAAGAGCTAAGGTTCTGATAAGATAAAAAATAAATAAAAAATAATAAAATAAAATAAAGAGGATGATAAACAGACAAAAATGAACCTTAAAAGGCAATCCATCACGTATAAAATTCTTTCATACTTGGTGATGAGTTAATATTAAAGAAGAGTCACCAGAGTCGACATTTGCTTCACAAGGAATATAGCCACAATCTGGCCACTAATGTTGTGAACTAGTAAAGGAATCCAATAATTCAGAGAGTCTGTGTTCTGACCCCTGGTCAAAGAGTGAGTCGGCTTCAGGAGGGCACACCATGGGGGGGGGCATTGGGAGGGCACCACACCACAGGGAGGGTGTCAGCAGAGCACACTATGGGGGGTTCAGAAGTGGTTTCCTGATGCAGAGCAGTGCAGGGAAGCTGTTGTGGCAGATCTACTTGTGGTGAGCTGATCCCTGCCAGCCCTCCTCTCTCATCCATCACACATGATGTCACCCACAAGTGCCTTGCATGGACTAGAGAGGAGGGCCGGTGGGGATCAGCATAATACACTCAGGTGATAAGTTCAGGCATGTTCGGAAAACAGCCGAACCTGCCTGAGCTACCCCCCCCCCCCCCCGGAAAGCTGTGATAGGCAGCAGATGTATTCCCTGCCCCACAGCCACATCTCACGAAGAAGCGTGCTGCAGGGAGAGTAATGCCTCTGCCACCTAGGATTGGCTTGGGCTGCTTTCTGGCCTCAGAGCTCAGGTGACCAACATAATTGAGATCATTGCTTCGATGTGACACTCCGCGACTCTGGGGGAGGAGCACTTGCAGGTTGGCAGGACAGGGACTCAAATATGATCTACCTGCTCAAGATCCTATGAATCAAGTGAAATTGCATGACCATGTCGTCTTCTACCATGCACTCCACCTTTAAGGCCAACCAAATGTTTCCCCTCATTCTATAAATTATACCCTTTATCTGCCATGGTGTAGCTGGTGTACTGGTGCACTAGAGCAATGCCTATACAAAAAAAACAAAAAACTGGAGCACTTAACAAGTTTACTGTACTCCCTGTATGGCTCTCCAACACTTAACATTGACTGTATTTTCCTTTAAATGTATCTACAAAAAAGCCAACTGTCTTTTTCTCTTTATTTTCACCTGGGGATCCTGCCAGTGAACACAATTCCTGTCCTACAGAACAGGTAGATGGCAGCACAGAAATCCAGGAAATTAACACAAGAGGGCTTCAGATGCCCACAACTAAAATGAAAACTGCCTGCTTCCGAGATCAAACCAAGGAGTGGGGACACTAGCTGAGGAGCTTAGAGACCCTGGTATAAGCCACATGCGAATGTGATCTCCTTATACGAGATCAGTGGATCTGGTAAGCAGCAGTAGTTATATTGGTGGAGGAGTCTTTCCTGTCCCAAATTCATCACTTTTCTCTGGGTGCATGTCTGTTTGAAGTCACAGATTTTGTATGCGAAGAGGACTCTGTTATTGCAGTTAAATCCTATGTGGAACATAACACTGTAGACCCTCTGCTTTCTATATTTTTCGTCAACTATGGACTATAAGTATATCTTCTTCATTTTCACACTTGGGGATCTATTTTTGGTGACTACCCTTATTGGGTGGATATTAATTCCAGTGGGCAGGCTGGTTGCTATATCGCCTGGTCACTGCCATTTACTTTTTATTTTTGTTATGCATTTATTTTATTGATTGATTTCAATTGGATTCACTTGTATATATTATGTTATTTTGTTTCACAGCATTGTTCATATATTTGGTCATTTGTTGTCCAAATCACATTGCAGCGCAGCTTTTTTATAATACAATCTAGTTTAGTGTGTGTATCTCACATGGTTAGTTGCAGCAGCAGCACTTTTTCACTTCTAGTTTGTCACACAGATTGAGATAGTGTACCGTTTTCACCTAAGCAGCACTTCTAATACCGCGTACACACGATCATTTTTCACGTCGTGAAAAATTACATTTTTTGTTTTCAACAAGAAAAACGACCGTGTGTGGTCTTTTTGTCATTTTTCACGACGTGAAAAACGGCATTAAAAACGACGAGAAAAATTAGAACATGTTCTAATTTTTCTCGTCGTTTTTCTTGACATTTCTTCCGCGGCAGTTTCCCATAGGGAAACACTGCCGCGGAGCCCATAGACGATCGTTTTTCTCGTCACTTTAAAAAATGACGAGAAAAATGACCGTGTGTGGGGAACAAGCTGTTCCCTCATTTAAAATGTCATTATTCACGGCGGTTTTTTAACCGCCGTGAATAATGATCGTGTGTACGCGGCATTAGGGTTTATAATTGCATATGAACCATTAATCTTTCACTGAGACTGAGCAGTATTTCCTTATACAAGAACTACAGAACACCCCCCCCCATTCCCCATTTCTATAACATAGCGAGGGGTGTTCTGTAGTTCACAAAATAGCACTGGTAAGAGCTGATAGCACTGTTTGAGTTTTATGTTCAGTGCACAGGCAGTTACAAGTACCCTGAATTGGCAGGATAAGCAGGTATTTTTTGCATTAATGGAACAGATATATCTAAAAAAATAAAATAAAAAAAAACACACTTTCAATGTTTAACAGCATAGGGAGCAAATAAGAGAAGCTCATTGTTAGGGTTTACATATCGTTGAAATATCATTTCTATACACCAGGGTTGGTTGCCCCTGGTAGAAGGACTACAGATCCCCATACATACTGCCAGACTGTAGGTGGAAAAGGAGGCACTGTAGTCTCTCAACATCTGCAGCACTACTCAGCCCAAAACTCTGTTGCAAGAAGTCCCCCCAAGTAAATAACACGCCTCAGGCTTCAGGAAGAATCTGTGATTACCCGCTTGTACTATTAAGAAAAACACATAAAATGTATCCCAGTTTACAGCTCATAAAATTAGGAAACTGTGATGTAATAGGAACAAACTGGATGAATGTAGACCTCAGCTATGTTGTGGTCTTTGTTTTGTAGCATACTGAATCATGCAGAAGTGCTGCCCTTTAAGGTTGAGGTACAAATGTCTTTAAGATTTTAACTTTTTGCATCAGGAAATGACAATCTGGATTACTTGAGGCTGCCCATTGGCTGACCCTTGTTTCTATGATTCCCCACTGATGAATAATGCCAAAGAAGATAACTGGGACACCTGACAAAAATGGTCTTCACAGTAAACTTGGTGATGAGTTGTTCACTTTAAGGTAATTGAAAATGACAAGGGGTCACTCTTCATGGTTGGAGAGATTTTCCCTCTGCATTTCATAAGACTTCTTTACAGTAAGAGCTGTAAAATTGTTCGACAGACTTTCATGGGAGCTAGCTGTAGGTAACTCTGATTGTTTAAAAAAAATAATATGTAGGTTTCTAATTGCACAAAATAAATTGTGCTAATATTGATACGTAATAACACTGTAGATTGTTGATCGAGGGACTTAAGGGTGGCCAATCTTATCCAGGGTTTCATGGGATCCTAGGGTTCCTCTACAGCAGTGGTTCTCGACTCCTGTCCTCAGAACCCACTAACAGGCCAGGTTTACAAGATAACTGAAATACATCACAGGTGATATAATTTTCTGCTCAGTGATTGCAGTATTGTAGTCTGCATTTCCCCAAGGTAATACATAAAATCTGGCCTGTTAGTGGGTTCTGAGGACAGAACCACAGCTCTAGAGGTTCGTAAGGGTTCCTTTGGCTGTGGCTCATTAAAGTGGATGTAAACCCTCACATATATCCAGTGGAGTAAACAGCCTCAGATGATACACAGAGATAAAACAAATCTCCCTACATAGGTTGTACATATATATCAGCTGTCTTCAGCTTTATATACTGTTTAGAAAGTGCACATCGTGTTAGGAGATTTTCTCTTCCTGCTCAACACTGCAGTGGAGCCTGGGCATACAGCCGAGACAGCCGATTGGAGGAAAGGCACACACCCCCTCTGCTCATAGGTAGAGACTTTCAGCTCTGTTCGTTGAATCGTTCAGGGCTCTGCTAATCTATTTATAGCATCCTCCCCAACACAAAACTCAGGCTACTTTTATCATATGTGACAGAGAACTTGTCAGGAGTTATCAGGCTGATAACAGAAGACCAGTGCAGGTGAGAGCTACTGGACAGTGCTTTGAAGAGAAATAACAAAACACTGCATATATATGTGCCCAGCTCAAATTTCATGAATCAGGTTTACATCCACTGTCTGCAAGACCTCATTGAGCTGTGGTTTTGCCGCCCCCTCACTACCCAGCCCCAAATTAACACAGCCACTAGCCATATTAGTGCCACAGTGCAGCCAAAATTATACCACAGGTCCTGATCAGCAGGCAGGACAGCCAGCAAGCGTGACCTATTCAAGTGAACTAGGCCATGATACAATTTCCCTGCAAGCATGTATAATGCAAGCAGTTGTGGTGCGGTGCTACGGCCTTTTAAGGTTTGAAACAGGCATCCAGGAGTGACATATTGCCTCTGAATCACTTGTCAAATGTCTCTGAAAAGCAATCCATGTTGGAGGGATGGCAACAGCCACAAGTGTAAATAAGGCATTTGGGTTTGCATTCATCTTACTGCCCAGGACTGTAAAGGCTGTAAAGGTTGCATTTGTCTTGCTGAATGTAAGGAGTAGTTTTGCCATTGACCTCCGATTAATTATTTTCAGTAAGAGTTCCCCCGAAAATGATTTTAGGGGTTCCTCTGGGATATAAAGTTTGAGAAAGGCGGCCTTAGGAGACCAGGAAAAAATTTTTTTCCCTGTTGGAGCAAATTGGATCATGGATTTTAGCTAAACTCGATGGACATACAGTAAAACCTTGGTTTGAGTGTAACTTGGTTTAAGAGCGTTTTGCAAGACAAGCAACATTTTTTAATACATTTTGACTTGATATACAAGCAATGTCTTGATATAAGATTAGCGTCGTGTCACAACTGAGTATAAAAGAGAAGAGAGGCACCTATAAGTGTAGCAATATGGTTACATTTAATGAAGGTACAACATTTAGCAACATATTGCTACACTAAGGCTGCATTAACACCTGAGCGTTTTGTAGCCCTAAGCCTGAAGCTACAAAACGCTAGAGGGGAAAAAATACATTATTCTCTATGGAGATGGTTCACATCTCCACTCAAAAACGTCTGAAGCCGAACGCCTGAAGCTCAAACAAGTTCCGGACCCTTTTTTGTCGCGCGAATCGGGCAGATTGGGTGTTTTAGGATTCATATAATGTAATGGAAACGCCCGATTCAAGCGTCTAGCGCGACAACGAGCGTTTCAACGGGCGCAAATTCGCGCGACAAAACAATGGTAAAAACGACGGTAAAAACGCCCGAATCGCTACGCTCAGGTGTGAATGCAGCCTTAGAGGCGCCTCTCTTCTCTTTTATACTCTGTAGCTCCTGCTTAATTTTGCTTCTAATCCCCTTGTGGAGGCTTCCATTTGTGGATGGACATTTTATGGTTACACAACCTGGTCACATTGCTATAATCTTTTTACCTGGACTATAAACTGAAGGACCTATGAATAAATTATTGTGGAACGAATCATTTGAGTTTCCATTATTTCCTATGGGGAAATTCACTTTGATATACGAGTGCTTTGGATTACAAGCATGTTTCTGGAATGAATTATGCTCGCAATCCAAGGTTTTACTGTATGTCTATTCAATGTAAATAACTATGAAACTATTGTGCTCCATTATGCTTCTACGGCCTCACGAAAAATCCATTCCATCGAGTCGGTAATGTTCGAATTTCACTTTTCAGAGCTGCAGATGTATGAAAGCATTCTAGACACATGTTCAAGGCCCTGAAAAAAAATGTTGACCGCTTTCATTTGAACACAATAAATCCTTAAAAGAGTCTGTACAGAAGCAACAGAACAAACAAGGTAACGAATACTATTTGCAGCGTTTATCGTTTCACTGCCCTTTATTACAGAATGACATTTCTCCAAAAAAAAAAAAAAAAAGTGGGAATTCTCTGTAAAAAGGAGATTTTAACATCTAACAATGGTAAGTTTCATTGGAACGCTGTAGCAGCAAACAGTCAATGATCAGTCAGCCTGCACCGAGGAGCCGCTTTCGGTGATACCTATAAAAGAGCCCGGGGGCTGTGCAGCTTATCACAATGTTTAAGCGGAGCTCAGAAGCCTGCAAAGTACATTACTGCTAGTAACAGCTCATGAAAAATACAGTGAAAAACTGCTAGTGGCAGAAACACTTAACTTCCTTGTTAGCAACCTCTCTCATGTGGCACTTTAACGCCGAAAAGTTGTTTATTATGTTCCGTGCCAGGCAAAACTGATTAAATGGGGCTCTTAAGAATCAAAGCGTTATAAATTCATGGAAATACAGCCAGCAATAAATTCTATGGAATTAAAAGCTTAGAGGAGTTCAGTTCGTGATCGCGTCTATTTCCATTGTTATTGCTGATCTGGGCAGATGTTTTACCCGTCAAAAACGGAACCGGGCAGCAACTCAGCGCATGAAAGGTACGGCTCAAATGCTGCGCAAATTTGATAACTATTTTGAGTAGCGATGTGATTATTTGAAAACTCAAAGAAAAAGAAGCAAGGCATCTCTTAATACTACTTATTAATTTAAGAGGAATAGTATAAATTAAGATGCATTTACTACAGGTATCAACAATACGCAGTGCTTTACATGATGTACGTTCACATCAGTTCTTACCGTCAAGGAGCTTACAATCTAAAGTTCCTAGTCACTAGGACCAATTTGGTCATGAGCCAATTAACCTACAAGCATGTCTTTGAAGTGTCAGAGGAAACCAGAGTACACAGATGAACCTAAGCAAGCAAAGGAGAACATGCAAACTCCATGCAATACCCTCAACCGGAACTCAAACCGATAACCTCATTGCTGCAAGGCAGAAGTGCTAACCACTATAGCCACATTATTAACATTAGTTATTGTAAAGTGGATCACAAAAAAACAATCTCATATATGCTAAGAAAAAAGGGAAGCCCTGTAAAAAAAAATGCTTCTACACTTACCTTACTGGCAGCCCATGTCCTGAAACACCACCACTTCTGTTTCTCTGTTCCCTGACTGCTGCAGGTGCATGTATTTAACTTTTCCAGGTGTGTGATAACCAGCCCACCCCCAACCCTGCATGCTACCTCCTGCCGGCTTATACATAACTATAGGCCACAGGAGTCAGCGGGAAGAACCACTACATGAAGCAGGAGGAGCAGGTATGTGACCCACCCAGAAGGGTTAAATACCTACATTGGCGGGGCAGCAGTAAAGTGCCGGTGCTTCAGCTTGTGTACCGTCAGAAAGCCAAAAATGTAAGAATAGATATTCTTCTTATAGGGCTGCCTTTTTTATTATTATTTTTATTTTTACAGGGTTATTATAACAACTTAGTGCTGGTTCACACAGGGGCAACCCGACTTACAGTGCGACTTTGCAAGGCGACTTGGAGCAACTTACAACGCAACTTAAAGTTGCCTCCAGGACAGGTGACTTTGGCTATGGACAATCACAGAATAATCAGCTCTGTGGGAGGGAGGGGTTTGCCTGAGTAAACTATTTTCTTTTCCTGTAAAGTTGCTTCAGTTAAGATGGAGATCTGACTTTGGAGGCAACTTTCATTGAAATCTATGGGTACAAGTTGCCTAGAAGTCGCCTTGAAGTAGTACAGGAACCTTTTCTGAAGTCGGAGCAACTTCAGTAGTGTACATTAAGACGGCTCTCATTGACTAACATGGGATTTCTAATGTCAAGCGACTTGGGGCGACTTAGTCTAATAATGCAATTTAAAAATTTGTGTTTAATATTTGTAAAATAATTAAAATGGTTTTTAAACCTTCATATATACCCAGTGAAGTGAACAGCCTCAGGTAATACACATAGATGAAACAAATCTTCCTACATAGTTGTACATGTCTATCTGCAGTCTTCGCTTTCCTACATCCCTTCAAAAGGGCAGAATCATGTTTAAAGCGGAGTTTCCCCCATTTAAAAGTCAGTAGCTACAATAAGTTTAGCTGCTGACTTTTAATAATCAGACACTCACCTGTCCCACGGTCCAGCGATGTGGGCGCACAAAGCCCCGCTCCTCTCCCCGTCCTCTCTGCGGCGCCGGCATTGTTACTGTGGGTGCAAGGCTGTGGTTTCACAGCCAGGCATGCACTGCACACGCGGGAGCTGTGATTGTTCGGGCAATCTTCTGGGACCTGTGATGTGTCCCAGAAGATTGCAGGGAGGAAGGGGGGAGAGGTGATGTTCCTTCTGGCACCGCACAATAAATCCAGGGAGGAAGTGGGAGCTGGGTGCCCGTAAAAACAGGGTACCCGCTCCTCCCTCCAAAAAAATTACATGCCAAATGTGGCATGTCAGGGAGTCACCTACACTTAAAGCGGAAGTTCCATTTTTGGGTGGAACTCCACTTTAAGTGGAAGTAAAGTCATTTTATTTACTTGTACCTTCAGGTAAGCCTATAATAAAGCTTACCAATAGGTACAGTGAATATTTTCTAAACCTGCACGGTTTAGGAGATATTCACACTGATGTCACTGCCCTTCAGATCTCCATGTCACGGTCCATGACATCTTTGCGGCGCTGCCAATCAGACTGCCGGAGGATGCGAACCTGGAAGGGAGACCGGGTGAAGATGAAAGCGCCTTCCGTGGGGACAGTCTGCCGCTGGAAG
The DNA here is from genome assembly GCA_029206835.1 of Rana muscosa. Taxonomy (NCBI): domain Eukaryota; kingdom Metazoa; phylum Chordata; class Amphibia; order Anura; family Ranidae; genus Rana; species Rana muscosa. The sequence goes on along the minus strand of CM055120.1, from coordinate 326,394,446 downwards.
GGTTGTTCTAAGGTAAGTATTTCATAATGTGCTAGTATGTGATCCTAACTAGCACATTATGCAATTTTCTTATAGGATTTTAAAAAAACGTGGTTTATTACTGCTTTAAAATCCTTCTGCATCTGCGAGAAGCAGAGAGGAGGGGGCGGAGGGGCTGCAGTAACAGTGTGTGAGAGCTGATTGGAGGAAAGGAACACACCCCCCATTCACACAGCAGAAGAACGGTGTTCTGAATAGACAAGCTGCGTGCTGAGCCCCCTCCCCAACACAAATTGTATCTCATGTGTCTTGCTGATAACAGAGGGACAAAGCACCAGAGAGAAACGACACTTAGAGCGTTGGAGAGAGATAAGTAAACACTACAAATATATGTGCTTTGCTCAAATTTTATGACTGAGGTTTACAGCCACTTAAATGGTGATCCTGCCATAAATGTCTTTGCTTAGACAATGCTGGTCTGCCATTGATGCTACTGCATTGTAATCCTGTCACAGGCATCTCTTATAGTGGCCGCGCCAATACACGCTGTGTACACGCTGTGTAGGCATGGTTCATCATTGTCACTATCAGGAAGCCAGTAGAGAATAATGATGAGTGCAAGTGCATGTAGACACAAAGTGGCTGAAAAGGCTTGAGGACAACAGCAAAAAATAAAATTGTAAATTGCTTAAAATACATAGTGCTTTAACAAACTGTTATCCCTTTAGGGTTTACATGTACTTTATAAGTCTGAAAATTAAGTTTTTTTATCAGAGGCTTTCATTTTTCATCTTAGAACCGCAAAAAAAAAAAAAAAATCTCTCTAAAATTCTCTGGTTGCAAGTAACCCAGTGTTCCGGGAACACCTACAGTAGCACCTATAATACAGAAGACCAGGATTCCCAGCTCTACCTAGCTAACCCTGAATGCCATCTCAGCAGGCCAGAGTTCTGCTTTAACCAAGATATGACTTTTTGAGTTAGTCTTCAGCTATAAAGCTTTCTTCATTTTTTCTTTGATATTTACTGCCATATAAAGTACAGAATATTACCACCAATTATAAACTGTACTTGCTTTTTAAGCAGTAAATGAAAAAATAAGTAACATCCCAGATAAACACCCATCTCAGTCAGTAACTCTGATGACATAGTGTATAAAATCTGTCCTTGACAGATGGTATTTTAAATGCGGTTTACCCTGTAACAAACCCTTAACAGGTCTTCCCATAAAGTCATTTCAAATGACCACATTCATTTATGCAAACCTTTTTCCCCCCTTCTTTTTTAATTAACTCAAAATGTTTTAATCAATATATTTCTTCTCGGACCTCTCAGGTTTTTTTTCCAAAACAATATTTCTCTTGCTCGGGCATTTAACAACTTCATCGTGAATGGTCAAGACTTATAGATTAATTTTCCTAAAAGTGCTAATTTTATCATAAAAAATGCTACTTGACATCAATGGTTTATTATGGTGCGGTCATCAAAAATTTCTCTGAGCTGCTCTTATGGCTTTCACCTTAACTACATTGGTACAAGAGATGACACGTCTACATGACAAAAGTCGGTTAAAGTAAGGGACATTTGCTAATGGGGGTTTTACAGGGAACGGAGGTCCATGATTTTATTTGGCCCACCTAGGCAGTAATTTAGAAGGGTTTACACTTCTTCGCATGCACTTAACAGATAACTGGACTTTATTTAAAGTGGTTGTAAACCCACTTATGCAACTTTAACCTACAGGTAAGCCCAGATTAAGGCTTACCTGTAGGTGTTTGCAATATCTCCTAAACCTACACGGTTTAGGAGATATTATACAAAAAAGAATGCACCGTTGTCTACGGCGCATGCGCGCTGTAGACAACGGCGCTGCTGCACTGTCAACACCGGTTTTATCAATGGATAATGCCGGCTTTGACGGCTCCCGCGCGCATGCGCGGTGACTTCATCGCCGCTCCGGCAAATCAGAGCCCCGGAGCGGCGATACCCGGAAGTAACCTTTCGGAGCTATGTCTGCGGCCGTAGGGGGAGACAAGGACGGCTTCGATCTAAGGTAAGTACTGCATAATGAGCTAGTATACTAGTCATACTAGCTCATTATGCCTTTCTCTTGCAGGTTATTCTTTTTGTAAAAAAAAAAAAGGTTTACAACCACTTTAAAAGGCTTGGTCAACTCAAATCTTTAACAAAGGTCACAATGTGGAGCTGTGATGAGCTCATACGGGTTGAGTTGGGGAAACTGTCTAAACCAATCATAGGAGGCATAGGCATTCCCCGTCCCGCAGCGGCACATATACACACCCCTTGCATATATGCAGTTGCAGGGCAGGGAATGCCTCCATCGCTCATGATAGGCTGTCGACGTTGACAGCTTCCTGGCAGGATAGCCCAGGCAGGTTATTGATTCATGTCCAAACACACCTGTGATCATCCCTAATGTGGAGCTTACACAAAGTGGAAGACTCTCAGTCCGCCTCCATGTGACTGTGCAGCCAAGCACCAGTGATGTCACATGGGATTTAGGGAAGTAAGTAATCTTTTTCCCCAAACTCAGAATTAGTGGCAATTTTTTTTGTTTCCAGCAGCCAAGTATTAGAAGAGTAAAAGGGAAAGTAAGTATATGTTACTGGTGGGGGTTACAGTTAAAGTGAATCTGTTGCTTTGCCTTGCTTTAAACTTTTTAACTTCCTGTGATGGTTTAGCAATGATGCTGCACTGCTCCAAAATTCAGAGCAGAGTTGCCACGCTCACGTAGGCTTTAATATTTTCGTGCAATAAGTAATTTTATATAAGTTCAATAAAATGTGTATTTTATTTATTTGCATACCGTCTGGGATCACTTTATACCTGCTTTCCTTGTAACCATGGACTATCTTTCTTTCTGTGCCTGCCTGCACTAAAGTGAGATGAGAGGATGTTGCAGAGGGTGTGACCATCAACATTGTTACTGATGATATACAGGCCTGTAGCTTGTCAGTCAGCACCTGGCCACACTTAGTTGTGTGCACGGCTTCCAGGATTGCAGTGTGAGCTGCAGTGTCTGGGAGGGGTAGTGTGTGAGACAAAATTGAAGGAGGATTTGGTTCAGTCAGGGAAGGTAAAAGTAATTGATGAGGCTTGTGAATCACATACTGTATTAACTGAATTTGGGACTTGTTCAGACTTTCATATAGAAGTTTTGAATTGTACTTTAAAGCATAGAGAAATCTGAAATGTGTGTATATGAGGGATGAGGTCTTGTAGTATGATATAATCACACAACATTATAATGTATTCCTGTGCTAAGTAGAGCCACCATTCACAGGTATGACCTTTGTTTTTTTCAATACTTTAGGTAGCGGGGTCTTCAAATTTAGGGGAATGTTTTAGTGGTAGTTGTACTCAAACACCTTATTTGATAGGGCTTTGCTACACCATTTTATACTGCAGGTGGGATACTGGTGTATAGTTCCCTGTGGCCTGTGGATGGCGCTGCCATCAGGGGCTAGGGTTGAACCGCTGATATAGTATTGTGCCATGGATGTTCCCTCTCGGCGGTGGTATGGTGGGCGTGGTCGGCCTGCTGTGCATGCTGGGAGAGGATATAAAAGGGGCAGACACTGCCTGTGGGGGTGCGTTGATTCCCTGGGGTCCTACCCTGGGGAGTGTGTTGTTCTGTTCGTTGGCCACCCCGGGCACCTTCAGCCCGAGGGTGGGGTTCCAGGTTCGAGAGTAGCGGGTCTTCCTGGCCCAGTACACTGGCGGATCAGTCCCAGGCACCTTTAGCCCTGGAGCTGCAACTGAAGGCCTTGGGTCCAGCACCTTTGGCTCGGGCCCATGGAGGGAAGAGGAATCCCAGGGTGCTGCCTTGTGAGGAGACCCGTATCTGGAAGAGGAGGTTGGGGGAGGACCGTTTCCGAGGGACTGGTGAGAGATCACAGTGAAGGAAGGGGCCCGGTAACTCTCTGGAGGGATGTCATCTCCCTGAAAGAGGCCTAATACCACAAGCAAAGTTCACCAGGTCTGTGGCAGAGACCCAAAGTTCACCAGGTCTGTGGCAGAGACCCAAAGTTCACCAGGTCTGTGGCAGAGAACCAAAGTTCACCAGGTCTGTAGCAGAGACCCAAAGTTCACCAGGTCTGTGGCAGAGACCCAAAGTTCACCAGGTCTGTGGCAGAGACCCAAAGTTCACCAGGTCTGTGGCAGGAGACCCAAATTCAGTTCGAGCAGAGACTGTGTGTAATCTAATTCGAGCATCACACCGGCTGCTAGGATCCACTCTAATGGGAGACTATCTGGGTGAGCTGAACCTACTTGAAGAGACAGGTAGTGAATCGTATACTTGTTTGTGCCTGGACCTACTACAACACCTTTTACTGTCCTTTTCTCCATCCACCCTTTCCTTTCTAGTGACTGTTGTGACAGCAGGAAGGTAAAGTCACCTGGTTGCATCCAGGGGGGTAGATATATTTCACCCAGATTCAGGCTTTACGCCGACTTATACAACTAGGTGGAGAGTTGTATAAGGCTAGTGGGCTCATGGATGACTCATACCTCTAGGGAGAGGGCTGGGCGTCGTGCAGACAGGGAGTTGATGAGATCAGCTGAACCTTGTCAGCTCATTTAGGCCTCTATAAGAAATCCCAGCTTCATTAGATGTTAGCTCATGCCTGGAAGCAGACCTGTGTGGACTGTCTAGGGAGAGTGAACCCCTGTGCGGTGAGAGAAAGCCTGTGTGGCTATATTTTGCTTGGACATTTAAAACCAGGGACTAGGACAGCACTAGGCTGATCCCAGTTGTTAGTTAGGAAACCTGTATGTTTAGTCAGAGGTCAAGTTGACCAGGATTTATTTTGTTTGTTTCTTTTGCTTTGCTGTGTTTTTGTCACTGTAAATAGAAAATAAACGGCACCTTTTTGATTTTGAAAACCACAACCTCCGTCTGCTGGGCCTGTTTTTGTGTGGGGAGCCCATCCCGGGGGTCACACACACCCGCTGCCGAGCTAGCCCCCTCACAGTTGGTGGAGAACCAGTGGCAGTTTTTTTTTTAAGCCAGCATGGAGGAGATACTGAAACAGCTGGCTCTAGCAAATGCCAATCAACAGCAGACAAATGCAGGTTTGCAAAAGAGCCTTGCAGCCCAGCAGCAAGCTCATCAACAGAGCCTTGCAGCCCAGCAGCAAGCTCACCAACAGAGTCTGGAAGCTCAGCAACAAGCCCAGCAACGATCTGAGGCCCGCTTCATAGACCTGTTACAGAAGCAAGAGCAGAGACTACAACAAATGGAAGCAGTAATGCAGCAACGTCCGCAGACCAGTGAGGAAAGCCGTCCCACTAATACCGCGTCCTTTGGGGTGAGTCGTTTATTGACAAAAATGACTGGAGAGGATGATCCAGAGGTATTTTTGACCACGTTTGAAAGGACTGCTGAAAGAGAAAAGTGGCCTGAGGAGCAGTGGGCTGGACTGGTGGCTCCTCTGTTAACGGGTGAATCGCAGAAGGCTTACTATGACCTAGAGCCTGACCAAGCAAAAGACTATGTGATGCTAAAAGCTGAAATATTGGCAAGGCTGGGTGTCACCCTGGCTGTCCGGGCTCAGCGTGTGCATAACTGGACTTTCCAGCTTGGAAAACCCCCCAGGTCTCAAATGTATGATCTCATTCACCTGAGCAGAAAGTGGCTACAGCCAGAGACTTTGTCCGCACCAAAGATTGTGGAACGTGTTGTAATGGATCGGTTTTTGAGAGCTCTTCCTACTGCCATCCAAAAGTGGGTAAGCCATGGAGACCCAGAGACGGCCGATGGTCTTGTGGATCGTGTGGAGAAATACTTGGCTACAGAGAACCTGACGGCCTCTTCCAGAGACACTCGGACTTTCCACCCTAAGACCAGACCATCCCCAGGGGCGGATAAGATGATTCCAAGGGGTAAGGGTGGAGAGAGTGAGAGGGTGGGAGCTCTACCCCAAGTTTGGCGAGAACAGCCTGGGAAATCAGCGGCTCAAGAGGCGGCAAGAAGGATCGTTTGCTACCGCTGCCGGCAAGCGGGACATATTGCAGCAAATTGCCCGGTTTTGGAGGAACCCATGCAGTGTGACTTTCTGACGGGCAGACGTCAGTCGCTGTGTGCAACAGTCGCATGCACTGCCATTCGAGGAACTGAGAAACATTTATGCAAAATGTGTGTTAATGGTAGAAATGTTGTGGTATTGCTGGATTCAGGTAGCCTTGTGACCCTGATAAAGGCTGAGTTAGTTAAAACAGAGGTCTCTGGGAATAGCAAGGTAGCTGTTATTTGTGTGCATGGGGACACCCGAGAGTATCCAGTGACTACAGTGTGTTTCGAGACCCCCAAAGGTACCCTTTCTCATCCAGTGGGCTTAGTGTCTCAGTTACCGCATGACGCCATTGTGGGAAGGGATTTTCCGAAGTTCTGGGAACTGTGGGATGATCCTGAGCCCCCCACTGGTGCCCCTATGTACCAGGAATATGATAGCCAGAACTCCTCTGAGAGTGGTGAGGACTCTCCCGAATTTCCCTTGTCAGTATTGGCAGGGGAGACTCAAGAAACTGGAGAGGAGCCCACCTCCTCAGACGAAAACCTACCGTCTGTGGAGTTTTCTGATCTTGAGGTTCACAGGGAAAACTTTGCCACAGAACAGTTGAAAGACCCCGCCCTAATAAAGGCACGGGAAAACGTAGTGAAAATAGATGGCGAGTTAGTGAACCCAGATAATACCTGCACTTACCCATACTTCAGCGTAGAGAAGGACCTACTGTATCGGGTGGCAAAAAGGGCAGAAGAAACCGTTGAGCAGCTTGTGGTGCCCAAACCTTACAGGAAGTTGGTGTTGGAGTTGGCCCATGGGCACATTCTTGGAGGTCATCTGGGGACAGAGAAAACCCGAGAGAGGGTATTACAGAGATTCTATTGGCCTGGGGTGATGAAGGACATAGAAAATTATTGTTCCTCCTGCCCTGTGTGTCAGAGGTCGGCCCCGATGCCACACTTCCGTAGCCCGCTGGTCCCTCTACCCATCATTGAGGTCCCGTTTGAGAGAATCGCAATGGATTTGGTAGGTCCTATAATCAAGTCCGCTAGGGGGCACCAGTACATATTGGTTATAATGGACTATGCCACCCGTTATCCAGAAGCGATCCCTCTCAGAAATACCTCGGCCAAAACCATAGCCAAAGAGCTATCTCTTGTTTTTAGCCGGGTGGGTATTTGTAAAGAACTGCTTACGGACCAAGGTACACCCTTTATGTCCCGGGTTATGAAGGAGCTGTGTAAATTGTTCAAAGTGACGCAATTACGTACATCTGTGTATCACCCCCAAACCGATGGGCTGGTTGAAAGATTCAACAAAACCCTAAAACAAATGTTGAAGAAAGTGGTGGATAGGGATGGAAAGGATTGGGACTGTCTACTTCCTTATTTGATGTTTGCTATTAGGGAGGTGCCCCAATCCTCTACGGGATTCTCCCCCTTTGAGTTACTGTATGGGAGACACCCAAGAGGGCTGTTGGATATTGCCAAGGAAACTTGGGAAAGTGAGAGTTCTCCCCACAGGAGTGTGATTGAGCATGTCGCCCTGATGCAAGATCGAATTGCACAGGTAATGCCCATCGTGAAGGAACATTTGGCCCAAGCGCAGTTGGCACAGCAGAGAGTGTACAACCGTGGAGCCAAGACCCGTACCTTTTCCCCGGGGGATAGGATATTGGTACTTGTCCCTACGGTTGAAAGTAAATTCCTTGCCAAATGGCAAGGCCCCTACGAGATAATGGAAAAAGTGAGCGAAGTGAATTACAAGGTCAGACAACCAGGAAGGCGAAAGCCCGAACAGATCTATCACGTTAATCTGTTGAAAGCCTGGAGGGAGAGAGAGTCCCTAGTCGCAGACACTTGGTCACCAGCTCAAACTGGTTGCGTGATTCCTGAGGTTGGAATCGCAGCCACCTTGTCACAACCCCAACAACAGGAGGTTAAGGAGTTTGTGCTTCGCAACAAGGAGGTATTCTCTGAGCTGCCGGGACAAACATCTGGGGTAGAGCATGACATTATTACCCCGCCCGGTGAAAGGGTGAAGTTAAAACCCTATCGGATCCCAGAGGCCCGACGGGAGGCAATACGGGAGGAAGTACAGAAAATGCTGAACTTAGGGGTGATAGAGGAGTCCCAAAGTGATTGGTCTAGTCCCATTGTGTTGGTGCCTAAACCGGATGGGAGCTGGCGATTTTGTAACGATTTTCGTCAGTTGAACAAAGTTACAAAATTTGACACCTACCCCATGCCACGTATAGATGAGTTGATCGACCGGCTGGGAACAGCCCGATACATGACGACTCTTGACCTCACAAAAGGGTATTGGCAAATCCCCCTGGCCAAATCGGCCAAAGAGAAAACCGCATTTGTAACCCCAGACGGGGCGTTCCAATATAAAAGAATGCCGTTCGGGTTACAGAATGCGCCGGCCACATTCCAGCGGAAAATGGACCAGATGCTGAGGCCCCATCGGAAGTATGCTGCGGCTTACCTGGATGACATAATTGTCCATAGCACAGATTGGGCCTCACATCTGCCAAAAGTGCAAGCAGTCCTGGACTCTGTTCGGGAAGCAGGGTTTACGGCTAACCCCAAGAAGTGTACCATTGGGCAGGAGGAGGCCAAATATCTTGGGTACACCATTGGGAGGGGAGTAATAAAACCCCAACTCAACAAAGTCGAGGCCATCCAGAGTTGGCCACGTCCCAACAGCAAGAAGCAGGTACGAGCCTTTCTGGGAATCGCTGGGTATTATCGGCGATTCATTCCCCACTTTGCTTCTAAGGCTGTGCCCCTAACCAACCTGACGAAGGGGAAAGGGTCGGTCATGATTAAATGGACCCCCGAGGCTGAGGCAGCATTCCAATTCTTGAAACAAGCCTTATGTAGCCAGCCAGTGTTGTACTCACCCGACTTCTCTAAAGACTTTGTCGTACAAAGTGATGCGTCAGATGTGGGGTTAGGAGCAGTATTGTCCCAGGTCTGGAACGGGGAAGAGCACCCAGTCATTTACCTCAGCAGGAAGTTGAAGTCCCATGAGGTAAATTACGCCACCGTTGAAAAGGAGTGTTTAGCGGTGAAGTGGGCTCTAGATTCCCTTCGGTACTACCTGCTAGGTAGGCACTTTGACATGGTTACGGATCACGCTCCGTTAAAGTGGATGGCTCAAAACAAGGAAACAAATAGAAGAGTGAATAGGTGGTTCCTGGCCCTCCAGGAATTCAACTTCACAGTAAAGCATCGCCCTGGCGTTCAAATGGGAAATGTGGATGCTTTGTCTCGAGTACATGAATGCCTGATTGCTGGTGTTCCAACCCCGAGGTTAAAACAAGAGGGGGGGGTATGTGACAGCAGGAAGGTAAAGTCACCTGGTTGCATCCAGGGGGGTAGATATATTTCACCCAGATTCAGGCTTTACGCCGACTTATACAACTAGGTGGAGAGTTGTATAAGGCTAGTGGGCTCATGGATGACTCATACCTCTAGGGAGAGGGCTGGGCGTCGTGCAGACAGGGAGTTGATGAGATCAGCTGAACCTTGTCAGCTCATTTAGGCCTCTATAAGAAATCCCAGCTTCATTAGATGTTAGCTCATGCCTGGAAGCAGACCTGTGTGGACTGTCTAGGGAGAGTGAACCCCTGTGCGGTGAGAGAAAGCCTGTGTGGCTATATTTTGCTTGGACATTTAAAACCAGGGACTAGGACAGCACTAGGCTGATCCCAGTTGTTAGTTAGGAAACCTGTATGTTTAGTCAGAGGTCAAGTTGACCAGGATTTATTTTGTTTGTTTCTTTTGCTTTGCTGTGTTTTTGTCACTGTAAATAGAAAATAAACGGCACCTTTTTGATTTTGAAAACCACAACCTCCGTCTGCTGGGCCTGTTTTTGTGTGGGGAGCCCATCCCGGGGGTCACACACACCCGCTGCCGAGCTAGCCCCCTCACACTGTGCATACGAGAAAACAAACTCTACGTTGGAGTTGCAACTGGTGTGGACCTTGGAGTTATTGGGGGAAATAGAGACTTGTCTTTATTGCAGTGGAGACGGGAACCATTCTCTGGAGAACCTAGCCATGGAGACCCAGTTACATTTACACCGCTCAACCTCTTCACACAGGAGGGTACGGGCATGTGGCATGGTGTGCCCCTTTTCCTACAAGTGAGCCAAAGGTAGGGAAAAGGGGTCTGGTTGCTGCATTTATTTTAAGATAACTCTCAGAAAATACAGAGACCAAAGTAACCCATGTCAAAATATATCACCGGTTAAAAAAATCACATCATTAGAAACGAGTGAGGTCTGAAACAGTACACGGGTCAAAAAGATAACATTCCGGAAGGCCCGACTTTAAAGAGTCTCTGCAGGGTTTTCTTTTTAATTTTTATAAAGAAAAAGAAAAAAGAAAGAAAAAAAAAAAAGGGGAAAAGTCGTGGAGGCAAGGGGTGGAAGGGGGAATCCAGTCAAACCATCACCTCACCTGATCCTGGATGTTCGCCGGTCCAATCTCCATTTAAGCTAATTTAATTCAGCAAGACCTTGTACTCATCGGAGTATATAAATTAGTGTCAGTAGAACCATTCTTATCCCCGAGGCCCTTCTCAGTGGCCAACAGGTATGACCTTTGTCACATGACAGGCCTATGTGATAACCAGCTGCTTTTTCAAAAGACACTTATAAAGTGATCTAAGTACAATTGCATTATTATTTGACTTGTCTGCATGGCACTAGTGCTCTGCGGAGAACACTGAACATCATTCCTGGTCCTTAGAGCTTGCAATCGAATATCCCAGTCAAACACACCCACATACTGTATGACCAGACTAGGCAGTCCGTTCACCTGCTAATATGTTTTTGTATATATAAGAGCAGAAGGAGGAAACCCACCAACCTGCGGCTGTTCACTTGACTGGGTCTATACAGATATTTGTACTTAGTTGGAACTGAACAGAGGAGAACAACCTTCTAGAACTGTTGAAGGATAACTTGTATGCCTCACGTAAACAATTTTACTTCACAATTTTACTGATAAACATTCAGTGGACACACCCACAAACACAGAGCACGCAAATGTCTATCAGCAATGGCCAGTACAAGAAAAACTCAGAGGAAGGGTAAACAGAAAAACAAACTGCTAGTAACAAGTAGCCCAAGCTTGCACAACCGCTTACTCACATTATCTACTGCATGTCTTCTTGTGCGATAGGAGAGAATTTGAGGCTGGCCATCCACTGTTAGTTTATTTTTTTCTTCATTCAGTTAGTGGTAAAAAAAAAAAAATCCTACATCCACACAAATAAGGTGGATGGACCCACTGCTATCAGAATACACTAAATACACATGTCCCTTCCCCAGATGTTGATCATACGATTGACTTCTGTTGAGTGGGGACAGCCACACACGGAGTGAAATTCACCTAGTCGCAGCTGAACTGCCCAAACTTTGATCAGTGTATGGCCAACTTTAATAGCAAATTCAGCATCAGATATCTTCAAAAGCATAAGGGCAGATTTAGGCTGTGTACACACGAACGCCAAAAGGGACTTTTCACCAAGCCTAAAGGATAACTGCAGTTTCAGTGCCATCTACAGCTGACATAATTCCTGTAGGGCGAAAGCAAACCAGGACTCTGAATCTCAAGCCTTGTACACACGACCGAGAATCTCGTCGCAAAAAAAAAACGTTGTTTTTCTCGACGGGTTTCTTGTCAAGCTTGACGGGATTCTTGTCAAGCTTTCCTTGCATACATACTGTCAATCCAAAATCTCGTTGGTTTAAAGCGCGGTGACGTACAACACGTACAACGGCAGTATAAAGGGGAAGTTCCATTCTCATGGCGCCACCCCTTGGGCTGCTTTTGCTAATCTCGTGTTACCGCGTGTTAGTAAAAGTTTAGTGAGAGACGATTTGCGCTTTTCAGTCTTCGTGCTTTTAGTTCGTTACAGCGTGACGAATGTGCTATCTCCATTACGAACGCTAGTTTTACAAGAAGGTGCGCTCCCGTCTCATACTTGATTCTGACCATGCGTGGTTTTTGAAGACTCGGAAAAGCATACACACAAACGGTTTTCTTGTCCAAATACAGTCTGATGAGAATCACGACTAGAAAAATGAGACTCTTGACGAGAAAAAAGAAAAGCAGGTCTTCTTTTTTTCTCATCCAGATTCTAGGCAGTTTTCTTGACGAGAAACCTGAAAGCCTCGTACACACGCACGGTTTTCTCGGCAAGAAAACTCTCCCAACAGTTTTCTTGTCGTTTCTTGCCGAGAAAACCGGTCGTGTGTACAAGGCTTCACTTGAAAATATCAGTTTGCTCCCCTCTGTGGCCTGCAGCCTCCCACTTTATATTTACATCCTGCTGTGTTTTTATTTGGAGCTCCAGGGAGTACGAAGACAGATTCTAAGTTTAATGAGCGACCGAGTCCCTGTCTTTAAAGAGCTCCCTCTAGTGATGGCCCTAGGAATTTTCTTCAGCAGCAAAGCAGGATGCATGCAAAATTTGTGAATAAAAAAAAAAATACTTTAGGTCCGCAGCTTTCTCAATGTCAGGGCAAAGCAAAAACAAAAAAGCATCTTGGCAATACATGCCCATTTCCCCATGTTTTATCCATTTAAAAGATAATTTCACCTTAAAAAAAAAAAAAAAAATGCACATATTTTGCAGAAAAAAATTATATTTTTTTGTTAATGGAGCCTGCAGAGCATTGCACCCGCCATCAACCGATCATGGATGCAATGTCAAGCTTCTGCAGAATCTCAGCAGTGGCGTCACTAGGGTTGGTGTCACCTGGTGCAGTAACATATGGTGTCACACCCCCCCCACCAAGTATAGGCCCCCCCTCAGTACAGACACACCTCCCTCAGTCCAGACCTCCCTCTCCTCTAAGTATAGCCCCCCTTCCTCAGTCCAGACCCCCTCTCCACTAAGTATAGACCCCTGTCCCGCAGTCCAACCCCCCTTCCCCCTCCTCTAAGTACAGAAACCCCTTCCTCAGTCCAGACACCCCCCTCCAATAAGTACAGACCTCCCTCCCTCTGTAAAGGCCCACCAACCTCAGTACACACACCCCTCTCCACTTGTGCTTGTAAGGGGGTGAGGGAGAGATCAGATATGTACTGAGGGATGCTTTGGGAGGTGAGAGGGCTTATGCTCTTGTGGGGGGTTGGATTTAAAATCCAACCTTCACTTTTAGCATAGGTCCTTTCTTCTCCCAAAGTGCCCCCCAGCACATACATCCCCCTCCCCCATAATCCCTCCTGCATCTTTTTTACCCCCCCCCCCACTACGTCAGAAATTTGGCCCCCTCTTCCTCCCTCCTCCTTCCCCTGCTGCCAGGCCAGTAAGAGAGAGCAGCGCACTTCATGCATGTGCAGTAAGGATCCACAAGGCTTCACTGCGGGTTCCCTTACTGGTAATGGCAGCGGCTGCACCTGACAGCCGATGGAAACATCGGCTGCAGTGCTGACATCGCTGGATTCGAGGACAGGCAAGTGTCCTAAAATTAAAAGTCAGCAGCTACAGTATTTGTAGCTGCTGACTTAAAATTTTTGGAGGGGGAGGCCAGAACACCGCTTTAACTAACATAAATAAGCCCCGCCACCTCCACACATGGCCGGGCTCAGCTCTGATCCATTGCCAGGGCTCAGATGCACTGTGCTGTACAATATATACACTGGTCTGCATATAATGTACAATATGGTGTTGTTAGGGTACAGACTGATCTTACCCTGACACCATATACAGACCAGTCTGTACATTATATACGCTGGTCAGCAAGGTGTCAGGGTACACCTGGTCTTAAACCCTGTAAACCATATTGTAAACCAAAAAAAAACAAACATCATATCTGTTATTCATTACAATTAACAATTGTCACTACAAGGAAAAAAAAACAGCTTTACACTGAGGGTCTAAAAGTGGCAGTATGGCGACAATCTCACATTTAGATTCAATTAGCCGAGTTATATTCTTACAAGGTCACAGAAAGCAGTAATAAGCACTGACATCACACGGCACGGCGATGACTGGCTGCCAATGACATCACAGTTGTCATGGTGTCTAGAGAACGATTAATTTTTGAAAAGGATGATTATGGAGCAAGCAGATGAACATCAAGTGGATGACACGGCTGTAGTAACACACCAAGAGATATGCAGAAAATTTCTCTGGAACTTCTGTCTGATAGTACGTTTGCACCCGAAGGCCATTTTCACAGTGCATTCCGTAACGAAGTTGTAGAACATCCTTGAGACACTGAGAAATGAATATCTGTGGCTTCTTGTGTGTTAGGCATGGAACAGCACTCAATGAATTATACTGTGTACACAGAAGTGGTGCCATGTTTACCATCAGGCTGCTCTCACACTGCTGCGCTCCAGAGCTTTTTTTAGGCGACATGCTTCCTGCGATGCGGATTGCTGCGATTGCAGCACATTTTATAGCGGGATAATTGCAGCAGACCTGCACCGTGATTTGAGGGGGTATTTAAATGAATGGCATCTCAAATGCGATTTGTCATTCACACATGAGCACTTTCAAATCGCAGGCAGATTCGTGGCAAATCTGCCAGCAATTCAAAACTCTGTAGTGTGAATGCAGCCTAAAGCTTTTATGGTTTTCTGCCTATGGCCAAAAGATAAGCAGGGGCAGACCCCCAAAATACATTTACATTTTTATTTATTTTTTCCTGTCTAACCACCTCTGCAAACTCCTGGACAAACCTAGTAGCAGTGCTGAAGAAGAGACCCTCTACAGCAGGGGTCTCAAACTGGTGGCCCTCCAGCTGTTGCAGAACTACAATTCCCATGAGGCATTGCAAGGCTAAACAGTTACAAGCATGACTCCCATAGGCAGAGGCATGATGGGACTTGTAGTTCCGCAACAGCTGGAGGGCCGCAGGTTTGAGACCCCTGCTCTACAGAACAGTAGCGCTGTTCCTCTGCAGGGTGTAGGATGTTATATAATACATGTGCTTTAAATAAAACATTCTGGTTTGTAGACAATTAAAATTATAGTTAAAGTAGAACTATAGGAAAAACTTGTTTTTTTCTTCATTTTGGATAGAGTAAGGGAGGGATATAACCCCTGTGTCCATCTGTGTCCCATTGGGGAGATTGCCCTTCACTTCCTGCTCCATAGCCAAAACAGGAAGTGAAAGGAAATCCCCTCAAATTAAGGGAATTCCTTTGGGGACCCCCAGGTCACCAGAACTATGGTCCCCTTTGGAAGATTTCCTCTCTGTTATTTTTGTGGGGACAACCCAAAATTTGGTATTTTCTTTACTTTCAATGATAATGGTAACCAGGAGAGGGTGAATCTCTCCAACGGAGGCACAGACAGCATTAAAAACTAATGGGTGTGCTAATCCCTCTCCACTCAAAAAAAGTTTTGCCTTTAGTTACACCTTAAAGTATAAAGCGCCTTATGACTCAGGCTGCATTCACACTTCAGCGTTTTGAATTGCGGGCAGATTTGCTACGATTCCGCCCGTGATTTGAAAGCGCCGATGTGTGAATGACAAATCGCAGGACTCACATTTGAGATGCCATTCATTTGAATGACACCTAAAATCGCTGTGCGGGTCTACCGCGATTGTCACACGATGTATCGCACTGCAGTCGTGGCAAACTTGCTTGAAGCATGTCACCCAAAAAAGTTCAGGAGCTACTTTTGGACGACATGCTTCACGCAATGCAGGTTGCCGCAAATGCAGCGCAACAATCGCGGCAGACCCCAAACCGCGATTTTAGGTGTCATTCAAATGAATGGCATCTCAAATGTGAGTCCTGCGATTTGTCATTCACAAATCGGCGCTTTCAAATCGCGGGCAGAATCGCAGCAAATCTGCCCGCGATTCAAAACGCTGAAGTGTGAATGTAGCCTAAAAGCACACAGGGATACCAGAATCTTCAAAAGCAGGGCAAGAAGAGATCCTCAAGCATAAGAGGTGGGCAAGATGGACAAAGATATAGGAGAAAATAATGATGTGACGCTAGGACAACCACAACTGCTGAGCCGGGCTAAAATGTAATTCTAAAGATGGAGCACCAGTTACTGAACACTGCACGGTTTCCAGTTAGTGAATATGTATTAAAACAAAGTTACTGTGTTCTATTTATTCATTTAGCGCAGGGGCCAGGAGAAGGGGACTAAAGCAAACACAGCAATATCCAATGATTTTCACATTTAGATTAGATGTAACATGGTTGTTGAGAAAGGAGATGAAGCCATACTATGCAAAGCAACAGGTTAACTTTAATAGTGACCCCAGCAGACCAGCAGCACATACTCATCTACCCTTTGCCCCCATGTTCTTCCATTAAGCTGTTGGGAGTTAAGACAGGCCATAGATTATGTGATCTTCTTTCTTGCAACCATGAGTTGCAGGAAAGAAAATGGCTTGATGTCCCCATCAACACTGAATCCCTCCCGCAGAGACATTGTGTTCTCCTGAAAAGGTGTGGGGGGGGGGGGGGTTGCAGGGAGTTGCTCCTGTCAGGAGAACACAGATTATTGCCAACATCTATAGGCACTGGCAATAATCTTGTGCCAAAAATCCGACATGTTGGTTACACAGAGCTGGGAATTCTCACCTTTCACCTGAGTGACAGTGCCGAGGGCCCAAGCATCCAGCTGTCAAGTACCAACGCTGTCATACAGGCGGTGAGTCACATCCTCCCACACAATGGTATTATTTTTTTGGTGAGTGGAGTGACAGAGGAGTTGGTAAATATGTCCTTTTAATTGGGTCACTATTAAAGTGTACTTGTTGCTTTTCTCTGCATGGACAAAAAGTGGACAGGAGTCGGGAATTGGGGCAAGGATAAAAGAATGGGAGTATCCAGGGCATATAAGAAGCCATGGGCCGACTCAGGCCACCAACTTCCCCCTTCACCTAAAGCCGGCCATAAACAGTTTGAAACTTGGCCGGTTCAGCAGGTAATGCCCGGGATTAGAACCATGTATGAGCAGGCTGATTGTACCCAACTTGATCGATCGATTGACTTGGGTGCAATCAGACTGTTGTTTTTTTCCCTGCAATTATTGCCAGCTGTAGCTGCTAGCAATAATCACTGTGTTCTTCCAGCAGGGATGACTCCCCGTGCCAACCCCCCCTCGCCGGGAAAAAACAATAGCGCCGCAGGAGGGATCAACACTGACAGTGGTTGCGTGGCTAGCCATACATGCTTAACTTTCAGCTCACAGACTGAACAAGGTAAATTGATTGCTTTCCCCATCCATGCTTGTGAGGGGGTTAGCTCGGCAGCGGGTGTGTGTGACCCCCGGGATGGGCTCCCCACACAAAAACAGGCCCAGCAAACGGAGGTTGTGGTTTTCAAAATCAAAAAAGGTGCGGTTTATTTTCTATTTACAGTGACAAAACACAGCAAAGCAAAAGAAACATAAACAAAATAAATCCTGGTCAACTTGACCTCTGACTAAACATACAGGTTTCCTAACTAACAACTGGGATCAGCCTAGTGCTGTCCTAGTCCCTAAGTCCCTGGTTTTAAATGTCCAAGCAAATAGCCACACAGGCTTTGTCTCACCGCACAGGGGTTCACTCTCCCTAGACAGTCCACACAGGTCTGGGTCCAGGCATGAGCTAACATCTAATGAAGCTGGGAGTTCTTATAGAGGCCTAAATGAGCTGACAAGCTTCAGCTGGTCTCATCAACTCCCTGTCTGCACGACGCCCCACACTCTCCCTAGAGGTATGAGTCATCCATGAGCCCACTAGCCTCAGCTGGGCTTATACAACTCTCCACTTAGTTGTATAAGTCGGCGTAAAGCCTGAATCTGGGCGAAATATATCTACCCCCCTGGATGCAACCAGGTGACTTTACCTTCCTGCTGTCACATACCCCCCCCCCTCTTGTTTTAACCTCGGGGTTGGAACACCAGCAATCAGGCATTCATGTACTCGAGACAAAGCATCCACATTCCCCATTTGAACGCCAGGGCGATGCTTTACTGTGAAGTTGAATTCCTGGAGGGCCAGGAACCACCTATTCACTCTTCTATTTGTTTCCTTGTTTTGAGCCATCCACTTTAACGGAGCGTGATCCGTAACCATGTCAAAGTGCCTACCTAGCAGGTAGTACCGAAGGGAATCTAGAGCCCACTTCACCGCTAAACACTCCTTTTCAACGGTGGCGTAATTTACCTCATGGGACTTCAACTTCCTGCTGAGGTAAATGACTGGGTGCTCTTCCCCGTTCCAGACCTGGGACAATACTGCTCCTAACCCCACATCTGACGCATCACTTTGTACGACAAAGTCTTTAGAGAAGTCGGGTGAGTACAACACTGGCTGGCTACATAAGGCTTGTTTCAAGAATTGGAATGCTGCCTCAGCCTCGGGGGTCCATTTAATCATGACCGACCCTTTCCCCTTCGTCAGGTTGGTTAGGGGCACAGCCTTAGAAGCAAAGTGGGGAATGAATCGCCGATAATACCCAGCGATTCCCAGAAAGGCTCGTACCTGCTTCTTGCTGTTGGGACGTGGCCAACTCTGGATGGCCTCGACTTTGTTGAGTTGGGGTTTTATTACTCCCCTCCCAATGGTGTACCCAAGATATTTGGCCTCCTCCTGCCCAATGGTACACTTCTTGGGGTTAGCCGTAAACCCCGCTTCCCGAACAGAGTCCAGGACTGCTTGCACTTTTGGCAGATGTGAGGCCCAATCTGTGCTATGGACAATTACGTCATCCAGGTAAGCCGCAGCATACTTCCGATGGGGCCTCAGCATCTGGTCCATTTTCCGCTGGAATGTGGCCGGCGCATTCTGTAACCCGAACGGCATTCTTTTATATTGGAACGCCCCGTCTGGGGTTACAAATGCGGTTTTCCCTTTGGCCGACTTGGCCAGGGGGATTTGCCAATACCCTTTTGTGAGGTCAAGAGTCGTCATGTATCGGGCTGTTCCCAGCCGGTCGATCAACTCATCTATACGTGGCATGGGGTAGGTGTCAAATTTTGTAACTTTGTTCAACTGACGAAAATCGTTACAAAATCGCCAGCTCCCATCCGGTTTAGGCACCAACACAATGGGACTAGACCAATCACTTTGGGACTCCTCTATCACCCCTAAGTTCAGCATTTTCTGTACTTCCTCCCATATTGCCTCCCGTCGGGCCTCTGGGATCCGATAGGGTTTTAACTTCACCCTTTCACCGGGCGGGGTAATGATGTCATGCTCTACCCCAGATGTTTGTCCCGGCAGCTCAGAGAATACCTCCTTGTTGCGAAGCACAAACTCCTTAACCTCCTGTTGTTGGGGTTGTGACAAGGTGGCTGCTATTCCAACCTCAGGAATCACGCAACCAGTTTGAGCTGGTGACCAAGTGTCTGTGACTAGGGACTCTCTATCCCTCCAGGCTTTCAACAGATTAACGTGATAGATCTGTTCGGGCTTTCGCCTTCCTGGTTGTCTGACCTTGTAATTCACTTCGCTCACTTTTTCCATTATCTCGTAGGGGCCTTGCCATTTGGCAAGGAATTTACTTTCAACCGTAGGGACAAGTACCAGTATCCTATCCCCCGGGGAAAAGGTACGGGTCTTGGCTCCACGGTTGTACACTCTCTGCTGTGCTAACTGCGCTTGGGCCAAATGTTCCTTCACGATGGGCATTACCTGTGCAATTCGGTCTTGCATCAGGGCGACATGCTCAATCACACTCCTGTGGGGAGAACTCTCACTTTCCCAAGTTTCCTTGGCAATATCTAACAGCCCTCTTGGGTTTCTCCCATACAGTAACTCAAAGGGGGAGAATCCCGTAGAGGATTGGGGCACCTCCCTAATAGCAAACATCAGATAAGGAAGTAGACAGTCCCAATCCTTTCCATCTCTATCCACCACTTTCTTCAACATTTGTTTTAGGGTTTTGTTGAATCTTTCCACCAGCCCATCGGTTTGGGGGTGATACACAGATGTACGTAATTGCGTCACTTTGAACAATTTACACAGCTCCTTCATAACCCGGGACATAAAGGGTGTACCTTGGTCCGTAAGCAGTTCTTTACAAATACCCACCCGGCTAAACACAAGAGATAGCTCTTTGGCTATGGTTTTGGCCGAGGTATTTCGGAGAGGGATCGCTTCTGGATAACGGGTGGCATAGTCCATTATAACTAATATGTACTGGTGCCCCCTAGCGGACTTGATTATAGGACCTACCAAATCCATGGCGATCCTCTCAAACGGGACCTCAATGATGGGTAGAGGGACCAGCGGGCTACGGAAATGTGGCATCGGGGCCGACCTCTGACACACAGGGCAGGAGGAACAATAAATTTTCTATGTCCTTCATCACCCCCGGCCAATAGAATCTCTGTAATACCCTCTCTCTGGTTTTCTCTGTCCCCAGATGACCTCCAAGAATGTGCCCATGGGCCAACTCCAACACCAACTTCCTGTAAGGTTTGGGCACCACAAGCTGCTCAACGGTTTCTTCTGCCCTTTTTGCCACCCGATACAGTAGGTCCTTCTCTACGCTGAAGTATGGGTAAGTGCAGGTATTATCTGGGTTCACTAACTCGCCATCTATTTTCACTACGTTTTCCCGTGCCTTTATTAGGGCGGGGTCTTTCAACTGTTCTGTGGCAAAGTTTTCCCTGTGAACCTCAAGATCAGAAAACTCCACAGACGGTAGGTTTTCGTCTGAGGAGGTGGGCTCCTCTCCAGTTTCTTGAGTCTCCCCTGCCAATACTGATAAGGGAAATTCCGGAGAGTCCTCACCACTCTCAGGGGAGTTCTGGCTATCACATTCCTGGTACATAGGGGCACCAGTGGGGGGCTCAGGATCATCCCACAGTTCCCAGAACTTCGGAAAATCCCTTCCCACAATGGCGTCATGCGGTAACTGAGATACTAAGCCCACTGGATGAGAGAGGGTACCTTTGGGGGTCTCGAAACACACTGTAGTCACTGGATACTCTCGGGTGTCCCCATGCACACAAATAACAGCTACCTTGCTATTCCCAGAGACCTCTGTTTTAACTAACTCAGCCTTTATCAGGGTCACAAGGCTACCTGAATCCAGCAATACCACAACATTTCTACCATTAACACACATTTTGCATAAATGTTTCTCAGTTCCTCGAATGGCAGTGCATGCGACTGTCGCACACAGCGACTGACGTCTGCCCGTCAGAAAGTCACACTGCATGGGTTCCTCCACAACCGGGCAATTGGCTGCAATATGTCCCGCTTGCCGGCAGCGGTAGCAAACGATCCTTCTTGCCGCCTCTTGAGCCGCTGATTTCCCAGGCTGTTCTCGCCAAACTTGGGGTAGAGCTCCCACCCTCTCACTCTCTCCACCCTCACCCCTTGGAATCCTCTTATCCGCCCCTGGGGATGGTCTGGTCTTAGGGTGGAAAGTCCGAGTGTCTCTGGAAGAGGCCGTCAGGTTCTCTGTAGCCAAGTATTTCTCCACACGATCCACAAGACCATCGGCCGTCTCTGGGTCTCCATGGCTTACCCACTTTTGGATGGCAGTAGGAAGAGCTCTCAAAAACCGATCCATTACAACACGTTCCACAATCTTTGGTGCGGACAAAGTCTCTGGCTGTAGCCACTTTCTGCTCAGGTGAATGAGATCATACATTTGAGACCTGGGGGGTTTTCCAAGCTGGAAAGTCCAGTTATGCACACGCTGAGCCCGGACAGCCTGGGTGACACCCAGCCTTGCCAATATTTCAGCTTTTAGCATCACATAGTCTTTTGCTTGGTTAGGCTCTAGGTCATAGTAAGCTTTCTGCGATTCACCAGTTAACAGAGGAGCCACCAGTCCAGCCCACTGCTCCTCAGGCCACTTTTCTCTTTCAGCGGTCCTTTCAAATGTGGTCAAAAATACCTCTGGATCATCCTCTCCAGTCATTTTTGTCAATAAACGACTCACCCCAAAGGACGCGGTATTAGTGGGACGGCTTTCCTCACTGGTCTGCGGACGTTGCTGCATTACTGCTTCCATCTGTTGTTGTAGTCTCTGCTCTTGCTTCTGCAACAGGTCTATGAAGCGGGCCTCAGATTGCTGCTGGGCTTGTTGCTGAGCCTCCAGACTCTGTTGCAAAGTTGCGTTTGTCTGCTGCTGGGCTGCAAGGCTCTGTTGATGAGCTTGCTGCTGGGCTGCGAAGTTCTTTTGCAAACCTGCATTTGTCTGCTGTTGATTGGCATTTGCTAGAGCCAGCTGCTTCAGTATCTCCTCCATGCTGGCTTAAAAAAAAACTGCCACTGGTTCTCCACCAACTGTGAGGGGGTTAGCTCGGCAGCGGGTGTGTGTGACCCCCGGGATGGGCTCCCCACACAAAAACAGGCCCAGCAAACGGAGGTTGTGGTTTTCAAAATCAAAAAAGGTGCGGTTTATTTTCTATGTACAGTGACAAAACACAGCAAAGCAAAAGAAACATAAACAAAATAAATCCTGGTCAACTTGACCTCTGACTAAACATACAGGTTTCCTAACTAACAACTGGGATCAGCCTAGTGCTGTCCTAGTCCCTAAGTCCCTGGTTTTAAATGTCCAAGCAAATAGCCACACAGGCTTTGTCTCACCGCACAGGGGTTCACTCTCCCTAGACAGTCCACACAGGTCTGGGTCCAGGCATGAGCTAACATCTAATGAAGCTGGGAGTTCTTATAGAGGCCTAAATGAGCTGACAAGCTTCAGCTGGTCTCATCAACTCCCTGTCTGCACGACGCCCCACACTCTCCCTAGAGGTATGAGTCATCCATGAGCCCACTAGCCTCAGCTGGGCTTATACAACTCTCCACTTAGTTGTATAAGTCGGCGTAAAGTCTGAATCTGGGCGAAATATATCTACCCCCCTGGATGCAACCAGGTGACTTTACCTTCCTGCTGTCACACCCCATCCATGCTAAACAGCATGGGTGGAGGAATCTACACTGCCAGCTAATGGATTCTGACAGCCGCAGAACCTGTAGCTGCCTGAATAACCAAACATTGATTATATCTAATAAGATAGTTCTTGTTTGGCTAACTTTTTGCTCCAGTCCAGCCAGCTTAAAACCTTCTGGGTGAACTTTAAAGTGGTTGCAAACCTCAGACATGAAATACGAACAAAGCATATCCCTCTATAATCCAGAACACGAAGTGTCATTTCTGTCCACTGCCTCGCTCCTCTGTTATCAGCATGAATCACTTCTGACAAGTTTCCTGACACCAAGAGCTAAAAAGGTGACAGGGGAGGAACCTCCAGCTGATTGACAGCCTTAGCTCTGTTTCTGTGAGAGGGGGTGTGTCCCTCCCCTCCAATCAGCTCTCAGAGCTCTCCTCACTGATGTAACTTTGGCTCCCCACCCCCTGCTTTTCAGATCTGAGAGATCCTGTGTAAATTCTGGACCTTGAACAGCTGTAGAGAAGAAAAGACTGCAGATAAACAACTTATGTAGGAAGATTTGCTTCATATCTGTGTATCACCTGAGGCCAGTCACTGCACTGGGTATATGTGAGGGTTTACAACCACTTTAAATTACGGATAGGGCTGATTGAATTCCTACGTCTTGAAATCATTGGGCTTAAAAAAACAACAACCTTTGAACGTACTCAGGCCACGTAAATAAAAGCACATTGAAAAAATAATCATGAAAAGTAATTACCTTATACAAGTAGCTGCTTCTGCAAAGCAAACTTCAGTCACAACCACCCAAAAAAGGTCACTCTCTTTACCCTGAAGACAAAAAGAAAAAAAAAAACTGAATGAGACCATGAATAAATAGAGTGCAAGCGAGCACGTCGACAGCATTTTCATTGGCATCATGTTAGGCATGAGCAAACATAAGTAAATAAAAAAAAAAAGAAAACATACACAAATAAACCCAATTCTTTTTAGTGGTGAATGAGCGTTAATAAAACAGTATGACACAGGACAATTGCTTATCAGTACCAGCCAGCGCTAGTCTCTTAAAATCACAAGAATAACACAGGCATTTTTGGAAAGGAGTGGACACAGCTTGTATTCACCAAAAAAAAAAAAAAAAAAAAAAATGAAAAGAAAAACTTGTCGACCTCCAAAATGATCCTGGTTGATAATCTGATTCACAGTGGGCCTCAGGATTAAAAAAAGAAATAGCTGCTGTAATTTTTCACAGAAAATCTCTCTCTCTCTCTCTCTCTCTCTCATTTTTTATTTAGAAAAAAAGTTTATCAAACTTTAACAAATAAACACAACATCAGTAGTGGTGTTCCAAAGTTTGCATTAGTTCAGTGATTCTCAAACTGTGTGCCGCGGCCCACTAGATATGCAGGATGTGCCGTGGGATATTTCGGGGAGCCGTCGGCAAAGACTGTAAGAGCGCTCAGAGCGTCAGACCCACGGGGCCAGGATGGGAGGACTTGACGGCAGTCTGCAAGTGTTTGAGTGCAGCCTGACATGCAGCGCCCGACGGAAAGTGAATCACCGGGAGGAAATGATGCAACGCATTTTCAGCGCATGTGCGGTAGTCCAGAGAGAGGCCGCAACGCTCCTTTCTCAAGCTCTCAGAGAGCAAGCCCTGTACCAACCTCACCAGCACCACGGAAGCACCTTTTATGTATAATGTGCCTGTATACTTCCTCCCTCATGTGAGTTGATTCTTTTAATAAATGTAAAAGATACTACTATACATAGAGTCTTAGCCTAGGTTCACACTGCTGCGGGATTGAAAATGTGCGAGTTTAGCTGAACTTCCTGCACAGATGTCTATTGAAATCGCACCCAAAGTCACCAAAAGTAGTATAGAAACTACTTTTGGGAATCAGTGCGGCGCCGCAAAGCCGGACGGTGCTATTGCCGGAAACAGCTTGCGATTTGACATGTCAAATCGCATCAATGTGAACCTGGGCTTAGACTTAGAGGCGCCTGTCCCCTTTTCTCTTTTGTCCACACTACAGTGTTAACTTAAGAGTCTGCTTCAACACTAAATAAGTTCTTCACCACAAAAATTGTAAAAATCTTTTCAGGTGTGCTGCAAAATTTTTGTTGATGTTTTTGGTGTGCCACAAGACAAAAAAGTTTGAGAAACACTGCAATAGTTATACAAGGTGTGGTACCTCCAGAAAGCTGTAATCACTCTTAAAATCTCAATCACCTTTTTCTATTTTCTACTGTCATGTTTTGTTTATTAGTTGTATTTTTTATTGTAACTATATAGTTTGTTATTTGTATTTATCTAATGTAGCACACGGACTCTTTTCCCTTGCTTTGGCTCAATAGCAGGAAAAAAGGCACACCGTACTATATGTCCGTACCTTCCTGGATGAGGAGGTTAAGCGGTGTAATGTATTTGGGTCCCACAGCTAGGTTCTTCCATCAGTTGGTTCTTGTTTCCTAGGATATAGGGACAAGTCTCTGTATTCCCCCCAGTGATTCCAATGTCCACACCACTTCAAACTCCAACGTTGAGTTTATTTTCTCAATGCTCAGTAGATAGGAAAGGGTGGAAGAGAGAGACAGGAAAGCAAGGTTTGGGAGGTTAGTCCAGGCACAATGGATAGCACAATCACTACTCTATCCCTGAGTAGGTTTGGCTCACCTGGATAGTCTCCTACAAAGTGGATCCTAGCAGCCGAAGTGAGGCTCGGACGTTTGATCAAGTTCTTTTCCTAGATGCGATTGGGAGACTCTCTGCCACAGAATCTATCAGACCCCGAACCTCTTAGCTTTTGGGTACTTTAAGGACAGGTGCCAGCAGCAGCACATTACTAGGCCCTTGGTGGATAGAAGAAACCCTCCAGAGAGTTACCGGGCCCCTTCCTTCACCGTGAACTCTCACCGGTCCGTCAGAAAGGTCCTCCCCCGGCCAGCGGGCTCTCTCGCGAGAGACACCCTGGGACTTCTCCTCCTCGAAGTGGGCTCCAGCTAAAGGTGCTGGGCCCAGTGTTGAAGATGCAGCCCCAGGACTAAAGATGCCTGGGACTGATGCACACATGGCCCCATGGCATGGCGGGCCATGCGCCACGCACCCGGACTCCGACTCTGGAACGAAGACCCCTCCCAGGCGGCGTCTGCCCCTTATGTATCCTCTCCCGGCATGCACAGCAGGTCGACCACACCCACTGTACCGCTGCCGAGAGAGGACACCCAAGGCACAGCACTAATACCAGTGTTTCAACCCTGACCCATTATGGCAGTGCCACCTATAGGCCACAGGGAACTGCACACCAGTATACCATCCTAGAAAAAAAAGCACAACCTACAAATTGAGAACGGTCTGAGCCTAACTAATATCTTAGACCAGCCCCTAAATTTGGATATATAGCACCCCTAAATGGGGTGGGCGCTACACTAATATAATGAAGAGCACAGTAATGGAGACCAAGGGAGTAAAGTTTATTGAGGAGGAGGGGGTGGTTAACCGTATCAAAGGCAGCCGAAAGGTCCAGAAGTAGAAGTACAGATTAGTGTCCGTTGGTTTTTGCTGTTAGTAAGCCATTTGTGAGTTTTAGAACAGCAGTTTCTGTGGAGTGTTGAGAGCAAAATCCAGACTGAAGGGGATCAAGAAGGTTATACTTAATGAGGTGGTCACTCGGTTGTAGACCAGGCGTTCAAGGAGTTTAGAGGAAAAGGTGAGCATGAAGATAGGGCGTAGATTGTTAAGATTGGTAGGGTCCAAGGATGGCTTTTTAAGTATGGGGGTGACCAGTGCTTTTTGTTTTAGAGGAAGATGCCAGAAGGGAGGGAAATATTTATGTGGGTTAGAGAGTGTAGGATAGAGTCAGATGGTGACCGTAGTATTTGAGAGGATATAGGGTCCAGGGGACAGGTGGTTAGGTGGATGTTGGAAATTAGTTTAGCAACTTTGTCTATAGTAGCAGATTTGAATAAGGGGAGTGTTAATTCTACCTGTTGACATGGGGTGTTAAGTGGGGAGATACCTGTAGAGTGGAGAGTTCATCACAAATTGATAGTGTATGTAGCCTCAGCTAAATATCGTTTTTGCAAACATTGCCAAAAAAAAAACTATTTAAACTGAAAAACAAAGCTGGAGATCAGATTTAGGGCACTTTAAATGATGCCCGTTTGGTAGATCAGGACCAAGAACTGGCACTTATACCTTTTAGCTGCCAATATGTTCTTGAGAATGATTTAGAAGCCCATGAGTTTACCTCCCATGCTTTACCACAACGAGAGGAAAATATGAGAAAACCAACTGGGGAAAAAGGCAAACTGGTGAGAACTGGAGGATGATGGAAGTAAAAATGCCAACCTATAAGATGACAATCATGTGAAAGCCCCTACACACACCCATCGGTTAATATGTGTCATCATGACCTTATCACCAAAATTATAAAAGGTAACCACAAGACACGCAGCCACAACGAGGACAGAAAAAGACAAAACCAGAGGAGTCAACAGCAGAGCATAAGCTACACCGGTAGTATAGATTATAAAGCTGAACTCCAGTCAAACAGATAAATAAGTAGATAAAAACACATATATGGGAGCCGTTTTACCTGCCAAAGGATTTGTATTTCTGTCAATCCAGTCCACAGATTTATATGTCTCTGCCACATAGCACAGCCCTGTCTAGCAGGGCAGGAGACCTGATTTTTTGTCTGCTGCTGTTAAGTAACACTTAAGCCTCGTACACACGATCGGATATCCTATGGATTCTAATCCGATAGTTTTTTCCATCAGAAATCCGATGAAGCTGACTTCCATCAGTCTTGCCTACACACCATCAGTCAAAAAACCGACCGTTCCAAACGCGGTGACGTAAAACACTCAGATGAGCCGAGAAAAATTAAGTTTAATGCTTCTGAGCATGCGTCGACTTGATTCTGAGCATGCGTGGGTTTTTTATCCAATGGACTTTCCCATAGATGATCGGAATTTGCTACCGGTTTTTGATCCATCGGAAAAATTTAAAGCATGTTCTATTTTTTAAAACCGATGGAAAAAAGACTGATGGGTCCCATACACGATCGGTTTGTCCGATGAAAAAAGTCCATCGGACTGTTTTCATCGGTAAAACCGATCGCGTGTACAGGGCTTTACAGGTCTTGTCTCTCCCCAGCCTGTGATTGTACAGCAGACTAATAAGCCTATCTCTCTATCACTTTCCTCTCACCTCCTATCAGCATGCCCATCGCTAGGATATAAACACTACAATACAACTGACTGGCTTATTGTGGTGCTTCTCCCTTTCCTGGACTGAGCTTTGCTGTACATGGGACAGCACAAAAGGACTTAAGTACTAAATAAATAATACAAACAACACACCATAATTTATTTTGGCTAATAATGGCCACAACATTTATTAAGGGGTTACCCAAAGATAAACAATAAATCCATACAGGAAAATCTTTAAACTTAAAATTCCATAACCATAACTTATTACTTTATTAATATTATCACGTAGTCCATCCAGAACTGAACTGGATGACAAACCCCACTAACAAACGTCATGACAAGAGATATTTTATTTAAAGGGGAGGGAGGGTGGGAGCAGCACAGGCTCTTCGCTCCGCGGGGTCCCCTCGGGCTGTGAACGGAGCGGGAAAGACCACCGGCTTTTATAAACTCTGCCCGGCTCAATCCCGCCTGATCCAGCCAATGCCGCCCTGCATCTTCTATCACCTGGGGCAACCTAAAGAGGAATAAAGAGAGGGGGGGGGACAGGAAACGAGGCAGCCCCGCATAAACGCTAGGGGCTCATTCAGGGGATTGCAAGAGGCTAATATTAGCTCAAAATTAAGGTTCTTACACTGATGGCATTTTTTTTTTTTTATGTATTATAAAAATATAGGAATACAGAGCTGCAATCTGCCTGCAGTCCAGCTTTAATTACAGCATACAATTTCCACTCCACCTTGCAGTATTTCTTCATTAGCCTCTGCACACCAGAGAGTCGGTATTCTGCACTTTCCAAACACGGTACTTTGTGGTGACTGTCTATAGAATTTCACAGAAAAAAAAAAACATAACCACAAAACATGGTTTAATAGTTCCCAGACTACCCGTCCTTCGCATTCACGGCAGTATTATTTTTAGACGTTCACTGCGCAACAGGCCAACATCAAAGAAGGTCTGGTAGGTGTTAAACCATGGGAAATTGCAGAAATTATTTCAGGCCTGACTTATGGTGTCCTTGTAAAACAGGTCATGTAGTAATAATAATAGTAATGATAATCTTAAACCTCCCCTTGATTGTCTCCTCAGCTCTCAGTGTTGCCACAAAATGCCGGAGTGAAATCAGACATATAAAGCTTACAGAGTTCATTTTGCTGCTTGCTTGTTCTGCAACAGAGTAGCCACTGCTATGATGATTCCTGGGGTGATTTATTAAAATAGGAATACTCTAGGGCCAGCTGGTATGGACCAGGTAGCTTTTGTATGCTCTAACCCAGGGGTGTCAAACTCAATTTAATTGTAAGTAGTATGGTTGCCCTCAAAGGGCCGGTTGTATATGTGAATGAATGAATGAGTAACTTGTATAGCGCTACAAATGCGAACTCAAGGCGCTTTTTGCAGCCAGTGTCTGCCTGGCTGGTGCAGTCATTTACCCCGTAGGATCTCGATGCGCTTGGGACACACATTCGTACACATATATACTGGGCCAATTTGGACAGGATCCAATTAACCTACCAGCATGTCTTTGGAGGGTGGGAGGAAACCGGAGTACTCGGAGGAAACCCACACAGACACAGGGAGAACATGCAAACTCCAGGCAGATGGTGTCGTGGTCGGGATTCGACCCTTTTGCTGCTAGGTGAAAGTGCTAACCACTACACCACTGTGCTGCCCATATGTAAGACTATCTACTCTCTATCACAGGGGTAGGCAACCTTTCAGAGGTTGAGATCTACCTGGACAACATGTAGGAAATAAAATATCCCCGGCGGGAGGGGTTGGGGCACTGATATCGCCCTTTAAAATAAAAACACATAGGTGTGTCACAGTAGTGTCTTCTGCCCCTGCTTCAAATCACGCCCCCCACCACAGTAGTCTGCCACCCCCTCCCCCCTTTAACATCATCCCTAGTAAAATACTACACCCCCCTTGCTGTAGTGTCCTCTGCCCCCCCCCCCACACACACATGGTAGTGTTCTCTGACCCCCCCACATGATTGTGTATTCTGACCCCCCCCAATAGTAGTGTACTGTGCCCACCACTAAAGCAGTGTCCTCTGCCTCCCTCCTCCCATTGTAGGGCCCTCTGCTCCACCATAGCAGTATCCTCTGCCATCCCCCCCCCTCACACAGTTGTGTCCTCTGCCCTCTCTGTAGGGCCCCCATAGCAGTGTCCTCTGCAGCCCCCTACAATAGTTTCCTCTGCCCCCCCTCCCTGTAGTGACCTCTGCCACCCCATAGCAAGGTATTGTGCCCCCTCTCTGTAGTACCCCCCCATAGCAGTTTCCTCTGCAACCCCCCCCCCCAACATTAGTGTCTGCTCCTCTGCCCCCCCTGCACAGCTCTATCTTCTGTTCCCCCCCCCCAGTAGTGTCCTCTACCCCTCTATAGCTGTTTGCCCTGTCGCTCCCAACACACAGCTGTAGGTAGCTCTCTCCACTTGTACATGACAAAGGAGTTGAGAGGCTGCACGGAGCTGGATGGAGGGCGGGACCAGGATCTGCAGTAGTTAACTTTTTATGTTAACAAGCTGATGATTGGTTGTTAGGACTGCCTAGCAACCAATCATCTGCTAGTTAACTTGCAAAGTCACCTTTGGAAAGCTGGTTTAGGTAACGGCTCCATGTTCTTGTTGCTCTCTTTATATGCTGGACATACACAAATTTGGTTTGTGTTTCAACTAGTTCAACCCATTGGCTCCCGCTGCTGTCAATCCCAGCTAGTGAGCCAATCAGGAGACGGAGGGGGCGGGGCCGAGCCACGGCTCCGTGTGTGAATGCACACTAAAGTCGCTGTTTGGGAGCACATCCGCCTGGGTGCCCCCAGAGCAAGATGCTTGCTATAGGGGCACCCGGCAGGAGGGGGAGGCCAGGAGCCCCGGCGTGGGACCCGAGAAGAGGAGGATCCGGGCTGCTCTGTGCAAAACCACTACACAGAGCAGGTAAGTATAACATGTTTGTTTTTTTTTGTTTGTTTTTTTCAAACCAAGACTTTACTATCACTTTAAGTGCAGGAGTAACTGATGTCCCACCACAGAAGAGGAAGGACCTGTGAAGTCACCAGACCAACCAGAGAAAACAATATATGGTGGAGTTCTGGCTTGAAGTGACGCTTTGCTTTATCTTCTCCAAGTGTGGAGGAGCATATGACTAACACCACTACCTCCACTGAGCAGTGCTGGTACTTGGTTAATTGCCACTTAAGCACTAGCACCATAGACTCTATTCACACAGGGGCAACACGACTTCCAGCGCGACTTTGGGAGGCAACTTGGACCCGACTTGGGTATGAATCACAGCGCGTCATGAAGCTACTTATAAAGGCAACTTCAAGTTGCCTCCAGAACAGAAGACATTCCAGTGGCCAATAAAACAGGAATCAGCTCTGTGGGAGGGGTTTGCCTGAGAAATGTATGCTCTCTTCCTGGAATGTTGCTTCTGTTAAGACAGTGATCCGACCTCATGCTGCGACTTCCATTGAAATCAATGGGTACAAGTCGCCTAGCAGTCTCCTAGAAGTCGGATTGAAGTAGTACAGGAACCTTTTTTGAAGTCGGAGCGACTGCAGTAGTGTGCAATTAAGACGACTCCATTCACTTACATTGATTTTCTCATGCAGCGCGACTTGAGGCGACTTGGGGCGACTTGAAGTCGGATCCAAAGTTGCCCCTGTGTGAATGGGCTCTAAGGGAGAGGACACTCAGCCCTGTATAATCTCTGATAAGGATCAAGTTTTCACTGAATTTCTTCTCTTTGTTGCCATCGGATAACAGAGTGATGGGGCAGAAAGCAGCTGTGGGGGCCGCCTTTAAATGAACAAGCAAAGCACCGGTTCACGATAAGCGAAACTCCAGCCGTCCCTTCAGTTTTGCACAATTGTAGAGGCTCCTCTCCTATACTAAAATTACTTACTTTGATTTCACTGGCCATTGTGAGCTTCTCAATTAGAAGTTGCAGCAAATCAGTACAGCCCACCCCCTTTCCTGGGTGAAAGGACATCCATTATCATCTAGCACTTTACTCTTAAACATGACTGTCTCTGGCCTGTCTCTTTCATTCATTGGATTTTAATTCTTTCCATCATGGAGGCTCAGCATCACATGGGCATTACCTAGGGCAGGTTGTATACAAATACAGTTTACCCAACACTCACTTCTACAAACTGACATCCATCCATCAAGGCCTTTTGATATTTGCAGTACCCGTCTCAACAACCATTCCACTGATGTATTAGGGCTGAGGGCTCCTAAAGTGGTATTAAATATGAATAAATAAAAGCTGATTGTTTTATTCACCTTGCCAGTTTTATATGCTTTGTCTCATCCCTGTAACTGATACATTCTGCTGGAGAGCTTTTGAAAAACAACCAACCTATTGGCTTGATTACCAGCTCAAAATAGAAGAACAAAAAAGCCTAAAAAAAAAAAAATGTAGCCATCACATCAAAGAGTTGGTAAACTGCAATATAATAAACATTTGCTTTTGGGATTAATACCGCTTTAAGAGTACTGAGACAGGGTGCTTTGATGTTTTCAGGAAGCTATGTATGACACCCTGCCAGCCATGACCTTCCTGCATTGCATAGGGAAGCACAGTTACCCGATGATGACATCACTGGGATTTAACAAGGTATGTCAAGAAAACTGAAATCTAGAAATTCCATTAGCATGTTGATGAGAAGGAAAGGAGGAATGAGGAAAGCAAACTGGATAAATGTCAGCTTTAACCCCAAAAACCTCACCAATAGTCCTGGAGTGATAAAAGAAACTACCAGTTATGCCCTGTACACACGATCGGATTTCCGATAGAATAAAATCCGATGGAATTTTCCGTCGGAATTCCGATGAAGCTGACTTCCATCAGTCTTGCCTACACACCATCAGACAAAATTCCGACCGTCCCAAATGCCGTGACGTAAAACACTCAGACAAGCCGAGAAAAATTAAGTTCAATGCTTCTGAGCATGTGTCGACTTGATTCTGAGCATGCGTGGGTTTTTTCTCCGTTGGAGTTCCACCCAGACAATCGGAATTTCCCATCGGTAAAATTTAAAACATGTTCTATTTTTTTACACCGATGGAAAAAAGTCAGATGGGGCCCACACACGATTGTTTTTTCCGATGAAAAAAGTCCATCAGACTTTTTTCATCGGAAAAAACGATCGTGTGTACAGGGCATTAGTGTAGCTCCCCGCCATCTACCAAAAAACAGAAATATCTGTTTTTGGTTAGGCTGATCCTTTTCTTTTTGGAAGAGGGGTAACCTTTAAAAACAGAACAAAACTAATAGGATTTCCTAAATATGCCCTTACATTCTACGAAATAACAGGCCCTCTTTTACAAAGCATCAGTTGCACTCGACTCCATCGTGTGAAACATCCAATTTCACGTGCGGAATCAGTTGACACAGGCAGAGTGTGTTAAATTCCCAAACAATGCGCTTTTTCACTTCTGCCTTCCAAGAGATGTTATTATGAAAATGTCCTATAAACTGATTTATGTTTATCTATTGTACGCCTTCAATTTTCTGCATGTTTAGCAGACAAACCTGTGGTTTCTACTTTGCATTGCAGATCTGATCGTCTCTAGCAGATACGGAGCGCTAGTGGGCCGTGTTAAATTTTAATCTGGAAAGAAAAAAAAAAAAAAAACTGCTGAAACTGGCTACTTTAAATTAAGTTACATATTTGTGCTATGTTTTTCATAACACATCAGGTAGTGAGGGGGAACAGAGGACGGGGGTTTTATGTGAAAAAAAAAATATTATTGCTGCCTCTTTATATACGGAGGAAGTTTTGCTTAAAGTCTGACTCCGCTGCCCTAGAAATATGTGATGTGATAAGGCTAAAGAAGAAAATATTTTGTGGTCAGTATAAACTAGTTCTTTTCCTTAAAGTGATATTAAAGCATATGTAAACGTTGTTTCTTTTGTTGTTCTTTTTTTTTTTAAACATGTCATACTTACCTCCTCTGTGCAGTTGATTGGCCCCAATCCTCCTCTTCTGGGGTCCCTCAGCGGCACTTCTGGCTCCTAATCTTCTCGAGTGCCCCAGAGAAGCGCTCTCCCTAGGGGCACCTGTGCGGGCACGCTCCCGTGTCCTGCTGCTGCGTCCATTGACACAGACTGCAGGACTCGGCTCCGCCCCCCGGCTCCCACGTCATTGGATTTGATTGACAGCAGCAGGAGCCAATGACTGAACTGCTATCAATCTATCCAATCAGGTCCCGAGACCATGGCTGGAGCAGGTGTGCTCGTCCCCGGCGCAGGAACAATCGGGCTTAGGTAAGTAAAAGGGGGGCTCTGGGGGGCTGGTGCACTAAGGGCCAGTTTACACCATAGAAACGCAGTCTGGATGCGTTCCAGGTGCTTTTCTGCATGTGCGTTTTAGATGTGTTTTTGGTGCGTTTTTGATGCAGTCAAGTGCTTTTTTCCCCCTCTTTTTTACTTAACCTTAAATAAGGACAAGTGTGCTTCAGTGCGTTTAGGTGCGTTCCAGTGCGTTTTTGGTACGTTCTGGTGCGTTTTACTACGGTCCAGTGCAGTTCTGTACATAAAAAATGCAGCATGACCAATTTGTTTTTTCTTTCTGAAATGCACTGGAACGGACTGCAGTGTGTGAACTATGCCATTGGCATTAATGTGATCAACTTTCCTTGCATTTTTCATGCATAAAAAAACGCACTGCATCTGGTGTGAACTGGCCGGCCCTAAGGGCCAGTTCACACCAGATGCAGTGCAGTGCATTTTTTTCTGCATCAAAAATGCATGGAAAGTAGGTTATATGGTTTTCAATGGCATAGTTCACACCAGTGCTTGCAGTTCCAGTGCGTTCCAGTTCCAGATAAAAACATAGAACATGCTACATTTTACCTACACTGGAACGCTTTAAAACGCATAAAAAACGCATTGGACCGCACCAAAAACGCACTGGAACACAATTGTCATTATTTAAGGTTAATAAAAAAGTGGGGTGAAAAAAAGCACTGGACTGCATCAATAATGTATCAAAAACGCACTGGAACGCGGCAAAAACACGCATGCAAAAAAGCACCTGGAACGCATCCGGATTGCGTTTCTATGGTGTGAACTGGCGTTAAAGAGGTTTTTCACCTCAATGCTTAAAATCACGGTTCCAGCCAATGGTTGCTTCAGCACCCACTTAAATGCACAACCATTTCTACAGGAACGTGTGTGTTGAGAATATTGCGCTGGAATCTGTGCACATTGCTCACTCCCCGATCAAAACTTAAGGAAAATGGAGGAGAGTGTCAGTAGGGGAAAGGGGGTGCAGGGATGCTGAGAGGAGTCACAAGACACTTCACAGTTCAGGAAATACAAAAAAATATACCAGTATATAAAAATTATCCTGTGCTTTGTTTAGTGGTCTGTACAGTTAAAATAGTAGCCCTGCCTGTAAAGCAGACCCCACAGTGCCTCCAGTATTATGGTACAAGGGGTGGAGCTTGCACAAAAGGGCATCATTATTCAGGAATGCCTAAATACTGACCAGACAAAAAGATTTGTTGAGAACCTTTTTCTTCTCTAGTTTTGATAATCAAGATAGAAAGTAAATTGTTTACAAACTTGCTTACTGCATAACATAAAAACAATCTGTCAGGAAGTTGGATGAGGAACTCTGCTAAATGTTATTTGCATTGTGACAGCAGGAAGGTAAAGTCACCTGGTTGCATCCAGGGGGGTAGATATATTTCGCCCAGATTCAGGCTTTACGCCGACTTATACAACTAGGTAGAGAGTTAATGAAGCCCAGCTGAGACTAGTGGGCTCATTGATGACTCATACCTCTAGGGAGAGGGCTGGGCGTCGTGCAGACAGGGAGTTGATGAGGCCAGCTGAAGCCTGTCAGTTCGTTTAAGGCCTCTATAAAAACTCCCAAATTCATTAGATGTTAGCTCATGCCTGGAACCAGACCTGTGTGGACTGTCTAGGGAGAGTGAACCCCTGTGCGGTGAGAAAAAGCCTGTGTGGCTATTTGCTTGGACATTTAAAACTAGGGACTAGGACAGCACTAGGCTGATCCCAGTTGTTAGTTAGGAAACCTGTATGTTTAGTCAGAGGTCAACTTGACCAGGATTTATTTTGTTTGTTTCTTTTGCTTTGCTGTGTTTTGTCACTGTAAATAGAAAATAAACCGCACCTTTTTGATTTTGAAAACCACAACCTCCGTTTGCTGGGCCTGTTTTGTGTGGGGAGCCCATCCCGGGGGTCACACACACCCGCTGCCGAGCTAACCCCCTCACAGTTGGTGGAGAACCAGTGGCAGTTTTTTTAGGCCAGCATGGAGGAGATACTGAAACAGCTGGCTCTAGCAAATGCCAATCAACAGCAGACAAATGCAGGTTTGCAAAAGAGCCTTGCAGCTCAACAACAGAGCCTTGCAGCCCAGCAGCAGACAAACGCAACTTTGCAACAGAGTCTGGAGGCTCAGCAACGAGCCCAGCAGCAATCTGAGGCCCGCTTCATAGACCTGTTGCAGAAGCAAGAGCAGAGACTACAACAACAGATGGAAGCAGTAATGCAGCAACGTCCGCAGACCAGTGAGGAAAGCCGTCCCACTAATACCGCGTCCTTTGGGGTGAGTCGTTTATTGACAAAAATGACTGGAGAGGATGATCCAGAGGTATTTTTGACCACATTTGAAAGGACCGCTGAAAGAGAAAAGTGGCCTGAGGAGCAGTGGGCTGGACTGGTGGCTCCTCTGTTAACTGGTGAATCGCAGAAAGCTTACTATGACCTAGAGCCTA
Organism: Rana muscosa; assembly: GCA_029206835.1. Lineage (NCBI taxonomy): Eukaryota > Metazoa > Chordata > Amphibia > Anura > Ranidae > Rana > Rana muscosa. The sequence goes on along the minus strand of CM055120.1, from coordinate 326,357,609 downwards.
ACCAAGCAAAAGACTATGTGATGCTAAAAGCTGAAATATTGGCAAGGCTGGGTGTCACCCAGGCTGTCCGGGCTCAGCGTGTGCATAACTGGACTTTCCAGCTTGGAAAACCCCCCAGGTCTCAAATGTATGATCTCATTCACCTGAGCAGAAAGTGGCTACAGCCAGAGACTTTGTCCGCACCAAAGATTGTGGAACGTGTTGTAATGGATCGGTTTTTGAGAGCTCTTCCTACTGCCATCCAAAAGTGGGTAAGCCATGGAGACCCAGAGACGGCCGATGGTCTTGTGGATCGTGTGGAGAAATACTTGGCTACAGAGAACCTGACGGCCTCTTCCAGAGACACTCGGACTTTCCACCCTAAGACCAGACCATCCCCAGGGGCGGATAAGAGGATTCCAAGGGGTGAGGGTGGAGAGAGTGAGAGGGTGGGAGCTCTACCCCAAGTTTGGCGAGAACAGCCTGGGAAATCAGCGGCTCAAGAGGCGGCAAGAAGGATCATTTGCTACCGCTGCCGGCAAGCGGGACATATTGCAGCAAATTGCCCGGTTTTGGAGGAACCCATGCAGTGTGACTTTCTGACGGGCAGACGTCAGTCGCTGTGTGCGACAGTCGCATGCACTGCCATTCGGGGAACTGAGAAACATTTATGCAAAATGTGTATTAATGGTAGAAATGTTGTGGTATTGCTGGATTCAGGTAGCCTTGTGACCCTGATAAAGGCTGAATTAGTTAAAACAGAGGTCTCTGGGAATAGCAAGGTAGCTGTTATTTGTGTGCATGGGGACACCCGAGAGTATCCAGTGACTACAGTGTGTTTCGAGACCCCCAAAGGTACCCTCTCTCATCCAGTGGGCTTAGTATCTCAGTTACCGTATGACGCCATTGTGGGAAGGGATTTTCCGAAGTTCTGGGAACTGTGGGATGATCCTGAGCCCCCCACTGGTGCCCCTATGTACCAGGAATGTGATAGCCAGAACTCCCCTGAGAGTGGTGAGGACTCTCCGGAATTTCCCTTGTCAGTATTGGCAGGGGAGACTCAAGAAACTGGAGAGGAGCCCACCTCCTCAGACGAAAACCTACCGTCTGTGGAGTTTTCTGATCTTGAGGTTCACAGGGAAAACTTTGCCACAGAACAGTTGAAAGACCCCGCCCTAATAAAGGCACGGGAAAACGTAGTGAAAATAGATGGCGAGTTAGTAAACCCAGATAATACCTGCACTTACCCATACTTCAGCGTAGAGAAGGACCTACTGTATCGGGTGGCAAAAAGGGCAGAAGAAACCGTTGAGCAGCTTGTGGTGCCCAAACCTTACAGGAAGTTGGTGTTGGAGTTGGCCCATGGGCACATTCTTGGAGGTCATCTGGGGACAGAGAAAACCCGAGAGAGGGTATTACAGAGATTCTATTGGCCGGGGGTGATGAAGGACATAGAAAATTATTGTTCCTCCTGCCCTGTGTGTCAGAGGTCGGCCCCGATGCCACATTTCCGTAGCCCGCTGGTCCCTCTACCCATCATTGAGGTCCCGTTTGAGAGGATCGCCATGGATTTGGTAGGTCCTATAATCAAGTCCGCTAGGGGGCACCAGTACATATTAGTTATAATGGACTATGCCACCCGTTATCCAGAAGCGATCCCTCTCCGAAATACCTCGGCCAAAACCATAGCCAAAGAGCTATCTCTTGTGTTTAGCCGGGTGGGTATTTGTAAAGAACTGCTTACGGACCAAGGTACACCCTTTATGTCCCGGGTTATGAAGGAGCTGTGTAAATTGTTCAAAGTGACGCAATTACGTACATCTGTGTATCACCCCCAAACCGATGGGCTGGTTGAAAGATTCAACAAAACCCTAAAACAAATGTTGAAGAAAGTGGTGGATAGAGATGGAAAGGATTGGGACTGTCTACTTCCTTATCTGATGTTTGCTATTAGGGAGGTGCCCCAATCCTCTACGGGATTCTCCCCCTTTGAGTTACTGTATGGGAGACACCCAAGAGGGCTGTTGGATATTGCCAAGGAAACTTGGGAAAGTGAGAGTTCTCCCCACAGGAGTGTGATTGAGCATGTCGCCCTGATGCAAGACCGAATTGCACAGGTAATGCCCATCGTGAAGGAACATTTGGCCCAAGCGCAGTTAGCACAGCAGAGAGTGTACAACCGTGGAGCCAAGACCCGTACCTTTTCCCCGGGGGATAGGATACTGGTACTTGTCCCTACGGTTGAAAGTAAATTCCTTGCCAAATGGCAAGGCCCCTACGAGATAATGGAAAAAGTGAGCGAAGTGAATTACAAGGTCAGACAACCAGGAAGGCGAAAGCCCGAACAGATCTATCACGTTAATCTGTTGAAAGCCTGGAGGGATAGAGAGTCCCTAGTCGCAGACACTTGGTCACCAGCTCAAACTGGTTGCGTGATTCCTGAGGTTGGAATCGCAGCCACCTTGTCACAACCCCAACAACAGGAGGTTAAGGAGTTTGTGCTTCGCAACAAGGAGGTATTCTCTGAGCTGCCGGGACAAACATCTGGGGTAGAGCATGACATTATTACCCCGCCCGGTGAAAGGGTGAAGTTAAAACCCTATCGGATCCCAGAGGCCCGACGGGAGGCAATACGAGAGGAAGTACAGAAAATGCTGAACTTAGGGGTGATAGAGGAGTCCCAAAGTGATTGGTCTAGTCCCATTGTGTTGGTGCCTAAACCGGATGGGAGCTGGCGATTTTGTAACGATTTTCGTCAGTTGAACAAAGTTACAAAATTTGACACCTACCCCATGCCACGTATAGATGAGTTGATCGACCGGCTGGGAACAGCCCGATACATGACGACTCTTGACCTCACAAAAGGGTATTGGCAAATCCCCCTGGCCAAGTCAGCCAAAGAGAAAACCGCATTTGTAACCCCAGACGGGGCGTTCCAATATAAAAGAATGCCGTTCGGGTTACAGAATGCGCCGGCCACATTCCAGCGGAAAATGGACCAGATGCTGAGGCCCCATCGGAAGTATGCTGCGGCTTACCTGGATGACGTAATTGTCCATAGCACAGATTGGGCCTCACATCTGCCAAAAGTGCAAGCAGTCCTGGACTCTGTTCGGGAAGCGGGGTTTACGGCTAACCCCAAGAAGTGTACCATTGGGCAGGAGGAGGCCAAATATCTTGGGTACACCATTGGGAGGGGAGTAATAAAACCCCAACTCAACAAAGTCGAGGCCATCCAGAGTTGGCCACGTCCCAACAGCAAGAAGCAGGTACGAGCCTTTCTGGGAATCGCTGGGTATTATCGGCGATTCATTCCCCACTTTGCTTCTAAGGCTGTGCCCCTAACCAACCTGACGAAGGGGAAAGGGTCGGTCATGATTAAATGGACCCCCGAGGCTGAGGCAGCATTCCAATTCTTGAAACAAGCCTTATGTAGCCAGCCAGTGTTGTACTCACCCGACTTCTCTAAAGACTTTGTCGTACAAAGTGATGCGTCAGATGTGGGGTTAGGAGCAGTATTGTCCCAGGTCTGGAACGGGGAAGAGCACCCAGTCATTTACCTCAGCAGGAAGTTGAAGTCCCATGAGGTAAATTACGCCACCGTTGAAAAGGAGTGTTTAGCGGTGAAGTGGGCTCTAGATTCCCTTCGGTACTACCTGCTAGGTAGGCACTTTGACATGGTTACGGATCACGCTCCGTTAAAGTGGATGGCTCAAAACAAGGAAACAAATAGAAGAGTGAATAGGTGGTTCCTGGCCCTCCAGGAATTCAACTTCACAGTAAAGCATCGCCCTGGCGTTCAAATGGGGAATGTGGATGCTTTGTCTCGAGTACATGAATGCCTGATTGCTGGTGTTCCAACCCCGAGGTTAAAACAAGAGGGGGGGGTATGTGACAGCAGGAAGGTAAAGTCACCTGGTTGCATCCAGGGGGGTAGATATATTTCGCCCAGATTCAGGCTTTACGCCGACTTATACAACTAGGTAGAGAGTTAATGAAGCCCAGCTGAGACTAGTGGGCTCATTGATGACTCATACCTCTAGGGAGAGGGCTGGGCGTCGTGCAGACAGGGAGTTGATGAGGCCAGCTGAAGCCTGTCAGTTCGTTTAAGGCCTCTATAAAAACTCCCAAATTCATTAGATGTTAGCTCATGCCTGGAACCAGACCTGTGTGGACTGTCTAGGGAGAGTGAACCCCTGTGCGGTGAGAAAAAGCCTGTGTGGCTATTTGCTTGGACATTTAAAACTAGGGACTAGGACAGCACTAGGCTGATCCCAGTTGTTAGTTAGGAAACCTGTATGTTTAGTCAGAGGTCAACTTGACCAGGATTTATTTTGTTTGTTTCTTTTGCTTTGCTGTGTTTTGTCACTGTAAATAGAAAATAAACCGCACCTTTTTGATTTTGAAAACCACAACCTCCGTTTGCTGGGCCTGTTTTGTGTGGGGAGCCCATCCCGGGGGTCACACACACCCGCTGCCGAGCTAACCCCCTCACAGCATCTACACTGACCACATAACACAATCCCAGCGCAAATTAAGAAAAACAAAAGCCAGTTGTAGAAAATAACAATTCTTAACTACCCATACTGTTCGCATTCAGACATGTAGAAGAGAGAAAATTTACAAAGGACCCCCACAGCAGTGTTAATTTTGGCAGCAAATTTCGATTTAGTTTTAGTCTGAGCAGGTTTGAGCCAGGATTAAAGTAGATGTAAATCCAATCAATCAATAAAATCTCATGTAGCGGGGGTCCTAAATTTAGGGATTGCTATGTTAAATTTAGGGGTGATTTGAGTGGTAGTTGGCTCGAATCTTTCAATTTGCTGTTCTCTGCCTTGCTGCTGTTTTACCTGGTGTGCAGTTCCCCTAAGAAGTATGGGTGGCGCTGTCACTTGTACTCGGGGTTGAACCACAGGTGATGGAGTAGCGATTTGGTGTCCTCTCTCGGCAGCCGTACAGTGGGTGTGATCTACCTGCTGTGCATGCCAGGAGAGGGTACAAAAGGGGTGGACGCCATTGGAGAGGGAGCAATTCCGGGGGCCCATGCCCGGAGGGAGAACCTACGGTCCAAGTTCAAGTGTGTAGTTCTCCACGTGCGCTTCAGTCCCAAGCACCTTTAGTCCTGGGACAGCAACTTCAGCCCTGGGCCCAGCACCTTTAGCTGGAGCCCACTTCGGGAGGAGGAATCCCAGGGTGCCGCCTTGCTAGGGGACCCGTTTCTAGAAGAGGAGGCTGGGGGAGGACCGTTCCGAAGGACTGGTGAGAGATCACAGTGAAGGAAGGGGCCCAGTAACTCTCTGGAGGGATGTCATCCATCCGAAAACAGGGATCTAAACAACTGGACCATTAGGAGGTTTGAGACACTATAGATTCTGCGGCAGAGGATCTCCTGAACGCATCCATTGGGAAATCGAATAGACTGTTCGAGCTACACACCGGCTGCTAGTGCCCTTGGGTGACTATCCGGGTGAGCTGTACCCACTCGGGATCGAGTGGCGAAGAAGCAAGAGTGCCTGAATTGATCTGTCTTCCTAACACCTTTCTCTTTTCCCCAACTTTGTGGATGTTCATGCATATGGAAAAATAAACTCTACGTTGGAGTTGACACTGGTGTGGACCTTGGAGTTACTTGGGGTATAGAGACTTTTTCCTTACATTCTAGGGACAGAAACCAACTTTGAAGGGAACCTTGCTGCAAGACCCGTAAGTGAAAACAAGTGTGCTTAACCTCTGCAAACCGGGGGTACGGTCATGGTGGGGACTGTGTGCCTTTTTCTCCTGTGAGCGAGCCAAGGATAGTGGAGAAAGAGGGCCGGTCGCTACACTCATATAAACTTTAACATGTGCATGCCCACTTGCTGACCGGGCCTTTTCTGGAACCTTTTGTTTACACGTTAAAATTTGAATTTTTTTGCTTAGAACCCCCAAACATTAAAAAAAATATGAATATGAATATATATATATATATATATATATATATATATATATATATATATATATATATAAAAACAGAGACCCTAGAGAATAAAATGGTGATCATTGCAAAATTTTATGTCACACTGTATTTGTTCAGCGTTCTGTCAAACGTAATTTTTTTGGAAAAGATACGCTTTAATTAACCCCTTGCCGACCAGCGCACGACGATAGATATCGACGATAGATATACGTTGGCACAATGGCACGGCTGGGCAAATGGGCGTACAGGTACGTCCCCTTTAAGATGCAGCATTGTGGGCGCTCACCCGCCTCGAGCTCCGTAAGTCCAACCGCGGGTCCCGCAGAATACCCGCGATCGTCTCACGGAGAGGAAGAACGGGGAAATGCTGATGTAAACAAGCATTTCCCCATTCTTCCTAGTGACAGGACACTGATCACAGCTGCAATCGGGAGCGGTGATCAGTGTCGTGTCACACGTAGTCCATCCCCCCACAGTTAGAACACATCCCTAGGACACACTTAACCTCTTCAGCGCCCCTACTGGTTAACCCCTTCACTGCCAGTGTCATTTTTACACTAAATCAGTGCATTTTTATAGCACTGATCCCTGTATTAATGACAATGTTCCCAAAATGGCATCAAAAATGTCCGATGTGTCCCCCATAATGTCGCAGTCACGATAAAAATTGCTGATCGCAGCCATTACTAGTAAAAAAAATAATTATTAATAAAAATGCCATAAAACTATTCCCTATTCTGTAGACGCAATAACTTTTGCGCAAACCGATCAATAAACGCTTATTGCGATTTTTTTTACCAAAAATATGTAGAAGAATACGTATTGGCCTAAACTGAGGAAAAAAATAGTTTTTTTATATATAATTTTTGGGGATATTTATTATAGCAAAAAGTAAAAAATATAGCTTTTTTCAAAATTGTCGCTCTATTTTGGTTTATAGTGCCAAAAATAAAAACCGCAGAGGTGATCAAATACCACCAAAAGAAATCTCTATTTGTGAGAAAAAAAGGACATCAATTTTGTTTGGGAGCCACGTTGCACGACCGTGCAATTGTCAGTTAAAGCGACGCAGTGTCGAATCGCAAAAATTGCTCTGGTCTTTGGCCAGCCAAATGGTCCGGGACGTAAGGGGTTAAGTAAAAAAACAAGAAATTCTAGTTAGCCCAATTATTTTGTATAATATGAAGGAGTAAATAGATACCTAACATGTAATGCTTTAAAATTGCACACGCTCGTGGAATGATGACAAACTAGAGTATTTAAACATCCCCATAGGCGACATCTTTAAGCTCAAGAGCTAGAAGTGAGGCCGTTCCTGTCCTCCAAGAGCTTAGAGCTGAGTGGGGGCCATCTTGCCCTCACTTGACTTCCTGCCTATCCATCCAATGGCTTGGATCACTTCGGGGTTTACCGATGGCTCCGGTAAACCTGGAAATGACCGGAAAGCAACGCTAAGCACGGCGAAACGTATGTCGGAGAGGGGGACTCGTTACTTTCGAGTCCTCTGAGATACCCATTTGGCTTTACCATCCAGAGCGAGGCTTGCACCGCATGCCATAGCCAGAGTAAACAGCCTTATCTGCAATTGCTGTATACACTTAGTGTAGGGAAACAGGCACATACAAAATACATGCAAGTGCAATATTTACCAATCAATAAACTTAATACACTAAGACTTTTTACGCGTGTCTCTTGTGGAGTCATTTTTACATCCTAGCTCTATCCTGAGGGAGCATTGGAGTGGAGTGGTGTCAGCAGAGGAACCAATCTTGCTTTCCAAATGTGATTTTTGACTGTCCTGTAAAAAGGTGTCAAACACCTCTGGTAAATTGCCATCTTCCCATGGAGCACCTGTAGTGAAAGAACTAGAAGTCATCTACATATAGGAGCAATTAGTTTGGTGTTGAGATCTATCACCTATGGACTTTGTTTGCATATTATGTTACTGGATTTCATTTATGATTGCTGTTTTGTATTCATAACTTTGGATAATACGTTATATTCATTTTATGTTTTTATTATTTGTATGAGCACCAAAATTTCCATTACCTTTACATTAGCACTATTCACTTTCAATCTGCTGATCTTCCTCTCTTCTGTGTTTACAAACTTTCAGCCTATTCAAAATGTAGGAAGCGGAGCTTTCTCTGTTGTGAATGGGCTGTTTGTAAAAACTAGGAATGAGCCGAACACCCCCCTGTTCGGTTCGCAGCAGAACACGCGAACAGGCAAAAAATTAGTTCGAACACGTAAACACCGTTAAAGTCTATGGGACACGAACATGAAAAATCAAAAGTGTTAATTTTAAAGGTTAATATGAAAGTTGTCATAAAAAGGGTTTGGGGACCCGGGTCCTGCCCCAGGGGACATGTATTGATGCAAAAAAAAGTTTTAAAAACGTCAGTTTTTTCAGGAGCAGTGATTTTAATAATGCTTAAAGTGAAACAATAAAAGTGAAATATTCCTTTAACCACTTCAATACCGGGCTTTTTATACCACTTCCATACCGGGCCTATTCTGGCACTTCTCTCCTACATGTACAAATCATCATTCTTTTGCTAGAAAATTACTCAGAACCCCCAAACATTATATATGGGTTTTTTTAGCAGACACCCTAGGGAATAAAATGACGGTCATTGCAACTTTTTTTTCTTGCACGGTATTTGCGCAATAATTCAAAAAATAAAAATAAATGGTTTCATGAATTAAAAAATAACAAAACAGTAAAGTTAGCCCAATTTTTGGGGAAAATATGAAAGATGATGTTACACCGAGTAAATAGATACCTAACAGGTCACGCTTTAAAATTGCGCACACTCATGGAATAGCGCCAAACTTCGGTACTTAAAAATCTCCATAGGCGACGCTTTCATTTTTTTTACAGGTTACCAGGTTAGAGTTACAGAGGAGGTCTAGTGCTAGAATTGTTGCCCACGCTCTAACGCACGCAGCGATACCTCACATATGTGGTTTGAACGGCGTTTACATATGTGGGCGACTTACGTGTGCATTCGCTTCTGATCGCGAGCTACCGGGGACAGGGGCGTTTTAATTTTTTTTTTATTATTTTTAATTTTTTTTACATATGTTTTTTTTTTTACAATTATCCACTTAACGACCGCCCACTGTAAATATACGTCAGCAGAATGGCACCGACAGGCAGAATCACGTACATATACGTGATTGCCTTTGTATAGTTGGGGGGTCCGATCGGACCCCCCTTCTTTACAGTGGGTGGTCGTTTTACCTTCGGGAGCGATCCGGCATGAGGGGACGGCCGTTCGATTCCGGCCCCCCCTCTCGATCGCTCCCGGCGAATGAGAGAGCTTCCCCTGCCTGCCAGGAAGGAGGAAGTGATGTCATCTCTCCTGGGGCGCTCACATATACCGAGCGCCGTACAGGAGAAGATGCAGGTTAGTACACAAAACAGCACACTGACACCAGGACACATAGGCACATAAATCGCCCCCCCCAGGCCCCCCCAGATCACCCCCCAGCCCCCAGTCACAGTGTCACTGATTGCAGTGACCATTTATTTAGTGATCACTGCAATCAGTGACATTTGTGACTGTAAAAGTGTCACTACATTTAGTTTTAGGTCCAGTGTAGCCCCCTAACCCCCCCCTAATAAAGGTTTAACCCCCTGATCACCCCCCAGATAACCCTTTCACCCCCTAGCACCGCCGTCACTAAGCAATCATTTTTCTGATCGATGTCTTAGCGTCGGTGATGCTGATCGGTAGCCAGTAATTTTTTTTAGGTTCGCCGCAGGTTTTTATAGCGTCGGGTACCCCCATATATTACCTAATGAAGGTTTAACCCCCTTGATCGCCCCCCAGGTAACCCTTTCACCCCCTATCACCACTGTCACTAAGTTATAATTTTTCTGATCGATGTCTTAGCGTCGGCGATGCTGATCGGTAGCCAGTAATTTTTTTTAGGTTCACCGCAGGTTTTTATAGCGTCGGGTACCCCCATATATTACCTAATAAAGGTTTAACCCCCTTGATCACCCCCCAGGTAACCCTTTCACCCCCTAGCACCGCCGTCGCTATGCGATCATTTTTCTGATCGATGTCTTAGCGTCGGTGATGCTGATCGGTAGCCAGTAATTTTTTTTAGGTTCGCCGCAGGTTTTTATAGCGTCGGGTACCCCCATATATTACCTAATAAAGGTGTAACCCCCTTGATCACCCCCCAGGTAACCCTTTCACCCCCTAGCACCGCCGTCACTATGCGATCATTTTTCTGATCGATGTCTTAGTGTCGGTGATGCCGATAGGTAGCCAGTAATTTTTTTTTAGGTTCGCCGTCAGGTTTTTATATAGCGTCAGGTACCCCCATATATTACCTAATAAAGGTTTTAACCCCCTAATTGCCCCTAGTTAACCCTTTCACCAGTGATCATCATATAAGTGTTACGGGTGACGCTGGTTAGTTAGTTTGCTTTTTATAGTGTCAGGGCACCCGCCGTATATAACCCAATAAAGGTTTAACCCCCTGATCGCCCGGCGGGTGATATCAATTAGGTTTTAGCTTCAGAGAGGGTCTGCGTCACACCCCAGGCAGCGTCAGGTTAGTGCCAGTAGCGCTAACACCCACACGTGAAGCATACACCCCCCTTAGTGGTATAGTATCTGATCAGCTCAATATCTGATCTGATCAGATCTATACTAGCGTCCCCAGCAGTTTAGGGTTCCCAAAAACGCAGTGTTAGCGGGATCAGCCCAGATACCTGCTAGCACCTGCGTTTTGCCCCTCCGTCCAGCCCAGGCCACCGAAGTGCAGTATCGATCGATCACTGTCACTTACAAAACACAACACACATAACTGCAGCGTTCGCAGAGACAGGCCTGATCCCTGCGACTCCAGTGCTGTAGGAGGTGATTTCACCACCACAGTTAAAAAAAAAAAAAGCATATATGCCGAAGCATTGGGGCAGCAGAGCGATTTTGCTCCTAATGCCGCGTATATACGGTCGAAATTCCGACGGAGGCTTGCCCGTGGAAAAGTCTGACCATGTGTACGCGGCATAACTTTTGCGAGAAGATGCCCCCATGCTTCGGCATATATAAATGGTGCATGTATGCCCATCATTAGAAGTGGGTGGATGAAGGGCGGTATTCTAATGGTGGGCATACCCACCGATCAATCTTTTTTTTTCGTTCAGCCAACAGGCTGCATGAAAAAAAAGCAACGTACTGGTATGTTGCTGGACTTTGAATGTTTATACCAGAATGATGCCTGCGGGTTTAGGTATCATCTTGGTATCATTCTTTTCAGCCAGCGGCCGGCTTTCATGTAAAAGCAATCCTAGTGGCTAATTAGCCTCTGGACTGCTTTTACAAGCAGTGGGAGGGAATGTCCCCCCCCCCCCCGGATATAAAAAGCGCCATTGGGAAATTGGGAAAGCATTTTATCACACCGATCTTGGTGTGGTCAGATGCTTTGAGGGCAGAGGAAAGATCTAGGGTCCAATAGACCCCAGTTTTTTCAAAAAAGAGTACCTGTCATTACCTATTGCTATCATAGGGGATATTTACATTCCCTGAGATAACAATAAAAGTGATAAAAATAAATAAATATGGAAGCAACAGTTTAAAAATAAAATAAAAAAGCAAAATTAATAATAAAAAAAAAAAAAAAAGCACCCCTGTCCTGCCCTGCTCTTGCCCAATGGCGAACGCAAGCGTCGGTCTGGCGTCATATGTAAACAGCAATTGCACCATGCATGTGAGGTATCACCGCAAAGGTCAGATCGAGGGCAGTAATTTTAGCAGTAGACCTCCTCTGTAAATCTAACGGGGTAACCTGTAAATGCTTTTAAAGGCTTTTAAAAATGTATGTAGTTTGTCGCCAATGCGCGTTTGTGCGAAATTTTAAAGCATGTCGTGTTTGGTATCTATGTACTCGGCCTAAGACCATCTTTTTTATTTCATCAAACATTTGGGCAATATAGTGTGTTTTAGTGCATTAAAATTAAAAAAAGTGTATTTTTTCCCAAAAAAATGCGTTTGAAAAATCGCTGCGCAAATACTGTGTAAAAAAAAAAAATGCAACACCCACCATTTTATTCTGTAGGGCCTTTGCTTTAAAAATATATATAATGTTTGGGGGTTCAACATAATTTTCTTGCAAAAAAAAATATGTTTTCATGTAAACAAAAAAAGTGTCAAAAAGGGCTTTGTCTTCAAGTGGTTAGAAGAGTGGATGTAAGCTTCCTAATGTTGTGTATAAAATGCCAGAACAGTTCAAAACCCCCCCAAATGACCCCATTTTGGAAAGTAGACACCCCAAGCTATATACTGAGAGGCATGTCGAGTCCATGGACTATTTTATATGTTGACACAAGTTGCGGAAAAAAATACAATTTTTTTTTTTTTTGCACAAAGTTGTCACTAAATGATATATTGCTCAAACATGCCATGGGCATATGTGGAATTACACCCCAAAATACATTCTGTTGCTTCTCCTGAGTACGGGGATACCACATGTGTGAGACTTTTTGGGAGCCTAGCCGCGAACGGGACCCCAAAAACCAAGCACCGCCTTCAGGCTTTCTAAGGGTGTCAATTTTTGATTTCACTTCTCACTGCCTATCACAGTTTCGGAGGCCATGGAATGCCCAGATGGCACAAACCCCCCCCCCAAATGACCCCATTTTGGAAAGTAGACACCCCAAGCTATTTGCTGAGAGGTATTGTGAGTATTTTGCAGATCTCGCTTTTTGTCACAAAGTTTTGAAAATTGAAAAAAAAAAAAAAAAAAAAATGTTCTTTCTTCATTTTCAAAAACAAATGAGAGCTGTAAAATACTCACCATGCCTCTCAGCAAACAGCTTGGGGTGTCTACTTTCCAAAATGGGGTCATTTGGGGGGGTTTTGTGCTATTTTGGCATTTTATGGCCTTCAAAACTGTGATAGGTAGTGAGGAGTGAAATCAAAAATTTGCGCCCTTAGAAATCCTGGAGGCGGTGCTTGGTTTCCGGGGTCCCGTACGTGGCTAGGCTCCTAAAAAGTCCCACACATGTGGTAACCCCGTACTCAGGAGAAGCAGCAGAATGTATTTTGGGGTGCAATTCCACATATAACCATGGCATGTGTGAGCAATATATCATTTAGTGACAACTTTTTGTAATTTTTTTTTTTTGTCATTATTCAATCACTTGGGACAAAAAAAAAAATATTCAATGGGCTCAACAGGCCTCTCAGCAATTTCCTTGGGGTGTCTACTTTCTAAAATGGGGTCATTTGGGGGGGTTTTGTGCTATTTTGGCATTTTAGCACCTCAAGAAATGAGATAGGCAGTCATAAATTAAAAGCTGTGTAAATTCCAGAAAATGTACCCTAGTTTGTAAACGCTATAACTTTTGCGCAAACCGATAAATATACGCTTATTGACATTTTTTTTACTAAAGACATGTGGCTGAATACATTTTGGCCTAAATGTATGACTACAATTGAGTTTATTCGATTTTTCTTATAACAAAAAGTAGAAAATATCATTTTTTTTCAAAATTTTCGGTCTTTTTCCGTTTATATCGCAAAAAATAAAAATCGCAGAGGCAATCAAATACCATTAAAAGAAAGCTCTATTTGTGGGAAGAAAAGGACGCAAATTTCGTTTGGGTACAACATTGCATGTCCGCACAATTTACAGTTAAAGCAGCGCAGTGCAAAATTCTGAATTCGCCTCTGGTCCTTTAGCTACCAAATGGTCCGGGGCTTAAGTGGTTATTTTACTTTTTTTTTTTTTTTGATCACTTTTATTCCTATTACAAGGAATGTAAACATCCCTTGTAATAGGAATGTGTGTGACAGGTCCTCTTTATTGAGAGATGCAGGGTCAATAAGACCCCACATCTCTCCCCCAGGCTGGAAAGCATGAGATCAGTGAAAATGTTTTCACTGATCTCATACTTACTAGCCGCAATGGCGGCTTTGTTTACATTTGAGGACCCGGGCGTGACGTCCTCACATCGCGCCCGGGCCTCCGACGATCATAGAGATGACTGGTGGCCATCTGGTCACCAGTCATCTCTATGCTCGTCACGTAACCCACCAACGGCGCCGGAAGATTCTCTCCGGGTCCCTGATCGCACGGGAGAGCCCGGAGAAGCACCGGATGGCGGCGGAAGGGGGGGGATGTCGCCTCCTGCCGCCTATAAGAACGATCAAGCAGCGGAACCGCCGCTATGATCTTTCTTATGGTGCACAGAATCGCCGGCATGTCAAAAGGATATCTGAATGATGCCTCTAGCTGCAGGCATCATTCAGATATCCCCCTACAAAGCCAGGACGTCATATGACGTCCACCCAGGATGGGAGATCCCATCTGTGGACGTCATTTGACTATTGCTGGGTAGGGAAGTGGTTAAATTTCAGACCTGTGGGGGGGTCTATAGTATGCCTGTAAAGTAGTGCATGTTTCCCATGCTTAGATAAGTCTCTGCACAAAATGACATTTCTAAAGGAAAAAAGTCATTTAAAACTACTCGCAGCTATAACGAATTGTCGGGTCCCGGCAATACAGATAAGTCATTGAAAAAAACCCTGAACCAAAAAAAGAAAAAAAGGCGTGGGGGTCCCCCTAAAATCCATTGCCAGGCCCTTCAGATCTGGTATGGATTTTAAGGGGAACCCCGCGCCAAAATAAAAAAAAATGGCGTGGGGTTCCCCCCAAAAATCCATACCAGACCCTTATCCGAGCACGCAACCTGGCAGGCCGCAGGAAAAGAAAAGGGGGGCGAGAGAGAGTGCCCCCCCCTCCTGAACCGTTGCCCTCAACAAGGGGAGGACGTTCCCATGTTGCTGGGGACAATGGCCTCATCCCCAAAACCCTTGCCCAGTGGTTGTGGGGGTCTGCGGGTGGGGGGGCTTATCGGAATCTGGAAGCCCCCTTTAACAAAGGGGACCTCCGTTTACAAACATCACTCCAGAAATACTCGTCCATATTTTTTTTTACAATGGGGCATTACAGAGGTAGTTAAAAATGTATCTATAACCAAAACTTTTTTTTAAATTTTAAAACTCCTGTAAGTTTTACTACAGAAGCTCCATTGAAGAGATTCCTTCACTTCCTGTCTAGTAAAAAAAGTTGTCCCCAGTAGAGGAAGTGGAATTACAAAAAATAACACCTATGCAGTAGGACCCCCCGACCCCACCACAGTAAGGATTAAATGCTCATAATAAGCTGTAATAATTATTTTATTCCTTCCCCTAGTAGGTTTACTCCATGCTTTATGCTGAACCCCCAAAGCCTTTTCTCGAAGGTGCTCACGCGCTGACGTAACCAGGTACAATACAGGGCCAATAGCCTTGCATTGTACATAAGGACTGCAAGGTCCCGCCCACAACCAGGAGCATCAGAGAGAAGACATGAGTGCCTGAAGCCTGCCAAAGCAAGAAAATGTAAATATTACGCCTTAATACTCTACCTCCCAGATCTAAAACACAGGTACATTTCTATTAAACCCAACATATTTAATTATATTGCAGTTTACCAATCCTTTTTTTTTTTTTCACCCGGTGGTCAGGTCAGTAATACACTTACTGTCTCAGGGTGTCTCCACTCTGGAGAAGCAACAGAGGCACCTTTGGACAGCAGCATTGCCAATCTGGGGAAAGGGTAGTATTACATGAACTAGCAGATTTAGATGGACTTGCCTAACAAATCATAGCTGAACTCCAACTAACACTTTTTAAGCATCAGCCTTTTTTTCCCTTTTGGGATAAAGGTTTTACATAAATGAATAAAAGCTGATCATTGTAAGCACTCCTATCAATGGTAAATGCTTTGTCTCAACCCTCTAACTGCAATTTTTGCTGGACAGCTTGCTCTGTTAAAAGAAGTTTAACAACAGACTTTCTGGCCAGATCACCAGGTGAAAATAATGAGAAAAAAAAGCCTAAAAAGGCCAGTTCACACTGATGCGCTGCGTTTTGGTCACAGCGAGGGTGTATGTGCAGTTTACATGCCTTTTATCCATATTTGTAGCCGCGGTTGACTTCTATTAGGTTGGGCATTTTTGCCATGCTGCATATTTGGTGCTCTTTCAGGAAATGCAGCAAACACACACAACGGCCCATACATCCCCGATGCAGCCAAAATGCAGTGCACCAATGTGAACCTGGCCTAACACAGCCACCACATCTAAAAATTGGTAAGCTGCAATATAATACATTTTTGGGTTTAATATTGATTTAACCCATGCAGTGCAGGACGGGGTCAGTGTAATTGTGTTTTTTTGTGCAATTCACAAAGTTTAGGGATATTTCTGCTATTAGCTGAGATGAAAACAGTTTAAGTCCTGTTCATTTTGTCAACCAAGATTTTCCATATTACTTACACACAGAGGAAGCTGCCAATTCTTTGGCTAAATATAATCAGCCTTGTGCTGGACACATTTACCATTGCTGAGGCACGTGGAACTTTAAGCCAGTGACTAATTTTGGACTGTTCAAATTGGCAGCACAATAATATTTACAAGTATCTGTAGAGTTTCACTACAACAAGTGTTAAAGAATGACAAAAATCCTACAACGCCGGTCATTAAAGCCTTCTGGCAGGCTAGCGCTTGGCTCACTATATGGTTTTCACCGCTGCGTAGACCGATCCCTACACTTTACACATTATACCAAGATCATTTTGAACACAGATCTGTGAGATACGGATGGAAGTCCTCTTAAATTATGTACCGCATAAAAATAACCCCATATCATTTTCTGACCCACTTCTGTCACCTAAACTCTTTTTCTGAAAAAGCCAGCATCATGAATGCTTGTCTTCAGGGACCAGCAGAAAGTTGAGGCAACAGTCAAACACAAAGTGATTCCATGGCTCTGACCTCATCTATAAGACAGTAGCGTGCCAAATTAATGGTTTATTTTGAGAGCCTCCATATTTATTAAGTATGTATTCCTTCTGCTGATCATGATGGAGAGCAGATCATATAAAGTGGACATATCAACCCACCACTAAACCAGACTGCCAACAATGTATCTTTAATTAAAAAAGACCAGTGTAACCCCAAAAAGTCGTCATTGAAGGGAGGACATCAACATCAATTAAAGCAGATGTTCACCCTCTTCAAATACTTTTTTTATAACTTTCCTCCTTCCCCAAACAAAAGCCATCTCCCCCCCTGCATTATACAATTGGACATTTTTTATTAAATTATTTCTCACTATTATATAATTGCACTAATTAATTATTTTTATTCTCATTAAAAAACAAGGGATATCAACATTTCTTAAAGTGGACCTTCACCCTGGTCAATTGTGGAGATTTACTAAACCAGGTGCACACATAATCTGGTGCAGCTGTGCATAGTAAACAATCAGCTTCAAACTTCAATTAAGCTTTGACAATAAGCCTGGGTTCACAATGACCCAACTTGTCATGCAACTTGAGAGTTTAAAGTCGTTCCAACTTAGAAAAAGGTTCCTGCACTACTTTTGGTGCGACTTCAATGCGACTTGCATTGACTTCTGCTAACCACTTAACGACCGCTCACTGTATATATACGTCGGCAGAATGGCACAGACAGGCACAATCACGTACCTGTACGTGACTGCCTTCGTATAGATGGGGGGTCCCATCGGACTCCACTCCGGTACAGTGAGCGGTGGTTATCCGTTCGGGAGCGATCCGTGATGAGGGAGCGGCCATTCGTTTCTGGCCACCCCCTCGCGATCGCTCCCAGCGAATGATATGCTTCCTCTGCTGTGTAAATGTAAACACAGGCAGAGGAAGTGATGTCATCTCTCCTCGTGGCGGTCTTTTCGTCCGCAGCTCCGAGGAGAGAAGACACAGAATAGTGCACCAACAGCCGACTGACACGTAGGCACACATTTCACCCCCCAGTCACCCCCCAGTCACAGTGTCACTGATTGCAGTGATCATTTATTTACTGATCGCTGCATTTAGTGTCATCTGTGACAGTAAAAAGTTGCAGGGCAGTTAGGTTTAGGCCCCTTTAGGTCCAGGGTAGCCCCCTAACCCCCCCTAATAAAGGTTTAACCCCTTGATTGCCCCCCAGGTAACCCTTTCATCCCCTATCGCCAGCGTCACTAAGCGATAGTTTTTCCGATCGCTGTATTAGTGTCGGTGGTGCCCCTAGGTAGCAAGTTTTTTTTTTGTTTCGCCGCAGGTTTTTATAGCATCAGGTACCCCCATATATTATATAATAAATGTTTAACCCCTTTATCGCCCCTAGAGTTAACCCTTTCACCAGTGATCACTGTAATAAGTGTCACTGGTGACACTGGTTAGCCAGTTAGTTATTTCGTTATTTAGGTTACGCGTCAGGTTTTTATATAGCGCCAGGTACCCCCATATATTACCTAATAAAGGTTTTAACCCCCTGATTGCCCCTAGTTAACCCTTTCACCAGTGATCACCGTATAGGTGTTACGGGTGACGCTGGTTGGTTAGTTTGCTTTTTATAGCATCAGGGCACCCGCCATATATAACCCAATAAAGGTTTAACCCCCTGATCGCCCGGCGGGTGATATAAATTAGGTTTTAGCGCCAGAGAGGGTCTGCGTCGCCCCAGGTAGCGTTAGGTTAGTGCCAGTAACGCTAACACCCACGCGCAAAGCATACACCTCCCTTAGTGGTATAGTATCTGAACAGATCAATATCTGATCTGATCAGATGTATACTAGCGTCCCCAGCGGTTTAGGGTTCCCAAAAACGCAGTGTTAGCGGGATCAGCCCAGATACCTGCTAGCACCTGCGTTTAGCCCCTCCTTCCAGCCCAGCCCAGCCTGCCCAAGTGCAGTATCGATCGATCACTGTAACTTACCAAACACAACACACATAAGTGCAGCGTTCGCAGAGTCAGGCCTGATCCCTGCGATCGCTAACATTTTTTTTTGTAGCGTTTAATATATTTGCAGACGACAGTCAGGTGCTTTTTTTCCTGTGAATCTTACTAGTGTACCCCTAAATTTAGAGCCCAAAATGGCAAATCGAAGGTACACTAGTAAAGAGGCCTACAAGATTCTGAGCATGACAGATAGTGAAGAGGAGGTCACGGATCTGTCAGATTCAGGCTCAGAATACCTTCCCGTAGAAGACAGCGGCTCCATGTCAGATAGCCCGGGCGACGAAGATGAGCGCACCTGATCCCGATCTTCTGAGGTTGTTGAGGAGCAAGAACCGCAGGTCTCTCGTATCATGGAGCAGAGTAGTACTAGCGTCGCTATTCCTTCTGGTGAACTGGCAAGCACCAGCGGCCTAGTACAGCCTGGGCGTACATCCAGCACTGCAGTATCACGTGGTGACGTGGCGAGTCCCATAAGTGCAGTTCAAGCTGGCGAGGTGGCAAGCACAAGTAGTGTCCCGCTGCCACCAAGAAGAAGACGACAAAGGCAGGCCCGTCGTGCCCATATTGCCCTTCCTGCAGAATTCGCCTATCCTGATTGGGTCCCCACCACTTCTGCAGCACCCGTACTTCCCCCATTCACTGCCCAACCCGGTATTCAGGTAGAAACAGCTGATTTTATGCCACTTGATTTTTATTCGCTGTTTTTCACGGAAGATCTCTATAGATCTATTGTGGACCAGAGTAATTTATATGCTGGTCAATTCATCGCCGCTAATCCCCAGATGCCTTCCATTTGCCAGAGATTGGAAACAAATTACGGTTTCCGAATTTAAGACCTTTCTGAGCCTTTCCCTGAACATGGGCACACATAAATTTTCGTCAATACGTGCTTATTGGTCCACGCACCCAATTGACCACATGCCCGTGTTCTTTGCCTCCATGCCCAGGAAACGATACGAGCAGATTTTGCGGTTCATGCACTTCAACGACAATGAACTTTGTCGTCCACGTGGAGACCCTGAATACGACCGGCTCTACAAAATTTGGCCCCTCATAAACCACTTCAACTAATGTTTTGCAGCCTTGTTTATTCCCGAACAAGTTGTCTGCGTTGATGAGTCCCTGATTAAATGTTCTGGCCGCTTGTCTTTCTAACAGTACCTTCCCAGCAAGCATGCCAGATACGGGGTCAAGCTCTATAAGTTCTGTGACAGGGCAACAGGCTATGTATGGAGCTTTACGGTTTATGAGGGAAAAGATAGTCAGGTTGAGCCGGTCAACTGCTCGGATTACATAGGGAGCGCTGGCAAGATAGCGTGGAACTTGGTGTCACCCTTATTCGCTCAAGCTGAAGCAAAGTCACACAGGGATGTCAAGATTTGAAGTCGTGGCAGTGTGAACCAAGGCTAAAACCTGGAAGTCGATTGGTTACTATACACAGCTTTACCAGATACTGTGTGCACCATCTTTAGTAAACCCCCCCCCCCACTAAACTCAGACATACCAGTAGGTTTTGGGGCAATCTCCACCACAGTGTGCATGCACCGTGCAATCTCCACCATACTGCAGTTGTGCTTCAGTATGAGGGGGTGGTTGTAAGAAAAAGGAAAAGACACATGGCCCCCTAATGACATAAGAAGAAAAGATGACAGTGTGGAACGATGAATTGACAGATTAAATCAGACAAGGCTGGATTCGCTGGGCATGTGAGAATGTTTTTTGAGGACAGTCCAGTGGACAAGGTAACAGTCAATGAAAAAAAAAAAAAAGTACTGGAAAATATTTTTAACATATAAATGTAACTTGTGACATTAAAGAGCTACCTACTTGAACATGCAGGTAAAAGATCAGAACCTGCTGTAGCAAGAAACTGCATGTGCTTGATTGTCAGTCTTGGTGGACTACACAGATCTTTAGGTATTCAGCTTGGGGGGGGGGGGGGGGGACTACAAGGATCTTTGGGTATTCAGCTTGTCATCCAGCCAGCTGTTGACTGAAGCATTTACAATGTGCACAAAAAATATAGTCTTCAAGGAAAAAAGAATCCTAGCAGGGATTCAAGGTCCTAACTCATGAATGCTAGGCCGTTTTTTTTTTTTTTTTGTGTTTGTATCTAGTGTCCTACTGCTGTAGATGGCAGTATAACCCAGTGATCAAAACCTACCAATCTTTGCTGTGTCCTTCAATGAATGGAAAATAAACCAAGTATCTAAAAATCTTTCTTACAGTGTTTTTGTTTCCTTTCCATAAACAACATTTTTGACTTACAAAATTTTACTTGCTAGCAGTGGCAGCCCATCCATAGAGGGCGCACGGGCGCCGCCCCCCTTGTCCATGCGTCTGGCTCCATGATCTACATACAAGGATGCCGGACCATGGATTCCAATGGGGGGGGGGTTAAGCACATGATTAGAGCCAGGGGCTCTAGTAGGCTTCAGAAAAGGGTGGGCTTGGGGCACAGAGCACTGCGCTCCGAGCCTACCCAGTTGTGTGACAACATAGAATGATTATTCACTATTCTCACACTAATCCTCCTCCCGGCCAATCAGGAAGCGGTGTTGTGAGACCCGTTTCCCGATTGGCCAAAACGCCAAGCGATCCTGTTGGATGCCAAGGAGGAAAAGAGAGGAGAGCAGAGCATGGCCGGAGGAGAAGACCCGCCAACCCACCAGCCGCCACTGCTTGCTAGAAATATTGACTTTGCCAGGAAACGTCTATTATTCAGCACATCCATTCTCAACTAGGGTTCCTCCAGAGGTTGCTAGGGGTTCCTTGAGCTGTGGCTGGTTTATCTCTTATTTGATTGTGCCTGCATAGTTTCGAGCCAATGTCACTTGACAGAGCCAGTGGCATGACACCAATGATTTTTTTAGCTGTCTGTAAGGGAGTCATTCTTATGACCATTAAAAAAAAAAGGTATTCTTCTCACTGACTACTAATGTAAGGGGCATTGTTCCCACTGACCCTCAATGAATGGTTTTAGCAGGGGTTCCACAAGACCTGACAATTATTTTTAGGTTTCTGGGGTAAAAATGTCAAGAAAGGCTAGCATGTCTGTGCTAAAGAGTTGATGCTTCCTGTAGTGATCAAACTTCAGGACTTCTATGCAACAATCTTCAGCCTAGGGACACAGCCCATGGGGACACTATAGGGCACTAATGCGCAGGCATGGCCAGGACAGAGAAAACCTGTTGCACTGGAAGTAACCACACAGTGAAACCGCATCATTGAATGATGGTAGGTGTGCATCTGTGGAGAGGAAGGGGCTAGGTTAGGTGAGGGGGCAAAAAGTATAAATGCACTTTGTTTTAAGCCTTTGTGGGGTTTTTTTATATGTAGAATCAATAGAATTTCATATTAGCTGCAGTAGTGAGGACAGCTTCTTCTCTATAACTGCACATTCCACAAGTTCACAAGCACGTAGCTGACCAGAAAAACAACCTTTTGTTTACCGTTTTAGTTGACTTTGCTAGACATCATTTGCCAGGTGAAAGTTAAACTCCAGTGAATCATGAACATTTGCAAATTTAACTCACTCAAGGGACACGGGGGGGGGGGGGGGGGGTTATTTACTAGAGGCTAATCCACTTTGCACTACAAGTGCAAACTACAAGTGCAAAGTGCAGTTGCTGTAGATCCAAGGGGGACATGCAAGGAAAATAAAAAAACAGCATATTAGCTTGCACATGATTGGATTATAAAATCAGCAGAGCTTCCCCTCATTTAAGATCTACCCCTCAGATTTACAGCAACTGCACTTTGAGTGCAATTTCAAGTGCACTTTGCACTTGTAGTTTGCACTTGTAGTGCAATGTAGATTTGCCTTTCATAAATAACCCCTATAGTCTACCTGCTGAGCGTGTCTAACTCTCATCATGGGCAGCAATATGGCTAATAGTTACATAGTTAGTCAGGTTTAAAAAAGACACAAGTCCATCTAGTTTAACTAAAAAAAAATATATTATATATATACACATATATATATATATTCTGGCCAGCTCAGTAGATTGCTTTTAAAAAAGGCCTGGATTCTTTCCTAAATGTACATAATATAATTGGGTACTAACACTTATAGGTAAAGTTGATCCAGGGAAAATCGGATTGCCTCTCGGGGGATCAGAAAGATTTTTTTTCCCCTGCTGTAGCAAATTGGAGCATGCTCTGCTGTTTTTTTTTGCCTTCCTCTGGATCAACTGTGGGTGAAGGATTATGTATATGGGTATATATATATATATATATTGTGAGGGGGTTAGCTCGGCAGCGGGTGTGTGTGACCCCCGGGATGGGCTCCCCACACAAAAACAGGCCCAGCAAACGGAGGTTGTGGTTTTCAAAATCAAAAAAAGGTGCGGTTTATTTTCTATTTACAGTGACAAAACACAGCAAAGCCAAAAGAAACAGAAACAAAATAAATCCTGGTCAACTTGACCTCTGACTAAACATACAGGTTTCCTAACTAACAACTGGGATCAGCCTAGTGCTGTCCTAGTCCCTAAGTCCCTGGTTTTGAATGTCCAAGCAATTAGCCACACAGGCTTTGTCTCACCGCACAGGAGTTCACTCTCCCTAGACAGTCCACACAGGTCTGGGTCCAGGCATGAGCTAACACCTAATGAATCTGGGAGTTTTTATAGAGGCCTAAATGAGCTGACAAGCTTCAGCTGGTCTCATCAACTCCCTGTCTGCACGACGCCCCACACTCTCCCTAGAGGTATGAGTCATCCATGAGCCCACTAGCCTCAGCTGGGCTTATAAAACTCTCCACCTAGTTGTATAAGTCGGCGTAAAGCCTGAATCTGGGCGAAATATATCTACCCCCCTGGATGCAACCAGGTGACTTTACCTTCCTGCTGTCACATACCCCCCCCCCCTCTTGTTTTAACCTCGGGGTTGGAACACCAGCAATCAGGCATTCATGTACTCGAGACAAAGCATCCACATTCCCCATTTGAACGCCAGGGCGATGCTTTACTGTGAAGTTGAATTCCTGGAGGGCCAGGAACCACCTATTCACTCTTCTATTTGTTTCCTTGTTTTGAGCCATCCACTTTAACGGAGCGTGATCCGTAACCATGTCAAAGTGCCTACCTAGCAGGTAGTACCGAAGGGAATCTAGAGCCCACTTCACCGCTAAACACTCCTTTTCAATGGT
Organism: Rana muscosa; assembly: GCA_029206835.1. NCBI lineage: Eukaryota > Metazoa > Chordata > Amphibia > Anura > Ranidae > Rana > Rana muscosa. The sequence goes on along the minus strand of CM055120.1, from coordinate 326,333,690 downwards.
GGCGTAATTTACCTCATGGGACTTCAACTTCCTGCTGAGGTAAATGACTGGGTGCTCTTCCCCGTTCCAGACCTGGGACAATACTGCTCCTAACCCCACATCTGACGCATCACTTTGTACGACAAAGTCTTTAGAGAAGTCGGGTGAGTACAACACTGGCTGGCTACATAAGGCTTGTTTCAAGAATTGGAATGCTGCCTCAGCCTCGGGGGTCCATTTAATCATGACCGACCCTTTCCCCTTCGTTAGGTTGGTTAGGGGCACAGCCTTAGAAGCAAAGTGGGGAATGAATCGCCGATAATACCCAGCGATTCCCAGAAAGGCTCGTACCTGCTTCTTGCTGTTGGGACGTGGCCAACTCTGGATGGCCTCGACTTTGTTGAGTTGGGGTTTTATTACTCCCCTCCCAATGGTGTACCCAAGATATTTGGCCTCCTCCTGCCCAATGGTACACTTCTTGGGGTTAGCCGTAAACCCCGCTTCCCGAACAGAGTCCAGGACTGCTTGCACTTTTGGCAGATGTGAGGCCCAATCTGTGCTATGGACAATTACGTCATCCAGGTAAGCCGCAGCATATTTCCGATGGGGCCTCAGCATCTGGTCCATTTTCCGCTGGAATGTGGCCGGCGCATTCTGTAACCCGAACGGCATTCTTTTATATTGGAACGCCCCGTCTGGGGTTACAAATGCGGTTTTCTCTTTGGCCAATTTGGCCAGGGGGATTTGCCAATACCCTTTTGTGAGGTCAAGAGTCGTCATGTATCGGGCTGTTCCCAGCCGGTCGATCAACTCATCTATACGTGGCATGGGATAGGTGTCAAATTTTGTAACTTTGTTCAACTGACGAAAATCGTTACAAAATCGCCAGCTCCCATCCGGTTTAGGCACCAACACAATGGGACTAGACCAATCACTTTGGGACTCCTCTATCACCCCTAAGTTCAGCATTTTCTGTACTTCCTCCCGTATTGCCTCCCGTCGGGCCTCTGGGATCCGATAGGGTTTTAACTTCACCCTTTCACCGGGCGGGGTAATGATGTCATGCTCTACCCCAGATGTTTGTCCCGGCAGCTCAGAGAATACCTCCTTGTTGCGAAGCACAAACTCCTTAACCTCCTGTTGTTGGGGTTGTGACAAGGTGGCTGCTATTCCAACCTCAGGAATCACGCAACCAGTTTGAGCTGGTGACCAAGTGTCTGCGACTAGGGACTCTCTATCCCTCCAGGCTTTCAACAGATTAACGTGATAGATCTGTTCGGGCTTTCGCCTTCCTGGTTGTCTGACCTTGTAATTCACTTCGCTCACTTTTTCCATTATCTCGTAGGGGCCTTGCCATTTGGCAAGGAATTTACTTTCAACCGTAGGGACAAGTACCAGTATCCTATCCCCCGGGGAAAAGGTACGGGTCTTTGCTCCACGGTTGTACACTCTCTGCTGTGCTAACTGCGCTTGGGCCAAATGTTCCTTCACGATGGGCATTACCTGTGCAATTCGGTCTTGCATCAGGGCGACATGCTCAATCACACTCCTGTGGGGAGAACTCTCACTTTCCCAAGTTTCCTTGGCAATATCCAACCGCCCTCTTGGGTGTCTCCCATACAGTAACTCAAAGGGGGAGAATCCCGTAGAGGATTGGGGCACCTCCCTAATAGCAAACATCAGATAAGGAAGTAGACAGTCCCAATCCTTTCCATCTCTATCCACCACTTTCTTCAACATTTGTTTTAGGGTTTTGTTGAATCTTTCAACCAGCCCATCGGTTTGGGGGTGATACACAGATGTACGTAATTGCGTCACTTTGAACAATTTACACAGCTCCTTCATAACCCGGGACATAAAGGGTGTACCTTGGTCCGTAAGCAGTTCTTTACAAATACCCACCCGGCTAAACACAAGAGATAGCTCTTTGGCTATGGTTTTGGCCGAAGTATTTCGGAGAGGGATCGCTTCTGGATAACGGGTGGCATAGTCCATTATAACTAATATGTACTGGTGCCCCCTAGCGGACTTGATTATAGGACCTACCAAATCCATGGCGATCCTCTCAAACGGGACCTCAATGATGGGTAGAGGGACCAGCGGGCTACGGAAATGTGGCATCGGGGCCGACCTCTGACACACAGGGCAGGAGGAACAATAATTTTCTATGTCCTTCATCACCCCCGGCCAATAGAATCTCTGTAATACCCTCTCTCGGGTTTTCTCTGTCCCCAGATGACCTCCAAGAATGTGCCCATGGGCCAACTCCAACACCAACTTCCTGTAAGGTTTGGGCACCACAAGCTGCTCAACGGTTTCTTCTGCCCTTTTTGCCACCCGATACAGTAGGTCCTTCTCTACGCTGAAGTATGGGTAAGTGCAGGTATTATCTGGGTTCACTAACTCGCCATCTATTTTCACTACGTTTTCCCGTGCCTTTATTAGGGCGGGGTCTTTCAACTGTTCTGTGGCAAAGTTTTCCCTGTGAACCTCAAGATCAGAAAACTCCACAGACGGTAGGTTTTCGTCTGAGGAGGTGGGCTCCTCTCCAGTTTCTTGAGTCTCCCCTGCCAATACTGATAAGGGAAATTCCGGAGAGTCCTCACCACTCTCAGGGGAGTTCTGGCTATCACATTCCTGGTACATAGGGGCACCAGTGGGGGGCTCAGGATCATCCCACAGTTCCCAGAACTTCGGAAAATCCCTTCCCACAATGGCGTCAACTGAGATACTAAGCCCACTGGATGAGAGAGGGTACCTTTGGGGGTCTCGAAACACACTGTAGTCACTGGATACTCTCGGGTGTCCCCATGCACACAAATAACAGCTACCTTGCTATTCCCAGAGACCTCTGTTTTAACTAACTCAGCCTTTATCAGGGTCACAAGGCTACCTGAATCCAGCAATACCACAACATTTCTACCATTAACACACATTTTGCATAAATGTTTCTCAGTTCCTCGAATGGCAGTGCATGCGACTGTCGCACACAGCGACTGACGTCTGCCCGTCAGAAAGTCACACTGCATGGGTTCCTCCACAACCGGGCAATTGGCTGCAATATGTCCCGCTTGCCGGCAGCGGTAGCAAACGATCCTTCTTGCCGCCTCTTGAGCCGCTGATTTCCCAGGCTGTTCTCGCCAAACTTGGGGTAGAGCTCCCACCCTCTCACTCTCTCCACCCTCACCCCTTGGAATCCTCTTATCCGCCCCTGGGGATGGTCTGGTCTTAGGGTGGAAAGTCCGAGTGTCTCTGGAAGAGGCCGTCAGGTTCTCTGTAGCCAAGTATTTCTCCACACGATCCACAAGACCATCGGCCGTCTCTGGGTCTCCATGGCTTACCCACTTTTGGATGGCAGTAGGAAGAGCTCTCAAAAACCGATCCATTACAACACGTTCCACAATCTTTGGTGCGGACAAAGTCTCTGGCTGTAGCCACTTTCTGCTCAGGTGAATGAGATCATACATTTGAGACCTGGGGGGTTTTCCAAGCTGGAAAGTCCAGTTATGCACACGCTGAGCCCGGACAGCCTGGGTGACACCCAGCCTTGCCAATATTTCAGCTTTTAGCATCACATAGTCTTTTGCTTGGTCAGGCTCTAGGTCATAGTAAGCCTTCTGCGATTCACCAGTTAACAGAGGAGCCACCAGTCCAGCCCACTGCTCCTCAGGCCACTTTTCTCTTTCAGCAGTCCTTTCAAATGTGGTCAAAAATACCTCTGGATCATCCTCTCCAGTCATTTTTGTCAATAAACGACTCACCCCAAAGGACGCGGTATTAGTGGGACGGCTTTCCTCACTGGTCTGCGGACATTGCTGCATTACTGCTTCCATTTGTTGTAGTCTCTGCTCTTGCTTCTGTAACAGGTCTATGAAGCGGGCCTCAGATTGCTGCTGGGCTTGTTGCTGAGCTTCCAGACTCTGTTGGTGAGCTTGCTGCTGGGCTGCAAGGCTCTGTTGATGAGCTTGCTGCTGGGCTGCGAAGTTCTGTTGTTGAGCTGCAAGGCTCTGTTGATGAGCTGCAAGGCTCTTTTGCAAACCTGCATTTGTCTGCTGTTGATTGGCATTTGCTAGAGCCAGCTGCTTCAGTATCTCCTCCATGCTGGCTTAAAAAAAAACTGCCACTGGTTCTCCACCAACTGTGAGGGGGTTAGCTCGGCAGCGGGTGTGTGTGACCCCCGGGATGGGCTCCCCACACAAAAACAGGCCCAGCAAACGGAGGTTGTGGTTTTCAAAATCAAAAAAAGGTGCGGTTTATTTTCTATTTACAGTGACAAAACACAGCAAAGCCAAAAGAAACAGAAACAAAATAAATCCTGGTCAACTTGACCTCTGACTAAACATACAGGTTTCCTAACTAACAACTGGGATCAGCCTAGTGCTGTCCTAGTCCCTAAGTCCCTGGTTTTGAATGTCCAAGCAAATAGCCACACAGGCTTTGTCTCACCGCACAGGGGTTCACTCTCCCTAGACAGTCCACACAGGTCTGGGTCCAGGCATGAGCTAACACCTAATGAATCTGGGAGTTTTTATAGAGGCCTAAATGAGCTGACAAGCTTCAGCTGGTCTCATCAACTCCCTGTCTGCACGACGCCCCACACTCTCCCTAGAGGTATGAGTCATCCATGAGCCCACTAGCCTCAGCTGGGCTTATACAACTCTCCACCTAGTTGTATAAGTCGGCGTAAAGCCTGAATCTGGGCGAAATATATCTACCCCCCTGGATGCAACCAGGTGACTTTACCTTCCTGCTGTCACAATATATATATATATATACCCATACCCATATACACAATCCTTCACCCACAGTTGATCCAGAGGAAGGCAAAAAAAACCAGCAGAGCATGCTCCAATTTGCTACAGCAGGGGAAAAAAAATCTTTCTGATCCCCCGAGAGGCAATCCGATTTTCCCTGGATCAACTTTACCTATAAGTGTTAGTACCCAATTATATTATGTACATTTAGGAAAGAATCCAGGCCTTTTTTAAAAGCAATCTACTGAGCTGGCCAGAACCACCTCTGGAGGGAGTCTATTCCACATTTTCACAGCTCTTACTGTGAAGAAACCTTTCCGTATTTGGAGATGAAATCAGTGGCATCACTAGGGTTGGTGTCACCTGGTGCGGTAAAACATGGTGTCACCCCCTCCTCCTGTCTAGGCTGCCCAGCACCCTGCAGGCAGCGCACGGTCATGGGGCGCACCCCAAACAGGCCCCTGTAAAGGGTGGTATAGTGACAGGTTAGGGTAGATTGGGGTGGTATAGTGGCAGGTTGCGATGGTATAGGGCAGGTTAGGGTAGTATAGAGTGGTATAGTGGCAGGTTGGGGTAGTATAGGGCAGGTTAGGGTATTATAGAGTGGTATAGTGGCCATTTGGGGTGGTACAGGGCAGGTTGGGGGTGGCACAGGGCAGGTTGGGGGTGGCACAGGGCAAGTAAAATTCACAAGAACGCACAAAATTCTCCCGGTCGCCCAATAATATCAGGCAACGGAGCAATCACTGAAAATTTATCTCGCTTGGTGGACGAACATTTAAAACCTTTCGTCCTTAGCATACCATCTTATGTATGTGATACCCTCCACCTACTACGTATCATTGAAGGTGTTCAGGTCCCTGAAGACTCCATCCTTGTCAGCATCGACGTAGAAGCTTTATATAGCTCTTTTCCGCATTCTCAGGGCCTGTCCTGTGCCAGACATGTTCTTTCTCAAACAAGCCATCATGAACATTCCTTTAACGAGTTCATACTCTCAGCTTTAGATTTTATACTTAGAAACAATGTCTTTACGTTCGATAATGGGGCATTCCTCCAGGTACAGGGCGTAGCCAGGGGCACTTGCTGTGCCCCTTGCTACGCCAATCTGTACCTGGGGGAATGGGAACGGACCATCTTTTCAGATGGAGGGTTTCTCTATGTACCTGTGCCACGTTGTCATGTGGCACAGGTACATAGCTGACATCCTCGTCGTATGGAACAGTCCCCAACAATTACTTGATGAATGTCTTCTGGCTCTCAATGTCAACAAATTTAATTTAAAATTTACCATGGTATCTGACAGAACCAATATCACATTTTTAGATGTGGAAATTTTCAAGGACTGTGAAAACACGCTGTCCTGTAAACTGTTCCGCAAACCCACAGCCAGGAACACTATATTGCATTCCTCGAGCTTCCATCCCAGACCGTTGGTAGAATCCATTCCTTATGGACAATACCTGAGGATTAAGCGTAACTGCTCTAATCCAACAGATTACAAACGGGAAGCCATCAATCTTCGAAGACGCCTCTTGGAAAGAGGATACAGCCATAAAATGCCTCAAAAAAGCATTCAATCGCACCCAAACCAAGAGTGAACATGACTTACTGGCACCTAAACAAGTCAAATCTATTGAGAGTGGTCATCGGATTATCACCACATATTCCAATAATCACGCACGCCCAAATAACAGATATTTGCAAAAAACACTGGCATTTACTAACCTCAGACCCTGTGGTCGGACCCTTTGTGCTCCCCAGGCCTGCTATAACCTACAGACGGGCCACGACCATAGGAGACTTACTTGTTCAGAGTGAATTTCAGGGCTCGACTAGAGGAGATCCCTGTAAAAACTTGGGAACCTTCCCCTGTGGTTCATGTGCTTATTGCAAACACATGAATACCAACAAAAACATTTATTTACCTAATGGCACAAAGTTCTTTCCCAAACACTATGCTAACTGCCAAACAACAGGAGTGGTATATCTCCTTACGTGCAGTTGCAACTGTTTTTATATAGGGAAAACCACCCAAAAATTATGGCAGAGACTTTACCGCCATCTGAAGGCCATGCAGGACAATGACCCAGATCTACCTTTGGGCAGACATGTCCTGCAGACACATGGTGGCATATGCCTTAAGATGCAGGTACTGGTTTTGGACCGGGTGCACTGCAGCCCCCCGGAGAGGGGACTTTGACAAATTTCTCCTCCAGCGGGAGCTGAGGTAGATCTCGAACCTGAATGCCACCATGCCTCCAGGCCTCAATCAAGCTCTAAACTTCAAACCATTCTTGCCTAGTTTCTCCTCTGGGGCTGTTGAAATTTTGCATTAAAATCCCAGGTTTATCATTAGATCAGTTATATATGTTCATGTATTTCCCCTTCCCCCTTTCCCCCTGCTTGTTCCCCCAGTTATTCTGCAGCTATTCCATATTCTTTGACATTACTGTTTTGCGTCCAATATCTTATTTGTTTATTTATGTTGTGTTTAGAATGCATGATACCCAAGACTGTTCTTAATGTCCAGAATAAAGATCGACTTTTTTCTGTTTTACTTTTAGATATGTGCAATATAGATGAGACGACGCGTCATCCATGTGAGGATGGACCCTCCGAGAGCTTAAAAGCCCAGCCTTAGTGATTGCATCCATTTTTGACAACAACTTAAACATTTTGAATTTTTTAACTCCATCTATCTATTGGTTTGGTCTGCCTGGTGCACCGAGGCTCCCCAGCACACAGGAGCCCTGAATGGCTTTCAGCCATTCTAGGGCAGCACTCACGTCTAGAGCTCCTTCCATCTGCTTAATTACTCCCGCCCTCCCTGCACTGGCCTCCTGGCCTCTCCAGGACAGCACTCGCGTTATTTGGGAGATACTCTCTCCCTAGTATTGCGCGGTGATGCCGGACGCCGCGAGGACCGGGGGATCGCCCTGGCTGAGCTCAGAATAAGCACACCTGTAGTGAAGATGTTGTGGGATGGACCATATTCATTGGTCCATCTCGCACACCTGAACCCTCCCCTTCCCGCCCCTCATTTGGCGCGAATCTCAGGCCAACATGATTGGCCTGTGAACATTTGTTGTCCTATTTAACCTGGGCTGAGCCGTCTTCACATCGCCGCACAGCCAGGATCCACGTATACAAACCAATCTGGGAGTTGAGGTATGGGAACGCTATCTCTTGGAATTCTTTGACACAAATGTTTAGCCAGGTGGTGTTACTATACCCATCTGGAACCCCATATCATCTTTTAAAATACTCATCTTTGTGTACATTTCCTTATTTCCCATTAGATCTCACTCTGCTCTGTCTTCTGCTATCCTTGTGAGCATTGGTGCACTGCGTGGGTCCGCCTACCAATAGCTTTCAACACGCCTGCCTGCCCTGCTGAAGAAGCCAAAAAACCTTAATATCCACTTGGATATATTACTTTTTTAAAGGGCCAGGCTTCCTTTGTGTTTTTCTCCTTTTTGACTGTGCGCAATACCATCCGGGCTGGGCTCTCAGAGGATCCATCCATTTGATGTGCCAACCCTATTTTTGCCTATACATGCAAACATTCTATGGGATGTAAGTATCATGCACATTACTAATTATTTAACACACCTCAAAAGATTATTGGATGTTTTCTCATTGATCGATATGTAAATCATATTCTCTATGAGAGATTTAAAGAAACAAATAATTTAATTTACTCTCACATTGATATCATGTTCTATCTCTCTTTTCATCAGAAAAACTAAATATTTTTTTGCCCATACATAAACCCTGAAAAAGGAATTATACATATGTGCTCTGAATAAACCCAGCCATTGTGTCTCTGAAACATGTCGGGTATCACTCACCCCCTTGTGTATTAACCCACCAGTCAACATTTGGGTGTGCAATTTATGTATTTTGGCAATTCCAATTGCATGTCAGTTCTTTGTTTTTAACAAACTTTTTCTACATATTCTGTATATTGTTACCATTGTGTTTACTACATTTAATAAATATTTTCTATTTTCTATACATACTCGTTTGTCAATTCCATATCATTGCCCTAATCTGCACCATCCCAGGGGCATTCCTTTCTAAATGTACATGGCAGGTGGGGGTGGTACAGGGCAGGTTGGGGGTGGCACAGGGCAGGTTGAGGGTGGTACAAGGCAGGTTGTTGGGGGTGGTACAAGGCAGGTTTGGACTCTATGTAGTGACAAGTTTGCTGTGCAGTAACTTATAGCATACTCCATGCTTGCAGATGAAGACCCAGGTGGGTGGGAGGGGCTGCTGTGTCCTCGCCAGTCGCCTCTATCTCCATCCGCTGTGGGATCAGCGTGAACGGGTCTGTGGGAGGGGATGGCCACACCCCCAGCTCCACCCACCTACTCTGGCTGCCTCGGGAGATATTGGAGATCCCTGTGTGACAGCTGGAGAGTGTTATAGGCAGCCTGAGCCTCTCCTGCACGGCTGAATGCCTGCTCGCACTGCTCTGCTGCAAGCTATAGTGTTTAGCGGCGGCCCCGGTGTCACCCATTTGGCAGGTGTCACCCGGGCTGGGCCGCTCCCCCTGCACCCCCATAGCAATGCCACTGGATGAAATCTTTTTTCCTCTTCTCAAGAGAGAATAAATTCAGTTCATCTAATCTTTCCTCATAGCTGAGCTCTTTCATGCCTCTTATCAGTTTGGTTGCCCATCTCTGCTCTTTCTCCAGTTCCCCCATATCCTTTTTGAGAACTGGTGCCCAAAACTGAACTGCATATTTAAGATGAGGTCTTACTAACGATGTGTACAGGGGCAAAATGATATCTCTCTCTCTGGAGTCCATACCTCTCTTAATACAAGAAAGGACTTTGCTCGCTTTGGAAAACGCAGCTTGGCATTGCATGCTATTATTGAGCTTATGATCTACCAAAACCCCCAGATCCTTCTCCACCATTGATTTCTCCAGTTGTACTCCCCCCTAGTATTTCAGATGCATGCATATTCTTAGCCCCCAAGTTCATAACTTTACATTTATCAACATTAAACCTAATTTGCCACTTAGTTGCCCAATTAGACAGTGCATTGAGGTCAGCTTGTAAATTGGAGACATCCTGTAAGGATGTTATTCCAATGCATAGCTTGGTATCATCTACAAAGACAGAAATGGTACTTTTAATCCTAGACCCTATATCATTTATAAAGATATTAAAAAGTAAGGGTCCCAACACTGGACCTTGGGGTACATCACTGATAACCTTAGACCATTCTGAGTAAGAATCAATATCCACTACTCTCTGAATTTGCTTAAGCCAGTTTTATATCCATTTACAAATTGATCTTTCCAAGCCTTTAAGACTTTACCTTACATATTAGTCGTGTGTGGGGAACTGTGTCAAACACTTTTGCAAAATCCAAGTATACCACGTTCACAGCCACCCCTCTGTCCACGGTTTTACTTACCTCCTCATAAAAAGAAATCAGGTTTGTTTGACAACTTCTGTCTTTCATGAATCCATGCTGTGAAATTATAGAAAGCAGGTGGTGAGGGTAAAGGTCCACTTTAAAAAACTTGAGTTAGCCAAAAAAAAGCTAGTACTTTAACTACAAATGTTCTAGATTGATGGATGGCTAAGAATTTTTTTTGCTAAAATAAATTATTGTAATAAAAATGTAACAAACACAGTTTAAAAACAAAAAAATATGTAAAACAATTCTCTGCAAAAAGTATATATATAAAAAAAAAAAGAAAAAAAAATATATATAATTCTCTTCTGCAACAACATCTGAAATTGGAAAGTTTTGTGGTTTTCATAATCAAATGTAAACAGGAAATCAAAGTAATTGCAAAAGCAAAAAACTGCAAAAAAAAAAAATTCTGATATAAAAGCACGAGGGGAAGGCATGCATTTGTCCTTCCGTATGGCTGTCACGTCCCCACCATATAAGGTCAGATGAACGGTCTTGTCTTTCCTTGTCTATTCTTTATACAATAGGATAATGTCAAGAAGCCGTTTCTCTCATGGGTATTATCTAACAGAGATTCGTCATCTGATACAACCTGATCTTTTTTAGTTATTTATTTAACGGAGGTTGTTTATATGTCTCATGTGAGCGCTCAATAAGGCAGACCACCTGCTTGCAAAGTGGCATTTTCCTGCGCAGACAAAGTGGTTACAGCTTGTGCTATTTTTTCAGGGTTATTCACAGTTCTGTTGGGTTGCCTATCCTATCTCACTACCTAGACTGAAGGATTATTTAAAGTAACCCTGTTGCTACTGAAAAAAAAGATTAAATAAAGGCACCTTGTTAAAGAAGGAAGTTAGGTTGAGGGCTCATTCATATCATGTGCAGTGAGCAGTGTTGCTCAATGCAGGCCAAATACAATAACAAGTAAAATTCAATGGACTCAGTTAAAGCCAACGAGCTGCGTTTGTGTGCAAAGGGCCAAAGTGGGACATGTTAGAATGTGGTACAATGCCTTACAAGAGAAAAATGCACAACAATGCAACACATCAACAAGCACTTAATACATTGCACATGGTGTGTACCCAACCTACAACATAATTTTCTTGAAGAGCGCCTCTGATATCCAAGACTTTCCGGTGTGTAGAATATGATTTCCCCCTAAGTATTCTGGTCCCTTCCACTGGTATTGAGTGAGAAGAGAAGTGCAGGAGAGAGCCAAGAGAGAGAAGATTTAACACTGCCTTCTGATAAAGTAAGTACAAAACGACTTCCTTTACAAGGAGCCTTTTTTTAAAAAATATTTTCCCATGGCAACAGAGTACCGGTTTGAGTTATCAATGTAATTTTTGTCCAAAATACATTATTTATATGACTGCCATGTTTTACAAGATTGTTGCACCTTATTTTCACAGTCATATTTCATGCACAAAAACAATTTATCAATCTGAGCAAACTGAAAAAAAGGAACAGTTAGGCACACACTCTGGCCAGCACTACTAAACAAAAGGCCCAATTTCACAGACTACATATGTGATGAGAAAATATGAGCACCAAGTCCATATAGATTGTACAAACTAAAAACAGATATACAGAAACAAAGGGTCAAATGGTGAACATCCTTTGGTCATCTTCGCTCTACAAGAGAGTGCAGTCACTTCCTGTTGGTCCAATATTATATATAACTAGTCCCTTCAATCGTTAGAAGAGGCCACACAAGCCTTTCTGTAAATTTAGTTTTAATAAAAGTTAGTTTTATAAATGATAAGATACTGACTAGATGTTACTGATGTCCCTCTACTCTCTACAATCCTTTTCCCTTAGTATCTGACCACTGTTGGAGATTTGCAGGCACCAAAAATGCTCCACTTTGGTAGACTTGCCGCCACATCTACTAGCGCTCCATTTTTAAACTGTGTACTCAAATTACAGGAAACTACTTTCCATATTCTCTAAACCAGTGGTTCTCAACCCTGTCCTCAAGTACCCCCAACAGGCTTTGTATTTTGGGCAGCTATTTTATCTAAGAGAAATTCCCAAAACATGGCCTGTTGGGTGTACTTGAGGACAGGGTTGAGAACCACTGCTCTAGACCATTGAAGGTAGCAAAAAAAAGGCTTTATACAAATTAATCCTCTCCGCAGGGAGGGCACTGAATCCATGATGTTTGAGAACAGCTACTTTTCCATATATTAGGAGCATCTGGATCAAAGTTTCCGGTTCTGCTCACCGTACAATCACCTACAATCAGTAACATAACTTTAATGCATTCTCATACCACCATAATCGCTATTGGGCCTTCCCTACCCTTTCTCTCCTCCCTACTGTTAACCTTTTTTGTGTACACATGGTGGCAGGGGTGGAATAATAGCATCCCATGAAGACATGCATTTGCACGAAACACGTTGGGTGGAGATATGAGTTGACGTCCTAAGGTGGAGTCTGTCTCCCACCTCTGTGCATTACTTGTGTATTTGTGTTAAAAAATCTACTAAAAATGTATTCTGTAAAAAGAAATATCTTTCTAGATTTAACTGTATCAAATGCCAATACTTTTATTTTCGTTTTGGCTGGATAGGTGACTGGTTAGAACCTCTTTCAGGCTTTAATTGCAGTTTGTTTCCACGTTAGGAAGATTCACTCTCTTGATTTGTCCTGGAGACCACTATCACTGGGACTGAAACTTCTTCAATGCAAGGTGAAAAAACACGAAGGTTTACAACCTCTTTAAGAGTACCTAATTCTAATTCTTTAAGAGACTAATTCCACCCCAAAAAGCAGTCCAGTCCCTTCATCCAGTCATTCTATATCATTATTTGACTACAGTCAGCTTCAGCAGGCTTTTCAGAGGCTTTCACACCCCAAGTTGGGCAGAAGCAAATTAAACAAGTCAGTGGAGAACTCAATACACCAGATTCTGCCTATACCTAAAAATAGGCTTTTTTTGTCATACTTACCTGTAAAATCCTTTTCTTTGAGTACATCACAGGACACAGAGTGAGGATATTATTCCTTACATACTGGTTATACTCCATCTCCAGGTGAATGGACAGTGGTAGGCCAAAGGTCTTTAGACAGGAAGTGATTCCCTATATAACCCCTCCCATACAGGAAGTACTTCAGTTTTGTAACCCATCCATAAAACAGTTTCATTTCTGACACATGCCGGAAATGTAACACTCCCATTGGTTGTGCTCTCGACCAAACTGTCAAACCATCCAATGGCTGGTGTAATAACTGATCACATGTGCAGCATCATGGCAGTTGTAGATTAAACAGAGGCAAAGATGACAGCTTCCTTGGCTGAAAACGATAGGGGGGTTTGCTTACACTTTAATCCTTAAAAAGAAGGGAGGGACCTCTGTGTCATGTGATGTACTCAAAGAAAAGGATTTTACAAGCAAATATGACGAAGAAATTCTATTGTCTTTATCATACATAACGGGACACAGAGTGAGGCTATTATTCCTTACTTACCGAGCCGCCCTAGAGCAATATCAATGAGGGGAGGGAGACACCCTGCCAAAACAATAGCCATCAGACCTATACGGCAGCCCGCAGTACACTGCGGCCGAAAGCCGAATCCTTGGCTGCTCAAACATCCACTTGATAAAATTTTGTGAACATATGCACTAAGGACCAGGTAGCAGCCTTACAAATCTGAGCCACAAATACCTGATGGCGAAAAAGCCAGGAGGTTCCTACACCCCTGGTAAAATGAGCTCTCACCCTGAAGGGGCTAGCCTTATGTTTCAGACCATAGGCCTTGTAGCAGAGCGTCCCAGAGAGAGCTGAGAAAGTTCAGAGAACTTGTGTGACCGTGTGTATGCAAGCCAAGCTTGAGCGGAATTCCGTCGGAAAAAACATCCAAGGTTTTCCGACGGAAAATCCGATCATGTGTACGCGACATAACAGGTACAATGCCTTGAAAAAGTATTCATACCCCTTGAAATTTTCCACATTTTGTCATGTTACAACCAAGAACGTGAATGTATTTTATTGGGGTTTTATGTTATAGACCAACTCAAAGTGGCACATAATTGTGAAGTGGAAGGAAAATGATTTTCATTTTTTTTTACAAACAAACATCTGAAAAGTGCGGCGTGCATTTGTATTCAGCCCCCTTTACTCTGATACTCATAAGTTCTAGCGGAACCAATTGCCTTCAGAAGTCACCTAATTAGTAAATAGAGCCCACTTGTGTGTAATTGAATCTCAGTAGAAATACAGCTGTTCTGTGAAGCCCTCAGAGGTATGTTAAAGAACCTTAGTGAACAAACAGCATCATGAAGGCCAAGGAACACACCAGACAGGTCAGGGATAAAGTTGTGGAGAAGTTTAAAGCAGGGTTAGGGTTTAAAAAAATATCCCAAGCTTTAAACATCTCTGGAGCACTGTTCAATCCATCATCTGAAAATGGAAAGAGTATGGTACAACTGCAACCCTACCAAGACATGCCCATCCCCCTAAACTGACAGGCCGGGCAAGGAGAGAATCAGAGAAGCAGCCAAGAGGCCCATGGTAACTCTTGAGAGAGCCACAGCTCTGGTGAGAAAATTTGTCCTTAGGACAACTATTAGTCATGCACTCCATAAATCTGGCCTTTATGGAAGAAAGCCATTGTTGAAAGAAAGCCATGAGAAGTCCCATTTGCAGTTTGTGAGAAGCCATGTGGGGGACACAGCAAACATGTGGAAGAAGGTGCTCTGGTCAGATGAGACCAAAATTTAACTTTTTGGCCTAAAAGCAAAACAATGTGTGGCGGAAAACTAACACTGCACATCACCCTGAACACACCATGAAACATAGTGGTGGCAGCATCATGTTGTGGGGATGCTTTTCTTCGGCAGGGACAGGGAAGCTGATCAGAGTTAATGGGAAGATGGATGGAGCCAAATACAGGGCAATCTTAGAAGAAAACCTGTTAGAGTCTGCAAAAGACTTGAGACTGGGGCGAAGGTTCGCCTTCCAGAAAGACAACGACCCTAAACATGTATGAGCTACAGAGCCAGAGCTACAATGGAAATTGGTTTAGCTCAAAAGAAGTTCATGTGTTAGAATGGTCCAGTCAAAGTCCAGATCTAAATCCAATTGAGAATCTGTGGCAGGACTTTAAAATTGCTGTTCACAGATGCTCTCCGTCCAATCTGACAGAGCTTGAGCTATTTTACAAAGAAAAATGGACAAAAATGTCACTTTCTAAATGTGCAAAGCTGGCAAAGACACCCCCAAAAAGACTTGCAGCTGTATTTGCAGCGAAAGGTGATTATAATAAGTATCGACTCAGGGGGGCTGAATACAAATGCACGCAACAGTTTTCAGATATTTATTTGTAAAAAAAAAATGAAAACCATTTATATATTTTTTTCCACTTCACAACTATGTGCCACTTTGTGTTGGTCTATCACATAAAATCCCAAACATGACAAAATGTGGAAAATGTCAAGGGGTATGAATACGTTTTCAAGGCATTGTATGCAAGGTGATTTGGAGTGGTTGAACATAAAATTAAAGCCGATAGAGGAACTAAATACTGTGCTCATCAGGTGATCACTGTGGAGTCTGGGGGTCCTAATGGAATTCCCTCTACGATCTCTTGCCAAAGGATGCTATCTACATGGTCCTAGTGTACAGGTAGAGGCTTAAGGGTATATTTGGTGGATCTTGCTACCAATTATTTAAATCTTTTTAAGGTCTACTGAGCACCAATTAGAAAGATTTGCTATAGGGCCCACACAAAATTTCTTAGCCTATTAAAAAAGTGATCCACTGTAGTTGTATTAGTAGTGCTGGTTGGGAAACTCACACACAAAGGTCAACAAGCAGGCAAAAGTGAGCTTTGTGATGTTAAATGCTCTCACTGCCTAACACAAAGCTTCAAACATAAAACTGTGTGTGAATGGGTCAGCTCATAGAATAAAGAATAGAAAAGGGGTTTCGCTAAGCATAGCTATAGGTCTGCCAAGTCAGGGCAAAGACTATGTGGTTCACATTGCTTAAGCAATGCAAGCAAGAATGGCTAGATGTCTTAGCAACTATCACTCCCAGTATCACATCTGCCCATTGATGGCCAGCATATTCTTGTTGACAGGCATTTTTAAAATTATATAATTGACTATCCACACATACTTAGAATTCACCCTTAAAAAAAGAGTCTAAAAGTCTACAATTACTGTGGTAAAGTTATCCATAAAGCAGTTGCTTGATATTAAAAACTGATCTACATTGGCTTTTTTCAATTAAAAAAATCATTGATTTAAGGATCTAGCAAAACCAGTCAAATGGTTTTCCAGGTTTCTGCAAGTTCAAATAAATTTAGCAACCAGCGCTCCCGTACTGAGCAGCTTAAAGGATATACTGTATAAGCCCAAGACCTAAAATCACCTATAAAACTTGAACACGTTGATGTGTTTTCAAAAGTAACTTTTAATAGTTTTTTGAATCTGCAGCTTTTAAAGAAAGAGTGATCCTGCCATGGAGGACCTTGTTTAGACACTTCCTACTACAACCCAGATAGCAAGGATAACTTGCCACACATTTGTGGCAGTGTTGAATTGTAAGACTGTTAACTTGCTGCACAGTTTCACTGGCAAGTTGTACACTTGCAGAGCACTTGAAGCACAAGTTCTAGTTGACACTTTTCCAATTTGTAACAAATTTGCGTGCCAAGTCTAGCAAGAGCAAAGTTGCATTGGTGAGTCTACAGCAAGAGCTCTACAAGTCTACAGCAGAAATATTCAGCCACAGTGACCCCTGTGGTGGGATGACTATTACACAACATAACTGAACCCAAACTTGCAGCAGACTTGCAGAATATTTGCAAAGACTGTTGATCTGGAGTCATGCAATGTGGACTTGCTGAAATTATGCAACAAACTTGTGAAGCCTGGCAAGTCTAGCAATAGCTTAGCAAGTAATTTTCAAACTTGCAGCACAAATGCTTGCTATCTGGGAAGTGAACCTACACATTACAGAGCTAGTCCCACTGTTAACACCATCAGGAAACCCCCTCATGACAAATGCATTGCACCCATCTTTGGAGTAAGTGCATGTAGATAGAAGTGGCTGCAATAGATCCACATCACTGAGCTACAACAAGAGCAATAAAAAAGGTGGAAAATATGCTAAATTATGTGGGGTTAGTTGAAAACCCCTTTAAAGTTCCACCTCCAAACATTATAAACTATAACATAAGTCAGGCTCCTTTAATCTTAGTGGCACATGGTGTTTAAAAAATAAATAAAAAACCCTTAAAGTTGAAAATATTGGATACTTGAAGTGTATACGTGTTATCACTTTAAATATACAAGTACAAGAAATAATTATTTGTGAAGGCAGACCTAGACGAATGATGTGTTCTATATAGGTTACATTTCCCCATAATATCATTTTTACCATGTATCATTTCTCCATCTATGATAATTAGAAGTCCTGGTGTGTTGGCACACCACAATCAGTGACGTTGCCATCTCAAATACAGCTTGCAATAATTTTATCCTGGCTCAGCAAACTATTTTTAAGTAAAGACTGCTTTCACATTCCAGTCGGACAACATCTGCTCATATGTTAGGAGAGGCTTACTCAGCTACATTCATTGATATAGGAGTGTGGGTAGAAAATTAAAGGTCTAGTTTGCCCAAAACACAAATAGATGGAATTTAAAAGGTTAAGCTTGTCATATATGTGAATATGCACCTTTATACTAGCCTATTTCAACAGAGTGAATTAGAAATTATAAAGTAAAAAAAAAAAAATCAAAAGAATAGAGCCGCAAAGGTGAGTATCATTTGCATATTTAATGAGCCCTTTAAAACTCCAATCAAATCAACTCATTTAGTTTAAAGAAAACCAGTCACAACAGAGCTTATGTTAAAGTGTTACTAAACCCACAACGGCTTCTGTCGGACCGGCTGCATAACACAGGGTGCAAATGTCGGCCGGTTTCTATTGAACCAGCCAATGCCGCCTGACATTCGGCCTGTGTGTATGGGGGCTTTAGATAAGAAATGTGCTACTGGTTACATCATCGGGTCAAAATAAAGTGAAAAAAAGCATGAAAAAATTAAATAAATGCCGCCACCACACCAACGGATTGTTCAAATGTTTGTTCTTGAGTTTAGGAAATGTAATTGCATTATCAGGGCACACAGGCACAGCATCTCTGATGCCATATGACTTATACAATGCACTATTTACAATGTGCATTTGCAACTAGTCCCAGTTTTATAGAGGGAAATTTTGAAAAAGTCAAAAATAGGATTTTTATAACAGCTTACCTGTAAAATCCTTTTCTTGGAGTACATCACGGGACACAGAGCGACATAGTCATTACTAATGGGTTATATAGATACCTTCAGGTGCTGGCACTGGCAACTTCCAAAACCGGAAGTACCCTCCCCTATATAAGCCCCTCCCATCCGGGAGCACCTCAGTTTTGTAGCAAAGCAATAAGTGTCCCTAAAGAAGGGTGGGAGCTCTGTGTCCCGTGATGTACTCCAAGAAAAGGATTTTACAGGTAAGCTGTTATAAAAATCCTATTTTCTTTCTCGTACATCACGGGACACAGAGCGGCATAGTCATTACTAATGGGATGTCCTAAAGCAATGCCCAACGAGGGGGGGGATACACCATACATAAGCTGAGCGCTATCAGACATGAGGATCTTTTGCGGCCTGCAACACACTGCGCCCAAAGGCGACATCCTCCTGACTTCTAACGTCCACCTGGTAGAACCTAGTAAACGTGTGTACTGAAGACCATGTTGCGGCCTTACAGATTTGAGCCAGGGAGGCCTGGTGATGCACTGCCCATGAAGTTCCAACTGCTCTCGTGGAGTGCGCTCTAACTTTGAACGGAGGCGGTCTCCTTCTCAAGCCATAGGCTTGCATTATGACCTTTCAAATCCACTTGGCTAAAGTAGATTTTGACGCTGCCTGACCCCTTCTGGGGCCTTCCGGCAGAATAAACAAAGTATCCGTTCTGCGAATCTGAGCAGTGGCTTTTAGATAAGCTTTAACTGCTCTTACTACATCCAAAGAATGCAATAACTTTTCCTCTACCGAAGTAGGTTTGGGGAAAAAAGAAGGAAGAACCACATCTTGGTTCAAATGAAACCTCGATACCACCTTAGGAAGAAAGGCTGGATGAGGGCGTAACACTAGTCTATCCTTATGGATAACCAGATATGGCTCCTTACAGGACATAGCTGCTAATTCCGACACTCTTTTAGCCGAACAAATGGCTACTAGAAAAATCAATTTCCTGGTGAGAAGAACCAAAGAAATATGCTGTAATGGTTCAAATGGTTGTTTCTGTAGAACCGACAGAACCAAGTTTAGATCCCATGGACATATGGGAATATTAACCCGCGGACTAATACGCATCACTCCTTGTATAAAGGCTTTGACTAGTGAATGCGAAGCCAAGGGCCTTTGAAAAAATATTGACAAGGCCGAAATCTGACCCTTGATAGTACTCAAGGCAAGCTTCCTATCTACAGCCCATTGTAGGAAGTCCAGAATCCTACCTATTACGTATTTACGTGGATGCCATTTCTTGGCCTCACACCAGGCGATGTACGCCTTCCAGATTCTATAGTAGATCTGCCTGGATACCGGCTTCCTGGCATTGATCATGGTAGATACCACAGAATTAGAGAGCCCTCTCTTTTTTAGAATGTGGGCTTCAATAGCCAGGCCGTCAAACCTAGGGCTGGTAAGGAAGGGTGGTATATCGGTCCTTGCGAAAGCAGGTCCGGACGACCTGGGAGAGTCCAAGGACTCCCCACTGACATTTTACAATCTCCGCGTACCACGCTCTTCGGGGCCACGCTGGAGCCACCAGAATCACTGGTTTCTTTTCTACCCTGATTCTGCAGAGTAATCGAGGTAACCATTGTGGCGGTGTGAATGCATATATCAGCTTGAACTGATCCCAAGGGAACACTAGGGCATCCGAGCCGCAAGCTTGCTGGCGACTTAGAAAGTCCGCCTTCCAATTCTCCACTCCTGGAATGAATACCGCAGATATGGCTGGGACATATCTTTCTGCCCATTTCAGGATGTAATTTAATTCCCTCTGGGCTGCACGACTCCTGGTGCCCCCCTGATGATTGATATATGCCACTGCTGTGGCATTGTCTGATTGAATTCTGACAGGGGACCCTTGGAGTTTGGATGTCCATGCTACTAGGGCATACCGGGCTGCTCGTATCTCTAAGAGATTGATGGGCAGGGCCTTTTCTGCATCCGACCATCTGCCCTGGAGAGACTATTGCTCCAGTACTGCTCCCCAGCCTATAAGGCTGGCATCTGTAGTGACCACCTTCCAAGAAATCGGACTGAAGGATTTCCCTTTTTCCAGATTCTGGGGAACCAACCACCAACGGAGGCTCTTGCGAACGGAAGGGGACAAGGACATTGTAAGTCTAGGGCCTGAACTTTTTTGTTCCAGGCTGACAGTATGGCCCCTTGCAAATTCCTTGAATGGAATTGACCGTAGGGTACTGCTTCGAATGATGCCACCATTTTTCCCAGCAGCCTCATGCACAGGCGTATGGACGGCTGTCTTTTTTGTACCCACTAAGTGGATCAAATCTTTCAAAGACAACACCTTTCCTTGAGGCAAGAATATTTTTCTCTGGCCTGAATCCAACCTTAGCCCCAAGTATTCCAGACTTTTGACTGTTTTTTAGGGCTGACTTGTCTCGGTTGATAATCCAACCGTGAGATTCCAGATACTTGATTGTCTTGTGAACGACCACGTCTAGTTTTTTCACTGAGTGGTCTATCAGCAACAAGTCATCTAGATATGCCATTATCATTACACCTTGTGTTCTTAGATTGGCCAATAAAGGGCCAGAATTTTTGTAAACACTCGTGGTGCTGTGGCCAAACCGAAGGGTAAGGCTCTGAACTGAAAATGGCGCCCTTCTACTGCAAAGCGTAGAAATTTTTGGTGGACTGGAAAGATGGGAATGTGCAAATAAGCATCTTTGATGTCGATCGCGGCTAACCAATCCTCCCCTTGTAGGGCAGTGGCCACCGATCGGATCGACTCCATCGGAAAGTCCTGATATACAGGAATTTGTATAGCCCTTTTAGAATTAATATGGGCCTCCCGTCCGCGTTTGCTTCGGGACTGTAAAGAGGTTTGAGTAAAACCCGAACCCTCATTCTTCCAGGGGAACCTCCATAATTACTCCTTGGAGCAATAGTTGTTCTAGTGCCAACAGGAGGGACTCTCTCTTCCGGGGATCCCTTGGCACGTTTGACCTCAAAAATGGGAAGGAGGAGAGTCTTTTAACTCCAAACTGTATCCCAAACATACTGCGGAGAGCACCTATCTGTCTTGATCGTGTCCCGCCAGGTCTCTTGCGAACAACTGGAGTCCTCCCCCCACCCGACTGAGTGGGGGCCCCTTCAATGAATTTAACTTTGGGGGAGGTTTTGTACCTCCCCTGACCCAGGGTTTCTCATTACCCTGCTATTGTCCCTGTTTTTTTACCCCCGGGAATTGACCGAGGAGGCCGTCGGAACTGTTACACAGCCGATGCCCCAGGGACTGGAGAAGCAGGCCTCTTAAAGAGGGACCTCTAACTCTGTTTTTAACCGACAAGAGCGTATTTTTACCGCTGGAAATTTTCTGGATATATTTGTCCAGGTTTTCCCTGAATAAGCGTTCACCATGAAATGGGACGCTAACCAGCCATTCTTTACAGGGAGCTTCAGCAGACCAGTTTTTGAGCCATAGAAGCCTACGCATATGTACTACAGACAGCGTAAGGCGGGAGGCCTGATGGACTGAATCCTTTATGGCGTCAACCGCAAAGCCTAAGGCTCTAGGTAGATCAGCTAGGGCAAGGCCTGCTGATCTGTCAAGTCCCTCAAGACCTGTTTCAACTGATCCTTCACTGCTTAGCAGACCTCACTGCTGGTTGTGTCACCAAGCTTGCTGTAGAAAGAAGCAGACTTTCATAAGGACTCCAATCTTTTATCTATTGGGTTCTTGAACATTTGGACATTATCCATTGGATATGTCAGTGATTTATACATACAAGAGATGGCTGTGTCCACTGTAGGGACCTTCCATTTTTTGATGAACTTATCCTCCATGGGATAGACCACCGGAAATCTCTTGGGGTAATAAATATTTTCTCAGGACGTTCCCAATCCTGGTAAATGAGCCCTTTCAGTAAAGGGTGAAGTGGAAAAGAACAGACAGTCTGGGGGCTTCTAGCGACCCCAACGAGGATACAGTAGTGGTTGATGGTTCCGCAAGGTGCATTTTTAAATGCTGATCGGACCATGTTAGTCAGAGACTGAACCCATAATCTTTCAGCTTGAGATGCTGAGAAAGGGTTCCCCCACTGTTGATTCCTCTATAACAGAATCAACCTTATCCTGATCCCCTTCAGGCAGGTCGATCCCTGTATGGGACTGTTGCTCTGCTAACAGGCACTCTGAAGGAGGAGACGGAGATCGGGCGTGCTTTCCCTGACAGGGAGGCAGCGATCAATGTTGACAATCTCTCTCTAATCCTCCCAGAGCTGAGGAAAAAAACCTCCTCTGTTACATACACAGGAGCAGGTGAACTGAGGACAGCCACAGTACCAAGTACCCCTGCGGGGTCTCTACGGTCACTTACCTCTGAACTTCAGGGGAGACTGGTGCAGCAGAAGCATGCCAAGATCCTCAGAGCCCGATGAGACCCCCTTCGCTTCCTGAAAGATTCAGTTCCGGAGCTTCTGGACGGCATATTCCTAAGCCTAAAGCTGAGGTATTCCAGCCGTAATACACCACTTTTACTGAGAATAGTCTAGCACAATTGCTGCTATATCACAGTTGGTGTCTACTAAAGTGCCTTTCTAGGGGATGCCTGCATCAACCGCCTCTGTGTGCCTTTATACTGTTGCTAGCTCTGTCTGTGCACTTCAATAGCCAGCTATAATGTGCTTTAAAACACGCTGGATGCCCGCACATGCGCAGTAGCGCTGCGGCGCACACCTGAGCGTCATCCACCCGCTCCGCCCCTTTTTCCAGATCGCCTCTATATATAGAGGCGCGTGCACGCGCACGCGCGCGGGCTCGTGCGCCTTCGGCGCCTTTTTTGAAAACAATAAGGAGCTAGATGGGAGCCAGGGTCCCTTTGCCGCAGGACCCGGGGATGGATGAGCGCAGCAACAGGGCAGAGGAGACAGCTTCCCAGCAGAGAACATACCAACTGCCTGGATTTGATTCTGGAAGAAAAAAATCCACATTACAAGAAAAAGAACCATAGCGGCCTCTAGTGTCTAACACAGGTACCGCGGTCTTACATTTTTTTTTTTTTTTTCCTTGCCTACTATTAATTTTTTTTACATTTTCTCAGTAGTAACAGGCATACACAGAATATTAGCGGGAATACCTTAGGTAACAGGCAGAAAGACAAAATAGGCTTGGGGGTCCCTCAATAGAACCAAGTTCCCGAGGGCCCCCACTTACCTTTTCCTCGCCGCAGGACTCTGTTTGGTCCACAGAAGCCCAAACTTCACCTATCACGGCAGGCATTGTAATCAAACCTTCAGGGACCGGGTTCCCAAGGATTCCACTCCCCTGGACCTGTATAGCACCCTGCACAGAAAACATCTTGGTCGTGGGTATGACCAGAGCTCTGGATCCCAGGGTCCAGCCCTCCTAAGAGAGGCATTACAGGCAAAACCTTGCTCTTCTCTGCAAGGCCCGGGTACCGACCGTTTAGCTATGAAGCTTTTTTGGTGGGATCCGGAATAGCTTACTGAGGCCCAAAAGAACCTGTACGCAAGCTCAGTGAAAAACACATGTTACTTCTTGGCCAACACCTTAGACACTGGCAAAAAACTGAGGTGCTCCCGGATGGGAGGGGCTTATATAGGGGAGGGTACTTCCGGTTTTGGAAGTTGCCAGTGCCAGCACCTGAAGGTATCTATATAACCCATTAGTAATGACTATGTCGCTCTGTGTCCCGTGATGTACGAGAAAGAAATGTCAGTTTATTCCATGTCTCATTTCTATAGCTGAAAAAGAAAACAAAACAAGCAGAGATGCTGTGTAGGGAAAACTCGTGATTTAGCGCCACAACTATTCTGACTCTAATATCCCAACTATTTTTGTTTTCTGCTTTGGCTCTCGCATAGAAAATTTAGAGCCTCTATTAGTTTTATATATTCTCTACCTTTTGCCCCACTGGGGACATTTCTTGTAATTTTTTGTCCTGCAGACATATAAGGAGAAGAGAGGCAGCGAAGAGAAAAACTCAAACTTCGACCACTGTCCTGGGAACAGGTGTTTCCATTGGAAGATTATCTTTTTATTATTGTTCTGGTGACAACAATATCATTTTTTATTTGCACAGGAAAAGAAGGGAGAATCAATGTTCTCAACCCTCACACTACACATAAAATAAAAAGTTTGTAAATAATGGATCTTATGGCTAATGCCACGTACATCGGGAAAGAAAACGATGGTTTTCCCGACAGAATTCCTCTCAAGCCTGCCTTGCATAAACACGGTCACACAAAAGTCTGGTGAACTTTTGACTGCCAAGAACGCGGTGACATAAAAGACTATGACATGGCGAAAAAATTAAGTTCTATGCTTCCGAGCATGCGTCTAATTGTTTCCGAGCATGCGCGTTTTTTTCCCGTTAGAAAAGCATACAGACGAACAGTTTTACCGCTAGGATTTTTTCCTGACGGGAAAAAGAGATCCTGCTCTCTTTTTTTTTTCGGCAGTTTTCCCGTCGGGAAAAAACTCAGATGGAGCATACACACGGCTGGGATTCCAGGCCAAAAGCTCTCATCGCAGGTTTTCCGACGGGAAAACCGGTCGTGTGTACGAGGCATTACAGTAAAAGTACATTTAAACTCATTGTTCTTTACCATTTTTGATAAGCAAGGGAAAGTTAAGGTAAGGTTTTTATTGCTGTCTGTGTCCCCCATTGGGGAGATTTAGCCTCACCATTTGCCCTGGTGACCGAAAATCTAAAATTTTGAGTTACAAAAAAAGGACTAAAGAACTTTTCCAAATGGAACAGTTGTCCCATGACAAGTATCTAAGTGGGGATTTTCCCTTACATTGGAGAGTTATCCTCTCACTTTCTGTTGTGTCTTGACAGGTAGTAAAGGAAATCTCCTCAATGAGACAATGACAGCCAAAGAAAAGTTTTGACTTTACATATACTTTAAAAATAACACTTTATGCTGCCACTAGCATCAAACTAGGGAAATATTAGTCACTCTGTGGTTCAATGTAAATGTATAATATTACTGTCATTGTACCATAGTACATGGTCAATACCTATATACCATTTTACAGTCACATTCTCCTTTAGTTAAAAGAATAATTAAATGAAAATTATCAGCATGAAGAATGAGAATGAGTCATATAAAATACTTAGTGTATGTACTGTGCCACCAGCATTCAAAGTAATAATGGCTTAATGTGTGTTATTAATTGTGCTACTGGTGGTACTATTGTGTTAACTTGAATCTTTTTCACTTTAAAATTGATCCCTCCAGTGGGAAAATATGCAGACAGTAAATAAATTGTGTCATCATTAAAAGTTAATTACAAGATTGAACAGTCCTGGTTGGATACTAAGATGATCAAATTACAAACCTCCATAAACTGTGTGTAGAGACCCTGAGCTTCATACCTTGTTTGTGAGAAAATAGTCTACTTGCATTATGTCGGTCATTGACAAAAAGATTTTCTTTCCAGTAACCGCGGGTTGCAGTCAAAGTTGATGGGGTAATCCCTCCCGCAAAGCCATTGTGTTCTACCAGCAAGGGGGGGGCAGGGGAAGCCATCCCCGCCAGGAGAACACAGTAATTACTGCTAGCGTCTTAAATAGCTGTTAGCGATAACTGCATGTAAAGTCCGACAGGCTGGTTGTACCCAAGTTGATCAATTGCTGAACCAACGGAGATTTGAACCACCTATGGCTGGCTTTAGTGACAAACTAGATTCTTCTTTTCACTATCTAATGGCACTGAACTGAACTGAAAAGGAAGATTCTGAATGGATATCAAGGCCAACCGTCATAGAAAAAAGGTGAGCGCCTTCAATACCATCCGTGTTCTACATATAATGATGTTTTAACATCTCCACTCCCACATTTTGACAACAACTCACATCTTCAACCATGTGAATAGAAAAATAAACATCTACAAAGCTTTCCTGACATCGTCCTCGGGGATGATGTAACTTAGAACATGGTGGCGCCACAATTTTCACCCCCCCCCCCATCCTGTTCTTGGAATTTTCACATCTCCGATCCTGTTCTTGGACAATCAACATCTACACATTCTATGTTGATTAAATTAAGGAGTTTATGCTACCTGTATGGATATACAGTAAATGCTTGAGTATCCTTCTGACACTCAGAACTGCATGAATGTGGCTTGGAGAAGCTACAAAACATCTTTAAAATTACAGACTAAGTCTAGTTGAATGTGATTAACTACCACTAGATATACCAGGACTTGATTAAATGAGAATCTTCACAACGGCATAAGACATTTTCCAGACACTTTTCAGCATAAGCTCCAATTTCAGATATTAAAAATGTTGTAAGGCCAGCTGTACCATCACCAACAATACGAGAGAGTCTCATCTGGTTGAGGCTTCAGATGTTCCCCATCCCTAAACCAAGCATACCACAGAATTTCCCTGTTGTATACACAGTATGATTTGTGGTCAGTGCCTGAATCCTTTAATTTCTCGTCTCGTTGTCTTACTTTCTGTGCTGTAAAAGATAATGAGTTGGTGCACTGCACTGTCATACTCTGAATTAAAATCCAGTTAGCTCCAAATTAATCTATGCTACCAGCTTCAGAATTAAGGATTGCACCCGTGCCCCTCCTTCCCCCCCAGCTTCAAGTACTCTGACCCCTCCCCTGGTTTTAATTAACCTCATATTCATGTCTATCGGCCCATCCAAGGGCAGATGAATCGTCAATGAAGGAGACAATTCCATTTTCCATGTTGTAGCATCTATCTGTGCATATAATACTGGAACTGAGGAGAGCGAGAAAGAAAAAAAAAAATACTTTCGATGTAACTAACTGCTCAATCCTAGATTAATTGGAAGAATATTCTTATCCCTCCATGGTCATTTATGATCTTCTGTTTTAAAACTGTCCGCTACAAAGACTTGTTTCAAGGGAGTCAAAACATGCAAGGACCTAGGCCTAAATCATTGATACAGTCTTTGTTTTTATAATATTATTATATTAATTTTTTATTTTATTCTGCTATGGCTTAAGGGTTAATAAGAAGAGCGACCCAGCCCCCACGTGCATTAAACAATAAGAGAAAGGATATGCAAATAGCTATTGTCACTGTAACTTTAAGTACCTGTCTGTATTTTTACATGAAAACGATTATCTCTATCAATCAAAATTTAAGAACACAAAAGCGCTAATCATACAAGGTGCCTTGACGGCGTAATTCTCATAAAAGTGTTTTTTTTTCCTAATTTTTTAAGCAGTAAGGCAAAATTAACAAGCAGAACATGATGCACTTTTATAATTGAACATAGATGCATTTGTTTACTGTGGATTCCTTTTATGCATGTAGGTAAGCATTTTATGTTCACGATATTTTTTTCTCTTTTTAGCATATATAAATCTCTAATCACCAGTCACTCCAGGTTATTTAGCTACTAAAATTATATTTGACATTTTTGTTGTTTATGTTTTTTTTTGTTTTTTTTTTTATCACAAATGGGGAAACAGCACACCCTAATGTTTGGATGAATTAATTCATCACAGCAGTTAATGGGTTAAAAGATTTTCACTGCTTTAGGTAAAAAATAAAATAAAATAAAAAGTACACATGTTAAGTAAGATGTGTAAAAATAGAATGTAAAAAGCCTAATTGTAAAACCTCAATTTGTAACCATGCTCTTTAAACAGGCGTAGCTCACTTTTACCTGCTGCACGTGAAATTGCAGTATGCAACATTGAAATGGTAGAAAATGTAAAGTGCTGGTTAATGAAAATGTTGGCAACCCAATACTCAGAACTAAATTATTCTTCATTTATACTTTTTGTTTTGTACTTTCACATGTGCCATACTTTTCCTTTCAAAGGGTCACTATGATGTTTTAAAGTGAAAATGTCACAAATTAAGTAAAATCAGTATATAGGTACAGTAACTTAATGACTTTTACGTTTTGTTTTTTTTCCAGCAGAGTGTCAGCAATGCCATAGGCAGAGTTAGCAGCTGTAAATGCAGAAAATTAAAAACGGCTGGGTTTAAATTTATACTGGGCTCCATCACATCTCTGCTTTCATCTGTGTATATATACAGTGCATCCAGAAAGTATTCACAGCGCTTCACTTTTTTCACATTTTGTTACGTTACAGCCTTATTCCAAAATGGATTAAAGTGATACTAAAAGGATGTTTTTTTTTTTTTTTTTTTTAAATAACAAACATGTCATACTTACCTCCAATGTGCAGCTCATTTTGCACAGAATGGCCCTGAACACCGTCTTCTGAGGTCCCGTGGCTCCCTCCCCGCATCAGATAACCCCCTAGGAGAAGCGCTCTCCTGGGGGGTTACCTTGCGGGTGCGCTCCCAAGTCATTCATCCGGCGTCCATAGCCAGCCAAATGTATGACTCGGCCCCGCCCCCCGGTGACCACGTCATTGGGTTTTATTGACAGCAGCGGGAGCCAATGGCTGCGCTGCTATCAATCTATCCAGTCAAGAGCCGGGACCCCGTGGAGAGAGGGATGGCGCGTCCCCGCAGAGGGAAATTTGGGGCCTCATGTAAGTAAAACGAGGGGCGGTACAGCGTTGCACGACCGTGCAATTGTCAGGTAAAGCAACGCAGTGCTCTATCACAAAAAATGGTCTGGTCAAGAAGGGGGTAAAACCTTTCGGTGTTGAAGTGGTTACTGTTACAGTGACATCATCAATGCACAGAAAGCAAAGCTGTGGGAGGGACCAACAAGCTCCATCCATTATAGGCTGTCTGCAGAAAATTAGGAGGGGGTAGAGACAAGACCGGTCACCTTGCACAAGGAGAGAACAGTAGCAACTGGTCCAGTACAGAGATAAAGTTTCACACTAAGGCCCCATGCACACAGGGTGTATTTACAGCCACGTTTTTTACAGCTTAAAAACGCCTGTCCATGTTTTGTAAACATTTTTTGACCTTTTTTCAAAAAAAAATCCTGGAGCTCAAAAACGCAAATTGCTGCGTTTTTGCGCGTTGGGCGTTTTTGCAGCTCAAACCTGGAGCTCCAGAACGCACTGGAATTGGGTATTTTTTGCAGCTGGAAAACGTCTATGCCACTTGGAGCTCATAAAAGCTCTGTGTGCATGACACAATAGAATAACATGGATGGGCGTTTTGCAGCTGTAAAAAAAAACGTCTAACGCTGCTGTAGGAGCTGCAAAAACGCCCTGTGTGCATGGGGCCTCAATTACTGCACAGATCTGAAAGAAATACACAAAACACACCAAGATTCAAGTAAAAAGACTCATGTCTGTTGTATTTAGACAATATTTGCTTATCCCAGAGTTCAGTTTCAAAGTATATCAAAACCCAACAACAAAAATGTAATACATTTCATCTTCTCAGTCCATAGATGTGTTGGCTGCATTTGTTTTCTTTTCTTTTCACCTGGTGATTCTGCCAGTAACAACACTTCCTAGCCTAGGGTGACAATGCTAATTGACTGTGCTGTATCTGTGGAGAGGCAGCATTGTCAACCTGTATAGAACACCTCCCTCTCTCCTATTTTTCATTAGATGGGGGTGGGGGTTCTGTAGTCTGTGGAGATAGCTTGGAACAATAACAGTGCAGCACAGGCAGAAACTTTATCAGCTTACAAGATTTCTGTCAGGATCCACAGGTATTTTTTGCACTTAACAAAACACTATCAATGGTATATTTCACAGACCAAAAGGGAACACATAAGATGCTAATTTTTAGGATTTATGTACACTTTAACCACTTGCCGACCAGCGCACGCACTTTTACATCGTCCCTTAAAATTTGCCGTCGTGTGGGCACGTGCGCCCCTGCCGCCAGCTCAGTGTGTAAACAAGGCATCTCCCTGTTCTGCCTAGTGACAGGACACTGATCGTCTGCAACCTCTCATCGGGAGCAGCGATCAGTGTCGTGTCACAGTAAGCCCCGCCCCCACACGGTTATAATCACTCCCTAGGACACACTTAACCCTTTCCTAGCCCCCTAGTGGTTAACCCCTTCCCTGCCAGTCACATTTATACTGTAATCAGTGCATTTTTATAGCACTGATCGCTGTAT
The DNA here is from genome assembly GCA_029206835.1 of Rana muscosa. Lineage (NCBI taxonomy): Eukaryota > Metazoa > Chordata > Amphibia > Anura > Ranidae > Rana > Rana muscosa. The sequence continues at coordinate 326,303,217 of CM055120.1, read as the reverse complement.
AAATGTGAATGGTCCCAAAATAGCGTCAAAAGTGTCCGATGTCAGTCACGATAAAAATCGCTGATCGCCGCTATTACTAATAAAAAAATAATAACAATAAAAATGCCATAAAATTATCCCCTATTTTGTAGACGCTATAACTTTTGCGCAAACCAATCAATAAATGCTTATTGCAATTTTTTTTTACCAAAAATATGTAGAAGAATACCTATCAGACTAAACTGAGGAAAAAAAATAGTTTTTTTATATATAATTTTTGGGGAATATTTATTATAGCAAAAAAGTACAAAATATTGTTGTTTTTTCAAAATTGTCGCTCTATCTTTGTTTCTAGCGCAAAAAATAAAAATCGCAGATGTGATCAAATACCACCAAAAGAAAGCTCTATTTGTGGGGAAAAAAAAGGACGTCAATTTTGTTTGGGAGCCACGATGCACGACCGCGCAATTGTCAGTTAAAGCGATGCAGTGCCGAATTGCAAAAAGTGGCCCGGTCCTTTGGCAGCCAAATCCTCCGGGGCTAGTGGTTAATGCCTTTCCCAAAATTCCACTGCTGCATCTTTAAAGTGGACCTTCAGTCATTTTTTCATCTTTCCATCTATTAAATCTTCTGCCCTTGTTGTTTTAACTTTAGATAGTAAAGAAAAATTTTCTGCCAATAAACACCTTATACAGCCCACTTTCCTGGTTCTTGTCTGGTAATAAGCCTAGGCTTATGACATCATACACAGCTCTCTCTCTCACTCTCGTGAGTTTGCCAGGAAGGGAGGGGGGTGAGTCATAAGAGGGTCAATGAAAGTTGCAGAGCTGGAGGTGTGCCTCTGTGTGTCTGTGTAAATCCAGGAAGTGAACTGGCAGCAGCTTCAGCTGCCCACAGTAAAAATGGTTGCAGTCAGACTCAGTGGAGGGAGATTTCTGCAGCATATTCTGCAGGTACAGAATCACAGTATATATAAAATAATATGCAAACTGGTTGGAGGGAAGCTTCAGAATGACAAAGATGTTTTTATTACAAATTATGTGAGCAGACTGCAGTTACTCTTTAAGAACCCTATTTTGAGAACAAACTGACATTACATTTTCACAGGTATTTGAACTTGTTCTACATGCTTAGTGTTTGGTGTGCTCCTGCACCTTTAAGGAGGGGTGCCTCCATTGTGGGGACACTCATATTTTAGTGTAGGACCACAGATTCCAGGGTGCCTTGGCGTGGCTCTGTGGCTCACGCATGTGTTTGCAAATGCGTGCAGACAAAACCCCTGTTTTTAACGCATACTGTTAGACAGGTTAATTGGTTGTCTGCGAGCTGGTCGGTAAGTAGGCTTGGTTTTTCCTGGGCATTCCCCAGGCTTTGTTGTTATTTGAACTTGCATCCCTGGCAGTTGTAAAAGTGGACTCTGTAGGAGCTTTATCTTGAAACAGGTTGACATGCTTAATTTTGACCCAACATGGATTACAGTTGGACATTAAGAAAAGCTTCGCTAGTTTGTTAAACAGCTTGGCCAACACAATTTAGTACAGGTCATAGGACAGGGCTGTCTAAATGCTTGGGCATCCTTGGGCACTGCCCAGGGGCTTCAGGTGCATGGGGGGCCCCATGATAATCTTGCATTACATCATACTTGCCAACCGCCCCGGATTTGCTGGAATAGTCATGCTTTTTACTAAGCTTTCCCAGGATGGCTGTGTCCCAGAACTTGTACTTTGCCCTCCTGTACTTCGCCCATCTGCCTCCCCCCCTGTGCTGTTGTGTTGATTAGTCTTTGATTTATGGCATGTTTTCTTACTGTTTAAAATTGCTTTTATTGAAAGTACTAATAAATATATATTTTATTCTAGCAACTATTTATAGTTTAATTCTTGAGAATAGGTGTGTAAATTGGGACAGGCTGGTAGTGGCCCAAGTGCATTACTTTGTCCGTGGCCCATGATGCTATTAAGACGGCCCTGTCATATGAAATGGATGTTGTGTATGAATGGGGCTCTAGGAATCTTTTGTCATAAATAGGGTCAACTATGGGTACGGTACAAAAACGTTAACACTTCTTTCATTAGACTGCTTATAGTCATCTGCTATAGAAAGTGACACAGATACTAAGCAGTTCTTAGAGGTGCCCATTTTGTACAGGAAGGAAATATTGGGTATCGGGTAAGAGCCAGCTTAAATTTTGAATGATTGGGAGTGTGAGAAGGTCAACAGTGGAGGGATAATGGCCATTTCTGAACTCCTTATCACACATACGGCAATACATAACCGAATACAAATTACAGTATATACTCGAGTATAAACCTAGTTTTTCAGCACATTTTTTTGTGCTGAAAATGCCACCCTCGGCTTATACTCGAGTCACCTTTTTGCGCCTGATCTCCCAGATATTGGGTACCCGGTACCGGCCGGCCATAGGTCCCCTGGACCCCAAACTTGGCACACATGTAGCCCCACTCTTCCTCTACAATTGTGCAAAGTTTGTTGTCCAGGGGGCCTACGGCCGGTGAGCACCGATTTTTCAAATCCGGGCACCCCTTCCATAGACTCCCATGTTAAACGGTAATTTCTCTGGTGACTTTGGGGACCCGATACTGGCCGGTCGTAGGTCCCCTGGACCCTAAACTGTAGCCCCATTTCTCCTCTATAAGTGTGCAAAGTTTTTTGTCAGGGGGACCTACAGCCGGGGAGCACCGATTTTTCAAAGCCAGGCACCCCTTCCATAGACTCCCATTTTAATAGTCAGTCTAGTCATGGACACAGTGAGGCATGGGCACAGTGAGGCATGGGCACAGTGAGGCATGGGCACAGTGAGGCATGGGCATGGACACTGTGAGGCACAGTGAGGTATGCAAATGGACACCCTAGGCTTATTGCTCGAGTCAATATGTTTTCCCAGTTTTTTGTGGTAAAATTAGGTGCCTCGGCTTATATTCGGGTCGGCTTATACTCGAGTATATACGGTATGTTCTTTTCTAGAAAGAAAAAGGTAATTAAACTTTCATTATGGGTGCGCTGCATTCGTTTGAAGGTTGAGCTGTAGAGGAGATCATGGAACATACCATCAGTGAGGTGATTCCAGCAAAGGTGGGCTGAAAGATTGCTGTATAAAAAGATATAATTTTGTGGGTACTATTAAGCTGGCCATACACACAATGTTTTTTTTGTTCAGCCTGTGAGTGGAACATAAAAAGCTAACAGAATACCCCATTCATGCTATACAGCTTGGATAGATAAATTTCCCACTGTGGCTATTGGATTTTGACAACTGGCCCCACCGGCTGTAAAATATCCCTACAGCGGCTGAATCTGACTGACTGCAGCTGCTGTGCGGCCGACAATTTTGCACCTGGGTCCTTCAATTTTGCACCCGAAGGATGTTGGGCTGACTGTTTTTGTCAGTTCCTCAGCAAAACCTCCACAATTTGTACAGTGTATGACCAGCTTTAGAGTGAGCACCATGCTATCTTCACCAGGGTGCATCTTTGTATCTATCTGATTAAAAATTGCATAGAAACCTTTATTTGCAACAAAAGCTTTTAATGTGACGAAAGGCTTTCAAGAATATATCAAAGCTATGTGAGATCTGTTTTGCAAAAAAGTGTGTAAATGTTAAAAAGTCTGAGTCAGGTTTAAACTCCCGACCCAGATATGAAACAAATGCGGGAAGATCTCTGCCACCAGGCATAAGATCTTCTAGCGACGAATAGACAAAATTTAAAAGATAAACCATTGATAGTGATAATTTTACCAGTCACCAGTGCTGAATATGTCCCAATTGATTCTCTAGGTAAAATATAACAAATTGGTATAAAAAAAACAAAACAAAAAAACAATAATAAATAAAATGGGTGTACACTCTTTAGTAGGCAAACAGCAAAATTTCAGCTCATAGGCAGTGAAGATGGAACATTTCCATTATATTTTAAAATCTCAAACCCAGTTGATGTGAATTACATTTTGCTGTTGCCTTACCTGCAAAAAAGTGACTGTATGTGTCCTTGAATTCACAATATGCATTGTGAAAATGCATGCAGTTTAAGTGTTCTCCATGCATGTTATGGCATACACTTTTGTATGCTGACACGCGTTTAACGTGTCTTCATGCGTTTTTATTCATTTACCCATATGTAATAATTACATTAAGAAATCACCCCTATTGGCCATGCTGCATACTGGGTTAAATAACAATATTTCAAACTTCAAGTTCATTCAGGCTGCTTTTCTCGTTATTCACTGTACTGCAGACCAGAGTTACAGACAGGCCCAGTTAATATATATGACAATTCAATGTTTGATATGATTTCCCTGCCGTACCAAACTGTGTTGTACCATTGGGATTGGCTGAGATGTGAAAGCAGCTTCATACACATTTACATTGCTCTTAGTGAGTTTGTTTTCCACTGTTGTTTCTTAAAGTAATAAAAATTCTACATCTCTTAGCTGTCAAAGAATCTATTATACATGTACAACTATATGTGCCAAGTTCATAAAATACATACCACAATATAGCAAATGCACACAGACTACGAATAGAAAAATCTAACCTGATGTCTCTATGATCAAAAATTGTGTGTGTATATATATATATATATATATATATATATATATATATATATATATACACACACATACACACACACACATATATACATACATACATATATATATATATATATGTGTGTGTGTGCAAGATCTATATACTTTTTGTATATAGATCTTGCGCACACACACATATATATATATATATATAAAAAAGTAAAAAAAATAAATATATATATATATATTTTGTATATAGATGTTGTAAATTGCTTTTATAAGTAGTGGCAGTAAAGAAAGACACAATACAATGTCCTTTGTAACAATTCAAGTTTCAGCCCACCCACAATTGGCGCTTCAGTTTTCGTACACGTTGGAGAGTTAAACCATGTACGGTATTTCTAGGAGATAATATGTCAACGTTGATATCCTGCCTATTGTGCCAATTAAAAGGTGGGGGACCCACACTGCTTGCTGGATTGTACATTTAAATAATATTATGGAAAAGGCATCAGGAACACCTCTGTCGTGGGGGGGGGGGACTTCAAGGGGTGGGACTGGAGCTGGGAAACATTGCTGGGGATCTCACTTCTTGTCTCCAGTGCTACTCAGCCCACCAGACTCCATCTATAACTGAAACACCACCTTGGCATCAACTAATCCTTCAAACAGCTGTTCTGATAAAACCCAGTTGCTTTTAGATGCTTGAGCGAAATTGCTCCACATCAAGTTATGTACCTCTGGATCAAACGGCTGCTATCTCGCCCTGTTTGGCAGAGGAAGGGTTAACACGCGTGCCTGCTAGACAAGCCCACTCTTCCAGGGTGCCTTTCGCCAGCTGCAAGGAAAAGGGGCTGTCAAAGCTTCACCTAGAAATCTCTCACTGCCAATTGTTCAACCTTTGTGATCTCTGCCATAGACTCCTGTGCCTGACATGAAGCTGATACCAATGAGAAGACAGCTCGCTCTTCATACAAGGAGCTTCTGATTTTCCCAGGGGTGGCTCAGCAACAGTCTCCACCGTCCTGAGCCTGCAAACAATGAAAGCATTATCTTCAAAGTCACTAAACAAGATTTTTCTAAACCAGTAAAAAGGGGGGGGGGGGGGATCAGGCTGTTATGAGCAATCATGCAAACACAATTATACATTTAGAATCTTTTACACAACAAAGTTGGACTGCTGCAAACCACAGCAAAAGGTCCTGCATGCAATTGTATGCAAAGTGACATGTTGCGAAAGCCCTGAGCATACGGGACAAAGGTACAGACAAAAGTAATGAAAAAAAAAAAGTCAAGGCGAAACTTACCCATTCATTAGAAGAGTCAGCAACCGGGGTTTGACTGCCAGTGCAAGGCAGTGTGAAAAGAGTGCACAAAGCGGCGACTTTAAATCCACCAAAGGGAAGGAAAGTTACTGTTCTTGGCTGTGTGTGTGCTTTCGCACAAGCGTCAGTGTACGGAAGGACTAAAGGCATGTGGTCTAAACACAACAAAAGCCACTGCCTTACTCTAGATTAAATATGCAGGAAGAGGCCCACTTTTGCATAAACACAAACACTCCGGCAAATGAGTAACTGGCTCAACTCACATGTCTGCTGAGAGCTGTACCTGCCTCGCTGTATGACAGCATGGGATCAGCAGAGCGGCTGGGAGAGCACACAGCCTGGACTGTATGGACTCCTCTGCTGGATGCAACTTCTGTAAAGTCTGCACGCTGGAGCAATTGGAAACAGCTGGAGACGATGATGACAGCCTTCTGTTCTCACACCACTGGAATTACAGGCAACGGCGGAATATTTTATGGCTATTGTTCTTATTATCTACACCTCTGTTGTTATTATTATGATTAGTAACATTATTATTATTATTTTCTTTTATCTCAATTGGAATAAGAACACACATTATTGTGAAACTGTATTGCTGGCATTAAATTAGTCTCGTAAAAGGAAGGAAAGAAAAAGTATTTCAGTATGAATTTCTTTTAACTTTTTGGGAGTTTTCAAGAGTTAAAATAAAAGAGAGTCAATCAATTCTCTTGCATGGTAGGACTCATTTATTGTATACATTTAGCACAGTCTAATACTTTTAGCTACTTTTTTATTTATTTTTAAAACGTTGGTCATGTTTATTGATTTTTATTCCTTTTTGAAGAACGGGGTAGGTTTTAGGGCTCAAAATAGGACAACTCATGCGTCCCCACATGTAGTTGCCATCATCCCAAGTAAATATAGGTGAAAAAAACTCTAATTGTTGGGGATTTTTAAGGCAACATGAAAAAATGTTTTGTCCAAAAAATTTATATTTATTAGAAAAATTACATAATTATATTAAATACACATGGTTGTGATCAATTCCATAAAATCTGTAACATGAAAGAATAGAATACAATCGCCGAGGTCTTTTTGGGTATGCACCTCTTGGAGGTGAGAAGAAAATGCTGTAATTAATGAAATTTTATGATCTGTTTTAGATAAGAATGATATGCCCTGATGAAGGACGTTTATGCTACTGTTTGAAACGCGTTGGTTGAAGCCTTTTTTGAGTCATCTCCGGAAGGCCTGGAGTGACCAACCTAGGCGATTGTATTCTATTCTTTCATGTTACAGATTTTATGGAATTGATCAAAACCATGTGTATTTAATATAATTATGTAATTTTTCTAATAAATATAATTTTTTGTACAAAACATTTTTTCATGTTGCCTTAAAAATCCCCAACAATTAGAGTTTTTTTCACCTAGTTTTAGGGCTCATGCACACTGCGTGTTTTGAATTTTTCTGAACACCTTTCACTCCTGGCAGGAAAATGCAACTTAAAAACGCATCTATAATCGCATCTATAATAATAAAAATCATGTTTTGCACGCATGTTTATGTGCGTTTGAGGTTATTGCATTCTATTGGCCAGAATTTATTCTGCCCATTAGATTGCATTAACATGCAAACACGCGAATGCGCCTAAATGCGTCCAGTGGTTATGCACATTTTGCATTTTTTTTCTGTTCATAAGCTCCTCTCCTGAATGCAATGGTGATTTTTTTTTTTCAGCCTGTAAACGCTCCTCTTCTTAAACTTCTGTAAACATCTATATGCGAATGGACACATAAAAAAAAACAACAAATGCCTGTAAAAGAGACATTTTTAAGTTGTGTGCATGAGCCCTTAAGCTTCTCAAAAACGATAGAGCTATGCATGTTTATTGATTATTTTTCTCTGTTGTGGAGAAGGGAAGCTATCGTAAAGGGGTAAGTACTAATACAGCCTGTATTTATATTACAACCCACCTAACACCCCCCACACCACCAAAAAAAAAGTGCCTCCACATGTAGGCGTAACTTTCAAATTAAGATTATGGTAAACTAATACCTAAAAATCACCTAAATGTATCCACTCATGGTTGCAAATTTATTATATACCCTAAAGATTGAATAAAAAAACTTTAATTAAAATTTTTTAAAACAATTGACAGATGTGGGTATGACATTTTTACATACGCATTTCCCTTATTCCAGACATAGGGGCTTTAATGTCACCGATTAAAAAAAGAAGAAGAAAAAAGTAGGGCTGTGGAAATTAACTATTAATTCCTCGATTAATCGATAAATTATTTTGATCGGTACTCACCTCTCCGCCGACTTCCGGGTCTTCAGGGAGTTCTGTCGGAGATCCGGTGATGTCACGGACACCGCCGGGGCTTGCCGTGTCCATCTGAAGGGCTCCTTTGCTGTGCCTTCATATCTGCATGCCGGCGGGACCTTACTATCTGCCACACGCAAGGGCTGTTACACTTCTCTCTATCAACCTGGGATTCTACAGCCATCCACTGGGAGTTGTGATAGTTCCCTTCACGGGACATCTACATGCCGACGGACTGATGTTAACCCCTCCTCATCTGGATTCAGCAGTGGTATCATTGTACACATTTTTATACCAGTATCATACTTAGCTACATGTTTTTATGACTGCTTTTGCTACCGTTTGGTATAACTCGCACCATTTTTACAGTTTATGTAGCTACATTGATTTTATCTCCAGTGCAATATTTATTTTGTTACCTACTTGAAGACTATAAAAGTTTTAATGCTATTCCCATCGAACGCTGCCTTTGTGTGTTTTTTTCCAGTGGTTGGTAGCTGCACTGGGAATCGGCCTGCAAGGAGATCAGCTAAAAGTAGTTGGATCTGTATGTGCGTTATAATTAAATCGAAATTAGTCGATTAATCGATTTAAAAAAAATTGATTAATCGAACACGAAAATTTCAATCAGTAACAGCCCTAGAAAAAAGCCACCACCAGACCACAGGTTATCCTTGTAGAGGGCACTGTACTCTTATTAGTGAGCGAGGGAAAAAAAGATGTGACTTATATAGTGTTTGTTTAGCCATTTTACATTTTGTCCAGCTTTTTTTTTTCTAGTTTTGAACCCTAGTCAATTATTTTTACTGCTACCGGGGGATGTATTAGAGAGAATACTCCTCAATTACTGACACAGTGGAAAACATTTCATCAGACAGGAAGTGGGGAAAAGTATCCCTTATTGAATATTTACATCACTTCCTATTTATTGACACCATTGTTACCAGGACAGAAAGCGATTGAGCCATGGATAGCAATTAAATCTCGAGAGGCATTCTAATCATTCTACACGTTTACCAAAGCTAAAATCAAATGTAAATCTCTGATTGGACATGCATATTACTGTTACTGAAAACTTTAACAGTGTTTACACTTGTCTCAACTTGTGATCACACACACAGTGGGGTTAATTTACTAAAACTGGAGCGTGCAAAATCTGGTGCAGCTCTGCACAGAAACCCATCAGCTTCCAGGTTGTTTTTTTTGACAAAGCTTAAAGCGGTGTTCCGGCCCAAAAAAGAACGAATCAAAAGCCAGCAGCTACACATACTGCAGCTGCTGGCTTTTAATAGGACACTTACCTGTCCTGGAGTCCAGCGATGTCGGCACCGCAGCTAAAGTTTCCATCAGCTGTCGGGTGCTGCCGCCGACATTGCGGGTAAGGGAACCCGGCAGTGTAGCCTTTTGGCTTCACGCCGGGAACCCTACAGTGCATGCGCTCGGCCCTGCTCCTCTCTCCTATTCCCCCGCCCCCCCAGAAAGGTGGCAATTGTGGCACCAGAGGGGGGGAGGAATCCAAAGAGCAGAAATTCCACTTTAGGGTGGAACTCCGCTTTAATTGAACAAGCTGACGTTGGAAGCCGGTTGGCTTCCATGCACAGCTGCACCTGATTTTGCACTATTCCATTTTAGTAAATCAACCCCAGTGTATGTGTATATGTATGTATGTATGCTTTGTGTGTATGTGTGTGTGTGTGTGTGTGTGTGTGTGTATATACATACATATATATATATAGATATTTAGATAGATAGATATAGATATTTAGATAGATAGATATAGATATATATCCATCTATATAGATAGTTATATATCTATCTATATTTTTTTTTTGAAAGGTGCATCTGAGACCACCTTGTATCGTCCTATAAGTTCAAATCAAATGAGTGGGTAACAGCTAGCGGGATCAGCAACGATTAACAATTGTCCTCTTGGCATATGCCTTAAAGTGTTTGGTAAGTATTTTAATGAACACCCAATGGTTGATTCTTCCTTATTCCATCACTTCCATTGAGATGTACATCAATAAAGTTTGTACTGAACAAAATAAAAATTCTCCAATAACCATCAGTTATTGTCAGTCAGTGTGGCTGAGTGTTATATATGAGCACTGGATAGCTGGCACAAACAACTCTGTTCTGCAAATCACCCCCTAAGTCCAGGAGAAAAATGTATTTGTATCTCATTTGTACAAAAAAAAAAAAATGGTCAGGGAGAGTGATATTCCAGCTCACTCAACATCAGCAATGGGTGGTATTTAGACATTATATTTTTTATTGTATATATATATATATATATATATATATATTGTGAGGGGGTTAACTCGGTAGCGGGTGTGTGTGACCCCCTGGTTGGGCTCCCCACACAAAAACAGGGCCAGCAGACGGAGGTTGTGGTTTTCAAAATCAAAAGGTGCGGTTTATTTCTCTATGTACAGTGACAAAAACACAGCAAAGCCAAAAAGAAACAAACAAAATAAATCCTGGTCAGTTTGACCTCTGACTAAACATGCAGGTTTCCTAAACTAACAACTGGGATCAGCCTGGTGCTGTCCTAGTCCCTAAGTCCCTGGTTTAGTAAAAGTCCAAACAAATAGCCACACAGGCTTTGCCTCACCGCACAGGGGTTCACTCTCCCTAGACAGTCCACACAGGTCTGGTTCCAGGCATGAGCTAACATCTAATGAAGCTGGGAGTTCTTATAGAGGCCTAAATGAGCTGACAAGGTTCAGCTGGTCTCCTCATCTCTGTCTGCACGACGCCCCACACTCTCCCTAGAGGTATGAGTCATCCATGAGCCTACTAGCCTCAGCTGGGCTTATACAACTCTCCACCCTAGTTGTATAAGTCAGCATAAAGCCTGAATCTGGGAGAAATATATCTACCCCCCTGGATGCAACCAGGTGACTTTACCTTCCTGCTGTCACAATATATATATATATATATATGTTTTATAGGTTATAATAATACATACCAGTTGTGCTAAAATAAGTAATAATGTGCAGAAAAAATTGTTTAGTCTATAACAAAATAAATTCCGGAAACAAGAATGATTAAACAGTATTAATGTTTTTTCAGTCTATAAATGTCTTATTATAATGTTTTAATATGTAAAATATGTCTGTGCAGGTTTTTCTCCTGGAGCACCAGTTTCCACAATCCTATTATGTATGCATAGTATGTATGCATAGTGGCTCTTTTTTCTGAATATTAGCCTTCAGACTCCTCAGGGGTGGAGACTAAACTCCAGTCAAAGCTTTTTATCTTTGAACAGAGTGTGTAGGGGATATAATTTGTGTAGGGGCTAGGGAAACCAGAAAGGTTCTAGCCCTTCCATATTCTATCCACAAATATTAGAAGTTGGTGACTCATGTATTCTGAAAATGTGCTATAAAATTAGATACATTTTTCTAAAATTAAGATAAATAAAAAAAGGCAGTTTTTGGATAAAATGTGAGAATAAAAACAAACACCCTGACCATCATTGTTGATCTCTGTTTGTAAGATAAGTATTATGCTTAGTGTATATTACAATAGGCTAATTTCCAAAATATCAGGTGCACCACAAATACTACAGGCTCAACTTTGTGGTGAAACCTTACCCCTGAATCTAAGCTCTTATGCCGCATACACACGATCAGAAAATCCACCAACAAAACCGTGGATTTTTTTCTGACGGAATATTGGCTCAAACTTGTGTTGCATACACACAGTCACACAAATCTTGTCGGAAATTCCGAACGTCAAGAACGCGGTGACGTACAAAACTATGACGAGCCGAGATCAATGAAGTTCAATAGGCAGTTTGGCTCTTCTGCTTGATTCTGAGCATGCATGTTTTTTTGTGTGTCGGAATTGCATACAGACGATCGGAATTTCCGACAAGAACTTTTCTGGTCGGAAAATTTGAGAACCAGCTCTCAAATTTTTGTTGTTGGAAATTCCGATAGCAAATGTCCGATGGAGCCTACAGACCAAAAGCTCACATCAAACATTTGTTGTCGGAATTTCCGATCATGTGTACGCGGCATTAGTGTCCCTGGACAATAGAAGGTGCCAATATTGGCCACTACTGTCATTGAACGGGGGCGTTTTTTTTTTTTAGCTCCAGGTGTAGGGTTGCGTATTAAAGTGGTTCTAAAGGCTAAAAGGTTTATACTTTCATGCATTATATGCATGAAGTTAAAAAACATCCAGTATGCAGATCTCCCCAGAGCCCCCCTTTAATACGTATCTGAGCCCAATCATGATCCAGAAATGTGCATGACAGTGGCTGCTCTCCCGGGTCTCTGCCTCCTGATTGGCTGAGAGACAGCCAATCAGGAGGCAGAGACCTGCTGCTTTAAATCACAGCTCACAGCCAATGAGGAAGGAGAAGACGGGCAAGGCAGAGCCCCGTTCTGTGTGTCTTATGGACGCACAGAGCAGGGCTCAGAAGAGAACATCCACGAGTTCCCCCATGGCAGGCAGCTTGCTATGGAAGCACTCAGAGAAGAGGAGGGGACAGGAAAGCCAGCGGGGGACCTGTGAAGAGAAGGATCTGGGCAGCTCTGTGCAAAACCACTGCGCAGAGCAGGCAAGTAGAACATGTTTGTTATTTTGAAAAAAAAATAAATACCTTTAATATAACTTTAAAGTATCCTCCCTCCTGCCCCCACAGCAAGCAGCTTACTATGGGAGCACCCGAGCCGAGCCAATGCTCTGTGTGTCCATTCAGACATGGAGCCGTGGCTCGGCCTCGCCCCCTCTCTCTCCACATTAGCTCACTGACTTTGATCGACAGCAGCGGGAGATAATAGCGCTTTCAGCCAATCAGGAGGGAGAGTCCTGGACAGCCGAGGCTCTTGTCCAAACTCGCTGGATCGAGAAGGGGCTCAGGTAAGTATTAAAGGGGGCTGAGGTGGGCTGCTTCACACTGAAGGTTGTTTTATCTTAATGCATAGAATGCCTTCTGCCTTTACAACCACTTTAAGGCCTCCTGCACACTGGATGTTTTTACAGCTGCTGTTCTTGATGTCAGACGTTTTTTTCTATAGTCAATAAACTCCCCATCATGTTATCTTATGTGTCCACGCGCACATAGGCTGTTGTCAACTATTTTTGACATGGGATGTCAAAAAATGCTGATAAACGCTCAAAAACTCGGCTCACCAGCGTTTAAAATTTTTGATCCCATTGATTTTAAAAAAACATTTAAAAACACAAACGCTAAAAAACACTGAAAAGATGCTAAAAAAAAAAAAAGCTATTGCACAAACGCTGAAAAACTTTGAAAAACACATTGCAAAGCTACTGGCGTTTTTGTAATGTTATTATAAAGTCCAGTGTGCATGAGGCCTAAACGTTAGGAAGTCAAGTGCTTAAAAACAAACAAACTAGGATCGTAAGGGCAATTATTTTTAAAATTCAAAATGTCTCACAGGTTGAATTTAGTTTACTTTAAGATGTTTCAGACACTATAGGCCTATACTTAAAACTGCATAGCATTATCCAAAGTTATTAATAAAAGATATAAAATTGGCTACTTAAAGCGGAGTTCCGCCTGCAAAAAAAAAATGTAGTCACTAACAGTAATCATTGTGTTCTGCCAGCCAGGAAGGTTCCCCACACACCGACTGTGTTTATGGGGGAATTGGTCGATTTTCTTTCCTTTCAAGGTGGAAGGAAAGAAAACCAAAAAAACCAAATCTATGGACTGCCTCACAGTTTATATTCTTGCTGTTTCATATTTTGACTATTGATATACACATTTGTCAACGCTCCCTCTAGTGGTCATCTGTATCTAAGGGGATGTGAGGACCACTCCCAAGACAAGCTCAGCTAGGAGTGAAGAGGGTTTACATCTTTTTATTCAGACCTGACCCATAGACATGTTCTGAAAGGAAGAGTAAGGCCCCTTTCACACAGGACGGATCAGTAATGATCCGCCCCGTGAACCTCCACTTGCTCAGCAAGGATCGCTCCGTTGATCCCCGCTGAGCCGGCGGATGACTGGGCGGTCCCCTCACACTGTGCAGGGACCGCCCTGTCGGAGCGCCTCTCTCCCCTATGGGGGATCGGATGAACACGGACCGTAGAGTCCGTTGTCATCCGATCCGATCCGCAGACGGATGGAAAAATAAGGTTTTCCTCCGTCACACTTTGGCGGATCGGAGCGGGTCGGATGTCAGCGGATATGTCACCGCTGACATCAGTGGCTCCATAGGGGTACATGGAGCATCCGTTCAGGTCCGCCTAAAAAACTGACAGGCGGACCTGAACGGTCCGTCCGCGTGAAAGAGCCCTAAAGTAGCACAGTCACTGAACAATTAAACAGGAGGGGAGTTAAGGCTTTCCAGACTTAAATGGTGGCAAGCTTGTTCCAGGTCAAGGAGCCACTCTATAATGAAGACAAGATTGAAAACAGAACCCTGAAGCCTGCAAACTAGTCAGCAATGTTTTTTTTTTTTTTTGTATTTCTATTAACACAGGTTTACTTTCAAGCAAACCTGCAGATCCTCTTTAAAGCCACCTTCCCAGCAATACATGCTCCCTGACACTGCCAGGAATGTAGAAAATATCCATTAGTTCTACACATGGAGAAGCATGCGACTCATCACCCCCCTCTCATTTTGCAGTTCTGGGGTTTTGGCAATTGGTCCAGAATGGAGTAATCGTCTCTGTGTAAGCCTCTAATACACGTGTCAAACACAAGGCCCGCGGGCCGAATCTGGCCCTCCTGGTTATTTCATGTGGCCCCGGCTCCTCTCCTGCAGCTGCTGCACCCCCATCATCTCTGCCCCCACATTGTCTTAGCAGACGGCAGCAGAGAGGTGGACAGAACTCCTCTGCCATATCCTTTGTTTCTCCATGCAGTCGCAGCGAGCCTAGTCTCTGCCACCCCCCCTCCCCCCAGTCCTAGCAGTCAGAAACAGAACGGAAACTCCTCCAGACTCTGCACCTCTCTGTGCAGCTGCAGCACCCCCCGTCTCCGCCTCCCCTGGTCTCAGCATTCAGCAGACTCCGGCAGCTGACTTCAGCTCTCCTCTGGTCCTACTCCAGACTCTGCAATTTCTGCTTCCCAGCTTTTTCACAGCAGCAGCACATGGTATGGGGGGTTCACTGTGATGTAAGGGAGAGGGGAGATTCTTGTCTTCTTATGGTGGGGGGCTACAGATAGAACCGGCCCTCTTAGGGCAACCATAATGCTGATACGGCCCACAATTAAATAAATTTGACACCCCTGCCCTAATAGAATGACTAGGCGCTCACATAGGGCTTCCTTCAGTTAATGAACTGAGCAGGGGAGCGAAAAATAAAATATTCTGGAGAAGTAGCAGTGAAGCGCAACTGTTGCAAAGTATTAATAGGGGTTTACTTTAAGGCTGGGTTCACACTATACGACACGACTTTCATCCTACTTTGCTCTGCGACATCTGTCCTACATTGGTCCGACATCGGTCCGACATTGGTCCGACATCCATCCGACATTCATGAACAGGATACTACTTTGATCCGACATTGTGCTAGTCTGACTTGTCCTTTGACCAATCAAAACAATCCCAGGGTGAGATAAATTCCTTTTACTGCTGCTGTAATCACAATGTCGGATGCCAAAGTCGTATGGTTAGGACAAGGATCCGACTTTGATCCGACTTCAATGATAGTCAATGGGCTGAAGTCGGATCAAAGTCGGACAGAAGTAGTACAGGGAGCATTTTTAATGTCGGACCGACATGTGTCGGACCAGTTAAGACGGCTCCCATAGGGAAACATTGATTTTCACACGTCATGCGACATGAGCTCCTAATGTCGGAGCGTTTGTCGCCCCAGTGTGAACCAGCACTAAAGCCCAACAATTTTTTTGTTAATTAGTAAAAAATAAAAACATTTTTAAAAAGTCCCACAGTACTGTACCTGTCCTTCACCACAAGATGTCCGAGATTTTGGGTTTAATGAGATCCAGATTTACTTAACTCTAAAGAAGACTGAAGACATACTGTGAGTGCAGAGCTTCATGTGCATCACATGAAGAGGACCCCACAGCGTCACGTGTCTGGCTTGAAGACTTTGTAAAAGGAAAGTAAAAAATAAAAAATATAAAACATAGATGAATGCTAGATATATATATATATATAATTTCTGGCAATGGTGGCGAAAGGTGGCTGGGAAAAGGAGGGGAATATTAAGCCTGCAGTCAGGCTTTAAAGAGTAACTCCACTTTTGTTAAAAAAAAATCCCTCCCTGGGTGATCAATGTACATTGCAGGGATTTTAACAAACTTAAAGGTAGATTCCTACCTTTTGTTATGCTGAACAAATCCCTGTGTATTTGTGTGTGTCCATGTGGTAAGTATATCTAATAGGAGTGGTTTCTTAAAGTGGAGCTCCTCCCAAAAAGGGAAGCTCCGCTTGTTCACACCCTCCCTCCCTCCACTGCCACATTTGGCTCTTTTTGGGGAGGAGCGGATACTTGTCAAAATCAGGTTCCTGTTCCCAAGGATTACTGCACGGTGATATACAATTTTTCTGGCCCCTCCTTCTTCCACCCAGCTGCCTTCTGGGAGACACACAGGTCCCAGAAGACAGTGGGACCATTCAGAAAGCGTAGCGCGACCCACACATTTTCAGGAGGAAACAGGCTGTGAAGCAGCAAAATTTGTAGCTGCTTAATTAAAAAAAAAAAATTACAGGCTGGAAACCCGCTTTAATTATCAACCAACTCTAATGAGTAAAATTGGCAGGGTCCGCATCCTGTAGCCGTGATTTCCTATTAGGAGTATCTTACCAAAAATGAAATTTTTGTTGCAGGGGATGCCTGAAATCTGACTTGTATCTTAGTGCAGAATTCTGGGAAAAATCACGGCTAAACATTTTTGGGGGGTTTCAAACACCCCCCCAGGTCCGCACTCACCCCTCCAGAGGTCACCAGGTTGTGGCTTCCCTGGCTTCTCCTCCCGGCCAACCCGGTCTTCTTTAGATCTGCCTCCTGCCCTGATTAGCTGGGAGGAGAAGCCAAAAATCGATAGCGAATATTGATTCGCTAGTAACACAAGTGGGAGGGTCCGGGGCACTGTGCTCTGCGCCCTGAGCCCATCCCTTTTCAAGCCAATTAGAGCATGTGCTTGAACAAAAAAAAAAAATGAATAGAAAGGCATTAGTCCAGCGCATTAGTGCATTAGTGCATGCTAACTAGGAGGGCGGCGCTGCAAACTAAGCTGCTCCTGTCAGTGAGACAATCACACAAGCAGGAAATTACATATTTGTGGGGGCGTTCTGTACACATTCTGTGCACAGAACACTTCCAGGCAGCCATATTACATTTTACAGAAAATTGCAGAGCTGCAGTTAAAAAACGAAAGGTAATTTTTAATAACATTCAATTACAAAATGATTTGTGTCACAATTATATATGCTAATGCTATATTATAAAAAAAACTAAAAAATTCCGCACAAAAGTAGAGTTACCTTTGATCACACTCATATATACTATATATACCTTTAAATAAACTGTATAAATACTACAGTTTATCTTTTTAAAGGTTTGTTGTAAGATTTTTTTAAGAACCTCAATGTAAATGGCGGTATGGGGGGGAAAAAAGAATCAAGAACAGTGGCTGAGGAATACAAGTCACAGCAAAAACTTACTTCTGGTGAGCAGGGCATGCTGGGACTTGTAGCCCTCTAACGGCTGGAGGGGCCCCAGGATGCCCGTCCCTGTTCTATACCAGATCAATGATATGACGGTCGTGAGATGACCCATGCGTTCCTAGCCTGAAGACAAAATGTTGACATCTGTAGACATGCACACCTGCGGCAGGAGGGAAGGCTTTTGCAGAAATCCCTTTTTCAGCTGATGAATGAGCTGAAGCTTTTTAAAACCCTACAGAAGCAAGAATTGAATCAACTCTGCAAGCAAGTGAAATTTTCTTTTCAAGAATGACATAACTTCTTGTGGTCCCCTATAAAACACCAAAGTTCCCCAAAAGCATAAACCTTGAAAATCAAAAGTTGTTCACATTACTGTTTACAAATTCTACAAACACGGCCAAGCACAATCAAGGAAACGTGTGCCGATAGGAATGTGTAGACTAGTCAAGGTTTTCCATTGCTTTCAAGGCCTCTATGGTGGACCACTCCAAAATGGCAACATATAAAAGGAAACACATCTGGCCGTCCATCGTAAAGTGTAAAAATGTATTATTCTAGAACAGGGATATGCAATTGGTGGACCTCAAGCTGTTGCAGAACTACAAGTCCCATGAGGCATAGCAAGACTCTGACAGCCACAAGCATGACACCCAGAGGCAGAGGCATGATGGGACTTGTAGTTTAGCAACAGCTGGAGGTCCGCTAATTGCATATCCTTGTTCTAGAACAAGCATGCAGCCCGGCCTTGGACCTCCTCTTCTGACATGTTTTACCCAACAATGAGCCACCCACCTAAAGGGTAACTCCACTTTCGTGGGGAAAACAAAATGAGCAAATAAAAAAATAAGTTATATAGCATATACAATTACGACACAAGTCATATTGTAATTGAATGTTATTAAAGAGGAAGTAAACCCAGCGATTTAATAGTTTCAAAAAACAGTTACATTCCCGGCATGCCGGAAATGCTAACTGTCACATTGGTTGTGCTCTCAACCAAACTATCACACCATCCAATGTCTGGTGTCATAACTCATCACATGTGCAGTATCATGGCAGTTGAAGATTAAACAGAGGCCAAGATGGCAGCTTCCTTGGCTGAAAATGATAGGAGGGTTTACTTCCACTTTAACTCCTTTAGATCCACGCTATAGCTGAATGATGGCTACAGCGCGGACCTACTTTTGCCGGGAGGCCGTCAATAGTTCGTCCTCCCCTTTGCACGCTCCCCGCGCACCTCCCCTGCAGGGTGCGCGCTGTGATAACTAAGTCAATGAGACTCGGGTGATCACAGATCGGAGTAAGGGGCTGATCCCGGCCCCTTACCACGTGATCAGCTGTAAGCCAATGACAGCTGATCACGTGATGTAAACAGAAGCTCGGTAATCGGTAATCACTGGCTTCTGTGCAAGGGACATGGGTCCTGAAGAGGAAGAGACACAGGCACCTCATCTGTGCCCACCAGTGCCACCTGCAAGTGTCCACCAGTGCATAACAGTGCCACCTATCAATGCCCACGAGTGCCACCTATCAATGCCCACCAGTGGTGCCAATCATTGCCTCATCAGTGCCACCTAGAAGTGCTGCCTATCAGTGTCACCTACCAGTGCCGATCAGTGCCCATCATTGCCACCCATCAGTGCCCCTCACTGCCACCCATCAGTGCCCATCACTGCTACCTATCAGTGCCCATCACTGCCAGCTATCAGTGCTACCCATTAGTGCCACTTCTCAGTGCCCACCAGTGCCACCCATCAGTGCCACCTCTCAGTGCCAACCAGTGCCACCTATCAGTGCCCACCAGTGCCGTCTATCAGTGCCGCCTTATCGTTACCCATCAGTGCAGCCTATCGGTGCCCATCATTGCAGCCTCATCAGTGCCACCTATCAATGCCCTTCAGTGCCACCCATCAGTGCCACCTCCCAGTCTCACCTTTCAGTGCCCACCAGTGCCACCTATCAGTGCCCACCAGTGCAGTCTATCAGTGCCCATCAGTGCCGCCTTATCGGTGCCCACCAATGCAGTCTATCAGTGCCCATCAATTAGGGAGAAAAATTACCTGTTTGCAAAATTTTATAACAAAATATAAAACCTAGATTCTAGTGTATGTGGTTTTTGTTACAGAAATTCATATCAAAATTGAATGTTAACAGCAGGAGAAATTTTGAAATACTTTTGAGTTGCATTCGTAAAGCCTCTCAGCAGTACCAAATGCACTCACAAGGTTTTTAGAACGAACACTTGCTGTAATGTCTACCACTGTATGACCAGCTTTAATCAACCTGTGTTTACCTCTTTCATTCAAATGATTCACCATAGGGGATTGCAAAAGGAATAATAAAAAAAACACATAAAATCTATGTGTAGAAAACCACTTGTCGAAAATCAAACCAAGAAAACAACAGCTGCGCGCTTATAGTGGTCAGTAACCACGTGGAGAATGGGCAGGTCTCTGACCTTCTTGCTCATGAGATGGAAATGCCTTTGTTTATGTCTATCATCCAATACAACTCACCACTCAGCTCCGGATCGTGTTACAATCTACAGCTTGTGAGGCAATAAAAGACACTGAGGGTCCAAACACGTACACAAATGACAGAGTGAAATATTTGCCAGGAATAACATAGGAAAATGTGTTAAAGGTTAATGCCTAATGCTGCATGTGTTTACAATTGTTTACAGAAGGCTAAGATACAGCCACGTCCACAGAATGCAGAAACACAATACTATTCACAGTCCAAACCAGTGATTGATGTTGTGCTCGGTACAATCCTTTGGAGGAAAGGTGTGCACAATCAACAAGAAAATAAAAAATCAGTGTCTGGGAATATTTTGGACAGTCTGATCTTTGTCAGCTAAATGTCAAATTATGCATAATTGTTCCCTTGGTTTTTGCTAAATCCTGGCACTGAATGTTTTCCCTGGTGAACACAAGCTGTACCAGAAAAAGCTGAATCGGTTATTTTTGGTATCAGGAAGCCAATGCAGCTGGCTTTTGGCACAGGGCTCTTAGCTTTACCTGGAGTGTCACAGCTGCAGAAAACTAATGTGGCTTGTGGCCATGGCCAATCTGTGCAAAGCCTAGTATACACGATCAGAAAATCGGACAAAAAATACCACTTTCAAAGCGATTGTACAATAATCTGATTGTTAGTACACAGCTTTCGAGAGCCAATCATGACAGTTCATCCAAAATTATTCAAAGGGACAAACGCGATCACAGACGATACCAGAAAATATGATTTTTGTGTAATCAGGACAGTATTCGTCTGAAAAAAAATTAGAAGCAAGACCATGCATGCTCAGAAACTAAAGAATACATTACAATACAATACAACACATTACATCACTTACGAAGTTGTATTCTGTTGCACGAGAATTTTTGTAACTTTAGTTACCTCTTCATTTTGGATATGAGACTAGAAAATAAAAAGGACGATCATTCGTTCGATATTCTCATTGTGTGTACTAGGCTTTAGACTTTCCTCCTGGTGGTGGGCAGTTAGTACAGTCTTTTCCTTCTGACTGGGAAAATATCATTTGGGAAAGCGCACAGCTTACTGCCCAAGAATTGCTTGGTATTAGCTAGCTGGCAATTGATAAGTGTCTCTACTGTATCCAACCTGCATTCAATGACCATGTGCCAATCACTAACTTGTACTCTAACTTGCCACCTGATCCCTTTAAAGTCAAACACATACTAATTACACAGGTTCTGTGGCTGATTAAGGTGGTAAGTTATATTCACTTAGAGCTTATTGCATTGAAGTAACCTGCATCGATCCTGACTATCCCTATCCGCTGCCTGCCATGACCTCCGGCTAATGGTTTTTGGTTATCCATGTCCAATGCCTGCACTAACCTTTGGCTTATATTCTGAATAGATGTCCACTGCCTGCCCTGACCTCTAGCTAGTATCCTGGTTATCCATGTCCACTACCTGCCCTGACATTTGGCTTTTATCCTGACTATACATGTCCACTGCCTACCCTGTCACCTGCTTTTATATAGGACCATCCTCCAGTATCCCAGTGTGATATAGGTCCAGCTAGAGCCACGTACTGCATCTCCAATTACCAGCTGCTCTCTCTGCTATGCTCTGTTTCCCTGAGAACCTTCAGTCAGCCCACATCTCTCAGGTAGATCCATCAGCTTTTGTGGGGAACAGTTTAGTTAAAGGTCCATATTGGTTAGAGGCTTTTTTGACAAGAGATTGAATTACCCAGCGCCAATCTTTGCATAGGACACAATGCTACTTTCAGCAAAGAAGCATTAGTGCGGATCTGCTGAAGTTTAAGCCAAATTTCAATACAAACTTTTTTGTTTAGTTCTATGTAGAGTGAGAAGAATGTCACAGGAAGAGGAGGTGATGGATACCTCTACAATGGGGACAGAGACTCTGGGAAGCGCTTAGATCTTCTATCAGAAAAATATTGACTGGAGTTGGGCACTCAGTTATACTGTAAGGTTAAAGTTTTGACACATATTTAGGAGGCTTATGCCCTGTAAACACGATAGGATTTTTCGTCAAAAAAAAAGTTGGATGTGAGCTTTTGGTCGGATATTTCGACCGTGTGTATGTTCCATCCAACATTTTCTGTCAGAATTTCCACCAGCAAAAGATTGAGAGCAGGTTCTTTATTTTTCCGACAGAAAAAATTATTGTCGGAAATTCGGCTTGTCTGTATGCAATTCCGATGCACAAAAAAACACGCATGCTCAGAATAAAGCAGAAGAGCCGAACTGCCTATTGAACTTCATTGATCTCGGCTCGTCGTACGTCTTGTACATCACCGCGTTCTTGACGGTCGGAATTTCAGACAAGATTTGTGTGACCGTGTGTATGCAACACAAGTTTGAGCCAATATTGCGTCAGAAAAAATCCACGGTTTTCTTCTCCGATCGTGTGTACGGGGCATAAGTGTTAGGTCCAAAATTAGGGGATAAAGAAGGCATGGCATTTTTACATAGTTACATAGGTCCAGCTTGGACCAATGTAACTTTACATATACTATACCTGTGGAATCCCTCTAGCAGATGGAAATCACTGTAGTAGATACCACTATTCCAGTGATCTCCACTAGCTTCTGGGTTTCGGTCTGAAAGGCTACTCAATTGCCTACTGAACACAAGAGGTTGGCTGCTTAGAATTGGCGCTATTCAGAGAATGCTTTGCATTTTCTCAATAAATGCAAGGTGTTTTCTGATTGGAGGAGGTAGAGAGGTGGGGTGGTGACATCACCTTGCCCAATCAGAGAACACTTTGCATTCACTCAATGTCTGTATCCCCACTGAGGAGATCTGCCCTCTCTATTTGTCCTGGTGACCTTAACCACAGAAGGTGAATCCAACATTTTTAAGATTCAAAATGCAAAATTTTATAGATTTAAAAATTCTAATTATATTGTCTACAAACCCTACCAGCCTGAAGCTTACTTAGTGGTCACTGGTATGATACTGGGACTAAACCTGGTAAAAAAAAAAAAAGAGCAGCAATATTTTAGTCAAGCCATGTCTTTGAATCCAAAAAGATTGACCCAAGTAAATACGGTAGCTATCGGCACAACTGATTTCTTTTGTAATGTGATGGGAGTTCTTTAAGGAACAAAAGAAGTAATGGCATCAATCTATATATTAATGCAACAGCCAACAGCTTGAGATAAAAAATAAAATTAAAACAAATGAGGCATCAGAAAAGGTAGGAGGAGAACAGGACCTCCAGAAAATAAACAGGGGATAACAGTTTCAAAGGCTGCAGACACAGACATCGCATTGTTCGAGCCAATTATCAGCGGAAAATAATAACAGCAGATGGATTGAGAGTCAGTGACTTTTCATATGCACTTCAACAGATGATGAAATGCGAGCTCGGTCTGGAAAAAAAATATAGGCAAAAACATCTTTCAGCGAGAGACTGTATTCTACAGATGGGGACCTTCGAAAGCAGCCGATTATTCTCCTAAACGGTAGTCTTAATGGAGTGATTCAAGGACCCCGGGTACAGGGACACAATTAATAGAAGGCTCTGCTGTCAAAAATAAAAATTAAAAAAAGTAATTAAGGAGGGACAGTTTCACACCGTGTGAGAAACAAGCGCATGTTTTGAGTCATTTCGTATAAAACCTGCCTGGTACAGAAGAAATATGCAAAACAACAAAAAAGGGAATTACTCATAAAAGCAGCCTTTATTTTTGCATTGCAATACGAAACTTTGAACATAAGAGTTTGTGCGTACTAAGTAGGTAATGTGGTTATTGTGTGACTGCTAATTAGTTTTCCCTAATGCTACCAAAGTTCGCGACACACCTTACTACGATTTTACACATCTATGTTTTCCAGCTGTCCCTGTTTAGAAGACCATTTATCATCTCTACTAAACATGGCATTGATAAATAAATTAAACCCCGTCGCAGCTGATAAAGAATATATCGCGTTTTTTCTAGAGGATAATATAACTCCGCATTTCTCAACGAGGGTGCCATTTTAATTCTCCAGGGTGCTGCAAGCACGGGACTCAGTTTCTTCTGGATCAGTGTCATGAGCAGCCATGATGCGGGTATGCCTGCCACCAGTACCATAACAACCACTAAAGCTCTAGGGCAATATGTATATTGTCATTGGTTGCTACAGTGTTGGTGGTTGGCCCGCCTGCACCATTGCAACTCATGACACTAATCCAGGGCAGGCAGCATACAGGGCTGCCCCCAGCAACCAGGACTGGACAGATGTCTGGCTCCTCTTGACTTGTTCCACATCCTGCCCTCCACCACGCTTTGGAGGCCAAAAAGTAAGGCTCTGATGTGAAGAGGGGACTATGTGATCAGGAGGCCCTGATTTGCGGGATCCCTGATGTGATGAGAAGACTCAGTGATGGGGGAAATCTGATGTGATAGGGGGACTCTGACATAAAAGGACTCTGATGTGATGGGAGGACTCCAATGTGAGGGAAGACTTCTGATATGATGGAGGGACCTCTGATGTGAAAGAGGGCATTTGATGTCAACTTAAAGTGGTTGTAAACCCCTACATAGACCCAGTGAAGTGACTGGCCTCAGGTGGCGCAGAAATTAAACAAATCCTCCTATATAAGTTATAACTGATTATCTGCAGTATTCTCTACATCCATTCAAAGTCCAAAATTTAAAAAACTTGCCTGAGCTGCCAGAAAAAAAAGGGGCGGAGAGCTAAAGTTACCCTCTGCATAGCTCAGTGAGGGGAGCTCTGGGAGCTGATTGGAGGGAAGGGACACACCCTCCTTCACACAGGAACAGAGCTGAGGCTGTCAATCAGCTGGAGGTCCCTCCCATGTCACCTTTTTTTCTCTTTGTGTCAGGAAAACTTGTCAGAAGTGATTTACCCTGGTAAGGAACAAAACACTAGACAGAAATGACACTTGGGACAAGTACACAATATAGAGGTATATGCTTTGTTCATATTTCATATCGGAGGTTTAAAACCACTTTAAAGCGGGATTAAACTCAAAACCAAAAATGTTATGTATTGCACCTTACAAATCATTACATGTGGCTGTATTACCGTAGTTTCTTATTCTTTTTTTTAGGCTTTTTCTTTGTTCCCCTGGTTATCTGGAAAGTAACACACTTCATGTAGTAAAGAGACACCACTGAATGAGCACAGAGGGCAGATTTGGTCAGCAGCATAGTCTGTCTTGGGGGGGGGGGGGGGATTGTGTGTTAGATGTACTAGCAGATTTAATGCGGTACCAAACTGAAAATTCAGCTTTTACTTTGTAATCAGTTTTAGCAACAGTTTTTTTTTCCTTTTGGATAAAGATTTTACATAAATAAATAAAAGCTGATCGTTTTAAGCGCCCCTATCAGTGTTAAATGGTTTGTCTGTAATGGCAAGAGAGCTTGTTCTGTTGAGAAACAAACTGGCCATACATTATACAGTTTTCTTGTACAATTATCCTTTAAATTTACCAAAACCACCTAATATGAGGTCAAACCTAAACACTTGACACAAATTTGTATGCAACCATGAAGGTTCTTGCACTACATAGTTGAAGGTCAATCTAAAGGAAATTGAATAGGAAAATTGTATAATGTATGGCTATTATAACTGGCCAGATCACCTGGTAAAAAAAAGAAGAAAGAGTTTATTAAGTTTAATACTGCTTTAAGCTAGGAGGGCAGACTATTTTAATTATGTTATGTTTAATTATATTACAACTGCACAGAATTAGGTAAGTTATTATGTCCATATGTAATGATTCGGTCATAGACCCATTCTGAGTGAAGATTCAATGCTGTGGAGGGACCAGACAAGGTCCACAAAGCTACAATGAATATTTGAAAGTGAAAGCCCTGTATACACGGGCGGGAATCTCGTCGGGAAAAAAAGTCGGTTTTCCCGACGAGATTCCTGGCAAGCTAATCTTGCTCGCCGACTGTACACATGGCACATTCAAAAGAACTGCCGTTCTTTTGAATGGCAAGAACGCAGTGACGTCATCGACATACGACGAGCATGCGCTCGTCACATTTGATGCCGTCGCCGCCATCTTGCTTCACCCTACACTACCCTTGTAAGCTACCGCGCATGCGTCGAAGTCTCATCGAGCATGCGCGGGCTTACCTGGGGACAGGTAAGCATGTAGCCTCGTACACACGCACGGTTTTCTCATCGGGAAACAGCCCGACGAGAATCCAGACGAGAAAATAGAGAGCTGGTTCTCTATTATTCTCGTCGAGATTCCCGGCAGTTTTCCCAGACGAGAAAGCATACACACGAACGGTTTTCTCTGTAAAAAGCTCTGCCAGCAGTTTTCTTGCCGAGAAAACCGGTCGTGTGTACGAGGCTTGAAGCTTGAAAGTTGTCTCCAATGTGGCAGCAGAGATTCAATAATTATTACAAATAGTATGCCCAAAGTCACCATGTAGCAAAGGCAACTCTAACTACACTGTTACACTGTTCTCCATATCCCCAATTCTAGTGTTTAAAGTGTATCTAAATCCAAAAACACCTGATGATTTTGCCACTAACACACTTCCAATCCTAGGGGGACAATGCTCACTCCTTACTATATATTGGGACAACAGAAACAACACAGAACTGCAGGAATCAGCCCTCTCCTCTAATTCATAACATGATGGTTTTGTAACCCTCAGCGATAGCTGAGAACAATGTAACACAGTCAGTAAAGGCAAAAAGCACAGGGAGTTATGAGCTCAAAAGATTTATGGCAAGATCAGCAGATCTGTTTGTACTTATTGAACAGATTTAACATACAAAAAGAGAGCAAATTAGAGAAGTTTGTTGTTCCAACATCCCCACTGATTGTGCTGATAGGGGAATCAAGCAATTTTCTTTCCTGCAACCTGTGGTTGCAGGAAACAAAAACACATCATCTATGGCCTGCCTTAGTGTTTACAAACACCTAATTGTTATTCTCATCTACCTCAGAAAGTTGAGGGGTACACAGTGAAGTGGGTTTAAGGTCTGCTCAGCATGCTCAGTATTCTTATTAACGCAGTAGTTTAAATAAAGGTAATGCTGTGATCTCGGGACGCAGCCTAGGACACAATCACAGGGACATAGCACCTAGATGTGGGACTGTCTCAGCATGGGTGGGAGAGTTTCTACCTATGCAATTGTGGACTATGCCTGCACAATAAAAATTGCCATTTGCAGTCTCCATCAGAAGTCTGTTTGACAGGATGACAATGCAGGAGCACAATTAGGATACATGGACAGAGTGCTGTCACCCTATAACAGGAGTTGCCTTAAAGCGATATTAACCACTTCAGCCCCGGAAGAATTTACCCCCTTCCTGACCAGAGCACTTTTTGCGATACGGCACTGCATAGCTTTAACTGACAATTGCGCTGTTGTGCGACGCTGCACCCAAACAAAATTGATGTCCTTCTTTCCCCACAAATAGAGCTTTCTTTTGGTGGTATTTGATCACCTCTGCGGTTTTTATTTTTTGCTCTATGAACAAAAAAAGAGCGTCAATTTAAAAAAAAAAAAAGCAATATTTGTTTTACTTTTTGCTATAATAAATATCCCCAAAAAATATATAAAAAAACAAATTTTTCTCAGTTTAGGCCGATATGTATTGTTTTACATATTTTAGGTAAAACAAATTGCAATGAGCGTTGTGAGGGGGTTAGCTCGGCAGCGGGTGTGGGTGACCCCCGAGATGGGCTCCCCACACAAAAACAGGCCCAGCAAACGGAGGTTGTGGTTTTCAAAATCAAAAAGGTGCGGTTTATTTTCTATTTACAGTGACAAAACACAGCAAAGCAAAAGAAACATAAACAAAATAAATCCTGGTCAACTTGACCTCTGACTAAACATACAGGTTTCCTAACTAACAACTGGGATCAGCCTAGTGCTGTCCTAGTCCCTAAGTCCCTGGTTTTAAATGTCCAAGCAAATAGCCACACAGGCTTTGTCTCACCGCACAGGGGTTCACTCTCCCTAGACAGTCCACACAGGTCTGGGTCCAGGCA
Source organism: Rana muscosa (assembly GCA_029206835.1). Classification (NCBI taxonomy): domain Eukaryota; kingdom Metazoa; phylum Chordata; class Amphibia; order Anura; family Ranidae; genus Rana; species Rana muscosa. The sequence goes on along the minus strand of CM055120.1, from coordinate 326,274,953 downwards.
TGAGCTAACATCTAATGAAGCTGGGAGTTCTTATAGAGGCCTAAATGAGCTGACAAGCTTCAGCTGGTCTCATCAACTCCCTGTCTGCACGACGCCCCACACTCTCCCTAGAGGTATGAGTCATCCATGAGCCCACTAGCCTCAGCTGGGCTTATACAACTCTCCACCTAGTTGTATAAGTCGGCGTAAAGCCTGAATCTGGGCGAAATATATCTACCCCCCTGGATGCAACCAGGTGACTTTACCTTCCTGCTGTCACAGCGTATATTGATTGGTTTGTGCAAATGTTATAGCGTCTACAAAATAGGGGATCATTTTATGCCATTTTTATTATAATTTTTTTTTTATTAGTAGTGGCGGCGATGAGCGATTTTTATTGTGAATGCGACATTATGGCGGACACATCGGACACTTTTGACACCATTTTGGGACCAGTGTCATTTATACAGCGATCAGGGCTATAAAAATGCACGGATTACTGTGTAAATGACACTGGCAAAGAAGGGGTTAAACACTAGGGGGCGATCAAGGGGTTAAGTGTGTCCTAGGGAGTGATTCTAACTGTGGGGGGATGGGCTACCTAGAACATGACAGAGATCACTGCTCCCGATGACAGGGAGTAGTAAATCTCTGTCATGTTGCTAGGCAGAAGAGGGAAATGCCTTGTTTACATAGGCATCTCCCCGTTCTGCCTCTCCATGAGACGATCGCGGGCACTCGGCGGACATAGAGTCCGCGGGCACGCTCACGCGCGCCCACACGGCGACAAATTCAAAGCGACATACAGGTACGTTGCTTTGCGCATTGCCATTCTGCAAGTGGTTAAAGTCTTTTTTTTTTTTTAATAACAAGCATGTTATATTTCCCTGCTCTGTGCAGTGATTTAGCACACAGCAGCCCCTATCCTCCTCTTCTGGGATCCCCTGCCGACTCTCCTGGCTCCTCCTCGAGTACCCCCCCAGCTGCTTACTAGGGGAGTACCCATGCAGGCTCACTCCCAAGCCGCAATGTGTGCATTTATTGACACACACAGTGGAGCTCGGACCCGCCTACTTTTCACTGCATTTGATTGACAGCAGTAGGAGCAAATGGCTTCCTCTGTTCTCACTGAATCCAGTGAGGAGGGAGAGAGAGAGTGCAGCGCTGCTACTCTTGGGGACAGTGCTGAACCAAGATCAGGCTAAAGTAAGTATTGAAGCCGCACCTAAAAGGTTTGTTTACCTAAATGCAGAGAATGCATTAAGGTAAAAAAAAACATTAACCTTTACGACCACTAAGGGTCCTTTCACACGGGGCGGATCCGTGAAGATCCGCCCCGTGAAGCTCCGCTTGCTCAGCGGGGATCGCTCCGTTGATCCCCGCTGAGCCGACGGATGACTGGGCGGTCCCCGCACACTGTGCAGGGACCGCCCTGTCAGAGCGCCGCTCTCCCCTATGGGGAATCGGATGACGACGGACCGTAGAGTCCGTCGTCATCCGATCCGCTCCGCCGACGGAAGGAAAAATAGGGTTTTCCTCCGTCACACTTTGGCGGAGCGGAGCGGATGTCAGCGGACATGTCTCCGCTGACATCCGTGCTTCCATAGGGGTACATGGAGGATCCGTTTTAGGTCCGCCTAAAAAACTGACAGGCGGACCTGAACGGACCTCCGTGTGAAAGAGCCCTAACAATGATGAATGCAAAAATACTGAACACAACTTTTGAATTTACATAAAACTTTTAAAGCTTATACAAGATTTTAGTGATTGAGTTCACATAGACTTTGAGCAGCCCCACTGAAGTGAATAGACACATAAAAATACCAGAATCATGCTGTTTTGTGAGCTTGCAATGCAAGAAATTCAGTAAAATGCAAAAGAGCACAAAATAATGGTATGCACATATTTGAAGGGACCCTTTTGAGCTGAAATCTAGATAACAGCTACATACACAGACATACATATATACATACATATACTATATTGGAGTTGTTTACATACCTATCCAGTCCTAAGATTTACAAATCTCTGACTGTTTTTTTATCTGCTGCAGTTAGCTTCCCCTTACATTTCTTGTCCCTCCCCAGCCTTTGACGGGACAGTGAAATGAGAAACAGCTGACTCATGAGGTCATCTCTCTGTCACTCTGTTCTCTCCTCCTATCAGTTTCTTGTTAGCACAGCTGATTTGCTCCTTGTACCGCTTCTCCCCTCTCTGCTGTACAGGGTACTGTAGGAGGCTGTCACAGGCTGTCACAGGTCAAATTCAGGTACTTACACAGCCTGCATTAAAATAATTACATGTTCTGATCTGTTATGCAATACAGAGTTGCGTAGTAAACCCAAACCCAAAAATGTATCGCAGCTTACCAATCATTAGATGTGGTGGCTGCATTCATTTTCTTCTCTTTGTTTTTTTCCCCTGTTTTCACATGGTGATCTAGCCAGTAACACATCTCCTGTATTAGACCCCTTTCACACTGAGGCAGTTTTCAGGCATTTTAGCGCTAAAAATAGCGCCTGTAAATCGCCTGAAAACTGCCTCTAATTCCTCCACAGTGTGAAAGCCCAAGTGCTTGCAGGGTCAGGAAAAAAAGTCCTGCAAGCAGCAGTGCATCTACACCGCGCATGCCCATTGAAACTTTAAACCCCTTCTTGAAAAGCGTCACCTAAACAGCAGTGAAGCGCCGCTAAAACTAGCGGCGCTTTACTGCCAACGGACCCACCGCCCCAGTGTGAAAGGGGTTTTAGTGAGACACAACTATGGAGGAATGCAAAACGGATGCAAAGCAGACAGCAGCATTGTCAGCCTGGGGGGAGGGGAGTGTTAAATGTATTAGCAGATTTAGATACACTGACAAACTGAAGTCAAACTCCAGCTCACACTTAAAGAGGTTGTAAACGTTTGTGTTTTTTCACCTTAATGCATCCTATGCAATAAGGTGAAAAAACACCTGCCAATCACCAGCCCCCCATTTTACTTACCTGAGCCCGTTCATCTGCTTGGCGCATCCCCGCCATCCTCCTCTCCACGGATAGATTGATAGCAGCGCAGCCATTGGCTCCCGCTGCTGTCAATCAAATCCAATGGCGTGTGCGCCGGGGCGGGGACGAGTCATACACTCGGCATCTACGCCCGCAAGGTAACCCCCTCAGCAGAGCTCTTTTCCAAGGAGGTCATCTAATGCAGGAAGGAGCCGCGAGAGCTGCCGAGGGACCCCAGAAGAGGATGTTCGGGGCTGCTCTGTGCAAAACGAGCTTCACAGTGGAGGCAAGTATGATATGTTTGTTATTTAAAAAAAATAAGAAATGATCCTTTGTCACTTTAACCACTTCATTACCCAGCCATAGTCATATGATGTCCACAGAAGGGGTCCTTGACTTTGTGGGGGGATATCTGAATGATGCCTGCAGCTAGAGGCATCATTCAGATATCATTCTTTCATGCCAGCGATTCTGTGCACCATAAGAACAATCATAGCAGCGGTTCCACCGCTTGATTGTTCTTATAGGCGACGGGAGGGGAAATCCCCCCCTCCCGCCGCCATCCGGTGCTTCTCCGTGCTCTCCCGTGCCATCGGGGGCCCAGAGAAAGAATCATCCAGCGCCGGATGACGAGCATAGAGATTTCCGGTGACAGATGCTCACCAGTCATCTCTATGACCGTCGGAGGCCCGGGCGTGACATTATAACGTCACGCCCGGGTTCCCGGAAGTAAACAAAGCCGCGATTGCGGCTAGTAAGCATGAGATTGTGATTTATTTTTCCCGATCTCATGCTTTCCAGCCTGGAGGAGAGATATGGGGTCTTATTGACCCCGCATCTCTCCATAAAGAGGACCTGTCACACACCATTCCTATTACAAGGGATTCCTTGTAATAGGAATAAAAGTGATCAAAAATATAAAAATTTTAAAAAGTGTAAAAATAAAAAAAATTAAGTAAAAAAAAAAATGAAAACGCCCCTATCCCCGGTAACTCACGCTCAGAAGCGAATGCACACGCAAGTCCCGCCCACATATGTAAACGCCGTTCAAACTACATATGTGAGGTATCGCCGCGTGCGTTAGAGCGCGTGCAACAATTCTAGCACTAGACCTCCTCTGTAACTCTAAAGTGGTAACCTGTAAAAAAATTCAAAGCGTCGCCTATGGAGATTTTTAAGTACCGAAGTTTGGCGCCATTCCATGAGTGTGCGCAATTTTAAAGCGTGACATGTTAGTTATCTATTTACTCGGTGTAACATAATCTTTCATATTTTACAAAAAAATTGGGCTAACGTTACTGTTTTCTTATTTTTTAATTCATGAAACCATTTTTTTTCCCCAAAAAAAGGCATTTGAAAAATTATTGCGCAAATACCGTGCAAGATAAAAAGTTGCAATGACCGTCATTTTATTTCCTAGGGTGTCTGCTAAAAAAACATATATAATGTTTGGGGGTTCTGAGTAATTTTCTAGCAAAAGAATGATGATTTGTACATGTAGGAGAGAAGTGCCAGAATAGGCCCGGTATGGAGGTGGTATGAAAGCCCTGTATTGAAGTGGTTAATAAGCAGTTACAGCAGTTTTTTTTTCCTTTTGGGATAAGGGCTTTGCATGAATAAATAAAAGCTGATTGTTTGAATCACCCCTGCCAGTGTTCAGTGCATTGTCTCATCTTTGTAAACTGATACATTCTGCTACAGAGTTTGTGCTGTGAAAAAACAACAGACTAAGGCCCCTTTCACACGGAGGGTCCGTTCAGGTCCGCCTGTCAGTTTTTTAGGCGGACCTGAACGGATGCTCCATGTAGCCCTATGGAGCCACGGATGTCAGCGGTGACGTGTCCGCTGACATCCGACCCGCTCCGCTCCGCCAAAGTGTGACGGAGGAAAACACTATTTTTCCATCCGTCGGCGGAGCGGATCGGATGACAACGGACTCTACGGTCCGTCGTTATCCGATCCCCCCATAGGGGAGAGCGGCGCTCTGACAGGGCGGTCCCTGCAAAGTGTGCGGGGACTGCCCAGTCATCCGCCGGCTCAGCGGGGATCAACGGAGCGATCCCCGCTGAGCAAGCGGAGCTTCACGGGGCGGATCTTCACAGGAAAGAGCCCTTACTGGCTGGATCACCAGATAAAAGTTGAAGAAAGAAGGCCTTAAAAAAAAGAAAACAAATGCAGCCATCACATCTAAGAATTGGTAAGCTGCAATATAATAAATGTTTGCTTTTGGGTTTAATATAGGGCTGTTACTGATTAAAATTTTCCTCTTCGATTAATCGATTTTTTTTTAAATCGATTAATCGACTAATTTCGATTAATTATAACGCACATAGGTCCAACTACTTTTAGCTGATCACCTTGCAGGCTGATTCCCAGTGCAGCTACCAACCACTGGAAAAATCGATAGGATACAAAAAACACACAAAGGCAGCGCCCGATGGGAATAGCATTAAAACTTTTATAGTCTGTCTTCAAGTAGGTAACAAAATAAATATTGCACTGGAGATAAAATCGATGTAGCTACATAAACTGTTAAATTGGTGCGAGTAATACCAAACGGTAGCAAAAGCAGTCATAAAAACATGTAGCTAAGTATGATACTGGTCTAAAAATGTGTACAACGATACCACTGCTGAATAAAGATGAGAAGGGGCTAACATCAGTCCGTCGGCATGTAGATATCCCGTGAAGGGAACTATCACAACTCCCAGTGGATGGCTGTAGAATCCCAGGTTGATAGAGGAAAGTGATAGAGGGAAGTGTAACAGCCCTTGCGTGTGGCAGATAGTAAGGTCCCGCCGGCATGTAGATATGAAGGCACAGCAAAGGAGCCCTTCAGATGGACACGGCAAGCCCAAAGAATTTTGATCGATCAAAAGAATTTTGATTGATCAAAACAATTAATCGATTAATCAAGGAATTAATAGTTAATTTCCACAGCCCTGTGTTAATTTGTGCCTTTTTTATCTGCATTAAGCTTGGCTTTATTGGCTGATGCAGAATTCATCACTACAGTTCATAATGTACTTGTTTATGATATCTCGGCACCAGTGTACAAAATATACATGCTTTATTACAGGAATAGAGAAAATCACATTCTGGGAAATAAAATGAGTTGCTATAAATACAAAAACAACGTAATTTGCAAAAACAAATGTGGGTGACTGTAGTAATCAGCAATATAGTCAAATGTCAACAAGCAACAAGACACCTACCTTAACACAGATATCTCCCACTCGTATTCAATACCACAGACTCAGAGCTTTCGATCTAATGAATCAGGTGTTAATCAGTGTCAGAATTTCTGAGTTTGCGCGGAAAATATACTAAATAATATAGATGAGATAAAAATACATATGTATATGACCAAGAACAAAAAAAAAAAAATCAATGTATTTTTAACTACAAATAATGCACTTATCTGGGAACCAAATTTTTACAAGCGTGCTACAAAAAGAAAAAAGCCTGTATTGCACGAAATTTTTTGCAAAGGGCCAATTTATATGCTGTTTTTTTTCCTCTTCTTAAAGAGAAACGTATTTTTGTTTTCCGAAGAAGTTGTAACCAAACACAACAATCAAGAGATAACAAAGAATCAAAAAAATGATATCTAAAAATTATAAAGCTATATCTACGTATATGAACAGATCTAGTTAAAGATAAGGTTTTAAAGCCGCAATGTTTAACAACAGGGTTTTGAGGATAAAATTATGCATCAAATTAGAGAGTATGCCCATTCTTTTTTTTTTTTTTTTTATAAGTTGTAAGATTTTTACCTATAAGCAAGCTTATAATACAGCTTACCTATAGGTACAGTAAATATCTCCTAAATGTGCACTGTTTAGGAGATATTTACTTTAGATGCAGGCGGTGATGTCACCGGCGCATGCGCTATGAAGGATCGGCATACCCATTCCGCTCCTTCAGAGTCATGCTGTAAACAGAGACTCCCGTGCTCATTCGCGGCAGCGACATCATCGCCATTCATATCGGAAGGAAGACTGGGTGAAGATGGAAGTGCCTTCAGCAGTGACAGAGTGCCTCTGAAGGAATTTGTTCTCAGGTAAGTCTGTCATAATGTGCTAGTATACAGTGCATACTAGCACAATATGACTTAAACCAGCCTTTTTCAACCAGGGTGCCAAGAAAAAATGCCTTAAAATTGCCAAAAAGTTATATACAAGGCGGTGGGTGGATGAAGCCTGCCATTTAGTTACACAAAACCACAGGTTTTCATTGTGCACCATTTCGACCTTCTAGCTGCCGACCTCCCAAAGACCAATTACATCATCAGTTGATAAGAAGGATGTCAGTCGCCTATATAGCCCCCTTGTTTGACCCTCCCCTGCCTCTCTCCGTCAGCTTTGGAGTCACATTAGCTGAGTGATGGAGAAAAACTGAGGAAGAAGAGAACCATTGAAATACTAGTCAATACCAGTTTGCACCTCTAGTGGCAGGTCTCCTACGTGTGTGAATGTTGCTTAGTGCTGCAACGGATCGGTGGTGATCCGAACGGGTCACTGTGTTCGGATCGGATCACCACGCGATCCACGGAGCGATCCACGGCCTCGGCCTTAGGAAAGGCCGCGGCTTCAGCCTAGCTCCGGAGCCGCCTCCATCTTGGTACACCCGGCGGCGGCTGCCTTATGCGCGCTGAGCGCCGCTGACGTCATCACCCCTCACCCTCGCTGCTCGTGGATCTGGTGGTGGGAGAGATTAAAGTAAGTGGGGGAGATGCCTGACCTGTTGGATTGGGGGAGATGCCTGATATCTATGCCTGAGTGGGAGAGATTGTGGATATTACAGTGGGGGAGATGCCTATTACAGTGGGAGAGATTGTGGATATTATTACAGTGGGGGAGATGCCTATTACAGTGGGAGAGATTGTGGATATTACAGTGAGTGGGGGAGATTGTGGATATTACAGTGGGGGGGTGACGTGGATATTACAGTGGGGGAGATTGTGGATATTACAGTGGGGGGGTGACGTGGATATTACAGTGGGGGAGATTGTGGATATTACAGTGGGTGGATGATGTGGATATTACAGTGGGGGTCTGGGGGAGATTGTGGATATTACAGTGGGGGGGATGACGTGGATATTACAGTGGGGGAGATTGTGGATATTACAGGGGGAGATTGTGGATATTACAGTGAGTGGGGGAGATGACGTGGATATTACAGTGAGTGGGGGAGATGACGTGGATATTACAGTGAATGGGGGAGATGACATGCATATTACAGGGGGGAGATTGTGGATATTACAGTAAGTGGGGGAGATGTTGTGGATATTACAGTGAGTAGGGGAGATTGTGGATATTACAGTGGGGTGGGGAGACGTGGATATTACAGTGGGGGAGAATGTGGATATTAAAGTGGGGCGGTGACGTGGATATTGCAGTGGGGTCTGGGGGAGATTGTGGATATTACAGTGGGGGATGACGTGGATATTACAGTGGGGGAGATTGTGGATATTACAGTAAGTGGGGGAGATGACGTAGATATTACAGTGGGGGAGATGACGTGGATATTACAGTGAGTGGGGGAGATTGTGGATATTACAGTGGGGAGATTGTGGATATTACAGTGGGGGATGATGTGGATATTACAGTGGGGGGGATGACGTGGATATTACAGTGGGGGAGATTGTGGATATTAGTAATTTTTATTTTATTTTTTGCCGATCCGAAAATGATCCGATCCGTGGCTCTGATCCGAGGATCAGTCCGATCCGTTAGTTTTTTGATCCGTTGCACCCCTAATGTTGCTGCATTATGTAAAACTATTAGAATCAATTTCACATTTTAGGATGTGGTGCCTCAAGACTGTCCGTAATTTTGGAGGGGGTCTCGAAATTGTCCATGATTTTAAAGGGTGCCTTGATGAAAAAAGGTTGAGAAACATTGACCTTAACTGCCCAGTGCCTATTTTTCTTTTATGCAGTTTACTACCTTTTTAGTAGTATTAAACCCTTGTTTTTTTTTTTAGTTTACCACATTGAGCACAATAACAAACACTCCCCAGTAAACTATCTGTTAAAATTCTTACCCCAACACTTGCAGTTTACAACTTTCAATGCTGGTGGCTCCTGCTTTCCATGATCCTCCAGTCTTCATAGGGAAGAATTAACAGTGGACAGTGCAGTCTGGAGCCAGTCTGTTAGTTTGGAGTGGGAGGGGGAGGGAGCAGGGGAGTGCCTTGCCATCCCAGGCTATGGGGATGTGTTTTTCTATTAATGTAAACACTGTAGGGAGACACAACTCAAGTCCCTGCATGCAAAGGTGGCTTCATAGGATGCTGTAAGAGAAAGGAGCCACCCTGAAACAGGAAACCTGGGGCAGCGGTCATGGCACCATCTTAAACTTGAAAATAAGCGAGGATTAAAAGATAAAGAAGCTCAGTAAGTGAATAATTGAGCTGCTGAGAGTGCTTAAAAACTGAGGGTATAATATCACTTTACTATGCGGTTGGTTTAGGCCCCTTTCACACTTATACGTTTCTCACATGACAAGTCGTTTCCCATCATTTCCAATGACAACCATTCATTTAGTACGACTTCAAAGTAGTCCCTGCACTACTTTGGTTTGATTTTCATGCCACTTACACAGGCATTCCCTGAAATCGCTGTAAAATCGTGGCCGCAAATCGCGGCATAATCACGGCTGCGAAATCGCGGTAAAATCGCGCGACTTTGAAGTCGCAGTGATGTGAAAGGGGCCTTACTAAAACTGGAGAGTGCAAAATCTGGTGGAGCTCTGCATAGAAACCAATCCGCTTCCAGGTTTATTTTTTTCTCAAAGCTTAATTGAACAGGCTGAAGTTAGAAGTCGATTGGCTACCATGCAAAGCTGCACCAGATTTTGCACTCTCCAATTTTAATAAATCAACCTCGGTATGTGTAGAAAAGGACTGGAACTTCCCTCAAACTGTACTGCTATCCAGCACTTTGTTGGAGATTTCCTCTTAATGACAGTCACAGTGGCAACAGGTTCACCAGGCAAGTAAGGGAAAATCTTGAACAGCAACTCTAATGAAAAAATACTTTACAGTTGAGTAGGGGAAAGCAAGAACCCCTGTCAGATTTTTATTTCTGTCTGTGTCCTTGATACAAATTTGCCTCACTTCCTGTTGAGGAAGTTGTCACTTTGACAATAAGTAAGGTGAAAGCTCTTCAAGGTCTCTTTCACACGGGTGTCAGGAAGTTGGTAAAAACAGGCTTTGCTTTTGCCACCAACCTAAAATCTACAATACAACCGGAGGAGGCTGTTTATGTGCTACATCCATGGTGCATTGCAGTACGGCATATTTACCAGGCGTTGCGGCCTGTCAAGCTCAATGGGGCTATGATGCAACTGTGAGCTAAGTGTTTGGCTCAAGGATGTGGTGCCTTAAGGGCCGTACACATGTGCCAAATATCAGGCGATACGGATCGGTTCAATAGAAAGCAACCAACATTCGGCCTGTGTGTATGGCAGCCGGTTCGACAGAAGTCGGCCATTCGGCATAATCAAAAAAGGTCTGCCAATCTAATTAGCGCTTTCAGCCAATGGCTGTCTCCCTGTCAGAACTTCATAGCTCAGTGGGGAGATCGTTGTACTAACATCAGATTGTTCGTACAGGATCTCCTCCCGAGCTCTTCAGGTTTTTTCATTCAGCCCGCTGGGTTGAACGAAAATAAACTTAGTGTGTATGAGGCTTTAGGCTCATATAAGTTTCCGCCCAAAAAAAAAGGAAAAAAACTGTCATCCAGACTGCAGCAGGACTGCCTCCTGAACTCTGATCAATGGCTGCTTAGCACACTGTAAAATGTGATCCACCACAGATCACTTTTTAGAGAATGGCCAACTGTGAACTTAGCCTAATGCTGGCCATATACTATACAACCCGATTGTCCAGTTTCCTTCAGATCAACTATAAATCATGTAGTACAAAAGACCGCCCGATTTATTACAAAGTTAAAGGAGTTGTAAAGGCAGAAGGTTTTTTTATCTTAATGCATTCTATGGCTCCCATGGCTGTCAATCAAAGTCAGTCAGCCAATCAGGGGAGAGAGGGGGCGGTGCCAGGTCGGGGCTCTGTGTCTGAATGGATACACGGAGCTCTGACTCAGCTTGGGTGACCCCTGTAGCAAGCTGCTGGCTGAGGGGCACTCAAAAGAGGGAGGGACTAGGAGCAGCAAAGCGGGACCAGAGAAGAGGAGGAACAGGACTGTTCTGTGCAAATCCAATAGCACAGAGGAGGCAAGTATAACATGTTTGTTATAAAAAAAAAAAAAAACAAGCCTTTACAATTACTTTAAGACCCCTTTCACACCGAGGCGTTTTTCAGGTGCTAAGGGGCTAAAAATAGCACCTGTAAAGCCCCTGCCATCCCCAATGTGAAAGCCTGAGTGCTTTTACACTGGGGCGCTGCGCTGGCAGGACGTTAAAAAAAGTCCTGCAAGCAGCATCTTAGGGACGTGGAGGAGTGGTGTATACACTGAATACATTGAATTTGAATCTATCAGCAATCCCTGTACAGCCTAGGAAAGGGAGAAGAAGTACAAGAAGCCAGTTAGTTGTGCTGCAGTGCGCTTGTCCCAACAAGGGCCATGAAGATAATAGAAGAGAACAGAGAGACAGAGAGATGAGTTCATCCTTCTACTGCGTCTCCCTTCCCTGCCCAGTCACAGGCTTTAGGGTAGCAAGGAGACCTGTAACATTATAAAAATCGATAATACTGCGCTCAGGTTAAAAACGACAAAGTGGACAGCAGCTAGCATAAATTGTGGGCAACCATGTACAAGTATGAAATAATAGGATTTTTATAACAGCTTACCTGTAAAATCCTTTTCTTGGAGTACATCACGGGACACAGAGCGACATAGTCATTACTAATGGGTTATATAGATACCGTCAGGTGCTGGCACTGGCAACTTCCAAAACCGGAAGTACCCTCCCCTATATAAGCCCCTCCCATCCGGGAGCACCTCAGTTTTGTAGCAAAGCAATAAGTGTCCCTAAAGAGGGGCGGGAGCTCTGTGTCCCGTGATGTACTCCAAGAAAAGGATTTTACAGGTAAGCTGTTATAAAAATCCTATTTTCTTTCTCGTACATCACGGGACACAGAGCGACATAGTCATTACTAATGGGATGTCCTAAAGCAATGCCAAATGAGGGGGGGGATACACCATATATAAGCTGAGCGCTATCAGACATGAGGATCTTTTGCGGCCTGCAACACACTGCGCCCAAAGGCGACATCCTCCTGACTTCTAACGTCCACCTGGTAGGACCTAGTAAACGTGTGTACCGAAGACCATGTTGCGGCCTTACAGATTTGAGCCAGGGAGGCCTGGTGATGCACTGCCCATGAAGTTCCAACTGCTCTCGTGGAGTGCGCTCTAACTTTGAACGGAGGCGGTCTCCTTCTCAAGCCATAAGCTTGCATAATGACCTGTCGAATCCACTTGGCTAAAGTAGACTTTGACGCTGCCTGACCCTTTCTGGGGCCTTCCGGCAGAATAAACAAAGTATCCGTTCTGCGAATCTGAGCAGTGGCTTTTAGATAAGCTTTAACTGCTCTTACTACATCCAAAGAATGCAATAACTTTTCCTCTACCGAAGTAGGTTTGGGGAAAAAAGAAGGAAGAACCACATCTTGGTTCAAATGAAACCTCGATACCACCTTAGGAAGAAAGGCTGGATGAGGACGTAACACTACTCTGTCCTTATGGATAACCAGATATGGCTCCTTACAGGACATAGCTGCTAATTCCGATACTCTTTTAGCCGAACAAATGGCTACTAGAAAAATCAATTTCCTGGTGAGAAGCACCAAGGAAATATGCTGTAATGGTTCAAATGGTTGTTTCTGTAGAACCGACAGAACCAAGTTTAGATCCCATGGACATATGGGAATATTAACCGGAGGACTAATACGCATCACTCCTTGTATAAAGGCTTTGACTAGTGAATGCGAAGCCAAGGGCCTTTGAAAAAATATTGACAAGGCCGAAATCTGACCCTTGATAGTACTCAAGGCAAGCTTCCTATCTACAGCCCACTGTAGGAAGTCCAGAATCCTACCTATTACGTACTTATGTGGATGCCATTTCTTGGCCTCACACCACGCGATGTACGCCTTCCAGATTCTATAGTAGATCTGCCTGGATACCGGCTTCCTGGCATTGATCATGGTAGATACCACAGCATTAGAGAGCCCTCTCTTTTTTAGAATGTGGGCTTCAATAGCCAGGCCGTCAAACCTAGGGCTGGTAAGGAAGGGTGGTATATCGGTCCTTGCGAAAGCCGGACGACGTGGGAGAGTCCAAGGACTCCCCACTGAAATTTTACAATCTCCGCGTACCACGCTCTTCGGGGCCACGCTGGAGCCACCGGAATCACTGGTTTCTTTTCTACCCTGATTCTGCGGAGTAATCGAGGTAACCATTGGCGGTGTGAATGCATATATCAGCTTGAACTGATCCCAAGGGAACACTAGGGCATCCGAGCCGCAAGCTAGGGGATCCCTTGTCCGAGAGACAAACCTGTCCCCCTTTGCGTTGAATCTGGATGCTAGAAGATCTACATCCGATGTTCCCCACCGCTGACATATTGTCCAGAAAACCTCGGGGTGAAGGGACCCTTCCTCTGGGCCTAATTGCTGGCGACTTAGAAAGTCCGCCTTCCAATTCTCCACTCCTGGAATGAATACCGCAGATATGGCTGGGACATATTTTTCTGCCCATTTCAGGATGTAATTTACTTCCCTCTGGGCTGCACGACTCCTGGTGCCCCCCTGATGATTGATATATGCCACTGCTGTGGCATTGTCTGATTGAATTCTGACAGGGGACCCTTGGAGTTTGGATGTCCATGCTACTAGGGCATACCGGGCTGCTCGTATCTCTAAGAGATTGATGGGCAGGGCCTTTTCTGCATTCGACCATCTGCCCTGGAGAGACTATTGCTCCAGTACTGCTCCCCAGCCTATAAGGCTGGCATCTGTAGTGACCACCTTCCAAGAAATCGGACTGAAGGATTTCCTTTTTTCCAGATTCTGGGGAACCAACCACCAACGGAGGCTCTTGCGAACGGAAGGGGACAAGGACATTGTAAGTCTAGGGCCTGAACTTTTTTGTTCCAGGCTGACAGTATGGCCCCTTGCAAATTCCTTGAATGGAATTGACCGTAGGGTACTGCTTCGAATGATGCCACCATTTTTCCCAGCAGCCTCATATACAGGCGTATGGACGGCTGTCTTTTTTGTACCCACTAAGTGGATCAAATCTTTCAAAGACAACACCTTTCCTCGAGGCAAGAATATTTTTCTCTGGCCTGAATCCAACCTTAGCCCCAAGTATTCCAGACTTTTGACTGGTTTTTAGGGCTGACTTGTCTCGGTTGATAATCCAACCGTGAGATTCCAGATACTTGATCGTCTTGTGAACGACCACGTCTAGTTTTTTCACTGAGTGGTCTATCAGCAACAAGTCATCCAGATATGCCATTATCATTACACCTTGTGTTCTTAGATTGGCCAATAAAGGGCCAGAATTTTTGTAAACACTCGTGGTGCTGTGGCCAAACCGAAGGGTAAGGCTCTGAACTGAAAATGGCGCCCTTCTACTGCAAAGCGTAGAAATTTTTGGTGGACTGGAAAGATGGGAATGTGCAAATAAGCATCTTTGATGTCGATCGTGGCTAACCAATCCTCCCCTTGTAGGGCAGTGGCCACCGATCGGATCGACTCCATCGGAAAGTCCTGATATACAGGAATTTGTATAGCCCTTTTAGAATTAATATGGGCCTCCCGTCCGCGTTTGCTTCGGGACTGTAAAGAGGTTTGAGTAAAACCCGAACCCTCATTCTTCCAGGGGAACCTCCATAATTACTCCTTGGAGCAATAGTTGTTCTAGTGCCAACAGGAGGGACTCTCTCTTCCGGGGATCCCTTGGCACGTTTGACCTCAAAAATGGGAAGGAGGAGAGTCTTTTAACTCCAAACTGTATCCCAAACCTACTGCGGAGAGCACCTATCTGTCTTGATCGTGTCCCGCCAGGTCTCTTGCGAACAACTGGAGTCCTCCCCCCACCCGACTGAGTGGGGGCTTCAATGAATTTAACTTTGGGGGAGGTTTTGTACCTCCCCTGACCCAGGGTTTCTCATTACCCTGCTACTGTCCCTGTTTTAAACCCCCGGGATTTGACCGAGGAGGCCGTCGGAACTGTTACACAGCCGATGCCCCAGGGACTGGAGAAGCAGGCCTCTTAAAGAGGGACCTCTAACTCTGCTTTTAACCGGCAAGAGCGTATTTTTACCGCTGGAAATTTTCTGGATATATTTGTCCAGGTTTTCCCTGAATAAGCGTTCACCATGAAATGGGACGCTAACCAGCCATTCTTTACAGGGAGCTTCAGCAGACCAGTTTTTGAGCCATAGGAGCCTACGCATATGTACTATAGACAGCGTAAGGCGGGAGGCCTGATGGACTGAATCCTATATGGCGTCAACCGCAAAGCCTAAGGCTCTAGGTAGATCAGCTAGGGCAAAGCCTGCTGATCTGTCAAGTCCCTCAAGACCTGTTTCAACTGATCCTTCACTGCTTAGCAGACCCCAATAGCTGCTACTGCTGGTTGTATCACCAAGCAGATTTTCATAAGGACTCCAATCTTTTATCTATTGGGTTCTTGAACATTTGGACATTATCCACTGGACATGTCAGTGATTTATACATACAAGAGATGGCTGCGTCCACTGTAGGGACCTTCCATTTTTTTTTTGATGAACTTATCCTCCATGGGATAGACCACCGGAAATCTCTTGGGGGAATAAATATTTTCTCAGGACGTTCCCAATCCTGGTAAATGAGCCCTTTCAGTAAAGGGTGAAGTGGAAAAGAACAAACAGTCTGGGGGCTTCTAGCGACCCCAACGAGGATACAGTAGTGGTTGATGGTTCCGCAAGGTGCATTTTTAAATGCTGATCGGACCATGTTAGTCAGAGACTGAACCCATAATCTTTCAGCCTAAGATGCTGAGAAAAGGTTCCCCCACTGTTGATTCCTCTATAACAGAATCAACCTCATCCTGATCCCCTTCAGGCAGGTCGATCCCTGTATGGGACTGTTGCTCTGCTAACAGGCACTCTGAAGGAGGAGACGGAGATCGGGCGTGCTTTCCCTGACAGGGAGGCAGCGATAAATGTTGACAATCTCTCTCTAATCCTCCCAGAGCTGAGGAAAAAACCTCCTCTGTTACATACACAGGAGCAGGTGAACTGAGGACAGCCACAGTACCAAGTACCCTGCGGGGTCTCTACGGTCACTTACCTCTGAACTTCAGGGGAGACTGGTGCAGCAGGAGTATGCCCAAGATCCTCCGAGCCCGATGAGACCCCCTTCGCTTCCTGGAAGATTCAGTTCCGGAGCTTCTGGACGGCATATTCCTAAGCCTAAAGCTGAGGTATTCCAGCCGTAATACACCACTTTTACTGAGAATAGTCTAGCACAATTGCTGCTATATCACAGTTGGTGTCTACTAATGTGCCTTTCTAGGGGATGCCTGTATCAACCGCTTGCTGTATGCCTTTAAATGTTGCCAGCTCTGTCTCTGTACTTCATAGCCAGCTCACTACAATATTGTGGTCTTTTTAAACTGCTGTGACGCCCGCACATGCGCAGAAGCGCTGCGGCGCGCACAGAGCGTCATCCCCCAGGCTCCGCCCCCTTTCCCGGCTCACCTCTATATATAGAGGCGCGTGCACGCGCACGCGCGCGGGCACGTGCGCCTTCGGCGCTAATTTCAAATATGGTAACAAGGGACAGGAGCCAGGGCCCCTCTTTGCCGCAGGCCGGGGGATGGACGAGCACTGCAACATGGCAGAGGAAGCAGTTTCCTATAAGAGAACTCCCCATCTGCCTGGACTTTGCTCTGCTGAGAAGAAGCTAGTCCACATGACAAGAAAACATTCCACAGCGGCCTCTAGTGGACAAACACAGGTACCGCAGTCTAATATATTAAATATATATAAAAAATTATTTTTTTTTTTTTCTTGACCACCATTAAAAATTATTACATTTTTTTAGTAGTTACAGGCATGCACAGAATTTTGCGGGAATACCATTAGGTAACAGACAGAAAGACAAATTAGGCTTGGGGGTCCCCCAATAGAACCAAGTTCCTGGGGGCCCCCACTTACCTGTTCCCCGCCGCAGGACTTTGTTTGGTCCACAAAAGCCCAAACTTCACCTATCACGGCAGGCATTGTAATCAAACCTTCAGGGACCGGGTTCCCAAGGATTCCACTCCCCTGGACCTGTATAGCACCCTGCACAGAAAACATCTTGGTCGTGGGTATGACCAGAGCTCTGGATCCCAGGGTCCAGCTCTCCTAAGAGAAGCATTACAGGCAAAACCTTGCTCTTCTCTGCAAGGCCCGGGTACCGACCGTTTAGCTATGAAGCTTTTTTGGTCGGATCCGGAATAGCTTACTGAGGCCCAAAAGAACCTGTACGCAAGCTCAGAAACACATGTTTCTTCTTGGCCAACACCTTAGACACTGGCAAAAAACTGAGGTGCTCCCGGATGGGAGGGGCTTATATAGGGGAGGGTACTTCCGGTTTTGGAAGTTGCCAGTGCCAGCACCTGACGGTATCTATATAACCCATTAGTAATGACTATGTCGCTCTGTGTCCCGTGATGTACGAGAAAGAAAGAGAAATGCAGCGCTGAAATGTCCTTAAATGTAACAAAGAATACGTCCATCAATTCCGAGAGGCACCGAATAGGTGAATCAATCTTGAACAGTAATCTTCCACCAACACCATGGTGAGCCAAACCTCTTAACCCTCACAACTGGACCAATAGATAGGTGGTGAAAAACGCCAAAACATCAATCCACCAAGGACTGCTCCAGCATGGGTCCAGGCATCACTCCTCGTGTGTCATTGTGTGAGTATATATATATATCTATGTATATATATCTATCTACATAGAGATATATATATTTATATATATTTATATATATATAGATAGATATATAGATGTGCTTTTATTAAATTCAAATGGTTTTGACACCATGAAGTGTTTTTTGTCTTTACACCTTTCAACAAGAGGAGTGATGCCTGGATCCATGCTGGAGCAGTCCGTGGTGGATTGATATTTTGTCATTTTTGACCATCTATAATCTAGTGATCCAGTTGTGAGGATGAGAGGCTTGGCTCACTGTGGTGTTGGTGGAAGATTACGGTTTACCTTTTAATCAAGATTGATTCACCTATTGGGTGCCTCTTGGGATTGATGGACGTTTTCTTTGTTACTAAAGACATTTAAGCGCTGTATCTCTCTATTTCAGACCTGTAACATTACTGCACTGCTGTAATAAAAAAAAATCAGGAGCTGCGTAAATCTCAGGACTGGATGGACAGAAATACAAAACCTTTAGCATGTAAAGCAGCTCCCATATATGTATTTCACCAGTTTTTTTTGTTTTTTTAAAGCGGGGTTCCGCCCGCGATTTTTTGTTTTTTAAAAGTCAGCAGCTACAAACACTGTAGCTGCTGACTTTTAATAAGGACACTTACCTGTCCTAGGCACCCGTGATGTCGGCCCCCCGAGGCCGATCCCTCGATTCTGGCAGGTCCCGGCGCCGCCATCCTCACTAAGGGAAACAAGCAGTGGAGCCTTGCGGGTTCACTGCCCGTTTCCTACTGTGCATGTGCGAATTTCACGGCACTTTGTGAATTGGTGGCTGCTTTCTGGGATACACGCAGTTCCCAGAAGGCAGAGAGCCCCATTCCCCAGAAGACACCGCGAGGAGGATGAGGAAGAAGACCAGCCGCGGACTAGGAAGAGGCAGATTAGGAAGAGCTGCATAACAACCGCCATTTCTGGTGAGTAAAAATGTATTTATTTTTTCAATTTTTTTTTTATTTTTTTTTGCAGGATTTTGGTGTATTTTTTTATTTTTTTAGGGTGGACCTCCACTTTAAGTGGACTGCGTGAAATTAAGCTTTAAATTTCAACATATACTATGGATATCCTGATGCAATGAACAAGGCAGAAAGGATACAAAACAGAACTAACATGCTTCAGAAACCATCTGTTACTTTTAAATCGTTGTCAATTCCCCCTGCCTCGTCCCCACCCCAGACACGGTCCTCCACAAGTGCCGCAAAACCCAACAACTATCACATTCGTTTCCTGCCGGGGAGATTTCAAAACAACTAGCATTAGAGAGAAGAACACTCTTACTTACACAGTATGTTATATTTGTTAGGAAAAATTATTTTAAAAAAAACGATATTTGCATGTTGGTAGCCTGAGTCATTACCCTGCATCTTAATTTTGCTGGGAATGATGTAAAAACCACAAACAGTCATGCCTGCGGTACTTGGCTTATACCAACATGTGCCAATTTTCAGCACCGATACTCAAAGACAACAGTTTTTACCACTAGGTTTATGTTATAAATTAAAGAACAATGGGCAAAGTACTGTAACCAATCAGATCGCATCTTCCATTGTTCTCACTGTTCTAAAAGAAAGAAAGAAAGAACTCCAATTGACTTCATTTGGCTATTGAATCTTGTACACTATCACTGCTGTTTGTGACAACTCCGGTCAAGCATAAATCTCTTGAGTATAGTTAAATTATGCTGTTTAAATAATAAGTGCACTTCCATCTGCCAAAATTCTCTTCATCCTGATCACGCCAATATATTAAAACACACACTGCAGATCAGCCAATACCCGGATACTGATGTGGCTATCCAATGCCAGGCACCATTAGTTATTTCCCAAGCCACTGTACATACAGTATGTGCCTTTTTGAGTATAAACATCACTATAGAGCCTGCCTCTCTGTAGGCCTTTATGAAGGAAAGCGGGGGGGGGGTGGTATTGATGTCCCTCGCCTCCTGGTGACACCTGTACTCCCCCCCTATGTACTAGATTCAGCATCTCTGACTTGTGATGAGGTCAGGACATGGGTGTGCTGGGGCGGAGGTCCCTTGTGGAATTCGGCCTGTTTCACACTGGCTTCAGCTTGTATAAGAGCAATGTGAACAGCAAGCTTTGACAAACCATTTGTAGAGCTTTCAGCAAGCTTTGTTGAATCTTTAACGTATCATTTAACTTCAATTTGTAAGGGTTGAACACAGATCCTAATTAGAGTGTTGATTGCCACTTTAAGCCAGCTTGAAAAAGTGCTGAAGCCTGCTAGCAGCTTGTTTAAAGTGGCAATCAGCACTCCCGTTAGGATCTGTGTTCAACATTTACAAACTCAAGCTGAATAGTACTTTAAGTTCACACTATTGCGAATTGGATGCAGGTTTCCAATTCACATAGCAGGAGATTGTGACTGGCTCTCTATGGAGCCGGTTCCCACATCTCCGGGTCGCCTCCGGTAGGAATTTAGTCAAATTCAGCCAAAAATTTGGGCTGAAATTGGACCTGAACCAGTGAATGGAGACGCACCTGACCCCTGCTGTGAGTCACTCCTTGCTCTAGTGTGAACCCTGCCTAAAGCTTTAACAAAGCTTGCTGAAAGCACTGCAAATGCCCTGTCAAAGCTTGTTGTTCACACAGCTCTTATACAAGCTGAAGCTCGTGTGAAAAAAGGCCTTACCTTCCAGCCCTCTCTCCCATTCACTCGACTTTACCTTTCTCCTCTTTCTGTCGCTATCTTTTCTTCTTTGCGTTCTTGTTCCTATTTCTGCAAAAGGTGCCAATCCAAACACCAACTAACCTCTAGCTCCTGATAGGCTCCGCCTACAAGGAAACCTATAAATGCCCAAAGTGGACAATGTATCACTACCCCTACACATGATGCAATACTCATTTTCTTTCATCCTCAAGCAGAAACCCCTACATGCTTCCACTACACTCAGCATGGCAGTTGTGCACTCCAAGCCACCATTGTGTTTACCACTGGGTAAACTGTGGTTAATATGTCTTTTCTGATTTTATATTTCTTAGTGAACATCCTTATGCCCTGTACACACGATCGGATTTCCAATGGAATAAAATCTGATGGAATTTTCCGTCGGAATTCCGATTAAGCTGACTTCCATCAGTCTTGCATACACACCATCAGACAAAATTCCGACCGTCCAAAATGCGGTGTCGTAAAACACTCAGACGAGCCGAGAAAAATGAAGTTCAATGCTTCTGAGCATGCGTCGACTTGATTCTGAGCATGCGTGGGTTTTTTCTCCGTTGGAGTTGCACACAGACGATCGGAATTTCCTAACGTTTTTTTTTCTATCGGAAAATTTTTAAACATGTTCTATTTTTCTACACCGATGGAAAAAAGTCAGATGGGGCCCACACACGATCGTTTTTTCCAATGAAAATGTCCATTGGACTTTTTTCATCTGAAAAAACGATCGTGCGTACAGGGCATTACTGTTTCCAGGCCTCTTTTTAAATGTTGCTGTAATTAGTGCTGTGATGTAAACTATAATCCTGGGCTTCTGAATATTGTAAATTATTGAAAAACAAACTCAATAAAAAACATTAAAACCAAGATTCAGCGTCTAAAGTTGACCTTTCACCAGTAAATGTTGTCAATAATTTTAATTTTCATAACATTTAATTACTGTATCTAATGGTTAGTCAAAAAAGCAGAATGGTAATTTTATCCCCAACAAACAAAATTCTAGCTGTGAATGTGGCTTTTGTTTGGGAAAATTTGTACATATTGTAATGAAACCTGATTAATACATCTGGGATTTTATTCAAATAGCAGATCTGGATGAAATTTAAGGGGCTTTTGAAAGAAATTGGCTGACTTATGATGGCAAGACAGAATGTTCTGATGAACATCCCCATATGAACATTTGAATGAAAACGAACCATGTAAGGCCAGCTTAAGCTAGGCACTATTCTCTCCAATAAAGGCACCGCAGCCTGGGGAAGAAAACTGCTAGTTTGTCACAATGTAAAATAGACCCCCTCTAGTGGTTGCTAGCTGCCACCAGAATATTCTCATTTAAAATGATTCTCAATATTGTGAAGTCTTCCCAAAAGCAGAAGGTCTTTAAACCGTGAACCAGGAGGCTTTTTTCCTATGAGCATCATCCAAGCTTCCTTTTATGTACCAATGCTTGCCTTGTACCACCCATGGTGAGTACCTGTGCCATCCGTGGTAGTCAGCTTGCACTTTGGGAAATGATATACTAATACATAAATAAACCACAATTGCAAAGGAAACAAAGGCAAACCTTGTCACAACCAGGGCATTTGTCTTCTAATAGGTATTCTTACAAATCACACTTTTTTACTTTGTAAAAGGAAAACACCTGTCTCCCTAGTAATTTATTAATACCAAGCCTGTATGACCCTCCAGTAATGCACCCACGGGGACCAGTAACTCCATCACAGCAACACATAAATTGAAGGCTTTATAACAACAAACGTTGTTCCCCGCTGGTCCTCACACCTTCACAAAAAGGCTCTAAGAAAGTGCTGGCTCTTCCCACAAGCTCCTTCCGTAGATACAATGGAAGTAAATACTATATTGTTCTTAACTCCTCCAGTGACCATATTAAATGATATAGCTATTTTTTTTTTTTACTTTTTCAGCTACCAGGCAAAGCTCCTGAGCACTGTGTCGCTGTTTCCTTGTAAAAAATGTCCAAGTCTTGGGGAATCCCTGCTAAAAATTACTATACCTGCAGCTCATGATACATTAGCATGGTTAATAAATTGCACAAAGGTTTAAACTGAAGTTTAGTTAAAAATAAACTCTATACAGCTTTATTCACAACACTTATTATGTAGCGCCCTGCTCCTGATGATCAGGCGCTATGTTAAATTTAGTGGGTGTTTGAGCTGGTAGTTAGCTCAGACTTTGTAATGATCAAGGCTAAATCAGCCTCTGTTCCGGCTATGGCTGCGTTTGGAAGGACTTCCCACTGTTTGCCTGTAGGTGGCGTTACCACCCCAGGCCAATGTTGAAACACAAGCAGGCCAAAGCGTATTGGGTATTTTTCCCCGGGAACAGCTCAGTGGGAGTGGTCTCCCAGCTGAGCATGCTGGGGAAGGGTCCTCAAGGGGCAGACGCCATTTCTCAGGGCTCTCTTTGCCTCGTGGCCCTCCTGGCTCGAGGTATGTGATACTGGAATTTCAGCCGCGGAGCCATGTTGGCCCGAGGCTGCATCTCTACCAGGTAGGCCCAGTTGTCCTGACTGGGGACTACATTTTGAAGGTGATCCTGTGCTGTCTGTCCTGCGGGAGGAAGCCACTCAATGGAGGAAACCAGGGGAGGACCTGTCCTGGAGAGGACCAAGCGGAAGGCTGGTATCTTGAGGAAGGCCTAGTGACCCTATTGGAGGATGCACTGTAGCTAATGTTACCTTACAGTCTGCCGGGTTGGCTTAAAGGCTCTTAAACTGTAAGGCTGGGAATACGGGTACTAGATTCCTGTGGCAGAGGATCATTGAACAGTTCAACTTAATCGTTCTAAAGGTCTGTGGCAGAGACTGTTATTTCTTTATTTGTTTGTGCATCATCCCGGCTGCTAGGTCAAATGAGAGGGGCCTATCCGGGTGAGCAAGACCCACTTGAAGGAGAGTGGTGTGTGTGACTTTGGAAGCTGAGAAGTTTCCCCAGTGATCTGCTGTGTGTGCCTGAACCTTCCCCTAACCCTCCATCCCTCTACCTATACAAGTTGTTTGGAAATAAAGCCTGACGAAAAGGATTCATAACTTGTGTGGACATTGAACTTTCTATAGACTCTCATCCCCTAGACAACGAACAGTGAGGTAACGTGCAAGGCCCAAATTTAAACCAGCAGCTCCTCTGAACTCCTCTGAACTTCTGGCATTGCATGGTTAAAGTGGTTCAAAAGGCTGAAGGTTTTTTTCTTACCTTCATGCATTCTATTTATGCAGGTAAAAAACCTGTGTGCAACTCCCCCCCCCCCCCATACTTACCTTAGCTCGATCTTGATCCAGTGATGTGCATGAGAGGAGCTCCTTCCTCCACATTGGATTAAACAAAGCAGTGGGAGCCATTAGCTCCTGCTGATGTCAGTCACAGCCAATGAGGGGGGAGCGGGGGGGGGGAAGGGTTAAAGTCCCATTCTGTGTCCATGGAAAAACAAATCAGGGGCCGAGAGCGAACATGCACAAGTGGCTTGCTATGGAGGCACTCAGCAGGGGGGAGAAGTCCACAGCACCAGCAGGGGACCCAAGAAGAGGTGGATTGGGGCTGATCTGGTTTTGCACAGAGCAAGTAAGTATAACATGTTTGTTATTTATAAAAAAAAATATCCCTTAACATCACTTTAACAGCTTCAAGTAGAAAAGCAATACAAAGTGTGTGCTTCCTTCCTCCTCATCCATTGAGAAAAGGTTCTTTCACTGATTACACTACTTGCAACATGGTCTGTGAATGGGGAATAAATCCTGTGACAGATGAGACTCTTCCCCATTCACAGATTGTGTTACATGCAGTGTAATTAAAGAAATAACTTTTCTCAATGGAGGAGGAGGAGGAGGAGGAGGAGGAGGAAGGAAGGAGGGGGCGTGTCCCCGTCAGACCATCTGTACTGCTACTCTGCCTGAAGACCTGAAGCTATTACCCACTGCAGCACCAGAAGGTTAAAATCATGAAACGGACATGCATCCCTTCACATAAAATCTATCCAGGATCCAGCTGTCTGCACAACGTGAGATATACAGCCGTGGCCAAAAGTTTTGAGAATGACACAAATATACATTTTCACAAAGTTTGCTGCCTTCGTTTTTATGATGACAAGTTGCATATACTCCAGAATGTTATGAAGAGTGATCAGATGAATTGAAATGAATTGCAAAGTCCCTCTTAGCCATGAAAATGAACTTAATCCCATAAAAAATTTCTACTGCACTTGTGATGATGGCTTCAGAGCGCCTAAAAAAGTCCAACAAGCACCAGGACCATCTTCCACAGTAGATTCAGCTGCGGGATCGGGGCAACCTCAGTGCAGAGCTTGCTCAGAAATAGCTGCAGGCAGGTGGGAATATATCCTTTGGTAAACATTTTTGGAGAAAGACCTGGTTTCAAGAAGGGCAGTGAAGAAGCCACTTCTCCCCAGGAAAAACATCAGGAACAGACTGATATTCTGCAAAAGATACAGAGCTTGGACTGCTGAGGACTGGGGTAAATACATTTTCTCTAATGAATCCCCTTTCCGATTGTTTGGGACATCCAGAAAAAAAACTTGTCCGGAGAAGAAAAAGTGAGCGCTATTATCAGTCCTGTGTCATGCCAACAGTAAAGCATCCTAAGACCATTCATGTGTGGGGTTGCTTCCCAGCCAAGGGAGTGGGGCTCACTCACAATTGTGCCTAAGAACACAGCCATGAATAAAGAATGGTCCAAAAACATCCTCCGAGAGCAACTTCTCCCAACCATCCAAGAACAGTTTGGTGATGAACAATGCCTTTTCCAGCACGATGGAGCACCTTGCCATAAGGCAAAAGTGAAAACCAAGTGGCTTCGGGAACAAAATATCAATATTTTGGGTCCATAGCCAGGAAACTCCCCAGACCTTAATCCCATTGAGAACTTGTGGTCAATCCTCAAGAGGTGGGTGAAAAAAAAATCCCACAAATTCTGACAAACTCCAAGCATTGATTATGCAAGAATGGTCTGCTTTCAGTCAGGATGTGGCCCAGAAGTTGATTGACAGCAAGGGTGAATTGCAGAGGTCTTGAAAAAGAAGGGATTTTATTATATGTTTTTTTTTTTTGGGGGGGGGGGGGCTAAACTTTATTATTTTATTTAAAGCTTTACGTTTATTTAAAGTGGTTTATCTAGCACATTTAACACGAGAAGATAATTTATTTTAAAACCTTCACCCCTACTCTATACAACAAAATAACTTTCTGTATTAATCTTGAAATTAATGATAATCTAAAAATTGTGGTGTCCCCTAGTGGTCAGTGTAGAAAGGACCCCTATCATTGGTGGTTAGTGGAACATTATTGTGGTCTGTGTAGGTGGGAGATCAATTGCTCATTGCCCAAGGAACCCCTAACAACCTCTGGAGGAACCCTGGCTGGGAAATGCTAAGTTAGAAAGTACATTCATTATTACAGATCTTTGCTAGATGTAAAAATAGGGACATTTGGAAAGGAAAGAAAGAAGGATAGGGGGTTTGTTTCCAAAAGAGAGACAATTCCACTAAAAAGGGACAACTAGTGTCACAAATAAGGTGTAGGTTGTGCTTCCTATGAACAGTTGCTAGGGATCCCCAGAGGAGTATGTACACCATGTACCATACAGAGTAGTAAACGGAAGTCAGTTTGCAACAGTGGCCAATCATGCTTGACAACATCTGACAATGAAGAGGTGGGGGAAGACCAGAGAGGTTGGGGGGTGGGGGGGGTTTGCATGATAGTTTTCACAAAAAGGCCAAGCAAAACAA
This sequence comes from Rana muscosa, assembly GCA_029206835.1. Taxonomy (NCBI): domain Eukaryota; kingdom Metazoa; phylum Chordata; class Amphibia; order Anura; family Ranidae; genus Rana; species Rana muscosa. The sequence goes on along the minus strand of CM055120.1, from coordinate 326,248,592 downwards.
ACCCTCGATATTCAGATGAGTTTTGGGTGGTAATCAAATAGATCAGTGCTTCTTTTAAACACATTCCCTTGAGGATGTTGCAGAAAGTAGAATGCCACATCCTATGACTCACATAAGATGGGAACAACCAATTCTAAGACAGTGGGGAATAGGCAAAACTATAAAAATGAAACCTGAAAACTCAGAATTGAGCCCGGGTTCACACCTCAGAGATTTTGAACCACTTTTCTAGAAGTGCTTCAATGCGCAACATGAGGATTTCCATTGTAGCCTACAGTGCTTGTTCACACATGATTGTCACATTGTTTGGGGCTCAAAAAAGTATGAGCTTTTTTGGGGCAGAGGCATGCGTTTTTGGTGCCTATAGATTTTAATGGCAGTGCAATTTCTTGCCTTTCCTTATCCCAGTTAATAGCTTTCCAGTGCCTAAAATAAACAAACACTCAAACCTGAAAATGCATGGGCTTTAAAGGCCTGTACACATGGGCGGGAATCCCGTCGGAAAAAAAACGTTGGTTTTCTCGACGGGATTCCTGGCAAGCTTGTCTTGCCAAGCCCTGTGTACACACACAACCATTCAAAAGAACCGCCGTTCTGAATGGCAAGAACGTGGTGACGTCATCACGCTCGTCACATTTGATGCCGTCGCCGCCATCTTGCTACACCCCACACTAACCTTGTATGCTACCGTGCATGCGTCAAAGTCTTTTCAAGCATGCGCGGGTTTCCCTTGAACAGGTAAGCATACATACGACCAGTTTTCTCGGCAGGAAAACTCTGCCGAGAATCCCGACGAGAAAAATAGAGAGCAGGTTCTCTATTTTTCTCGTCGAGATTCCCGGCAGTTTTCCTGTCGAGAAACCATACACACGAATGGTTTTCTTGGCAAAAAGCTCTCCCAGCTGTTTTCTTGCCGAGAAAACCGGTCGTGTGTACGAGGCTTTAAGACTTTAAAGGTGCCAGGAGCTGCATTTGCCAAATGGGGGTTTAAAGGGCATTCTGCAGGACTCTCATCCTTATCCTTGCTTTATTACTTAAAGTCCATATAACAAGCCAAATCTTTTTTTTATTTGTTGGAAAGTGTGGAATTATTAGAATGCCTGTCGGGTTCTATTTCTGTCTGTTTCCTAGCTGTGGAGATTTAAAATCCCCAAATTTACAGTAGTCCTCTAAATAGGGGAGAAATCTTCCAGAGGGGCCTTACACGCTATGTCTATACTTGGCCACACGCCAGTAGAATGTTTGAATTTTTTTGTTTTTGGAAAGTTCAATTCTCCAATAATTAGTGGGGTCAAATTGGCATTTGCTTTCAACAGTATTGATGACAAAACAGATTGGAGATTTTTTTCTTGATTGAACAAAATTCTAAGTGTGAATGTGGTTTTTCATTTAGGAAAAATTGTACATATTGTAATGAAACCTTTTTAATAAGTTTGGGGATCCATTCAAATAGCAAGTCTGGATGAAATTTTAACTGCTTTCGAATTAAATAAGCTGACTCAATGATGGCAAGAAAGAAAGTTCAAAATGTTCTGGATTTGTGTACGAACAAAAATCTAACCACATATGACCAGAGGATTCGTCCTGACTTTGGAGAGAATTCTGTTGTGTCTTCCAGACAGGAGGTAAAATTTTTCCAATTTGCTTCTAACCACTTGCCGACCAGCCGCCGTAGTTTTACTGCGTCAGAATAGCACAGCTGGGCAAAATAGCGTTACCTTACGTCGTTTCGCCTTTTGGCCACTAGGGGCTGGCACGCTCTCATCGCGTACACGGAGCCTATATGAGTGCCCGGAGGGCGCGATGACCGCCGGGCACCCGTGATCGTTTGTGACAGAGCGAGAACTGGGATCTGTGTAAACACACAGATCCCGGTTCTCTCAGGGGAGAGGAGACTGATCGTGTGTCCATACAATGTATGAACACTGATCTCTCTTATCCCCTAGTCACTCCCATCCCCCTACAGTTAACCCCTTCCCTGCCAGTGACATTTATACAGTAATCAGTTAATTTTTATTGCACTAATCGCTGATCGCTGTATAATTGTCAATGGTCCCAAAAATGTGTCAAAAGTGTCCGATCTGTCCATTGCAATATCGCAGTCCCGATAAAAATTGCTGATTGCCGCCATTACAAGTAAAAAAAAAATAATAATAATAAAAATGCCATAAATCTATCCCCTATTTTGTAGGCGCTATAACTTTTGCGCAAACCAATCAATATTGTGATTTTTTTTACTAAAAATATGTAGAAAAAAATACATATCGGCCTAAACTGAGGGAAAAAAATACGTTTTTTTGAAAAAAAATGTGGGATATTTATTATAGCAAAAAGTAAAAGATAGTGTTTTTTCAAAATTGTCACTCTTTTGTTTATAGCGCAAAAAATAAAAACCGCAAAGGTGATCAAATACCACCAAAAGAAAGCTCTATTTGTGCGGAGAAAAAAGGATGTCAATTTTGTTTGGGTACAGCATCACACGACAGCGCAATTGTCAGTTAAAACGACACAGTGCCGTATCGCAAAAAATGGCCTGGTCATTGAGCAGCCAAATCTTCCGGGGCTGAAGTGGTTAATTTTAGGGAGCTTTAGAGTCCACTTTTTTTATATATTCTAGCTTCTCTTTGTATCAATACACCATGAATGTTCCTCTGTTGCAGAAAAGAAAATGCTTTCTCTGTCTTCCAGGACAGGCTTTTCCCCCTGCCTCCAGTGTCTCCTATAGAAAACTCCTTCATTGCTTCCTGCTATTCGTCCCAGTATTTGGGATGGGAAAACTGTTAGTGAACTAAGGAAGTAGTTCAGCAGCTGACCTCATTAACACACACCCTGCTCCTATCCTTCCCCTCCAGGAGATAGTTCATGCCCACCTCTGCAGTTTCATGCATTTCCAATGCATGCAATGTTATTGAGCAATGTTCTCCCTCTATACATAGCCAGTGTGTTCCTCTACTGACCAGTCGTTTTGTATGTTACTTTCATCTTCCATAGATTGTTGATTTGGCAGAGTGTGCAGGAACTGAGCGATCATATAACAGCCTATGCGGATCAGAGATGTAGTATTGAAAACAGAAGAAGTGTGTACCTGGAAGTCTGTAAAGCTCACCATACACTATACAATCTCCTTTAGATTTACCATCATCTATATAATACAAGGGCCTGCCGGATTGGATACAGAGTGATTGGATAGATAGGTGTGTAGCGGACCCCCAAATTTGGGGTCGCTATGCTTTAAATTTAAGGGTAGCCTGAGCAATAGTTTAGCTCAGGTTCTTCAATTTTTCTTAGCATGGACTCTGCTCTGCTGTAATGTTGCCTGGAGTATAGTCCCCCTTGACCTGCAGGTGGCACTGTTGCCCAGGTCTTGGGAAGAACCACAGGTGGCGTTGCGGTGTGATTGGGTGTCCTCTCTCGGCTGCCGTGCGGTGGGCGGGTTCTGCCTGCTGTGCATGCCGGGAGAGGGTACACAAAGGGCAGACGCCATGATCTGGGGTGGTGTGCCGGGGGGATTCCAAGGAGGACCCCAGGTGGCGAAGTCGCGCCCTTTGGCCCTGCTGGCCAGGGGGTGTGTGAACTGGTTGAGGAGTCTCGGGCACCTTTAGCCCGAGGCTACGGAGTTCCAGGTAGGCCCAGTACCTTCAACTGGGTCTACAAAACCAACCACTGGAGTCCCAGGGAACCCAAAGGAGGGTGGCCCGCTCTGAAACAGAGGAAACCGGGGGAGGACCTGTCCGATGGATCAGTGAAGGAAGTCAGAGGGAAGGATTCATGCGTTGCAAGATAGCTCCTGTAGTGTGCCCAATTGGCACCTATGGTCTCTAAATATCTACAGGCGTTAGGAAGTTCTAAATTCAGGAACCAAAGGATTCTGTGGCAGAGGATCTCCTGAACTTGTCCGTAAAGGGGACTTAAACTAAGTGTCATGTTCGTGCTTCACTCCGGCTGCTAGAACTGTGAGAGGGATCTATCCGGGTGAGCAATACCCACTCAGGCTTGAGTGGAGAATAGGGTGTCGCGTGCCTGAACCTAATTACCTACTAGATTCTATTGCTGTCTTCAACCTTTCTCCCAAAGTTATTTCAAGCAAAAGAAAATAAACCCATTTGTTGGAGTTTGATTACTGTCTGGACATTGGCCTTTTTTCCAGGGAAGAATAGACTTTTCCCTACATTCTAGGGACGAGAACCAACTGGATCACGGTGACCCAGGAAAACAGAGGAGCCATGTTCCTCCTGCTTTCCTCTCCCTCTGCACTGCCACTGTGGATGAGCACCACCTGCAGTGGAGAAAACAGACTGCACCTGCATACACACTTGAAGCATTTAGCCAAAATCGCACATGTATGACTAAAACACAAGCATGCATAGATCATATTGAAAGCTTTGGTTCTGGTTCTTCTATCTGTAAATTCCAGACTGGCATTTCTTATAGACAGGTTCCTTTTTCCCTTTAAAGTGTAAGCAAGCCCCCTTATCGTTTTCAGCCAAGGAAGCTGACATCTTTGCCTTGTTTAATCTACAACTTGCATGATGCTGCACATGTGATCAGTTTAGACACCAGCCATTGGATGGCTTGACAGTTTGGTTGAGAGCACAACCAATGGTAGTGTTACATTTCCGGCACATGCAGGAAGTGAAACTGTTTTATGGATGGGTTTACTTCCGCTTTAGGTATAATTTATTTCTTCCTGAAAATCACTGGTTCACTGACTGGTTTTGTTTGTTGCATGTAGATTCATTTTAGCTTCCAACTTACTGGAAGATTTTTTGGACCAGCATGGCTTTCATCTCATCTATGTACTTATTATCAGTATATATATATATATATATATATATATATATATATATACACACACACACGCATACATAATGTTCCTAACTGCGCAGCATCAGTCCAATATGGGAATATTTAGCATGTTGCATAATTCTCATGTTGAAGACGTTTCTGCAGAACCCGTTGTCCGCCTGGCCCTTCTCAAGACCTCACAAACAAAACATCAATCCAGGCAAGCCCTGTCCCTGCAGGTCTGCATGGAAGTCAGTGAGACAGTGTTTATTTAGGAGGGCTTATTGATGGTGGGAAAATAAGACATCACTGGTTCTGGTACCTGCATTTCATGGCTTACAGCAATAACCACCATTACATACACACCGATAAATTATCTTTCAAGTATGTTTAGGTTTATTTTATGATCACATAGCATCCTATTTAGTTTCGATCTAACTTGTGTTGTTCTCATAATAGAACATGCTATTCATTTTAGCTGCACATTTTTTTTTAGGTTTGGATACAGGGGTTATATCCCTTCAGGTTTTATTGCAGTCTGTTCAATTGCCTGCCTGGGACATTCAACCTTTCCATTGTCTTGGTGACTACTGTCACCGAAATTAAAATGAGGGAAAATTCTAAATCTGAGTTGTCACCCAGAACAGGAAAAGGCAGGATATCCGTCTAATGAGGACATTTGTTCCGGATTCAACTGTCCAAGAAGAAATTTTGGAAATTAATTTTGAGAATGGGAGTGTAGGGAAATCTGCCCCAATGCGATTGCAGATGGAAAAAAAACAGAATCCAGAATGACAACGTTTTGGATTTGAATAAACATCAAACATCCAAATGTACATCAAAATAACACATATGTAATAACTGTGTTGCATGTGGAAAGTTGTAAAGTAAACTTACACATTCTTGTGATCTACTCGTCTGTGTTTTGCTATATAGCTACATAGCATAATAAGGGGGACATCACTTTTCAGATGCTGCGGTTCTACAGACGCCGTGACTACTCTCAGACTTGTTAATAACTTTCCAGTTGCATAGAACCCTTGCTAATAATTACTTTAACTAAAGCTGACAGAACAATAACACAATGGTCAGTGGGAAGAATGAAAATTGAATTTGTGGTCATTGGGAAGAACCTCCCGATACCCATAACTAAAAAGATAATTTATGTCACTGCATACTTGAGAAACAGAAATTTCTCATTGCTTAAAGATCCCCTAGCAACCTTTGGAGGAATCCTGGTTGAGAAAGGCTGTTTTGGACTAGAGAACCCCAATGGTCAAAGAGCTTTTTCCCTACTGTAAGCCCACTTGTGGGTGGGTGCAGCGTGGTGCACAGCAATAACATACACTCAGTCCAGGTGCAAATAAAGGAACTTGTAATTAAGTCAAAGCAAAAGAATTCACAAAAAAAAACGGGTGGAAGGAAGCATAACCGGGAACACTCACGGATGGCACAGTGGGTAGCGAAGCAGGTCTCAGCCAAACTGGGCCTGTCTGGAGGGGCAGAATGTGGCCTGGCCGGTCTGAGGCCAAATGGGAAGAAAGGTGGCAGAGCCTGAAGCTTTCCCTACTCATCTGCAACCTATCCCTACCACTAATACTGTCCCTGACAGATCGGAGACCCGTCCCTACACTAACCACGCGCTGAATGCGTGCCAAACCCAGGAGCCATAATTTAAAGTAGACTCTGCCTGACCCAAGATGGAAACCAGGATCACATGGGCTGTCAGCATCCAACTGGATCACGGTGACCCAGGAAAACAGAGGAGCCATGTTCCTCCTGCTTTCCTCTCCCTCTGCACTGCCACTGTGGATGAGCACCACCTGCAGTGGAGAAAACAGACTGCACCTGCATACACACTTAAAGTGACCTGAAATAGATTTTTTTTTTAAATGGATTCAAGTATGTATTCCTAACTGAGAAGAGTACCCTTTATTGCTCTATTGCTCTCATCCTGCTCCAAATCTCCAAATTTCCTTTTTTTGCTATTGTGATCCGATTTACTGTTGGAGGGTGGCTATGTTTGTTCTCCATGCTTCCACTGTATGTAGGAATGTAGCCACCGTCTCTTGCATGCTCCTGAGATAGACTAGGGACTATGGGATGTATAGTTTTCATAGAACAGTGCACATGACCACTATTTGTTCGACAGAAATGGATGTAAGGGATAAAAAAAAGAAGTTTGGGTGCTCACACATTACCAAGAGGCAGAAAAACACAGTAAGGAACAATTTCATGAAAAATTTATTACAGGGCCATTAAATAGTGGAAGTGTATGAATTCTATTTGAAAAAGAAGGATATTTGTTTAGCAGCACAGTGGTGTAGTGGTTAGCACGTCTACCTAGCAGCAAAAAGGGTCGCTGGTTTGAATCCCAACCACGACACCATCTGCCTGAAGTTTGCATGTTCTTCCTGTGCCTGCGTGGGTTTCCTCCGGGTACTCCGGTTTCTTCCCACACTCTAAAGACTAGGTTAATCGGATCCTGTCTAAATTGGCCCTAGAATATGTATGGATGTGTGTTAGGGACCTTAGGTTGTAAGCTCCTTGAGAGTAGGGACTGATGTGAATGTACAATATATACCATTTGTAAAATTGTTGCGTAAATTGACGGCGCTATATAAGTACCTGAAATAAAGTACCTTTCTCCACTCCCATCCATTAGAGCACAAGAAAGGCACCCCTAATTTAATTCACATTTCAAATTCCAGCTTTCCCAATACCGATAGCTAAAAAGATCATTTATGCCACTGCATACTTATTTGAGAAACAGAAATGTCTCAAAGATCCCCTATCAACCTTTGAAGGAACCCTGGTTGAGAAAGGCTGATTTGGACTAGAGAACCACAATGGTCAAAGAGTTTTTACCTACTGTTAGCCTATTTGTGGGTGGGTGCAATGTGGTGCGTGGCAATAACATACACTCAGTCCAGGTGCAAATAATGGGCCTTGTATTTAAGTCAATGCAAAACAATTCACAAAAATCCGGGCCGAAGGAAGCCTAAGCGGGAACACTCACGTATGGCACAGCAGGTAGCGGAGCAGGTCTCAGACAAACTGACAGTGTCTGTCTGGAGGGGCGGAATGCGGCCTGGTCTAATTTCAAATTTCAGCTTTCCTGTGACAAGTGTGTATAAAGACAGATTTCAGGTAATTACTGTACACTATATGAATGAAAACAAAATCATGTTATGTACACTATGTAAGTCTCAGGCCCCGTTCACACCTATGCGAATTGGTTGCAGCTTACACCGCATCCAATTCGCATAACATTATAAAATACATTGATTTCAATGAGGCTGGTTCACATACGTGCGATGCATTCGCACTGCGCATTGCCGAAAAAAACGTGTGCGTTCTCTAGGCATTGCGGTGTGGCTCAGATGCAAATTCAGGCCCATTATGTTCTATGGGCAAGCATCTGATTCACACATGTGTTGCGTTCTGAACAGGGATCTTGAGGGGGAACTCCACGCCAAATTTTAAATAAAAAACCGGCATGGGTTCCCCTCCAGGAGCATAGCAGGCCCTTAGGTCTGGTATGGACTTTAACAGGAACCCCTACGCCGAAAAAACGGCATGGGGGTCCCCCCAAAATCCATAGCAGACCCTTATCCGAGCACGCAACCTGGCAGGCCGCAGGAAAAGAGGGGGGGCGAGAGCGGCCCCCCTCCCTCCTGAACAGCACCAGGCCGCATGCCCTCAACATGGGGGGGTGCTTTGGGGCGCCCTGCGGCCCCCCCACCCCAAAGCACCCTGCCCCCATGTTGATGAGGACAGGGCCTCTTCCCAACAACCCTGGCCGTTGGTTGTCGGGGTATGCGGCCCCCACCCTATGTGAATGAGTATGGGGTACATTGTACCCCTACCCATTGACCTGGTGGAAAAAAAAATCATAAAAATACTACACAGGTTTTTAAATTAATTTATTACACAGCTCCGGGGGTCTTCTTCCGACTTCGGGGGTCTCTTTCGACTTCGGGGGTCTTTGGTGTCCTCTCCGCGCTCTCCGGTTCCTCTCACGCTCTCTGGTTCTTTCTTCCGGGCCTCCGCTATCTTCTTCCAGCTCTTTTGTTAGCGGGGGCCCGGTCTTCTTCGTCGCCTTCTTCCCTCTTCTCTCCTGGAGATGTTGACTCGTCGCTGTCTCCGGCTGTAATGCCGTGTGCGCGGAGGGCATTCACTTATATAGGCATGGGCGTGGTCACCGGGTGATGCCACCCGGTGACCCCGCCCCCATATGACGTCAAAGTCCCATCATTCCCCAGGACTGTCACGTCATATGGGGGCGGGGTCACTGGGTGGCATCACCCGGTGACCACGCCCATATAAGTGAATGCGCTCCGCGCACGTGGCATTACAGCCGGAGACAGCGAGTCAACATCTCCAGGAGAGACGAGGGAAGAAGGCGACGAAGAAGACCGGGCCCCCGCTAGCAAAAGAACTGGAAGAAGATAGCGGAGGCCCGGCAGAAGGAGGAAAGAACCAGAGAGCGAGAGAAGAACCGGAGAGCGCGGAGACGACACCAGAGACCCCCGAAGTCGGAAGAGAGCCCCGAAGTTGGAAGAAGACCCCCGAAGTCGGAAGACCCCCGAAGTCGGAAGAAGACCCCCGGAGCTGTGTAATAAATTAATTAAAAAACCTGTGTTGTGTTTTTATTGACATTTTTTTTCAACAGGTGAATGGGTAGGGGTACGATGTACCCCATACTCATTCACATAGGGTGGGGGGCCGGGATCTGGGGGCCCCCTTATTAAAGGGGGCTCCTGGATTCTGATAAGCCCCCGCCCGCATACCCCGACAACCAACGGCCAGGGTTGTCGGGAAGAGGCCCTGTCCTCATCAACATGGGGGCAGGGTGCTTTGGGGTGGGGGGCCCAAAGAACCCACCCCCCATGTTGAGGGCATGCGGCCTGGTACGGTTCAGGAGGGAGGGGGGTGCTCTCTCGTCCCCCCCTCTTTTCCTGCGGCCTGCCAGGTTGCGTGCTCGGATAAGGGTCTGCTATGGATTTTGGGGGGACCCCCACACCGTTTTTTCAGCGTAGGGTTCCCGTTAAAGTCCATACTAGACCTAAGGGCCTGCTATGCTCCTGGAGGGGAACCCATGCCCTTTTTTTTTTTAAATTTGGCGTGGAGTTCCTCCTCATGATAACAGTGCCGAGACTTCCAAGGTTGGCAAGTCACTTCCCAGGTCGGCAAGTCCGCAGCTAAAAACGCAAAGGAACCGCTGAACGACTGATTGCGATCTTGGCAAAGACTCCAAGCTCAAAAACGCAATGCATAGGTGTGAACCCAGCCTCAGAGCTGGAGCCTCTGATAGCCATAATAAGATGGTGTGAGATTCACCTAACCAGTGTCTACCTAAAATGTATAATTTGGCTGGGGCTATGCTAAATAACAACAACCTCATGTTTGCGTCTCTAAAGATGGGTGGAGAAGGTGTTTATGCTGACACAGTTCAGGCATGTGTCAGGCTGAGAGCTCCATGCTCAGTAACTGGAGTCTCAGATTTCAGCGAAAAGCGGCTTTACTGCATGGGGAACATGGGGCTGGTTGCACAGAAAGAGTTGCCCTTTGAACCATATACATTGTAAACAATGGCTTACTCAGAGATGACTCAACAAATAAAATCACAAAACAAGCTGAGGATAAGTGACCTGCTAAGAAGCCAGACCCAATGGAATGTGTCAAGTGTCCGGTGCCATACAAAAGCCCCGTCTGTCTGCATTATTACCAACGTTGTCACTGGGGGTCACGGTCAGATCATAGCTAAGTAGCTGACTAATGTTGACGAATATAAAGCTCTGAATGAAGACATGTTGTATTAAAGAAAAAAAAAGAAGTATTATGTTATACTATTTAATCATCCTTACATTTGCATTAAGATTGCCTACATTATGAACTCCTGTTTGGATTCTGATCCCTTTTTCTTAAGTAAAACTATGGCCTCCCATTAAAAAATGTGTTCTGCAGTACTTTATTATAAATGTGTCTGCACTCACATTTGTCCTGCCAGTGAAATCCACCTAATGCAAATTACTGGAATAGTAATAGTGTGGCAACAATGCTGCACTGCTCCTTAATTAAGAATAGAGTTGCCACGGTTATGCTGGCTATGCCTGCCTTAGCACACGCTAAACACCCTTTTAAAAAATAAAAATAAAAAATATTGTAAAAAATAATTAAAACATTTGTAAAATATAATCTAAAAATAAAAATAAAAAACTGACACTGTCCACTGCTCTACTGACATTGCCTTCTGCCCTACTGGCAGAGGCCACTGCTCTACTGACACCAACTGCTCTACTGACGCATCCACTGCTGTACTGACTGACACCATCCACTATCCTACTGACACCAACCTCTGCCTTACGGACACTGTCCACTCCCCTACGGACACTGTCCACTCCCCTACGGACACTGTCCACTCCCCTACTGACACTGTCCACTCCCCTACTGACACTGTCCACTCCCCTACTGACACTGTCCACTCCCCTACTGACACTGTCCACTCCCCTACTGACACTGTCCACTCCCCTACTGACACTGTCCACTCCCCTACTGACGCCGTCCACTCCCCTACTGACGCCGTCCACTCCCCTACTGACGCCGTCCACTCCCCTACTGACGCCATCCACTCCCCTACTGACGCCGTCCACTCCCCTACTGACGCCGTCCACTCCCCTACTGACGCCGTCCACTCCCCTACTGACGCCGTCCACTCCCCTACTGACGCCGTCCACTGCCCTACTGACGCCGTCCACTGCCCTACTGACTGACGCCGTCCACTGCCCTACTGACGCCGTCCACTGCCCTACTGACTGACGCCGTCCACTGCCCTACTGACGCCGTCCACTGCCCTACTGACGCCGTCCACTGCCCTACTGACGCCGTCCACTGCCCTACTGACGCCGTACACTGCCCTACTGACGCCGTACACTGCCCTACTGACGCCGTACACTGCCCTACTGACGCCGTACACTGCCCTACTGACACTGTCCATGTTTTAATAAATTTGAAAATGTATTTATAAGAGTGTATGTGTCTGTGTGTGCATGTATATGTATGTGTAGCGGGGTCCTACATTTAGGGGAAGTGTTTGAGTGGTAGTTGTGCTCAAACACCCCAATTGTCAGGATTCTCTCAACTATTTTATCCACAGGGAGAGTATTGGTGTGTAGTTCCCTGTGGCCTGCAGGTGGCGCTGCCATAGTAGGCCAGGGTTGAACCGTGATACAGTGCTGTGCCTTGTGTGCCCCCTCTCAGCAGCCATACCGTGGGTGTGGCAGGCCTGCTGTGCATGCTGGGAGAGGATATAAAAGGGGCAGACGCTGCCTGTTCGGGGTTCTGTCTGTTCTGTCGTGGTCGGGGGTCCTACCCCAGGAGTGTGTTCCTGTCTGCCTTGGGCACCTTTGGCCCAGGGGCGGAGGTCGGTGAATCAGTCCCAGGCACTTTTAGCCCTGGGACTGCGGCAAAGGCCTTGGGCCCAGCACCTTCGGCTGGGGCCCATCAAGGATCGAGGAATCCCAGGATGCCGCCTTGCGAGGGGACCCGTATCTTGGACGAGGAGGCCGGGGGAGGAACTGTTCAGAGGGACCGGTGAGAAAGTCACGGTGAAGGAAGGGTCCTGGTAACTCTCTGGAGGGATGTCTTCTCCTTAAATAGAGGCCAAGTTTTGAAGCACCAAGTTCATCAGGTCTGTGGCAGAGACCAAGTCCATTGGGTCTGTGGCAGAGACCAAATTTGACCAAGTCTGTGGCAGAGACTGTGAGTTTAAGTTGGAGTACCATTTGGCTGCTAGTCCCTACCTAGGGAGACTATCCATTTGGGCTGAGTCTGCTTGAGAAGCCGAGCAGTGAAGTGATTGTGTTTGTGCCTGGACCTCTCCCACATCTTATGCTGTCCTGTTCTTTATTCCAACCTTTTTTTTCTATCAGAGACTGTTATTTTACCAAAAGAGAAAATAAACTCTGCATTGGAGTGGCAGCTAGTGTGGACATTCAAGTTACTGAGAGAGGGGGGAACAAGGACTTATCTCTGTCGTTCATGGAGGTGAGAAACATTCTCTGACTTTCTGACTGTGGAGACCCATTGTTAACACCGCTCAACCTCCTCATACGGGAGGGTACGGGCTTGTGGCGTGGTGTGCCCTCTTTGCCTGCGAGGAGCCAAAGACAGGTAAAGGGGGTTGAGGTTGATACATATGTGTATATGTTTGAGCTTTGGGGTGCACACTATAATGCAATAAGCTGTGCACACCTATGCTGCTTGCAGCCACTTGCAATCCACTGTTACACTGGGGATCAAACTGGAAGAGGGATAAGCAGCATAATGAACAAATCAGTTGTGCTGCAGTGCTTATTTGCTTACAAGTGGCATGCTGATAAGTGGAGAGAGCAGAGTAGCAGAGAGATGAACTTAGGTTTGTCCATCGCCTACCAAGTTTGTGACTAAACAACTAATTGTATAACCTAACTGCATCGGAGGAAAGTCATGTCTCTAGGCTGGTTGTGCTGTGTGGCAGATCATTGAAAATAATCATGCAAAAATAGAATAGTTTATATCAGGGAACACACTTTCTCCAGTGTTTGAAATAGTTTTCTGACAAATTTGATATGCTGAATAGAATGGCCCATTGGGGACGTCTGGGCCTGCAGTTGAGGCCTCCTATAGCAAGTAAGTTGATCAACACTGATATAGATATTGATTACATGTCATAAGGCGAGTTAAGACTTTCATAAAAAGGGAAAGGAAGAAAAGTGAAGAGTGGAGAAGGAGAAAAGGAAAGGAAGAAATGTAAGGAGAGGAGAAGGGGGAACAGAAGTGAAGAAAAGCGAAGAGAAGGGGGGAAGGGAATGGAAGGGAAGAAAAGGTGGGGAGGGAGAGGAATAAAGGGGGGAGAGGAATATAGGGGGGGGGGAATAATATCTGGTCAGAGGTGTAGAAAAGGACTGGTGGGGCAAGAATGTAAAGGTTTGAGGGTTTGAGTCATTCCCACAAGAGACAAGCCCTGAATTAGATTTCAGTTTGGGCTTTATTACCATTCTATAGGCCTATGAGTTCCTCCATTATTCCAGTGGCTGGAATTGATCGCCTGGGCCGCTGTAATGAAGTATCATAGCAGACCCCTTTTAAATGAACTTATTGGCTCCTTGTACTGCTGCTTTTTCGTACATTCTAGCTCTGTTATACAAAGACTGAAAGAGGTTGATACCAGGTCAGATACAAGAACTTACACTGCTCGCATTTAAAAAAATTAATTTAATGATGTATTAATGATTACAGAGCTGCAATAATTTGTGTCTATTATATCTGGTTAGAGTTCAGCTTAAAGGTCCTTGGTATAATGGATAATAACACAAAGGGGTGAGTCTGGACCTGTCACTTTCTTATTGATAGAGGAAACTTTGTGCCTAAAGCTAAAACTTACTTACAATAAGATTTTGGGTGTGAAATTTGCTGCATGACTCACAGCATACACATTACAACAAGCACAAGGTGCTGTCATATTTTTGTGAATGGTCTTTCACATAGGTTTATATTTTCCAGTTTCCACATTGCATAACAGCAGTGTTAAACCCTGTTAAATTATAGTTATCAAATGTAAAGTTGTATTTACTAGTTTCATACAGGCCACACAGGCAAAGTTATGCTAAGGACATGCTAGTTGCACATGCCCCATGCTTTTAACAAACCGTGCATTAGATTATGTTATTTGTGTGTTCGAAGGCCTTTTGGTAAAAAAAACATCATAAGTATGAGTCATGCTAATTGCTAAAACAGTATGTGTGAAATTACATTTAATTAGCTACAAGTAACCTATTCAGCTGAATACAAAATGCTTGCAAAATGATTATTTTGAGGAAGCATCAGAGGGTTTCTTCTATAGAAGCTGAGAAGTTTAGGTTCTTTGTAGCAACCAGGTAATGATCTTTATGTTCCCAATGGAGTATGGAAAAATAAGAAATCGAAAAAAAAAAGCTTTCTTCGAATTATACTATTGGAAGCACCAGTAAATTACCCACACATGGGCGTACAGCAAGAAATGCAACTGACATTTCTTGTAATTACTGGGTGTAGGTTGAGATAATCACCATGTCCAACACTTTTGCAGTCTTTGGGGTCAATTCACTAAAGGTGAATCTGATAATACGGTCACGTAACTCATTTGTATAAATTATCGCATACGGTTACAAGAAATAAATAAATGATTGTGCGGTATTTAAATAAAAAATGTGGTGGTAAATATTGCATAAAAACCATGCAGTAAGCTCTTCAGTCCAATTCACGAACGGAACATAGAGTAAAAAAACATGCAATATTATCACCAGGGTTTTGCTGGCGGTATCATATGTGTTATTTGTCAGAAACAGCGTGAGGGCCCCCCCCCAATAGCTGGTTGCTAAGGAGCAGGCCGGGAAGCCGGCCGCCGCATCCTTAACAACAGATGACTCATCAGCTGTCAACAGGGAACCTGCTGACCAGGACCGGTACAAGGGGTGGGCAGAAGGGGCGGATGCCCTGGGTGGGACCATTTACTGGAGGAAGGGGGGGCGCAGTCAGGGCCATCATGCTACTCTTAAGCCCTGCGTTGCCCGCAGTTTTCCCGGGGTAGCGAGAGCAGCCGATCCGTCCCCCCGCCGCGCTCCCACATTATAACAGGAGAGCGGGACAGCTGCGGGCTTCATGTGCTTGAGCCCGCCCATCCCGCTTCTCTCTCTGTCAGAAGCTGCGGACTGGAGACCGGGAATGAAGCAGAGCAGCACTCTGTGTTCCTCCCTCCCCACCCCCGCCTGACAGACCTGTGTAGCACACAGCCGAGTGAAGTGTTGTGGCTGTGTGCTAAATCTAATAGCCGGAGACTGCACTGTGATGCACCACTGGGCCCACTGTGATGAATAAGTTCTCTCATCACTGGTGAGAGTGAGAAAAAAAACGTGTAGAGATTTGAAGAGAAATGGTGGTACAGCGGTGGATGGGGGTGTACAGATGTGGATGGGGGGCTACAAAGGTAAATGTGGATGGGGGGTACAGAGATGGACGGCAGGGGGTACAGAGGTGGACGGCAGGGGGTACAGAGGTGGACGGAGGGGGGGTACAGAGGTGGACGGGGGTGTACAGAGGTGGAAGGGGGGCTACAAAGGTAAATGTGGATGGGGGTACAGAGGTGGATGGGGGGGTACAGAGGTGGACGGGGGTGTACAGAGGTGGATGGGGGTGTACAGATGTGGATGGGGGGCTACAAAGGTAAATGTGGATGGGGTACAAAGGTGGATGGGGGGTACAGAGGTGGACGGGGGGTACAGAGGTGGACGGGGGGGTACAGAGGTGGGGGGGTGTACAGAGGTGGACGGGGGGTGTACAGAGGTGGTCGGGGGTGTACAGAGGTGGACGGGGGTGTACAGAGGTGGACAGGGGTGTACAGAGGTGGACAAGGGGGTACAGAGGTTGACGGGGGTGGACAGGGGTGTACAGAGGTGGACAGGGGTGTACAGAGGTGAATGTGGATGGGGGGTACAGAGGTGGACGAAAGGATAGAGGTGAGCCGTGGGTGAGGGGTACTGAGGTGGACGGGGGATTCAGAGGTGAGCTGTGGATTGGGGGGGACACAGAGGTGAGCTGCAGGGGAGGGGAGTTTGCTTAATTAGCAATGGTATTGGTAATATGCAGCAGGAGGAAGGGGGTTAATGCACTGTCACTGATGCATTAGTATAGATCCCATCGTCTGTAGGCGCTGTAGCTTTTCACAGTGGGGGGGCTCAGTTTTTCATCTTCGCCCTGGGCACCGGATGACCTTGTCCCGGCACTGCTGCTGACAGCTGAGTGTAAAGAAAACATGCTGTCAGGGCCTGATTTGGGTTTTAAGGGAAACACCACGCCAAAATGTAAAAAAACATGGTGTGGGGTTTCCCCCAAAATCTATACCAGACCCTTCTCCAAGCATGCAGCCTGGCAGATCAGGAAAGGGGGGTAAGAGCGAGCGACATTATACATCTACTCATTCGCCAAAACAGTGTCAAAAATAAATAAAAACACACACAGTTTTTGACAATTCCTTTATTAAAAACTAAAAAAAAATAACAATACAATGCCCCCCGAAGTAGATCCAACGTCAATCATGACGCCCGCCGCACCCGGAAAAAAAAAAAAAAAACCTACGGTCCCGACTAAGGCTCATGCCATCTGCCTGCTCCGCCATCTGACAGTCTCTAAATAGATAAGGAGTCAATCGTGAGGTCACCGGGTGGCCTGCCCCTTGTGACATCATCGGCCAGGAGCATGCTGGGGTGGTGATGTCACCGAGTGACTCCTCCCCTTAGCTATTTAAGAACTGTCAGACGGTGGAGCAGGCAGTCGGCGGGAGCCTTCGTCGGGGCTGGAGGTTAATTTCTTTCCTTTTTTGGGGGGGTCCAGTGGTGTGACAAATGTCGTGATCCTGTCGTCAGCCCCAAAACACCCCCCCTTGTTGAGGGCATGTGGCCTGGTATAGTTCAGGAGGGAAAGGGGGGTGCGCTCGCACGTCCCCTCCCTTTCCTGACTTGCTGGGCTACATGCTCTGATCAAGGTCTGGTATGGATTTTGTTTTGGGGGACCCCACGGCAGGTTTGTTTTTAAAATTTTGCCATGGAGTCCCCTTAAAATTCATACCAGACCTGAAGGGTCTGGGGCCTGGCATGTTTTCTTTGCATTCAGCTGTCAGTGGGAAACCCGTTGACAGCTGATGAGTCATCTGTTAAGGAAGTGGCGGCCGCCTTACCGGCTGGCTCCTTAGCAACCAGCTCAATACAATAAATTACCGCATGAAAATATGTGGTAATTACCGCATTATCGAAACTTTACTGCAGTAGTTATTTACTGCACAATTCTTAGTAAATTTATCATTTAAACAACTGTTTCCGCATGCGTTATTTTACTGCATTTTTTTCAGTGTTATTTAACTCTTGACCCCTTTTACATATCAGCAACTGCTGAACTGCATTTAGGGCACCATCAACAATTGTTATCAATCACTCTGGCTTGGAAGCTTGACACAAGCCAAGTCATTCCACCAATACTTAGCAGGTTGCCCAATTATCAAAGCTTAGCCCCGATGAAGGGGGCTTGTAAGAACCTAGATAGGTGTTGGAATATTTCTCAGCCTCCCTGTGTTCCTCTCCAACTACAATGGCCCTGAGAAGCAGCCCTGGGTACACTGCAAGTCACTCTGGGCGACACCTACACAGGTCTTAAGACTCTCTCCCCACCCCCACAATTATGAAGCCTGGTGATTGCCCCTTTGGGTACCTAGCACCACATCATGGGAAGGAAGGAGTCCCATGCTCCACCTACCCAAAACTACCTGATATTCCACCATTCAATTCCAAGTGATGGCTGGCACTTACATTTTCATCCGGTCTTCCCCAAGGTTCAAACTCTTTGGCCATCTTGATTGGCTGGGCTGGGATGACAGAACTCAAATGCATGAAAAACTAGTTTCTTCATCCCAGCACAGAGAGATGGAATTAAACTTAAGATCCTGGAAGGGTGTGCCTATCATAGGCCCCATGGAATCGGGGTGCTTAAAACTAAATTTTAACTGATATAGAGGCAGGTGCTTGTGATCTGCTGACAGCACAGGATTAGTTGAGTATTTCTGACTTCATGTACATTTTACCAACTGCAGGAGTAGTGTAAACATATTAATATTAAAATGATTACTAAGGTACAAAAGACTGGTAATATACATACATGGGGTGGTGCTCATTGCATGTAAGGATTCACCCTGGCCCGAGAACTCCAAAAAGCACATCCTGCCTTTGGAGCCTCCAAGCCATTGTGGCTATATGGTTAGCACTCCTGCCTAGTAGTTCTGGTTTCAATACTCAGAATAGATGCTATCTGCATTGAGTGTGAACATTCTTCATGTTTGTGCAAGTTTTCCCGAAAATAGCCAGAAAAATAGATTTTTTTGTACTCACTGTAAAATCTTTTTCTCACAGACACACACACGGCCCTGGACCATTGGTCAGCCAGCCTTATGCCTCTGGAGGAAGCTGATGCTCCCCTACTGTCTATTGCAAAATCTTGCCCATTCAGGGAGTGCCTGAGACACCAAAAGCCGCAGCTAATAAATGTCGCAACCCTGACCCCAGCATGGCGAACATGAAGCGGGTCACTGTTCCAGACCTCCTATCATTAGGCAGGGGTCCTCTCTACCAGGAGAGTGGTTACCTTATTTAGCCAAAAGACCGGGGTGTCCATGACCGGAGGAGAGGCCCATTCTTTTTTTTTTTTTTTTTTTTAAAAGGCTCTCCCCAAAAGGATAACGGACCACCATGCGCTGAGGGACCACAAAAGACCTCTGCGGTCATTCCCATTCCTTATCTAAGAACTTTTTAAAGAAAGTAACATAGGGAAAAACTGTCACAAAGCGGTTAGATTTGTGTGACCCCAAAGGAGACAGACTCCTCTGCGGAAGTCCCAGCTGCATCTACCAGCCTGATATTCCGCATCAAGAAGTGCACTCACAAGTGCCCTATCTTGCACTCCCCAGAAGATGGCGGGGGAGGGGCGCTTTTTTGCCCCCCTTACACCCGCTCGCCACTTCTACCCTGGCAACAAATGATTCCAGGACTGCCGACAGCGTATCCATGGGAACCTCAGGTGCAGGGGCACCGTTAGCTGCCTCTGGCAATTTAGGGGAAGAAAGGCAAGATACTGACTCCATTAAAACCCACTGACAGCCCTCAGGGACCAAGTGAAAAACACTTAAAAAGTCACCCCTCCTTGCTGCACTGACCGGGGGGGGGGTAACCCAGGGGACTCACCACCCAGAGGGAGACCGCTCTGCACCGCTGCCCACCTTCCTTGTATACACAGCGTGTGTGTGAGGAAGAAAACTGTGAGGAAGAAAACTGTAAGGAGAATAAGCTGTGCGCCGTACAGAAAGCCAGTGCTAGAGGCCAAAACACACTCCAAAATGGCCGCCAGATGCCTCAGATAAAAAGGGCGTGGACCACAAGAAAATGGCGGCCCGCAATACCGACCTGCACCACAGCGCGGCCACGAAAAAATGGCCACCAATGGAAGTTTTAATAAAGAAAGCAGGCACACTAAAAATGGCGGCGGCGCAGCAAAAAATGGCGCCCAAGCCCCGGGATGTGGACGAGAAGGCCGTGCAGAGACTTCCCAGGAGACAGACCCCCTCACAGAAAGCGGACCCCAGCGTCCCATGGTCCCCCACAGGGACCCGGAGCCCCCCCACAGGTACACCCCGGTCGCAGCGGGCCCTAGGGCAGGAGGGGAAAGGGCGACAGATAGCAAGGAAAGGGAGGACAGGAGAACCCCTAAATACCGGGAATGCCCAGCTGTTCCATCCTGCCGAGGCAGGAGGAACCGTACTTACCCGTCCTTGCGAGGACATGCTGGCACGTTCCTGACAAACCCACAACCGATGTTATGGAGTAGCTGTCAGCCCGATCCACTGTGAGTGAGACAGCAAGCAGCCCAGTCATATGTGGACCCCGGAGCATAAGCTCACCGGCCACCCATGGAGCCATGGGGTATGTCGTGGCAGAACCAGCGCGTAGCTAAGGACTGGCACGCTCGATGTCCGGACTGGTAAGACTACAAGGATCTATAATATCCAGCCTGTCGCCCAGCCGGCAGTTGATAGAAGAATCAAAAAATAAAATAAAAATTAAAACTTTTTTCAGGACTCTGGGCCCAAAGGGAGCCACGTCCTTCTCCTCTGCTAAGCAGAAAAAAACTGAGGCTGCGGACTGCAGGGTAAAGGGTTATGTACGGAGGGACCGCCCCATGGGCGGGGCTGTTCAACTCTGTTAAAGTTACATGTTTTAAGATAACTAACATGTTCTGCCTAGTCCTCTACTATGAACAGGAACATAACCCACATGTCAAGATTTAAGGAGCTGTGTCCGTCCATGGACGAAAAGAGAAATAATCAATTTCTAACTGCACATTACCCTATATGAGTTCCATCAATGCCATGGTTTATTATTTTGGTTGCTGTACGCTTCTTTAATGTATAGTATGCAAACTTTGCAAAGAATGTTTATCCAGTGGCGGAAGTATAGGGGTCGCTGAGGTCGCCATGGCGCCTGGGCCCCATGCAGCAGGGGGCCCTTGAGGGCCCCCTGTAAATCTCAGCAGGAGCGGCTGAGACCGAGCTCCCTGATCCTCAGCCGAACTGTAATCGGCATTGTGCGGAGAGCTGGTCACACTGATAGACCTAAAGTGAAAGCACAGTGTGTGCTGTGCTCATTGTCTCCCCCTACAGTGCAGTACCCGGCAGGAAGAGGTAAGGTAAAGCATTGACGATTTAGAGGACCGTTCCAGGAGGAACAACATAAAAGTTAGGGGGATCCCTGAAACCATATCTGCCATGCAGCTGCTGTCCTACACACAGGCGTTCTTCTCCACCTTGCTACCATCCCTGTCACCACAGGATCTCATTGTAGACCGCATCCATCGCATTCCCAAACCCTCTTTCCTGCTAGATAACACTCCTAGGGATGTGCTGCTCAGGATACACTTTACCATGTTAAGGAACAGATCATGGTAGCTTCCCGCAGAACCGACAACAGGCACCCTCAGTATGCTGACCTTCAACTGCTCCCAGACCTATCAAGGCACACTCTCCAACAACGCCGACACTTAGCGACCATAACTAAGGCTTTGAGGAACCACAACATCATCCACAAATGCAAGTATCCTGCCAAGCTGTCAGTCACCCATAATGGCACTGATCTCCACCCTAGATGAGGGCATAGCAGCACTACGTCAGTGGGGCATTCTACCTGACCACGCACAGCCAGATGCTCTGGTTTCAATGCCTAACCCTCTACAGGAGGACTGGCAAGTGGTCTCACGCAAACGTTCCTCTAAGACCAATGCTGGTAGAAACATGTAAGTACAACACAGTCCAAGTCAAACAGTTCTCTCCGGACACAGGGGTTCCAAGTTTTAATCCCTGTTTTCTCCCTCCAGGAATTACATAGCAGCTACGCCTGCACATGGATCAGTTCATTGATCCCTTTCTTATTGTGCGCTTTGTTCATGCACCATTAACTTTGTTATTTTTTTGCCATTTTTATTTTGTCCGATTTATGTTTGAAGCATGTAGATCAGCAATGAACTCCTATTCCAGCTTGGACACAGCCAGGACTGATATTCCCTCCCAGGATATAGACTTCGGTCACAGTAAGTACATGTGCTACATGACACAGCAGATTACTCAATACCCTTCTCATGCCAATTAACGGTTTATCTATCAATGCAAGGAGACTAAATCACCCTGCCAAAAGATTCTCCATGTGGTCTGAAGCCAAGAAACATAGGGCAGATATCCTATGTGTTCAGGAAACTCATTTCCAGGAATCCAAGGCACCAACATGCTCTCACAAAGACTACCCACATGTGTTCTTGGCCTGCACACCCGGTCATAAAAAAGGAGGAGTACTAATTGCGCTAAGGAATACCCTATCCTTCCAACTCAAGGAATCCATCCTTGACTCTAATGGTAGATATGTCATCCTGAAGGGAGATATTAATTCACACCCATATACATTGGTGTCTCTATACTCCCCTAACTCACATCAGATCCGCTTTCTCAGCAGACTACTACGAAAATTTTTATCTCAACAATATGGCAGTCTCGATGTATGCAGTGATTTTAACCTTGGTGTTGACCCAAAATTGGATACGTCTGCACAGAAATCGAATAGCTCCACACACCTGAGCAAAACGATCCACAACGCAGAACTGTTTGATGTGTGCAGATGCATTCATGCAAACTCAAGGGATTATACTTTTTCTCCAACAGGCACTGTTCTTATTCCCGCATTGACTTATTTCTAACTGATAAATGGTTACTACCAAAAATCTCTTCGGCACAGTTTTATGACATCACGTGGTCTGATCACGCGGCTATTACTATGTCTATTAACGATCAGGTTGTCTCCTCTTCCCATCCCATCTGGCGAAACAATGTTAGATTACTACAAGAACCCCAAACCTCTGAAATAATCTCCCAACACCTCAACAATTTTTTCCTACACAATGCGGATTCAGTGACGAATCCTTTCACTCTCTGGAATGCCCACAAGGCATACATGAGGGGCATACTAATTCAACTCGGCGCTAGGGAAAAGAAACGTCACACGGCCAAAGTTAACTCCATTCTCAATGACATACACAACCTAGAAACTCAAAACAAGCAGGCGCCCAATCTCACCCTTACCCGAAAAATTTCACACCTAAGAGAGTCATTGCGAGAACTACTATCCCAACAATATGACTACCACTTCAGACGCCTTAAATTGAACTCATACACCAACGCCAATAGAGCAGGCAAATATTTAGCCAATAGAATAAAGGCGGCACGCACCAAAACGAGAATTGCCCACTTGATTCACCCCACGCTAAAACATAAAATTAGCAACCCTCAAGATATTGCAAATCAATTTACCGCTTACTACGGAAATTTGTATAACATTAAGGACGACCCTTCTACCCATCAGCCCATGACGGCAAACATTCTAGACTTCCTAAAGAAATTTAATTTACCCTCTCTTTCAGAATCCCAAATTCTTTCCTTAAACTCTCAGTTCACTAACTCTGAGCTAGAAGATACAATAGCTACCCTACCTATCAGCAAGTCTCCCGGACCTGACGGGTTCTCAAATTAATACTTCAAAACTTTTAGCTCTCTTCTAGCGCCGCATATGCAAACAGTTTTTACAAAGGCTGCGGACACTGCAACGTTTTCCCCCCGAAATGCTACAAGCATTCATAGTAACCCTTCCTAAACCAGGGAAAGACCCAACTATACCCTCTAATTTTAGGCCTAGTTCCCTCCTAAATACTGATGTCAAAATTTACGCTAAACCACTTGCTAAACGACTAGCAGACTTCATTCCATCCCTTATTCAGCGTGATCAGATGGGATTTGTGAAGGGGAGACAAACCTTGGTCGCTACAAGGAGGGTCATTAATGTAATACACCATGCTGAAAAAACCCAAACGCCTTCTCTGCTGCTTTCCATAGACGCAGAGAAGGCGTTTGACAGAGTTCATTGGGAGTTCATGTCACTGACGTTGTCTAAATTTGGATTTAGAGGTCATATTTTGAATGCAATACTGGCTTTGTACTCTTGCCCTTCAGCACGGGTTTACACATCCAGTATGTTATCCATTCTCTTTCAGATAACAAATGGAACCCGCCAGGGATGCCCGCTTTCCCCAACTATCTTTAATCTTATGATTGAACCCTTGGCGGAGGCCATCAGAACACATACTGGTATAACGGGTTTCCGCTTTGGCTCTACTTCCCATGTTAGAAACCTATTCGCAGATGACGTGATCTTGCCGTTAACGAATCCACTTACCTCACTTCCTATGGCTCATGATACACTGAAATCCTTCGGAGAGGTCTCCTACTACAAGGTGAATTTCACAAAATCCCTCATTCTTAATTTGGGACTACCAACCAAAGACTGTCTCAGGTTACAACAATCACTTCCGTACTTATGGAATGATAAAGGTATATCTTAATTGGGCATTACTTTAACTAGGACCACCAGATTACTAGTTGATGCTAACCTAAAACCACTCCTAAACAAAATAGAGGTTCAAACCAGAAATATGGCCAAAAGTGAAATATCCTGAATGGGCAGACTAGCAGCATTCAAGATGCTTATATTACCACAAGTCTTATATATTTTCAGGGTGCTCCCGATCGCCATCCCACCACACTACCTGAAGGCCCTATCTACTATCCAATGGAAATTCCTGTGGGGCGCAAAGAAGGCCAGATGCTCACGTAAAAACTTAATTCCCCACAAAAGTGTAGGGGGGGTAGGACTTGTAGATTTCCACGACTATATGTGGGCAACTAGACTTGACCAGCTCAAATTCTGGTTCTCCTCCTCTGACACACCGCTATGGGTGGAAATTGAAAAATTTCTAGCCCCTATACCTGATCTACAGTCAGTCCTTCTAGGGAACAATTGGATACCCTGGGATACTAAACATATGCCCCCAACTATCACCATTTCACTTCAGGCTTGGAGATTTCTTCTGACTCGCCAACTTACTAACAGTAGTACCATAGATTTTGAAATTCCCCTTAGCTGGATTGAAGCTCACATACCAATGCTATCCTTACAAGCATTCGCCTCCCAAGGGATAAACACGGTACACAAACTTTTACAAAACAACCACCCTAAATCAGTAGACTGCTTAATAAAGGAATATAACATGCCGACTCACATGCTCTTCACATGTTTGAGAGTGGTCCACTTTCTGCGAACACACCCACCACATCCAATCCACCTTCCGATAGTGGTTTGGCAACACTTAAAGAGAGGCCCATCACACAACAAAGGCATAGCAATATACTATAATCTGCTTCAACATAAAAAGATGTTCAAAAAATTGGCGGCACATATAGAATGGGAAACAGACGTGGGATCAATAATCACGGAAGCTCAATGGAAGTTTGCGTTTAAAACTACCGGTATCCAAAACACGTCACACTGCACTAGTCATTGGGAATCAACGATCAAAATAATTAATCGTTGGCAATACACCCCCTGTAGAATTTCAAACATGTTTCCTAGTGCCTCATCTCAATGTTGGAGGGAATGTGGACATAAAGGTCATCTTATTCACATGTTCTGGGAATGCCCCAGCTTAACCAGCTTCTGGAACCAAACATTCAAACTCATATCATACATTACAGGAATAATCACACCCCCTAACCCAACGCTGGCTATCCTACACATTGGACTAGAAAAATGTCCTTACAACATGAGACAGGTGGTATCTCATATCCTATTAGCTGCTAGGACCCTAATTCTTCAGAACTGGAAAAACACTCCTGCAGTTAACGTGCACACAAACTTTAAGAGGCGTTTGGAGACATAAGGGTTTATGGGCAGTAGAAAAAAACGACAGCCTGTGCGTTCATTAACGGAGGCTGTTGAGCTGTAGAAAGAAATTTGAGAAAATTATATTTTCATCTAGTTTCTATAGGACAACTCCAGTCATCCGACTTCTAATGTACAGGTGAAGTGGTTTATTCCAAAGAAATGGCTTATTGTCTTCAGTTTATCAGCATATCTGAAGTTACTTAGAATATGCTACAATTTTTAAAACCTGCTGTACAGATGACCAAAACTGAAACTGCTAGGTAATAGAACTAATTGTAAACCCTTGACATAACTTGCTTTCACATCAGAAAAATCAGCTCAAGTTCTGCTTACTCACTCCATACAGTTATGAGTCACTGGTGTTCGGAGTTATAGTGAATGTAGTCACTCGTACTGCTCCGCCAAAGGAAAGGGAGAGGTTTCCCAATGAAAGGACAAGTTCCTGTGTGTTTCCTATGTCCAGCCTGTCCTATAGATAAGCCAATGGGATAGCCGCCATTCCAGATTCATTTTAAGGACTTTTATGTCATAAATTGAAGAAATTCAATGCACAGCAAAAAGAAGCCAGCATCTCAAGCTTAATAATTACAGGAACACTACCTTTCCTACAAGTCCACAACACAAGTACTCTTAAAGGTGACCAACTGTCCTTTTAAAGTGGTTCTAAAGGCATTTTTTCCTTAAATATAAAAGTTGTTATATGTACCTGCTTCGTGCAACAATATTGCACAGAGTGGTCGCCTACCTCCTGTTTGGCGGTCCCCCACTGGCACTGTCTACTCTTTCTTCTTCCAAGTGCCCCCTCAGCAAGCCAGGTGCTAAGGGGACACCCGTGCAGATGCACTCCCGAACTGGGCTGTGTGCGTCCACAGACACACACAGTGTCAGTAAGCCACGCCGCTGCTCCCTCTTCACAGGAGTATGACGGACAGCAGCAGGAGCATATGGCTCCTGTTGTTCTCAGTGTTTTCTGCGACTAGGAAGAGAGGAGAGTGGAGCTGCAGTTGGGACTATGCTGGAACGCTAAGAGGTGTCAGGTAAGTGTTTAGGATTTGGGAGGACAGTTAATGGGGTGTTTTTTACCATAGCGCACTAAATGCATTGAGGTAAAAACAATAAAGCCCTGTACACACGATCAGATTTCCGATGGAATCAAATCCGATGGATTTTTCCATCAGTCTTGCCTACACACCATCAGACAAATTTTTGACCGTCCCAAGCGCCGTGACGTAAAACAAGTACGACGGCACTATAAATGGGAAGTTCAAATCCAATGGCGCCACTCTTTGGGCTGCTTTTGCTGATTTCGTGTTACCGCATGTCAGTAAAAGTTTGGTGTTAGCCGATTCACGCTTTTCAGTCTCTGTGCTTTTCCGTTCGTTACAGCATGAAGAATGTGCCATCTCCATTACGAACGCTAGTTTTACCAGAACAATCGCTCCCGTCTCCTAATTCAGTCTGAGCATGCATTGGTTTTTTCTCCGATGGAGTTCCACACAGACGATCGGAATTTGCTATCGTTTTTTTTTCCTTCGGAAAAATTTAAAACATGTTCTATTTTTTTTCACAGATGGAAAAAAGTCCGATGGGGCCCACACACGATCGGTTCGTCTGATGAAAACAGTCCATCGGACTGTTTTCATCGGTAAAACCGATCGTGTGTACAGGGCTTTAGAGTTTAGAACCACTTTAAGGATTTTTTTCCCCCCAGAGGAACACTTGAAATAATTCTCAGGTCATATCGGGCCTTCGATTTCTCTCTAGATCCTGAACTGGTCGCCTGCTTGCAATCTCACTTTTATTTTTTTCTCTGGGCGTCCTCGTCAATTGACTATCTTGGAATCTGTTTTACCCCCACCTACTCCTCCCTATTAACTGCTAATTATTTTCCCTTACTTCGCTCGTTGACCACTCTCACGCAGTCTTGGCAATTCTTTATTCTGAGCAAAAAAATTGTGATTCTCATTTTAGCCAGAATCGTGCAGCTCTAGGTAGGAGTACCCAAGATGTCAGCATACCATTCTTCTCACACCTACAACTGACAGTGTGCTAATATCTGTGAATAAAGACAACACATAATAAAACTTGTGGATGCAACAACATCGGTCATAGCCTACTCACCTCAAAAAGTTGTCGGGGTCATTGTCTTATTGCTGCATTGAGATTAGGCGACCATCCACTCACAAACGGTAGAAATTCATGGAGTTTAAGACTGCAAAAGAGAAAAATTTGATTAAGCAATTCGTTTTTTTGGAAGTTCATATTACCTGTATATACGCTGCAGGTTGCAGATTCTTGAAAAAATTAAAGTAATTGTTTAGAAAAACAATTTTTGTCTTAAATAAACCCTCACTATTTTTCCAGGTATACAGCTAGATTTACCCTTTCAGGGTATGTATACATTACAATAGGGAGGTATTTGTCAATCAAGATTAGTGGAGGCTGGTGCTCGATAATTCAAACCAACGCCACCCCCCCTTCGGCGGGAGATGGACATTAACGTGGGGAACACAGGGAAACACTCCCCCTATTATAGCCCCCGGCTCCAATTACTTGCTTCAAACCCCCCCCCCCCCCATTGTAATCCATGGTCCGAAGCCCTGTATGTAGATCAGGGGGATTTACGCATGGATGGGAGGGCGGCACCCGTGCGCTCCCTAATGGACAGGCCGCCACTGATTAAGATACTGGAAGAACTAGGGCACATTTACACTGTTGCACTTTTATAGACGTGTTGCAATGCACTAAAATGCATCTGTCTAATTTTCTCATAAGAAAACAGTCTGTTCCCATTTTAGGGCTACAGCTTTTACAAACGCAACATGCACTTTTTTTTGCTGTTTTACCCTAGGCTCACATATGTGTGCTTCTGCAGGCCGCATTTGCACCCATCAAGCACATCAGAAAAATTAGGAAAAAATGTATCAGCCGCATTCCACTCTTAGCGTCTCTTGCCGTATTTATTAGTTGTCAACAAAGTGACTGAATACGACAATGTCTCCATCTGAGAACCAACCTTCCTTGAAGTTTTCACCACTCCAGACTTGCTCACAAGGAAAGGGGAAGATGCTTCTTCCCTTATCCTTCCCCTATCCTCATTAGTAGGGATGAGCTTCGTGTTCGAGTCGAACATACGTTCGACTCGAACATTGGCTGTTCGATCGTTCGACGAAGATCGAACGATTTGGGCCGTTCGCGCCAAATTCGAGTGACGCGAACGGCCCACAATGCACTACGCCATCGCAGTGTCATCCAGGCGCTGTGATTGGCCAAGCATGCACTGTGACCCCGCATGCTTGGCCAATCACAGCGCCGGCAGCGAGGAGAGCAATGATTGGCCACAGGCAGGATGCCTGTGGCCAATTATTGCTGAGGGTGTTTAGTACACGCCCCACACTATAAAAGGCCGCCAGCACGGCGGCCTAGTGTAGTGTGTTCCGGAGCAGGGATAGAGTAGCATAGGCAGGGACAGTGACTGTTATTTCTTTCTTGCTTAACCTGGATTCCTTTAGTTTAGGGAAAGAGAAGGATAGGTAGGGAGAGTGTCAGTGTGTTTTGTGCTTCTGCTATAGTGTGCTTAAAAAAAACATTTATTCTAGGGACAGAAAACTCTAGGTAGGGACAGTGTCAGTTTCTTTCACTCTGCAAGTCCTTGTTTCCAGGGACCTGTAAGGACAGTGAGTTAATTGTCCTTGTGCTATATTGTGCTTAAAAAAAACATTTATTCTAGGGACAGAAAACTCTAGGTAGGGACAGTGTCAGTTTCTTTCACTCTGCAAGTCCTTGTTTCCAGGGACCTGTAAGGACAGTGAGTTAATTGTCCTTGTGCTATATTGTGATTAAAAAAAACATTTATTCTAGGGACAGAAAACTCTAGGTAGGGACAGTGTCAGTTTCTTTCACTCTGCAAGTCCTTGTTTCCAGGGACCTGTAAGGACAGTGAGTTAATTTTCCTTGTGCTATATTGTGATTAAAAAAAACATTTTTTCTAGGGACAGAAAACTGTAGGTAGGGAGAGTGTTTTTTTTCTTTCACTCTGCAAGTCCTTGTTTCCAGGGACCTGTAAGGACAGTGAGTTAATTGTCCTTGTGCTATATTGT
The DNA here is from genome assembly GCA_029206835.1 of Rana muscosa. Taxonomy (NCBI): domain Eukaryota; kingdom Metazoa; phylum Chordata; class Amphibia; order Anura; family Ranidae; genus Rana; species Rana muscosa. The sequence continues at coordinate 326,218,777 of CM055120.1, read as the reverse complement.
GCTTAAAAAAAACATTTATTCTAGGGACAGAAAACTCTAGGTAGGGACAGTGTCAGTTTCTTTCACTCTGCAAGTCCTTGTTTCCAGGGACCTGTAAGGACAGTGAGTTAATTTTCCTTGTGCTATATTGTGATTAAAAAAAACATTTATTCTAGGGACAGAAAACTCTAGGTAGGGACAGTGTCAGTTTCTTTCACTCTGCAAGTCCTTGTTTCCAGGGACCTGTAAGGACAGTGAGTTAATTTTCCTTGTGCTATATTGTGATTAAAAAAAACATTTATTCTAGGGACAGAAAACTCTAGGTAGGGACAGTGTCAGTTTCTTTCACTCTGCAAGTCCTTGTTTCCAGGGACCTGTAAGGACAGTGAGTTAATTGTCCTTGTGCTATATTGTGATTAAAAAAAACATTTTTTCTAGGGACAGAAAACTCTAGGTAGGGAGAGTGTTTTTTTTCTTTCACTCTGCAAGTCCTTGTTTCCAGGGACCTGTAAGGACAGTGAGTTAATTGTCCTTGTGCTATATTGTGCTTAAAAAAAACATTTATTCTAGGGACAGAAAACTCTAGGTAGGGACAGTGTCAGTTTCTTTCACTCTGCAAGTCCTTGTTTCCAGGGACCTGTAAGGACAGTGAGTTAATTGTCCTTGTGCTATATTGTGATTAAAAAAAACATTTATTCTAGGGACAGAAAACTCTAGGTAGGGACAGTGTCAGTTTCTTTCACTCTGCAAGTCCTTGTTTCCAGGGACCTGTAAGGACAGTGAGTTAATTTTCCTTGTGCTATATTGTGATTAAAAAAAACATTTTTTCTAGGGACAGAAAACTGTAGGTAGGGAGAGTGTTTTTTTTCTTTCACTCTGCAAGTCCTTGTTTCCAGGGACCTGTAAGGACAGTGAGTTAATTGTCCTTGTGCTATATTGTGCTTAAAAAAAACATTTATTCTAGGGACAGAAAACTCTAGGTAGGGACAGTGTCAGTTTCTTTCACTCTGCAAGTCCTTGTTTCCAGGGACCTGTAAGGACAGTGAGTTAATTTTCCTTGTGCTATATTGTGATTAAAAAAAACATTTTTTCTAGGGACAGAAAACTCTAGGTAGGGAGAGTGTTTTTTTTCTTTCACTCTGCAAGTCCTTGTTTCCAGGGACCTGTAAGGACAGTGAGTTAATTTTCCTTGTGCTATATTGTGATTAAAAAAAACATTTTTTCTAGGGACAGAAAACTCTAGGTAGGGAGAGTGTTTTTTTTCTTTCACTCTGCAAGTCCTTGTTTCCAGGGACCTGTAAGGACAGTGAGTTAATTGTCCTTGTGCTATATTGTGCTTAAAAAAAACATTTATTCTAGGGACAGAAAACTCTAGGTAGGGACAGTGTCAGTTTCTTTCACTCTGCAAGTCCTTGTTTCCAGGGACCTGTAAGGACAGTGAGTTAATTGTCCTTGTGCTATATTGTGATTAAAAAAAACATTTATTCTAGGGACAGAAAACTCTAGGTAGGGACAGTGTCAGTTTCTTTCACTCTGCAAGTCCTTGTTTCCAGGGACCTGTAAGGACAGTGAGTTAATTTTCCTTGTGCTATATTGTGATTAAAAAAAACATTTTTTCTAGGGACAGAAAACTGTAGGTAGGGAGAGTGTTTTTTTTCTTTCACTCTGCAAGTCCTTGTTTCCAGGGACCTGTAAGGACAGTGAGTTAATTGTCCTTGTGCTATATTGTGCTTAAAAAAAACATTTATTCTAGGGACAGAAAACTCTAGGTAGGGACAGTGTCAGTTTCTTTCACTCTGCAAGTCCTTGTTTCCAGGGACCTGTAAGGACAGTGAGTTAATTTTCCTTGTGCTATATTGTGATTAAAAAAAACATTTTTTCTAGGGACAGAAAACTGTAGGTAGGGAGAGTGTTTTTTTTCTTTCACTCTGCAAGTCCTTGTTTCCAGGGACCTGTAAGGACAGTGAGTTAATTTTCCTTGTGCTATATTGTGATTAAAAAAAACATTTTTTCTAGGGACAGAAAACTCTAGGTAGGGAGAGTGTTTTTTTTCTTTCACTCTGCAAGTCCTTGTTTCCAGGGACCTGTAAGGACAGTGAGTTAATTTTCCTTGTGCTATATTGTGATTAAAAAAAACATTTTTTCTAGGGACAGAAAACTCTAGGTAGGGAGAGTGTTTTTTTTCTTTCACTCTGCAAGTCCTTGTTTCCAGGGACCTGTAAGGACAGTGAGTTAATTGTCCTTGTGCTATATTGTGCTTAAAAAAAACATTTATTCTAGGGACAGAAAACTCTAGGTAGGGACAGTGTCAGTTTCTTTCACTCTGCAAGTCCTTGTTTCCAGGGACCTGTAAGGACAGTGAGTTAATTTTCCTTGTGCTATATTGTGATTAAAAAAAACATTTTTTCTAGGGACAGAAAACTGTAGGTAGGGAGAGTGTTTTTTTTCTTTCACTCTGCAAGTCCTTGTTTCCAGGGACCTGTAAGGACAGTGAGTTAATTTTCCTTGTGCTATATTGTGATTAAAAAAAACATTTTTTCTAGGGACAGAAAACTCTAGGTAGGGAGAGTGTTTTTTTTCTTTCACTCTGCAAGTCCTTGTTTCCAGGGACCTGTAAGGACAGTGAGTTAATTTTCCTTGTGCTATATTGTGATTAAAAAAAACATTTTTTCTAGGGACAGAAAACTCTAGGTAGGGAGAGTGTTTTTTTTTTTTCACTCTGCAAGTCCTTGTTTCCAGGGACCTGTAAGGACAGTGAGTTAATTGTCCTTGTGCTATATTGTGCTTAAAAAAAACATTTATTCTAGGGACAGAAAACTCTAGGTAGGGACAGTGTCAGTTTCTTTCACTCTGCAAGTCCTTGTTTCCAGGGACCTGGAGAGACATTGAGTGAATTGTCCTTGTGCTATATTGTGATTAAAAAAAACATTTATTCTAGGGACAGAAAACTCTAGGTAGGGACAGTGTCAGTTTCTTTCACTGTGAAAGTCCTTGTTTCAAGGGACAGAGAAGGACACCTGAAGGTAGCCCTTATTGCTTTTTTCCCATCTCCCTGCAGGCCATCTATTAGAATGTCTGGAAGGCAAACAAGGAGAGGCAGACAGTCAGGAGGCAATAAAAGAGGGCAAGCAGGCTCTGTGTCTGGGGGCAACAGTGCTGGTCGTGGACGCGGTGCATTGTCATCAGCACATGGCCATGGGACACGCTTGTCCTTCTTTTCGGCAGCTGGACATGTTGAGCCACATCATGCCGAAGACTTGGTAGAGTGGATGACCAAGCCCTCCTCCTCCTCCTCATCCTCTCTCACCCAGGCTCAGGGTACTGGAAAAGCAGCTGCCAAAGCGTCGTCTTCCCTGGTATCAATGTCAGACAAATCATCAGTCACTCCTTCCCTAGACCCACCATGTCCTCCTCCTGAGGAGTCCCCCGAACTGTTTCAGCACAGTGTTGGGTACATGCTCCAGGAGGATGCCCAGCGTTTCGAAGGGTCTGATGATGAAACCCAGCTAGAGGAAGGCAGTAGCGTGAGAGCAGACAGAGGGGATGCTCAAGAAGGACACCAATCTGGCAGTCATGTTCCAGCAGCTGCAGCATACTGCCAGATTGGCTCCAGTGATGAGGAGGGAGGGGATGATGAGGTCAATGACTCCACGTGGGTGCCTAATAGGAGAGAGGAGGAGGAGGAGGATGAGGAGGAGGCACATCTCCAACGAGGCAGGATGCCCTTTGGTGGCCAGCGTAAGGGCAGTACACCGACGGAATCACACCGCAGAGCTCCGCCTGTGCAGGGCGCTGCCTCTGCCCGTCATTCAAAAAGTTCTTTGGTGTGGGCCTTTTTTGAGGCTAGTGCATCAGATCGCACAGCTGCTGTTTGCAACATATGTCTCAAGCGTATATCGCGTGGCCAAAACATCAGCCGCTTGGGTACCACATGCCTGACCAGACATATGTTGACCTGCCATGCAGCTCGTTGGCAAGCCTACCTCAAAGACCCACACCAAAGAACCAAGCGGACCTCTCCTTGCACCGCATCAGCTGGGATCTCCAACCCTACTATAACTTCAGTCCTCTCTGAAACATGCACTGAGAGGAATGAAGGTGTAGAATTAGGTGTGTCACAGCCAAGTACTTGCGCCCACTCTGCTAGCAGTACACCGACGTCCGATTCTAGCAGGCAAATTTCCCTGCCCCAGCTGCTGGACCGTCGAAAGAAGTTCACTCCCAGCCATCCACATGCCCAGCGGTTGAATGCTAGCTTGGCTAAATTGCTAGCGCTTCAACTGCTGCCTTTTCAGTTGGTAGACTCGGCCCCCTTCCGTGAGTTTGTGCAATGTGCGGTTCCTCAGTGGCAGGTTCCCAAACGCCACTTTTTCTCACGGAAGGCTATTCCGGCTCTCTACCGGCATGTGGAAGGCAATGTCTTGGCCTCGCTGGACAGGGCGGTCAGCGGTAAGGTGCATATTACCGCTGACTCATGGTCCAGCAGGCATGGACAGGGACGTTACCTTTCTTTCACGGCCCATTGGGTCACTCTTTTGGCAGCTGGGAAGGATTCAGGACAAGGTGCAGTAGTGTTGGAGGTTGTCCCACCGCCACGCCTCCAAAATGCTACTACTGGTTGTGACACACCTCTCTCCTCCACCCCCTCCTCTTCTTCTTCCTCCATGGCCTCTTCCTGTGGTTTGTCCTATGAACCAGCGGTGCTCCGTAGCCGTTCACGGGGCTACGCAAGTACGCAGGCAAAAAGATGCCATGCCGTGCTTGCGCTGGTGTGTTTGGGGGACAGAAGCCACACTGGGGCAGAGGTCCTGTCTGCTCTGCAGGGCCAGGCCGAGAGGTGGTTGACGCCACGCCAGCTTAAGCCAGGAATGGTGGTTTGCGACAATGGCACCAACCTCCTCTCCGCCCTCCGACAGGGACAACTGACCCATGTGCCCTGTGTGGCTCACGTCCTTAACCTGGTGGTGCAGCGCTTCTTGGGCAGGTACCCGGGCTTACAGGATGTCCTGAGGCAGGCCAGGAAAGTCTGTGTGCATTTCCGCAGATCTTATAATGCCAGTGCTCGCCTGGCTGAGCTGCAAAAGGAGTTGAACCTGCCCAAGAACCGCCTTATATGTGACATGCCCACCAGGTGGAACTCAACGTTGGCCATGCTGCAGCGGCTGCACACGCAGCAGAGGGCCATCAATGAGTACCTGTGCGACTACGGCACCAGGACAGGGTCAGGGGAGCTTGGTTTTTTTTCTCCACGCCAGTGGGGCATGATCAGGGATGCATGCACTGTCCTGGCACCATTTGAGGAGGCCACGAGGATGGTGAGCAGTGACAGTGCATGCATCAGTGACACTGTACCTCTTGTCCACCTGTTGGAGCACACGCTGCGTGGAATAATGGACAGGGCACTTGAGGCAGAACAGAGGCAGGAAGAGGAGGACTTCCTTGCCTCTCAAGGCCCCCTTTACCCAGACAGTGTTCCTTCTGTCCCACCCATCGCACAGGAAGAGGAGGAGGAGGAGGAGGAGGAGGAGGAGGAGGAGGATTGTGTCAGCATGGAGGTGGAGGCTGGCACTCAGCATCATCAGCAGCAGTCTTTTAGGGATGATTTACAGTCCCAAGAAACCAGTGGACTTGTACGTGGCTGGGAGGAGGTGGCTGCGGATCATGTCGTCCTTAGTGACCCAGAGGACTCCGGAGCGAATGCCTCAGCAAACCTACGCTGCATGGCCTCCCTGATCCTGCAAAGTCTGCGGAAGGATCCTCGTATTCTTCGGATCAAGGAGAGGGACCATTACTGGCTGGCCACTCTCCTTGATCCACGGTACAAGGGTAAGGTTGCGGACCTTATGTTACCGTCGCAGAGGGAGCAGAGGATGAGACAACTCCGGGAGGCCTTGCAGAAAGGTCTGTGCAACGCGTTCCCAGAGACTGGGAGGTTGCAAACTCCTGGTCCTGGACAACGAGTTGCTGAGGCTTCGGCCAGTCAAAGAAGGAGCGGTGGGGAAGGTGGCCGTCTGACCGATGCGTTCAGACAATTCTTTAGTCCGCAGCCCCAAAGTATGATCGGTTCCAGCAACCATCGCCAGCGTCTGATAAACATGGTGCAGGAATATCTAGGGGCAAGGTCAGACTTGGACACCTTCCCCACCGAAAATCCTCTGGCTTACTGGGTCTTGAGGATGGATCACTGGCCAGAGCTTGCACAGTATGCAATTGAGCTACTGGCCTGTCCTGCATCCAGCGTTCTTTCGGAACGCACATTCAGTGCTGCTGGAGGATTTGTCACGGATCACAGGGTGCGCCTGTCCACCGACTCGGTTGATCGACTGACTTTCATCAAGATGAACCAGTCTTGGATCACCACCAGCTACCACACACCTGATGCTGATATAACAGACTAATTGATTTTAAAATGTCACATCCCTTCAAGACTGATGCTGATGCTGAGTGCCTGTGCTGTTATGTTGACTGGCTATCCTCCTCCTCCGAGTCCTCAATGATACGATTGATGATGATAGCTTGGAAGATCATTTTTGTTTATGGGTGCCGCCACCAGTGCCTAACGCCCAATTTTTCAGCCCCTGTTTAACAGGGGCGTGTAATTACAATTTTTGAAGCAATACTTTGCAACAGGGCTCATTGCTGTGCTCCAAGTACAGTATCTGTGAGGAGTTGCAGTGTTGTGCCACCAGTGCCTAAGGCCCAATTTTTCAGCCCCTGTTTAACAGGGGCGTGTCATTACAATTTTTGAAGCAATACTTTGCAACAGGGCTCATTGCTGTGCTCCAAGTACAGTATCTGTGAAGGGTTGCAGTGTTGTGCCACCAGTGCCTAAGGCCCAATTTTTCAGCCCCTGTTCAACAGGGGCATGTAATTACAATTCTTGATCTAATAATTCACAGCAGGGCCCATTGCTGCACCCACCAAGAGTAACTGTCAGGGCTTACAGTGTTGTGGCACCAGCACCACCATCAAAGGCCCAATTTTTACTACCACTGTTCAACAATTATATGTAATTAAAATTCCTGATATAATAGTTGACAGCAGGGCGTTCCAGCACCAACCAAGAGTAACTGTGAGTGCTTACAGTGTTGTGCCAACACCAACAACTAAGGGGCCTATTTCTGCAGAGTATATACGGCAGGTCCCTACTTTCAAACATCCAACTTACAAACGACTCCTACTTGCAAACGCAAGAAGACAACAGGAAGTGAGAGGAAATCTACCACTAGGAAGGAAAATTCTCTCCTGTAAGAATAAATATGGGAGAAAGGTGTCTCCTCTGTACTGATGCTTTATCAGCAATCCTTGTTTCAAGAAAAACACCACATTTCAAAAACAGTTGTCATTAGGACGGAAAGTGAGGTGAAATGTTCTGAACAGGGGCACAGACAGCAAAACAAATGTTACAGGGGTGATAACCCTTACCTATGTTTTCCAAAAAGTTTAAAAATAGATTTTTGGTCTGGAGCTACACTTCAACAATGTACCTGTTCAAAATTACAAACAGATTCTACATAAGAACAAACCTACAGTCCCTGTCTTGTATGCACCGCCTGTATACGGCTGTTCAGAGTATATAGGGCCTTTTTTATTTTATGTGCGGGGTTCCCCTTAATATCCATACAAGACCCAAAGGGGCTGGTAATGGGCTGGGGTAGGGGGGGGGGGTCATGGGGTAGCTATGCCATTTTTCTTAAAGATTTTCATCCATATTACCGGGACCAGACATTACATTAAAGCCGCAAGCAGTTTTAAATGGCTTTTTTTTCCTTTAGAAGTGTCATTTTGTGCAGGGACAGTTCTAAACACGGGAAACACGTGGCACTTCACAGGCATACTTTAGACACCCCCCAGGTACGATATTTAAAGGAATATTTGACTTTTTTTTTTTCACTTTATGCATCATTAAAATGACTGCTCCCGGAAAACGACCGTTTTTAAAACTTATTTTTGCATTGATACATGTCCCCTGGTGCAGAACCCGGGTTCCCAAACCCTTTTTAGGACAATAACATGCATAATAGTTTTTATAATTAGCACTTTAGAATTCGAACGTTCGCATCCATTGTATTTAATAGGGTTCTAATGTTCGTTCGAACTTTCGGTCCGTTCGCGGGTTCTGGTGCGAACCGAACCCGGGGGTGTTCGGCTCATCACTACTCATTAGCAAGCCTGGAGTCGGAAGGTTCATTCCCAGGTAGAACCATTATTGAATTCAGTCACTAATACTTAAAAATTAAAAAAAATCCCAGCGCTTAGTGTACTAAAGCTCTAGCTGCTGCACCTTAAAGTGGAAGTAAACCCATCCATAAAACAGTTTCATTTACGGCACGTGCCGGAAATGTAACACTCCCATTGGTTGTGCTGTCAACCAAATTGTCAAACTATCCAATGGCTGGTGTCATAAATGATCACATGTGCAGCATCATGACAGTTGTAGAATAAACAGAGCCAAAGATGGCAGCTTCCTTGGCTGAATACGATAGCGGGGTTTACTTACACTTTAACAATCTGAACACATGTGAACACGTTGTACTAACTTTTTTCTCATATTTCTGATGGAGGGTGGAGATGGACTACAGTGGTCGACCCCAAATCGTACATGTACAGAAGGGACAAGTCTTGAGCAGAGCTGTGGATTTGGGTAGGTTTATGTTTAAATCCATAATGCATAACACGGCAAAAATTATTTTTGTGCTCACCTAAGTACAGAAGAACAATATTTGGGAATTTTTCAGGCATATCATAATTAAAAAATAATAAATAGGTAAACTCAATAATATTAATCGTTACAGAAAATCTTTAAAATATACACAATGAAATCATGTAGGCTGACAGTGTCACACAGTAACTTACACTCACTGGCCACTTTATTAGGTACACTTCAATTGCTTGGTAACACAAATTGCTAATCAGCCAGTCACATGGCAGTAACTCAATGCATTTAGGCATCTAGACGTGGTGAAGACGACTTGCTGAAGTTCAAACCGAGCATCAGAATGGGAAAAAATAGAGATTTAAGGGACTTTGAACATGGCATGGTTGGTGCCAGACTGGCTGGTCGGAGTATTTAAAAAACTACTGATCTACTGGTATTTTCACGCACAACCATCTCTCTGGTTTACAGAGAATGGTTCGAAAAAGAGAAAATATCCAGTGAGCGAGAGTTGTGTGGAGTAAAATGCCTCGTTCATGTCAGGAGGTCAGAGTAGAATTGGCAGACTGGTTCGAAATGATAGAAAGGAAAGATTTACTCAAATAACCACTCGTTACAACCAAGGTATGCAGAATACCGTCTCTGAACGCACAACACATCGAATCTTGAAGCAGATGGGCTACAGCAGCAGAAGACCACACTGGGTGAAACTTCTGTCAGCTAAGAACGGGAAACTGAGGCTACAATTCGCACAGGATCACCAAAATTGGACAATAGAAAATCGGAAAAAGATTTCCTGGTCTGTTGATTCTTGATTTCAGCTGTGACATACAGATGGTAGGGTCAGAATTTGGTGTAAACATGAAAGCATGGATCCATCCTTCCTTGTATCAACGGTTCAGGCTGGTGGTGTAATGGTGTGGGGGATATTTTCTTAGCACACTTTGGGCCCCTAAGTACCAATTGAGCATTGTTTAAACGCCACGGCCTACCTGAGTATTGTTGCTGACCATGTCCATCCCTTTATGACTACAGTGTACCCATCTTCTGATAAGGAGATAATGCAGGATAATGCACCATGTCACAAAGCTCAAACTGGCTCACCACTGTTTTTTTGAACATGACAATGAGGTCTGTGACGGGAGGGCCCGTGGAACCCAGAATCCCTTGGAAAGTATAGGATACTCTTGTTTCAGCTCCCCATGCACCTCTTATGTCTATCTCGCCCTGTGCCAGGATGGCACAGGGTGACTGAGAAAATATGTCTTGGATTACTTAAAATGGGACAGTTATATTTATCCACAATATCTCCCAGGATATGTAAAGACTATTCTTGGTTTGTTTGATTCTGAACTCAACATGTTAATTGAAAGAACTGATCACATTGGCCTCTGTACAATGTAGAAGACGAGCTATTGTGTGAAGATGTCCTGTGTTTGTACTTATGATAATGTATCATGTGCTGTGTGAAGCTCGGTGACAACAAGTCTGACCTGTACTGAAATCCTGATTTATCATAACAATGACCAGGCTACTTGAAGGGATTAGTTAATTAGCTCATGTTAATTAGGTTTCTGTTTACAAGTGTATTATTAGAGAAATATGAGCAGGAGGGGGGGACCTCCTCCTCTTTTAACTGTATATAAGACTTGTATTTTGGTTCTAATAAACAGTCCATGTTCAGCAGACAAACAAGTATCGTCTTGTTGTGTACTTGTGAGCAGCTGGAATATCTGATATCTATATCCAGACTAATAGGAAGCGTTATATGACTAAAGCACTCAAGCGGAGTGTGGGACGTTTCGTTACATTGGTGGCAAGCAGTGGGATGCTTCCTGCAGTCTGGGACATTCAAACCTCCACCTGGATCCAAGATCAGGATAAGCAGACTTTGGTCACCCCAGCGGAGATATGGACCTGGCACCAGTGTTCCCGGGGCTGCTGCAGATCGTCCTTTCAGCATACACCAGGACTGTGTCGGAGGATGAATACCTGGAGGTCAGGCAGCTGATTCGGGTGGAGCTCTGGATTGGAGCCCTCCAGCTTGCTTGTATAAAAACAGGGCAAGTGCTTTCCAACACCAGAACAATGGGCCCTCACGTCACAAGGTCACTATACTCCAATGGCCTCCACAGTCACCAGATCTTAATCCAATAGAACACCTTTGGGATGTGGTGGAACAGGGGATTTGCATCATGGATGTGCAGCTGACAAATTTGCAGCAACTGTGTGATGCTATCATGTCAATATGGACCAAAATCTCTGAGGAATGTTTCCAACACCTTGTTGAATCTATGCCATGAAGAATAAGGGCACTTATTCCGCTATTTTAAGTGGCGCCTTACTGGCTTTTCGGCCTGAATTATATCTCCATTATGCCACATATTACATAGTGTAGTAGATTACAAAAATAATTTAATGTACAGTATGTGGAATGCTCCCAACATGTTTTGAATACTTATGCAGGGGATGTAAATTATTCATATCTACTGTATAAAAAATTTGTGCACATGCATAGATCTAAATGGACCCTAAGGCATTTATTGAATGCAAAAGATATGCAACAGTTTTGAGTATATTTGTGTATATATGCCTGCAGTCTAGGTAAGCTGAGTTCTAAAGATCTGAAAGAATTTGAGTTTAAATCAGCTTTAAACACAGACCTAAAAAGTGGTCAGATGTATAGGTTATATTGGCCCAGTGCTCCTTTTAAAAAGCAAACGCAGTAACAGCGAATTTACGAATCAAGCCGCAATCTCATCAAAAATCCATCTTGCCGAAAATCTGCTTGGCCAGGAACTTTGATTATTTTCCCTAGATGACACTTCAATCTTTTAAGCAAGGGCTTAGACTATTCATTCATACAACATTATTGTAACATGTGGGGCTTATGATCACCCCCAGTGGTATTTGTGCACGTGTGCATTTAATTGTGTTAGCATGCATGTGTAGTTTGGCAAACGTACATTGTGGACATATTTTGGGTTGTTTTCTTGAAATTCATTCAAAAGGATTAGATGGGGAAATTACTGTATTTGTTTCTACTAGCACTAAACAGAAATGTAGCCTTACTAACTTGAAGCTTTGTATTTGGCAAATTTAAAGGATTTTAATGTCATCGCTTATAAATCTATATATTTTATTTTAGACCTTGAAGAATGTTACAGTGCATCTGGAAAATATTCACAGCGCTTCACTTTTTCCACATTTTGTTATGTTACAGCCTTATTACAAATTGGAATAAATTCATTATTTTCCTCAAAATTCTACAAACAATATTCCATAACGACAATGTGAAAGAAGTTCGTTTGAAAAGTTTGCAAATTTATTAAAAATAAAAAACAAAACAAAATCACATGTACGTAGAAGTACAGCCTTTGACATGACTCTTAAAATTAAGCTCAGGTGTATCCTGTTCACACTGATCATCCTTGAGAGGTTTCTACAACTTGACTGGAGTCCATCTGTGGTAAATTCAGTTGATTGGACATCATTTGGAAAGGCACACACCTGTCTATATAATGTCCCACAGTTAACAGTGCATGTCAGAGCACAAACCAGCCAAGAAGTCCAAAGAATTGTCTTTAGACCTCCCAGACAGGATTGTACCAAGGCACAGATCTGGGGAAGGGTACAGACAAATTTCTGAAGCATTGAAGGTTCCAATGAGCACAGTGGCCTCCATCATCTGTAAATGGAAAAAGTTTGCCACCACCTGGACTCTTCCTAGAGCGGGCCACCCGGCCAAACTGAGTGATCGGGCGAGAACGGCCTTAGTCAGGAAGGTGATCAAGAACCCGATGGTCACTCTGACAGAGCTCCAGTGTTTTTCTGTGGAGAGAGGAAAAACTTCCAGAAGAACAACCATCTCTGCAGCACTCCACCAATCAGGCCAGACGGAAGCTACTCCTAAGTAAAAGGCAGAGAAACATTCTCTGGTCTGATGAAACAAAGATTGACCTCTTTGGCCTGAATGACAAGCATCATGTCTGGAGAAAACCAGGCACTGCTCATCACCTGGCCAAGACCATCTCTACAGTGAAGCATGGTGGTGGCAGCATCATGCTGTGGGGATGTTTTTCAGTGGCAGGAACTGGGAGACTAGTCAGGATCGAGAGAAAGATGAATGCAGCAATGTACAGAGACATCCTTGATAAAAACCTGCTCCAGAGTGCTCTGGACCTCAGACTAGAGTGAAGGTTCATCTTCCAACAGGACAATGACCCTAAACACACAACAAAGATAATAAAGGAGTGGCTAAGGGACAACTCTGTGAATGTCCTTGAGTGGCCCAGCCAGACAAGGACTTGAACCCGATTAAACATCTCTGGAGAGATCTGAAAATGGCTGTGCACCAACGCTCCCCATCCAACCTGATGGAACTTGAGAGGTCCTGCGAAGAAGAATGGGACAAACTGCCCAAAAATAGGTGTGCCGAGCTTGTAGCATCATACTCAAAAAGACTTGAGGCTGTAATTGGTGCCAAAGGTGCTTCAACAAAGTACTGAACAAAGGCTGTGAATACATTTATACATGGATTTTTTTTCTTTTTTTTTTTATAAATTTGCAAAGATTTTAAACAAACTTCTTTCACATTGTCATTATGGAGTATTGTTTGTAGTATTTTGAAGAAAATACATTTAATCAATTTTGGAATAATGCTGTAACATAACAAAATGTGGAAAAAGTGAAGCGCTGAGAGCACTTTCCGGATGCACTGTACAAGAGGAGGTAACTCAGGAACATAATCAGGAATATGGAGAGGGATCTCCCACTGTTGGAGAATCAAAAGGTATATAAGAAGCAAGGGATTGAATTAGCCCACAAGACATCACTTATGACTCAGCTTTGGGTGGATTTACCCTTACATTTTTTTTAGATAAATTCAGATTTAAAATTTTTAGAAATAAAAAAAAAATGTACTGTATATCTGCTGTTCAAAGGTCAATAAGTGACCTATTTAAAATAGGAAAGAGCTCCTTATTCATAAACTGTGTTTGTACAACAAACAGCCGTATACATTTTGCTGAGTTTCAGATGGTTTAATTGCTGTTGGCAAGGGCTGAAAAGAATATAAAATTGTGTATAGGAACTGGGATCTGGGAAGGGCCTGGATGCTTAGACAGTTAATTGAGATTCAACACATTTCCACTTGGGATACCGTCTATGTAAACTCCTGAGCTTACATGTCTACACAACGCATCAACTCCACCCTGCTGCATTAATAAGGATGAATGAAAGATACTTTAGTATTAAATAATGCTTGTGTTCTTACTCATGTCTAATAAGTTAACTAGATATTCATTGTTTTTTATTTATTTTTTGTAATTAACACTATACTCAAAAACTGATTCAGAGTTCTAGCGCTCATTGATCACTGCTGCTCTACTACCTCGCTCCCAGGCAATGTCAGCCTAATTTGAGATATCAGCTGACATGGAGATGACAATGGAATCATATTCAACTTCAATAAATTATGGGAGGTTAGAAACGTATGCCCTGTACACACGATCGGATTTCCGATGGAATAAAATCCGATGGAATTTTCCGTCGGAATTCCGATGAAGCTGACTTCCATCAGTCTTGCATACACACCATCAGACAAAATTCAGACCGTCCAAAACGCTGTGACGTACAACACGTATGACGGCACTATAAATGGGAAGTTCAAATCCAATTGCGCCACCCTTTGGGCTGCTTTTGCTGATTTTGTGTTACCGCGTGTTAGTAAAAGTTTGGTGTTAGCCGATTCACGCTTTTCAGTCCGTTACAGCATGACGAATGTGCTATCCCCATTACGAACGCTAGTTTTACTAGAACAAGCTCTCCCGTCTTCTAATTTAGTCTGAGCATGTGTGGATTTTTCTTTGATGGAGTTCCACACAGACGATCATGAAAATTTAAAACAGGTTCTATTTTTTTACACTAATGGAAAAAAGTCAGATAGGGCCCACACAAACGATCGTGTGTACAGGGCATTAGAGTTTTACAAATTCCTTTGACCCTGTTGGGTAGATGTAGTGATTGGAGAGAAATCCATTTATTTCCATTCGAGGAAGTAAAACAGAAACCAGTATAAACAATAGGTTGGATTCAAATTATCAGTAAATTAATCAGACTGCAATAAGGTACAGTGGATCTAGTAAGGCCCCTCTCGCTCTCCCTTTAGGGGTGTCCCTCAAACAGGGGGCCCAGATTTTAAAGTATAAAGAGGATTTTTTCATCATTATGGTTAAAATGACTTCATTCTGATGGAAGATCAATGGTAGCAGTTTTCGGTGAAGAGCAGTTGACAGACAATCATGTCCTACATAAAGTCGACCCCAAAAAGTACCACTCTATATAACACTAACTCCACCTAAAAACTGTCACCCAGAAAAAAATTGATAAAAAAAAAACATTTGAAGCAAGTCCCCTAGTTATATTGTCGGGATACTTCTTTATGTAGTCCTCATATCCCTTTCCCTTAATTTTTTAGGGTCTCCTCAATCCTCACCCAACTAGCTCTGCTACAAAGTCCTTCTCCTTGATCCAGAATTCGGGTGATGATTTGAGCAGGACTCAAAGATCTTACAGAAACACGATTGAGGAACAAAAAAAAAAAAGCAAAAATGTTTTCTGCCCAGCGAAGTGCTTTAACTTAATTTAACCCCTTGTTAGTATATTAAGGCTTTTGTGCTAGGACCGCTTAAATTGAAGCCCAACCAAAAGTAAAAATGCTTTAGTCCTTGCTGCTCAGAGGGTACCACAATGCACATGTGTGTAACATTGTGAACATGCGCAGAAGTATAGGCTTTGACTATGCCTATGACGGTGTATGCAGTTTCATACACTGATGGTTGTGAACAGAGATTGCAGAAAAACCTGTACATATGCGGACTAATTTGCAGCATGGCGAGCAGGTCTTTTGGAGCTCATGGTTTGTTTGGCACATTTGCATTTCATAGCAGTTTAATTTTAACACACACTTTCTGTACTGCACCTTTTTCAGATTACAAGGCAACAAAGAGCAATATTTGGATGTTTTAAGGCCAATACAAACAGGGACCGTAGCCTATGCACTAATCATGAGTTTAAGCTTTAGAATCTCAGTAAGGGAATAGTGATTGCTGAGTGCGTCTAATTCTGCTTGCTCATGGGAACCCAAAGTAAAAGTATACCAACTTTCTTTATAGTTACATTTCCTTTTATTAAATCAACCTCAATGTGTGTTAAAGCCGAATCCCTGTCTAGCACCCTCTCCTCGCCTACCAGCAACCACCACCTCTTGAGCTCCCCGTGCACTGCTTTTTAAATTTTAATACATACCTTTATTCAGGTGTCCTCCACCCATTCACATGACAAACAGACTTTTCTTCTTCCTTTTTGTCCTTTAGCAGTGGCTGATCCTGGATGTTTCAGAGATTGCTGCTAATGTACAGTATTTATGTCAGCGCAGCAGTTTCCTGTGAGCATAGGTTGGCTTGATGACGCACCCAGAGAAGGTGTGTCTATGACAACCTGGGTTCATAGAAAGTGTAATTCAACCCATGGTAGTACCGGTGCTGAACAACAAAGGAGGACTCGGATGGCAGCCCTGGAGGGTGTCCTGGAGGGAAAGAAGTCCAGGGATAGCCAATGTTACCTCAAGGGAATATCAACACCAGAGGCTTACCAGAATGCTGGCGATCCCCTTATTTAGGGTGGTCAAAAACCGCTCAACCAGTAAGGATAAATCCCTCAGTAAAAACATGGACAAAAAACATGGACAACCGCTTGGGTAATTTCTGGTGACAATCCAAAGGATTCTGACCCGCAATCAATAGAACACATCGGCTATCCCTGGACTTCCTGGACTTACAGCACAGAACTTATGCTGACTTTCTTTCTTTCTCTTATCACTCCATGGTTTTGAGGTGTATTTATTCACACATTTCACTGTGTGCTTTTTGGACTTTTATGAACTTTATTTATTTTCACATTTATTCATCGTTTATCAGGAATGTCACTTATTCATTTTGTTTCAAATCTGTCATATGCGCTGCACGTTTTTATTGGTATTATATGTGCCTGGTATCAAAGGTATAGTGGTTAGCAGATTTTTCTTTGTTTTTCTTTGATTTTTCTTTGTTTTTCACTAGCGCAGATTTTTTATTTGTTTTTCTACTTATACTTTCTGCTTGCAGTGCTATACTGCAATGTACTAAATTTCATTCATGTTTCATGTATAGGAGGACTGAATTCCTGTTTTATCTATAAGAGGACTCTGAATTATTATTTTTTCGCCTCTAAAAATTCAGTCTATCACTGCAGGTAACACCATAGAACCTATTCAAAACTCCAAAACTTCTTAGCAGATGGGGCAAAATGGAACCATTCCCCAAATTGTTTTCCTTGAAGCTCAGCCAAAATAAATTTGGCAAAATTATAACAAGCAACAAAATGTTTTAACAATTAAAGCAATGTTTCCAGTCTTTTCAAGCTGTAATGCTTCTGCAAAGAAAAATACGTTTTTTTTTTTGCTTTAATAAAAACATCAACCTGTATAAACATGAAACATAAGACTTTACCCAGCACCTTGAATAAACTGTAGGCAAAAGGTAACATCCAAAAATAAATTTAAAGGGCTAATTATTATAATAGATGATTGTGAATTAAGATCTTCTGCAGATGTTTGAGCTGGCGTTACAAGCTTTAACCAACAGCAAGTCAAATTTAAGCTTGAGATATTTGATTTAGCAAAGCTGAAAAAAAAAAAGCCTATATATTTATATATTTTTGTTGGGTGCAACAGGCATATTTTTCCATGCCGGGCAAAGAATTATGGGCCGCATCTGTTAGCCATTCCTTCATAAATAAGATTTTTGTTCATAGCTCAAGATTTTATTGCCCCAGAAGTAAAAATAAAATAAAAAAATAAAGACCCAGCACAAACATTAGCCAGTAAGAGTCACTTAGGGGAGCAGGACATTAAGCGGTAGCAGCGGGAAGAAAAGGACAGCTAAGATTTAGCAAATATTCCACAATTTGTCATCAGGGAAAGGTAAAAGAGGAAGAATTCAGAAACTTTCTATTTAGGTTCATAAAACTCAATATAGTCTCTGATTATTCTAAAAAAAATTTAACAAAATTAATAATTACAAAATATGTTTCCTATAGATTAAAAGGAAACTAGAACTCTATTCATTTCTCTTTTTCTTTTTTTTTTTTTTTTGTTACAGATCTAGATGTCAGGAACCTTGTAAGGTTTTAAAAAACCTTATTGCCAAGTATACTTCGTAAATAATAGATACATGAGAGAAGCTATACTGGTTTATTACATAGACAATTTCCACTTTCTGTCCAGTAGTGCTGCATGTACCTAACTTAGCCTTCTCAACATTTTTATTATGAAGGAACCCTTTAAATAACTTTAAGGTCTCAGGGAATCCCTGCTAATAATTACTATATCTACAGCTTTTGGTACATTAGCATGAAGAGTAAACTGACATGTAAGAATAAATAAAATAATAAGTAATGTGGCGTATGTAGCAAATGGCCATGTGACCTCACATTGGTTCTCAGTGGAGAAATGCCCTCCTACATTGGTGGTCAGTGTAATGACCTCTAAAGCCCTGTACACACGATCGGATTTCCTATGGATTTTAAACCAATGGATTTTTCCATTGGAAATCCGATGAAGCTGACTTCCATCAGTCTTGCCTACACACCATCAGTCAAAAAACCGATCGTCCCAAACGCTGTGACGTAAAACACTCTGACGAGCCAAGAAAAATGAAGTTATATGCTTCTGAGCATGCATCGACTTGATTCTGAGCATGCATGGGTTTTTTATCCGATGGAGTTCCCCACAGACGATAGTAATTTGCTATCGTTTTTTTTTCCATCGGATAAATTTAAAACATGTTCTATTTTTTAACACCGATGGAAAAAAGACCAATGGGGCCCATACACGATCGGTTTGTCCGATGAAAAAAGTCCATCGGACTGTTTTCATCTGTAAAACCGATCGTGTGTACAAGGCTTTACAATGGAGGCTCCATGGATAAGGCTCTCCTTAGATTTGGTGGTCAGTAGGAGACCACCATGTACAGCGTATGTGTGGCAGTTTTTACCTTGGTAACAACCTGACCATGAAAAACAGGTGTATAGGCGCTACAACCTTCCCACACGATGCTTAGACCTTGAGGCTGCTGGCCCCTCCAATGTGCCAGAGTGAGGATAGGGATGGATGGCACTCAGGATGACATCCAAAAAAATAGGATTTTTTGTACTCACCGTAAAATGCTTTTCTCTGTCGTCCATGGACGGACACAGACTCTTAAGTCTTGACAGTTGGGTTATGTTCCTGTTCTATAGGAGAGGACTAGGCAGAACATGTTAGATATTTAAATACATGTTACTTTAACAGAGTTGAACAGCCCCGCCCAGGGGGCGGTCTCTCTGGACATAACCCTCTGCCCTGCAGTCAGCAACTCAGTTCGTAAAAAAGCAGTACAAACCAAAAAAGGAGGGGTGGGTGCTGTGTCCGTCCATGGACGAAAAGAGAAAAGGATTTTACGGTGAGTACAAAAAATCCTATTTTCTCTTTTCGTCCATGGATGGACACGGCCTCTTAAGTCTTGACAGTTGGGACATCCCAAAGCAGTGTCAAAAAAACGAGGGGTGGGAACAGCAATCAAAAAAATCAATTTCACCCCAAACAAGCAGAGCTCCTCAACGGAGGAGTTGCAACCTCAAACAGCCGCCTGCAAATCTTTGCGGCCGAAGCTAGCACCCGAAGATGCACTCACATCAACCTTGTAAAACGTTGAAAAAGTGTGAATGGACGACCAGTTCGCCGCCTTACACACTTGCGAGACAGACGCTTGATGTCGGAAAGCCCAAGAGGCACCAATAGCCCTGGTCGAATGCGCCGTGACAGGAAAGGTCTGCCTGATCCACCGATAATGGCCGACGAGACCGCCAGGCACTTTTGCGGACCAGACACCAACACAAACAGCGAGTCAGACCTCCGGAACGGAGCCGTAGCCGACAGGTACACCCGCAAGGCACGTACCACGTCTAACGAATGCAGCGCAACCTCCTTGGAATGCAATGGCCGAGGACACAAGGATGGAAGTACAATGTGCTCATTCAGGTGAAAGGCCGAAACTACCTTCGGAAGGAAGGAAGGCTGCGGGCGTAGCACCGCTTTGTCCTTATGGAGGACCAAATATGGGGACTTGCAAGACAAGGCCGCCAATTCAGAAACCCTCCTGACGGATGTGATGGCTATGAGGATGGCAACCTTCTGAGAGAGTGTCAAAAGAGGAATTTCCCTGATGTCCTCAAATGGAGGTTTATGAAGTCCCGAGAGCACCAGATTCAAATCCCACGGAGGTAGTGGTGGTCAGATCGGAGGGGCCACATGAGTACTCACCAATAAATGAGCCGCCAGGGGTCGCTGAAATTAAACAGCCAAGGCTGAAATCTGCCCTTTAATGGTGCTTAAGGCAAGTTTCTGATCCACTCCACGCTGTAAAAACAGCAGGATCCTGGAAACCGAATATGCCCGTGGACGCCATTCCATCTCCTCACACATAGAGATGTAGGCTGTCCACGTGTGATGATAGATCTTCCTAGAAGAAGATTTCCGTGCCCTCAACATGGTTGAAATGACCGAATCTGACAGGCCTCGGTCCCTTAGTACCTGGCTTTCAATAGCCATGCCGTTAAAGCCAGCGACTGTAAAGCAGGATGAAGAATGGGACCTTGCGAGAGAATGTCCTCCCGCATCAGTAGTCGCCAAGGTGCATCCGCCACCAGGCGCACTAGATCGGCGTACTAGGGACGCCTGGGCCAATCCGGGGCGATGAGAATCACCAGAATCCCCTCGGACTCTACTCTGCGGAGCAGATGAGAAAGCAACTTCAGTGGGGGAAAGGCATAAATTAGCCGATACTGACCCCACAGGGCCACCAACGCATCTGACGCGAACCTCGACACCTTGCGATTGAGTCGAGAAGCCAGGAGATCCACGTCTGGCGTGCCCCATCTCCGGCAAAGGAGTTGAAAAACCTCCGGATTTAACGACCATTCCCCTTGGTCCAGCATCTGGCGGCTCAGATAGTCCACCTGCCAGTTTTCCACGCCAGGAATGTAAACTGCCGAGAGAGCCGGCCCACTCCTTTCTGCCCACCGCAGGATGTGAGCGACCTCCAACGCTGCAGCCGAGCTTCTTGTTCCTCCTTGATGGTTGACCTATGCTACAGCGGTGGCGTTGTCTGACTGGATCCTGACTGGACGCCCTCTTAGCCTCTGTGCCCGGAGTTCCAGGACATTGATCGGTAGTTGGGATTCGTCCGGAGTCCAGTGGCCCTGGGCCGCCTGAACCCCCCAGACTCCCCCCCAACCGGTCAGGCTGGCGTCCGTCGTGATCACAGTCCAATGAAAGGGGAGGAACGACTTCCCGGACCGAAGAGATGGGGATCTCAGCCACCAACTCAGAGAGGCCCTGACTAGATGACTTAACTGAATCTGACGATCCAGAGACAATGGAAATTTGTTCCATTTGGAGAGAATCTCCCTTTGCAATACCCGAGCGTGGAATTGGGCAAACAGCACTGCCTCGAAAGAGGCTACCATTAGGCCCAGGACTTGCATGCAAAAATGGAGAGATGACCATTTGCGGGATGTCAACAACCTCACCGCAGTCTGGAGTGTCTGCAACTTTTCCAAGGGAAGAAAAACTCTGGCCTCCGAGGAGTCCAGAATCAACCCCAGGTACTCTAGGCGCTGGGTCGGTACTAACACCAACTTCTGGAGGTTCAGTACCCAACCAAACTCCCGGAGGGTCTGACTGGCTATAGACACGTCCTCCTCCAATTCTGAGCTTGAAGTAGCTCTCAGAAGAAGATCGTCCAAGTAGCCCACGATAGCAATGCCGCGCTGTCTCAGC
Source organism: Rana muscosa (assembly GCA_029206835.1). Taxonomy (NCBI): domain Eukaryota; kingdom Metazoa; phylum Chordata; class Amphibia; order Anura; family Ranidae; genus Rana; species Rana muscosa. The sequence continues at coordinate 326,197,223 of CM055120.1, read as the reverse complement.
AAAGCTAAAATCGGGGCAAGCACCTTGGTGAAAACTCTTGGTGCCGACGCTAGGCCAAAGGGAAGAGCCACGAATTGATAGTGGTCTTTGCCGATCGCAAAACCGCAGGAACCTCTGATGCCTGATGCAGATGGGGATGTGCAAGTATGCGTCCCTGATATCCAGGGACGCCAGGAAGTCCCCTGGATGGAGCGCAGCAACCACCGAACAAATCAAACTTTTGAACCTTTACAAAGGCATTGAGGGCCTTGAGGTCCAAGATTGGACAGACTCCGTCCTTCTTTGGGACCACAAACAGATTTGATTAGAAACCCTGAAACCTGTCCTGCGGTGGTACGGGTATGATTACCCAGCACCTCAACAAGTCCTGCACTGCCCCCAGCAGGGCACTCCGACGAGCCGGAAGGAGGGGCAGATTTGAGGGAAAGAATCTGTTTGGTGGACAAAGAAACTATCTTGTACCCCAAAGTGACCACCTCGCAGACCCACTGGTCGGAGAGCAGGGAGGTCCACCGAGCTGCAAACCCGCAATGCCGTCCCCCCCACCCAGGAGTCGGGTGGGGGCAAAACTTCATGCGGAAGCAGGCTTGCTTGCTGGCTTGGTGGACTTGCGCACCCAGGGACGCTTCTGTCCCCCAGCTGGGCCTTTTTCCGCTTGGGAGGGTCTGTCAGCAGGTCCTGACTGACAAAAATACCACTTCTGTGTGGGAAAGGAGGGCCCCGGCTTACGGTGTGGACACCTAACTCACATTCATATACTAGGGGCCAATTTTAGACAGAAGCCAATTAACCTATCAGCACGTCTTTGGAGTGTGGGAGGAAACTGGAGTACCTGGAGGAAACCCACAAAGGCACAGGGAGAATATGCAAACTCCAGGCAGTTAGTGTCATGGTTGGGATTTGACCCAGCGACCCTTTTTACTGCTAGGCGAGAGTGCTACCCACTACACCACTGTGCCAATTTTTAAGGAGAATAGTTTCACCCTTGGATATGAAGTGTGTTACTAGCAGAAACCCCAGGTGAAATAAAGGAAACAAAAATTGAAAAAAGAAAACAAATGCAGCCACTGCATCTAAGGACTGCTAAGCTGCATATTACTTTTATGTATTGGGATTCCTCACTCCTATAGTCTGTTAATGTGCATTTTTTTTCCTGTGATGAACTTCATTAGGACAGCCAAATACATTTTCACTGGTTCTTTATGTGACTCAACGCACCACGACACACAGTGCATTCACATCTATGCATTGTAGTGTGTTGAATGTCAGGTACATTACAAATGTACTGTGCATTCTAATGTGCACACGTTAACTTATAAAAACTTGTGCGCATGTAACGGGAGCTTATACCCCACTATTACCTGCACACCTGTTTTGTTAAAGAAGTCCCTTTTTAGATTGCTAAATTTAAAGTGGTTGTAAACACGTATCATCCACGTTTTACTACAGGTAAGCCTATAATGAGGCTTACCTGTAGCTACCCTGGATATCTCCTAAACCTGCATGGTTTAGGAGATATCCCCTGTATCAGCATGTGCCGACGTCATCAGCACACGCGCACTGAAGCAATTGCTCATTCGTGCCGTTGCTTCAGCTGACGTTGAGTGACATCTTTGCGGCAGTGATATCATCGCAGCTCTGGCCAATCACAATGCCGTCGCCGGCGAAACCCGGAAATAACTCCAGGAGCGATGTTGCCGGCCGGACCAGTGTACAGGGAGCGCTACGGGGGGATACGATCTAAGGTAAGTATTTCATAATGAGCTAGTAGTGGTGCAACGGATCGTCATTGATCCGTGATTCGCACGGATCAATGACTTCGGATCGGCACACCACGTGATCCGCAGCGCAGGTAGAGGGGGGCGAACAGAGCGGTAAAACACATTGAAATTGTCTCCGCTCTTCTCGCACTCACACAGCCCCGCCTCCTCCAAATCCCGCGCTTGTGATAGACAGAATGCGGGTCCAATGCTGGGATGTGTTCTGTCTATCACAGCGCGGGGTTAGGAGGAGGCGGGGCTGTGTGAGTGCGAGTGGAGACAGTTTCAATGGCCGGAACATACGGGCGGTAAGTTACTTTCTAGCAGCCGGACTTCACTTGTAAAATGTGTGCTGCCGTCCGTCCTTCCCTCTCCCCCACCCCACATACCTCTCTCTGCTGACTCTGTCTTCGGGACTCGTCCTCCCCCTGGCCGCCGAGTCTGTCTCCTGTCCCTTCCCCCGATGTACACAGTGAGAGGGGTGAGCTGTGCTCTTCCCATCTCAGCTGTGACAGGAGTTCTAGCACAGTGCTAGGACTCCTAATTTGGAGGTGACAGGGTCAATAAAGAGAACCTGTCACCTCCAATTGCTATCACACAGGGAATTGTTTTCTACTGTGTGATAGCAATAAAGTTAAGTGAATTTTATTTTTATAAAAAAATAAATAAATAATAAGAAATAATAAATTAATAAAATAAAAAAGTAATTAAAAAGTAAAAAATAAGAAAAATATTAAAAATAATAAGAAAATTATACAAAATAAAAGACAAGCTACAAATAAATAAAAAAAAGTTATAAAAAAGTAAAAAAAAAAAAAGAATTTTTTTTTTTAACTAACCGTGCCACCCCTGCCATCCTCTGTTAATTTGGGGGGGTGGTTCGGTTGGTGGGGAGGGGGTGCATTGCGTAACCTGGCCTTGGGACGGCAGAGAGAGCAAATCCGGCCCCGCTGGCTGCCCTCTCACTTCCTCCGCCCTGGCGAGGCTGCAATTTGGGGCACAGTGAGGCTGCAATTTGGGGCACAATGAGGCTGCAATGGGGGCACAGTGAGGCTACAATGTGGGGCACAGTGAGGCTGCAATGGGGGCACAATGAGGCTGCAATTTTTTTTGCTGATCCAAAAAATGATCTGATCCGTGACTCTGATCTGAGGAACGATCTGAACCGTGAGTTTTTTGATCCGTTGCAACCCTATGAGCTAGTATGCTATGCATAGTAGCTCATTATGCCTTTGTCTTGCAGGTTGTTTTTTTTTGTTTTTTTTTGTGGAGTGGGTTTACAACCACTTTAAGGCTTTTATTTCTAAAAATGTTCTCGCATAAAACACATTGCTGGCACTCTTTTCTGTAAGATTTAGTAAAGTCATGTAAAAGAAGACCCTCATTGGATTTTCTCTTAGTGATAGAGAAAATTAAGTACTGTCCGTGATACTTTTTTTATTTGCACTAACATAGAATTTTTCAGGACAAGCTTTCGGGGTATGTCCCCTTCTTCAAGGTCCAAGCAGTACTGATTCACAATTTTTTTAGCAGAATGTTGAAACAAAACAAGAAAAACCAATATCTAAATTTAGGCCATTCGTTTTTGTGTTAAAAAGAATTATCATTCTTAGTTCAAATGTTTTCCTTTCCTGGATAGTTCTGAAATTCCCTTTAAGAACTAAAACATTGAGGTCTTCTATAGTGTGGTCTGGTTGTGAGAAGTGATGTCCCACAGGTGTGCAGAAACTCTCTTCTTTATGTTCCTTGATGGTATGTCTGTGAAAATTCATCCTCGCTTGCAACTTCTGTCCTGTTTCACCAACATAAGATCCTTTGCCACACCTGTTGCATTGGATGAGGTACACAACATTACTGGAGGTACAGTTGTAAGATCCCATGATGGTGAAGGTCCCATTTGTGTGTGTGACACTTTTGGATGGATTGATCTGGTTGCACAGTTTGCAGCGTTTTTTATTGCAGGGTTTGCTTCCATTATTTGTGACTTCATAATCAGAGTGAAGTTTCCTGCTGATTAGTTTGTGTCTGAGGTTGGGTGGTTGTCTGAAAGCCAATAATGGGGGTTGTTGGAATATTTCTTTCAAAGTTTCATCCTCTGTTATAATGGGCTGTAAATCTTTGATTATCTTTTTGATCCCTTCTAGTGTTGGGTTGTATGTGGTGACTAGAGGTACTCGGTTATTTGTTTTTTTCTCTTTGTATTGGAGGAGATTTTCTCTTTGGGTTTTCAAGGCTGTGTTTATGCTGTTGTTGATGGTTTTGTCTTTATATCCTTTCTTCTGGAAAGAGCCTGCCAGTGTTCTGAGATGTTTATCTCTGACTTCTGGGTCTGAACAAATTCGGTGGTATCTGATGGCCTGGCTGTGTATGATGGCTCGTTTAGTGTGTTGGGGATGAAAACTGGAACTATGAAGATAGCTGCATCGGTCAGTCGGTTTTCTGTATATGGAAGTGTGAAGCTTGTCATCCCTGATGTATACTGTAGTGTCTAGGAAGTTGACATGTGTGTTCGAATAGTCCATTTTTAGTTTGATAGATGGGTGAAAAGTGTTGATCAATGAGAAGAATTGGTTTAGATTTTCTTCACCTTCAGTCCATATCATGAAGATATCATCAATATAGCGATAATATCTGTATGGCTTTTGTTGTATGCTGTTCAGGAATTTGTCCTCCAGGTCAGCCATAAATAAGTTTGCATATTGGGGTGCCATTTTGCTTCCCATAGCAGTACCCATACATTGGAGATAGATGTCATTGTTGAAAGTGAAGTAGTTGTGTGTAAGAATAAATTCGATGAGCTGTGTAACATCCTCAGCCGTGTATTTGTGGTTTGGTGTGGATGATAAGAATCTGTGACATGCTGCCAACCCATCCTTGTGAGGGATGTTACTGTACAGAGATTCTACATCCATAGTGACTAGAAGTGTATTTGGTGGTATCTCTTAGTGATAGGCATTTTAACTAACACCAAGTCTGTTCACCATTTTACAATTTTGTCTAGTCACTAGTCTATAACTCTCCAATGATCTGCTGATTTCCTGCTTGGACACAAATTCAAGGAGCAACCCATCCCAAATACATTCACGATTCTGGGTCCTGACCCAACCCTGATCTGAGCAGCGCAGATGTTTAGAACACAAAAGATCAAGCAGGGTTGAAACACGTAATTTGTAGAAGTTACTTCTCAATCTGCTGGTTAACGCCTCAGTGGGAAACACTGTCACATAGACATTTTTATTTATGTTATTTTATTTTTTGTTATTTTTTTACTATTTTATTTATTTACTTTTATTTTTTACACTTTTTAGGAGCCCCTTTGGGGGGCTTTGGTGAGATATCAGGGGTCTAAACAGACACCTGTTAGACAGAGAAAAGAGATTGAGGACACAGCCCTCAACCTCCACCTCTGCAGTTTCAGCTGCACAGAATGAATGGACAGGAAAAGCTCTATACAGAGCTTCCACTTCATTCACAAACTGAAGCATAGTAATTATGAATGGACAGAGTCAGTTATTGGTACCGTATACTGGCTCTATTTAATAAGACAAGGAAGGGGCCGGTAAATTACACATTTAACGTACCCTTCCTCGCTCTCCATCCTCACAGATCCCCCGAAGCAGCCAGAGGGAAAGGGGAGGGGTGAGCCTGGTAGTATTGCAGGGGATGAGGGGGGCTTAGGGAGTATACAGGAGCCCAGGGCAGTAGGAGGTAGATACAAGGGGCAACCCAGCTCCATGTCACAGGGGGCTCATGCGGCTCCCTGTACATCTGGATAGGAGTGGCGGCAGGGGTGGCACATAGAGGAACTGATCCACTCCATTTTCCTCCTGCAACCGCTGAAAGGCTGCAGAAGGAAAATGGAGTGGATTGGTTCCTCTATATGCCACCCCTTCTATCCAGGGGTACAGGGGGCCACACGGAGCATTGGGCCAGGTTGCAATTATGACCCCTGTATGTATGCTCCTGGATGAGTGGCAGTGCTGGGGGTTGTGATCAGTGACAGTGCTGGGGGGTGTGATCAGTGGAAGTGCTGGGGGGTTGATGGGATCAGTGGAAGTGGTGGTGGGGGGTGAGATGAGTGGCAGTGATGGGGGGAGATGGGATCGGTGACAGTGCTGAGGGGGATGGGATGAGTGGCAGTGCTGGTGGGGGGGGGTTTGATCAGATGGGTCTCCTCACACAGTGGCTGCAATCTCTTCCAGTTCCTCCCCTTTACTGGGTCAGCTGACTTGGTCTCTGCCCCCCGACAGCTGCACAAATATCTGACTGCAGCTCTTTTTGAGACTTTGTTATTTTTCTCCGTTTGCGCCATTTAGCCTTTTTTCTCTTTAAAGGGGTTGTAAACCCTCTTTTTTTTTTTTAAGAACAAAAATGTCATACTTTCCTCCACTTTGCAGAGTGTCCCTGATCCTCAACTTCCTTTGGTCCCCCGGTGGCGCTTGTAGCTCCTCCCCACATCGAGTGTCCACGTTGGAGAAGGCTGTCCTAAGGTGGACACCCATGAGGGCACACTCCCGAGTCCTGCTTCTGTGTACATTCACACAGAATGCAGGACTTGACCCCGCCCCTGGCGCTCGCGTCATTGGATTTGATTGACAGCAACAGGAGCCAATGGCTGCTCTGCTATCAATCTATCCAATCAAGAGCCGAGACAATGGGCAGAAAGGAAGAGCGCTTCTCCGCAGAGGGAACAAACGGGCTCAGGTGAGTAAAACAGGGGGGAGCTAGGGGGCCGGTCAATGCCAGAAGTTTTTTCACCTTAATGTATAGGATGCATTAAGGTGAAAAAACATGAGGGGTTACAACCCCTTTAATCCTTGGGGAGTATCTCACCAAAAATGTAATTCTTTATTAAATGGGGTGCGTAAAATTTGATTTGCCTCAATGAGTCAATCCCACAGGCATGAAAAAAACATTTTTGGGGGCTGTGTACAGAACGCCTCCAGATTGCCATATTGCATTGAATTTTTCCGAAAATTACAGCAGATGCAGATTGAAAAGGGAAGGTAATTTGTAATAACATTAAAGTAGAACTATAGGCAAAACTTTTTTTATTTTTTTATTTTGGATAGAGTAATGAAGGAGGGTGGTAACCCCGGGCAGAATTTTTCGCCAGTGTTGTCCTCCTGTAGGGGAGCTTTCCCTTCACTTCCTGTCCCATAGCCAAAACAGGAAGTTAGAGGAAATCCCTAATTAAGGGAATTCCTTGGGGGCCCCCAGGTCACCAGAACTAGTGTACCCACTGGAAGATTTGCCTTCTATTACTTTTCTGGGGACAACCCAAAATTTGGGGTTTTCTTTTACTTTTAATGATAATGGTAAATAGGACAATTAAAGCAGATGAATCTCCCTAACGGGGGCACAGACAGCCTTAACAACTAACAGGTGTTCTAATCCCCCTCCGCTCTATCCAAAACTTTTCCATGAAAGTGCAGTTACCCTTTAAGGTGGTTAGATTCCCTCACAGTTTATTGACACCTCCTCATCTCAGCTTCATATAAAAAAACTGCTCTCTTGAACTTTAATAACACTTTTAAAAGGTTAACTCCACTTTTGTGGGAAAAAAGTAGAAAAAAAAGATTTATATATATACACATATATATATATATATATATATATATATACACACACACACAATTGCGACACAAGTCATATTGTTTGTGAATGTTATTAAAAATTACCTTTCCTTTTCAATCTGCAGCTCTGTAATTGTCTGTAAAATGCAATGTGACAACCTAAAGGCTTTCTGTACACAGATGGTATGAAGAAAACGCCACCGGAAATGTAATCTGCTTGTGTGATTAGCTCACTGATTTTTCCAGAAGTCTGCTCTAAGATACAAGTCAGATTTTGGGAATCCCCTGCAACAAAAAATTATATTTCTTTGGAATAATAAAAGGTAGGAATCTGCAACAAAGTTTGTTAAAATCCTTGCAATGTACATTGATCACCCAGAGGGAATTTTTTTTTTTTTTTCTCAACATAAGTGGAGTTACTCGTTAATGTATTTACTCTAGCTCCTCTCCTTTCCCTTATTTTCATAAGGATGTACATTTTAGGTTCCTCCAATCTCTCTTGATGTGTTTTATCCATCAGATTTTACAACAATTTTATTGTCCTTCTTTGGACATAACCAAGGGAAGACTGCACAGCAAAAAGTGAAGCCTTTACCATTAATGCACAAATGCTTGAAAGGAGTTTTTTCTTTTTTTTTTCTTTTGCATCTTGTGTGCGTAACATAGTTTTATCTAGACAGCGATGACATGCAGCATAATTTATATTAACTTATATCATAAAAAAAAGCCCACTGATCCAGCCTCAAACATACACAGAATCCAACTGGGAGTTTATTCAAGTAAAACATTACATTTCAAACGTCTGCAAAAAAAAAAAGTTCCGTACAAGCTTTCAGGAAAAGACAATTTTTTAAAAAAAAATAAAAAATTTCTGCAAGCAGTCCAATCCGCTTACAGAGCGAACATGGAAAATTGTAACTGCGACAGCTTATGATGTGGTGAGCTTTATCCCTTCAGATTGCCTTAGTTTGTGAGAGAGCGGAGTCAACAAGTGGTACAAGAAAAAAAAAATTGGGAAGTGCACTGTACATTCCAAGGTTTTATGAATAAGGCCCTATGCAGATCGTACACAGCGGCGTGTACTGATCTCCCTGTCTGACAAAGAACGCTGTACGCCATGCCAACGTATATTTTCCTTGTAAATCTGTTCAGCTGTCTTGAAAGCAGCCAAGTTGGGCTCTCTCCGGCCAAATTTCAGAATTTGTATAAATATGTTCATGTGTATGTGTTTTGCTTTCTACACATGCAATCGTTTATCCATCAGCATGGGATATTTGGACATAAAATATAAGTCTTTTTGACATTTGCAAACAGGGTGAAGAGAAATAAGCAAAGATGGGTATTAGGTGTGGTGCCTGCACGCTAAAGTGAAATCCGGGTGTGCCGTCCACAGATGGGGCCTGAGGGACGTCTCCAACAAGACAGGCATGCTGAGGAAATAGAATACGTAAGCCAAGGGGCTCTTCTTTAATAAGGAAAGGACAGCCATCACAATATGTCCAAAGGTTTTGTTGGCTACAAAAGAGCATGCATCTCAACAATGAGTAATACTGCATATATCACCAGGTGAAAACAGAGGGAAAAAATCCAAAGAAAAGAACACTGATGCAGCCACCATATCTAATGATTGGTAAGCTGCAATTTAATAAATTTTCAGTTTTGGATTTAATACTGCTGTAACCTCCGGCAGTAAGGAGGCATTAAGGGAGAATGTATAGGTGAGTATACTTTGCTGGGGGGAGGGGGGCTATTGGGAGACGCTGTCACTTGGCCCTGAATGGGATGGTGACAGTGTCTCTTTAAGATGCCAATGTTTGGATATTCTAATCATATCTACAAAAATATCTACAACAAAATCTCAGCATATGTAGGCTGCATGTGTCCCTTTTATAGTGGACCAGGACTCAAAAAGATTTGCTGTGTTAAAGGAGACATCTAGGAATGTTAAAGTATATGTAAAACCCCTTTTTTTTATTTCACTATTGGACAGAGTGGAGATATCAATTTTTCCTGATGTCTACAATCATTAAAAACATCCAGATCAAGACTAGAGAAGATATATTCCAAAGGGAACACTTGCCTAAGTGAAAGCTGTCCAAGAGGCTATTTATATCACATTGAAACAATTTCTCTTCACTTTCTGTTGTGTCTTTAGGACAGGAAGTGAAGGAAAATCTCCCCAAAAGAACATATGGACAAAAAAAAGAAAAACAAAACATGGGTTTGGACTGAACCCGGAAGAAAGCTGTCAGTCGCATCCACCTTTGCCCAATGAACTGCAACCAGGGAAATCAAAAGACATCCTCCATATGGAGGAATTTACTGCTACCCTAAGCAACACCAAGGAAACTTTTGGGGAGAGGTGGAGGCCCTGGCGATATTTCACTTGCACTGATGGTTACTTACAGGCTCAATCGCAATCAGAGTCGGCCACCGGACATGCCATCTGACTGGCACACCTCAGTTGGCGGACCTTGAGGGGTGTGTGGCCCATGGAGAATGACCCTCTGGTTTTCTTTTCATCTTTTCTTCTTTCCTCCATATCTCTTTCTTACATCTCTCCGCCCCCCCACTTATCCGTTAGCCTTCTTCATCTACGATTTTAAACTGACCGTGTTTTTTAGAACCTACGTGCAGTCTACAATTTGTTCGAAGATGTTTTATTCTTTGTTTGGTTTACTTTACTTTTACTAATACTTGTTCTTGTGCATTGCATAACCACCATGAGACCAAATACGGGTTCTAGTCTTAGCCAAGTTATGATCTGCTTTTGACCTAGGTTGAGCCAGGCTTGCCTAACTGAGCATTATTTCTGGATGTGTTACTCAAGTTGAGTGTTATGATTTTCTCTTTCATTTTTTGACTTGTTTTGCTCAGCTTTGCTCTTTGTGTTTTTGTTTGTTTTAATTTTCTAAAAATGTTGTACTTAATGGTTGGTTGCAACTGTGTTATTGTGCCTTGTGTGCCGTGATTTTGGCATAATGTTTGTAAACCATTCCCTAGTACATCGAAATTAAGAAAAAACTTTTGGCTTCAAATCTCTCCAACAGACATAACCAAAATCAAATTTTTAATAGAGCAGGGAATATCAGACAATGTTTTTATTGCGGTCTATACCTTCTTGACCTGTGACGACCACTCCCCCCATTTCTTGTATGAGGGTCACGGGGACATGAAGTAAGGCACAATCTCGAGTCACAGACAAAAACTGGATAAATGGGGGAAAAAATGGAGTGCCAGGCAATCAGTTTCAAAGTTCATAAATCTGTAGTCTTGAGAATGGGATGACCGTGAATAGAGGAGTGGTAGCCAACACATTGGAGGCACCACAAGGAAATAAAGGAAGTAAAAATTTGACCAAAATTTTTCCTTTTCACACTCTACAGTTATACATTTAAACCATTTCTAGATTTTTTAAATGAACACATCACTGGATACATTTTTTTCTTAATATATCTGCCTGGAACTCAGGTTTAACATATGACAGACACAATTTAACATGAAGCTATCCTTTAACCTCTTACTTAGCCCTTTTTTAATGTCCAAAGATGTCACTTTGAAAATTGTATTAATTTTACATTTATAAAAGCTTAACTGTGACCAATTAAGAAAAGTCCTGACGATGTCAGATATAATCATGCAGGAGTGTAACACACCAGAGCAGATTGTGAAACCTATTATGTAAAGCAAGTTCCTTAATCTACGGCGGACTCTCTGCACTTTGCAGAGACTAGTCTAGTCATCGAAAAAATGTTTTTTCCTCCCTTGCTTTCTCTATACAATTGGGACAGCCCCTCTTAATTAGGACGTTTTATGTGACTTTTTAGCGTTCACGAAAACAATCTGCCACAAAAGGTAACAACATTTTTTTTTATCAAAATCTGAAGTCGGCTATCATTTCAGCGATCAAATGTCTGTGGCAATGCAGAAAAAAAAAATTCTATTTATAATGCGGCTCTTTTTCCATATAAAATGTTTGTGAGGTGCAGAGTGAAAACCAGAGGGCTTTTACAGCCGCGACCTGCTTAGATCTCCAATCGTTTATTTTACAAAGTTTATTTCTTTTAAACAGTACAAGTTAGGGTTTTTTTTTTTCTTCTTTTCCAGATCTTATCCTTTATTGAAATAGCGGCGTCTGGTGTAAATTTTAAGTCCATTAGACGCGAGATTAGCTTTTGAAGGATAACAAATTTAACATTACCTTTTCTGTGATACTTTCATGTAACAAACAGACATAGTTACAAGGTGACATGCTAGTGACTGGTTATAAACTTCTAGCCTGCACCCAAAAGACACATAAGCGAGTGTATTGTTTGATTTATACAGTGCTGAGCTATCTGTCATTTTATATGGCGCTATGTATATATTAAGAAGCGGGAGATCTTAGCAATAGTACTTGAAAGCCAAACTCCACATTTAAAGCTTACCTCCAGGAAAAAGGAAAATACACAGCTAAAACAAACATTTGTGTGAACCAATAAACCAAAATCAAGAGTTCTAGTCTCTTTTCCAACAAACTTGAGATCCAGGTGCCCCCGGGGTACAGGAACCCGACCTCCAGAGCAATTAAGCAGTACACCTTGCTCCAGACACACTTTACTGACTGGACAATGAATGTGTAGCAGCACCCTGATTGGGTCATTCCTGTGCTATACCTATCAGTAAGCATGTTTTAGTCATAGATAAAATGGAAAGGAAAATTCTGCGCAAAGAGGTGTAAAAACACCTAACCAGCCGCCATCACCATACCCTGATAAAAGGTATATAATAAAAGCATCGCTAATACTAACAAAAATGAATGATAGTAGAAATAATGGGGTTGATTTACTAAAACTGGAGAGTTACTAAAATCTGGTGTAGCTGTGCATGATAGCCAATCGGCTTCTAACTTCAGCTTGTTCAATTAAGCTTTGACCAAAAAAAAAACTGGAAGCCGATTGGTTTCTATGCACCAGATTTTCCAATCTCCAGTTATAGTATATCAACCCCAATAAGACTGCATGAATAAACTAAAACATACTTTATATAAAGTGCTGATGTGCAAATGCATGAACAATCTCTCCACACTTGTGCAAATAAAACAATGTACAGACTAGTGAACTTTAATGCCTTGTACACACGATCGGATTTCCGATGGAATAAAATCCGATGGACTTGTTTCCCCATCGGACTTTTTTCCATTGGAGTAAAAAAATAGAACATGTTTTAAATTTTTCCAATGGAAAAAAATCTGATGGTAAATTCCGATCGTCTGTGTGGAATTCCATTGGAGAAAAATCCACGCATGCTCAGAATCAAGTCGACACATGCTCAGAACTTCATTTTCTCAGCTCGTCGGAGTGTTTTACGTCACCGCATTTTGGACGGTCGGAATTTAGTCTGACAGTGTGTATGCAAGACTGATGGAAGTCAGCTTCATCGGAATTCCGACGGAAAATTCCATTGGATTTTACTCCATCGGAAATCCGATCGTGTGTACAAGGCAAAAGTGCTCAAAATACCAAAACAGTCCTTAAAATAGAATAATAATCAAACAAATCCATAAAAAATAAAGTGCTCCAAAAAAGTCTATCGGTTCCAGGACTCGTGCCGAATCTTCACATCATACCATTGTGAATATCAAGCCTCTTACCAGGGAACAATGGCTCCCTTTGCCAGAGTGGTCATCATAAACATATCATTAGGTAATCCTGTGGGATAATACAAGGCACCACCAGGGGGCGTTCATCCAAAGGAAGGTAAGTTGTTAAAGGAGTATTAAACCCAAAAGCATCATATTGCAGCTTACCAATTCTTATATGTGATGGTCGTATTTATATCTTTTTTCAATTGTCATCTGGCGTTCCAGCCAGCAAGTTTGTTGTTTTTCACAGCACAAACTCTCCAGCAGAATGTATCAGTTTACACAGATGAGACACACCATTTAACACTTGCAGGGGTGATTAAAATGATCAACTTTTATTTATTCATGCAAAATATTAATCCCAAAGGGAAAAAAACTGTTTGCTGTAATTGAGTATAAAGTGTGAGCTGGAGTCTGGCTTCAATTTGATAGTGTATCTAAATCTGCTAATACATTTAACACTCCCCCCCCCCCAGACTGACAATGCTGCTGTCTGCTGTGCTTATTCCTTCAGAGTTGTGTCTCACTAATATAGGAGGTGCGTTACTGGCCAGATCCCCAGGCAAAAACAGAGTGGTAAAAACCAAAGAAAAGAAAACAAATTCAGCCACCACATCTAATGATTGGTAATCTGCAATATAATACATTTTTGGTTTTGGGTTTAATACTGCTTTAACTGTAGAGCTCAGCTCCCCAAGCCTCAGGCAGACACACAAGCAAAGCTGAATTTTCCACAGATTTCCTCCCGATGTTCGTCCCTCAGGTAACACGTCTTCCCTTTTTGTGCCTTTTCCCTGCTTGCAACTTGATGGACAAACAGCAGGAGGAGAACTGTGGAAAATTTAGCTTTGCTTGTGTGTCTGCCTGAGGCTCGGGGAGCTGAATCCCCCAGGTAACCAGCTTACTTTCTTTTGGCTGGTCGCCCTTCAGTGGAAACTTGTATTATCCCCTAGGATTACCTGTTGATATGGTTATAAGTGTATTCTGGATTTCTGGAAGTTGAGTGGCTCCTTTCTTGTTTTTTGTGCTACTATACTCACTTCCACTCCAGGGATGCGGTGTCCAGAAGCTCCTGGTTGGCAACGGACATCTTTGGTCTTCTTCCAGGTTCTGGGTATTCGGCCATTTTGACTAATCAGGTCAAGATGACATCACTCCTGCACATGCGCGGGAGTTCATTCATTGTGGCAGATGCTGAAGTTGTACACTGAGCTGGTAAGAATACTTTAATTCAGAAAATAAATATTATGTCTCTTCTGCATTAAAAAGCCTGCCTAACCGCAAACTTAAAAAAAAAATTCAAGTGATATTAAACCTCCAGTTTTTTACTTACTGAGCATGCAACTTCTTTATCTTTAAATCCTTGCCTATGTTCCAGTTTAATCTGGTGCCATGACTGCTGCCTCAGGTTTCCAGTTTCAGAGTGGGTCCCTTTTCTGGCCGTGTCCTATGGAGCCACCCTTGCATGCAGGGTCTAGAGTTGTGTTTCCCTACACTGTGTGCACCAACAGAAACACACAGCCCCATAGCCTGGGATGGCAAGGAACTCACCACCACTCCTCCTCCCGTATCTCTTATCCATGCCAACAGACTGACTGCAGATTGCACTGTTCACTGTTAAGGAAGGAGCCAGCAGTATTGAAAGTTGTAAACTGCCAGTGCTGGGGTAAAATTTTGTATATATTGTTTACTGGAGAATTTTTTTTTTGTGCTCGTGTTATAGTAAAAAAAAAATACTAAGCCCCCATTTACACCGGTGCAACGTTGAAATCGCACTACTTCAGAGCGATTTCAAAGCCGCACATCAGTGCGATTTTCGCTGTCAATTTCTTTGTGGCTAACAGAAGTCTATGAAATCAGTAAAAAGTAGTGTAGGAACCTTTTTAATAAACGATGTGACATGAGTTGCGGCGATATGAATGGTACCACTTCGGCAATGGGGTGCAACTTGTCATGCTACATGCTATTTGGAACTGTCAAATCGCATGACAAGTCGCACCGGTGTGAACAAGGGCACAGGGTTTAATACTACTTTATTACACTCCCAAAAAATGTTCACAGTATCTCCCAGCCACCCCCCTCTAACCCACCCTAATAGTCTTTTTTTGCCCCCCTTACTAGGTAAAGGTAGATATTTTGACCTATGTCCCCCATCCTGGTCCCTCACTGCCGCTGGTTCCTGTGCAGAGGACTGCTGATGTAGTTCTGCAACAGTGTCTTAAGAGCATTTCCCTTTGTCCCCTTGAGACAATGTCATCTGACCCTGCCTGTGTCATCCAAGAGGGGGTATCCATGTCTCAGACAGTGACGTATTCACCCAAAGAAGGACCCCTCTAGGAGAAGACTCAGGTTGGCTTCAGGTAAATCAAAAAAAAAAGGATTTAGCTATATATTTTTTTTTTACTAACTGGATGATTTTGGGTGTGTGGGGGATGAAAGGTAGCCCAGAGTGGGGC
This sequence comes from Rana muscosa, assembly GCA_029206835.1. Classification (NCBI taxonomy): domain Eukaryota; kingdom Metazoa; phylum Chordata; class Amphibia; order Anura; family Ranidae; genus Rana; species Rana muscosa. The sequence goes on along the minus strand of CM055120.1, from coordinate 326,181,808 downwards.
TTTAAAGTTCCACTTTATTATTTTCTGGGGTGTAAGAAAGTTATCCTTTAAACCAGTTAAAGCTTTGTATGCGTATAGGCCAGCCTTTTCAAAATACCATATGAGATTATTTTTCTCCGAGGACTCAACTTCCTCCTACGAGTAGCTAAATAAACAAGAAGGCTTATGCTAGATACTATTTGGAAAATGTAGCCATCTATACACACGGTTCCGCTTAACACTAACAATGTCTCGCTTTAAGCTGGGAGCCAAACTTATGACAAAGGCCAGACTCCCAGAGCCAGCAGGGATTTTAAACATATCGCGGCATTCTCCGGGACAGAAAGTGTGCTGGTCGGACGTTTTTACGGGATATCCCCCCTCCAAAGCACTGCACAACTCTATGCTAAACCTTTACTTTGCTGTCAGCTGGAAGTGATCAATTCCTGAAATCATCACCTGGTATATGTAGAGTATATATTGTTTATTTGTAGGTGTATTACCCAAGCCGTTGTATATTTTCTCCCGCAGTTCCACCTGTTCCATGCTTCCTCTTAGATACACTTGCACAAACAGAATTTTCCCCGCTATGTAAAGAAAGTCCAGTTCCAGCCTTTAGATAAGCCAGCTCTTTATTTTGGCACACTGACTTCAACTTGTGACAAACATTTCCATTTAGTGGCTACAGGCTGCAAAATTTATTTTTATTCAACAGATCCTCTATGTCTCCACCCAGGGCAAATTACAATAATATACATTAGATGGAAAATCTATCATATGTTGGAAAGGATAGACATCAATTGTTTTTCTCTAAAGGGTCAAATACTTGGTATAATTTTCAAATGCAAAATTTGGAGAGAAATAATAGGGTATGCCTGGAAACATAAAGACCTAGGCTCTATATGGACCAAAAATGTGGAACTCTGGCCCTTATGTAGCTCATGCACTTTTTAAGCTTCAAGCCATTAGGGGAGGGTTTGGGGGCGCAGGAAGCCATCCCTGCTGGGAGAACACAGTGATTAGGTTTGAGGGGGGAGGGTGAACTAGAATTACATCGGGCACACAGGTCAGTTAGTGGTCAGACATTAATGGAGAGTGGAATGGGGATAGATGGGGGGAGGGTTATGGCAGGTGACAAGAAAGTTCCCATGTTGCAAACAGCCATTGGAAACTATAGTGCCATTTGTACTACTAAAAATTATATGAAAAACACCAGAGAAAAATGTAATACATTAAAGTGTTTGTTCACCAATGCCAGAAGTCTGCCAAGCAAAATAGGTGAGTTGGAAGCTCTGGTGCATGAGGAGAGCTATGACGTAATCGGTATTGCTGAAACGTGGCTTCAATCCTCACATGACTGGATTATTAATATTCCTGGCTATGCACTCTTTCAGAGAGACAGGGCAAAAAGGAAAGGTGGCGGGGTCTGTCTCTATGTGAGAAGTGATCTCAAAGCGAGTGTGAAAGAGGACCTGGTTGATGGAGAGTGTGATGAGGCTGAAGCATTATGGGTGGAACTGCATACAGATGTGCGTAGTTCAAAGTTAATCATTGGAGTTTGTTATAGACCACCCAATGTTAATGAGGAGGTGGAGACTCAGCTCCTTGCACAGATGGAAAGGGCTGCAAGGGCTGGGACGGTGATAATAATGGGGGATTTTAACTACCCAGAAATTGACTGGAGTAATGGCACTGCTGGGACAGTTAAAGGGCAAAAATTTATAAGCCTATTGCAGGACAATTTTATGGTCCAGTTTATTGAGGCCCCAACTAGGAATGATGCTCTGTTGGACCTGGTAATCTCAAACCATGCAAAGCATATTACTAATGTTCAGATAAAGGAACACCTGGGTAGCAGTGACCATAACATGATTTCATTTGATGTTAGCTGTAAGCAAGAAATACACGCAGGAAGGATAAAAACACTTAATTTCAATAAAGCAAATTTTCCAAGGATGAGGGCTGCTCTCCAGGACTTAGACTGGGAGAGAATATTGGCATCAATGGGCACAGAACAGAAATGGGAATTCTTCAAAAAGACTGTTTGTGAACTCACTGCAAAGTATATTCCCATGGGCAATAAGTTTAAAAGGCTAAAAATAAAACCTATGTGGCTCACAATAAAGTTAAAAAAGCTATAAACAATAAGAAAAGAGCTTTTAAAAAATATAAAAATGAAGGAACACTAGTGTCGTTTAAATGTTACAAAGAATATAACAGGATATGTAAAAAGGAAATCAAGGATGCAAAAATTCAAAACGAACGACAGATTGCAAAAGATAGTAGGACAAACCCCAAAAAATTCTTCAAATATATTAATAGTAAAAAGGTCAAGTCTGAGCATGTAGGCCCTTTACAAAATAATCTAGAGTGGGTGACTGGGGACAAAGAGAAGGCTAATTTATTAAATACTTTCTTCAGCTCTGTGTATACAATGGAGCATGGGGGAGTTCATGTCCATAATGGGGGTGGTAGTGACACAGCCCCAAATCCACAATGGCTCAAAAGTGATATGGTCCAGAAATATTTAGACAGAATAAAGGTGGATAAAGCACCTGGACCAGATGGCATACACCCACGGATCCTAAAAGAATTGAGCTCTGTAATTTCAAAGCCATTGTATCTAATTTTTAGGGACTCATTAATGACAGGAATAGTACCACTGGATTGGCGCAGGGCCAATGTGGTGCCTATATTTAAAAAGGGAACAAAGTCTTTACCAAGTAACTATAGACCTGTTAGTTTAACTTCCATAGTTGGGAAGATACTGGAGAGATTAATAAAAGACCACATAGATGAGTTCTTGCTGGAAAAAAACTATTTAAGCAACAGACAGCATGGATTCATGAAAGACAGAAGTTGTCAGACAAACCTGATTTCTTTTTATGAAGAGGTAAGTAAAACCTTGGACAGAGGGGTGGCTGTGGATGTGGTATACTTGGATTTTGCAAAAGCGTTTGATACAGTTCCCCACACAAGGCTCATGTGTAAGGTAAAGTCTACAGGATTGGAAATATCAGTTTGTAAATGGATAGAAAACTGGCTAAAAGACAGAATTCAGAGAGTAGTAGTTAATGATTCTTACTCTGAATGGTCTAAGGTTATCAGTGGTGTACCCCAAGGTTCAGTGCTGGGACCCTTACTTTTTAATATCTTTATAAATGATATTGGGTCTGAGATCAAAAGTAACATTTCTGTCTTTGCAGATGACACCAAGCTATGCAGTGGAATAACGTCCTTACAAGATGTCTCCAATTTACAAGCCGACCTCGATGCCCTGTCTAATTGGGCGACTATGTGGCAGATGAGGTTTAATGTTGATAAATGTAAAGTTATGCACTTGGGGGCTAAGAATATGAATGCATCATACATACTAGGGGGAATACAACTGGGGGGATCCGTAGTGGAGAAGGATCTGGGGGTTTTGGTAGATCATAAGCTCAATAATGGCATGCAATGCCAAGCTGTGGTTTCCAAAGCGAGCAAAGTCCTTTCTTGTATTAAGAGAGGTATGGACTCCAGAGAGAGAGAGACACCATTTTGCCCCTGTACAAATCATTAGTAAGGCCTCATCTGGAATACGCAGTTCAGTTTTGGGCACCAGTTCTCAAAAAGCATATCGGTGAACTGGAGAAAGTGCAGAGAAGGGCAACCAAACTGATAAGAGGCATGGAGGAGCTCAGCTATGAAGAAAGATTAGAGGAACTGAATTTATTCACTCTTGAGAAGAGGAGAATAAGGGGGGATATGATTAACATGTACAAATATATAAGGGGTCCATATAGTGAACTTGGTGATGAGTTATTCACTTTACGGTCAACACAGAGAACAAGGGGGCACTCTTTACGTCTAGAAGAAAAAAGATTTCATCTCCAAATGCGGAAAGGTTTCTTCACAGTAAGAGCTGTGAAAATGTGGAACAGACTCCCTGCAGAGGTGGTTCTGGCCAGCTCAGTAGATTGCTTTAAGAAAGGCCTGGATACTTTCCTAAATGTACATAATATAACTGAGTACTAACAGTTCTAGGTAAAGTTGATCCAGGGTAAATCCGATTGCCTCTCGGGGGATCAGGAAGGAATTTTTTTCCCTGCTGTAGCAAATTGGATCATGCTCTGCTGGGGTTTTTTGCCTTCCTCTGGATCAACTGTGGGTATAGAATTGGGTATATGGGATTGCACGATATTTTTTTATTTTATTTTAGTTATTTTTTTATGGTTGAACTGGATGGACTTTGTCTTTTTTCAACCTGACTAACTATGTAACTATGTAACTATTACTGCTAGCAGCTATAGTCTGACATGCAGGCAAAAAACTGACATGCTGGTTGTACTGTTGTGGAAATTTTTAATAATGTATGTTGTCAGATGTCCCCAAGTGTCAGTTTTGCTGTAATATGCTCATGCGAGCGTGTTCGCACATACAGACATTGGTGGAAGACCATTGGCTGCGGAAGCCTTCCCGTGGACACGGCAGATCCGTTTGCTCTTTTAAGGATGTTCGTTCATGCCTCACCAAGAGACTGGCCACCTCATGGCGACTGCATTAGCGCTCCTAGTAAGCAGATCTATGCACAAGGGATACATAGCATAACCATACAAAATTATGTCCCACTGAGCCATGATAGAGCACGGCTCGCATCATTGGTAGCAGTGGTAGTGTACACACGATCGTGTTCAGAGCCATGTAAGTAGTGTTCAAATTGTGAGACACTTTGGGGCTGATTTACGAAACGTTTGCGACATGAGTATCGGCGCATCTGCGTGCGCAACGGCTGTTTTGGTATTTACAAAACATTTGCGCCGGTAGTGCAGCGCTATTTCCCATCTACTATAGTGTTCTCGGCGGACGGGAGGAGGCGCTCAGTGTGCTACTATGGACCTGGTGCACGGCATCTTAAAATTTAAATATAAAGAAGCTGGAAGTGCCAATATAATGGGGGTGACATGGGGTGATGTGAGGAAGTTTAGTGACACCTGCCCAAATAACAAATATGCCCAAAATAAAGTGAAAAAGTAACTTTTTCAGAACCAGCCCGTTGCGCCGGCAAGTACGTTTAGAACTGTGAGAGGTTTTTTTGAGCTCAGCGCAAGAATTTCACTCGTTCAAACGCGCAGGGACACTGCGCCGGCAAAATCTTAGTAAACGTCAAGTCACGTAAATCAATTTGCATAAGTTGAACAGGCGCAGCTCTGAACTTGCCGTTATATAACAGTGCGCCAGAAAAATGACATTTCTAAAGGGAAAAAAAAGGCATTTAAAAGCACCCGCAGCTGTAATGAATTGTCGGCTCCCGTCAATATAGAGAAAAGTCATTGAACGTCTTTGATGAAAAAAAATAAAATGCGTGGGGTCCCCCCAAATTCCATTACCAGGCTCTTCAGGTCTGGTATGGATATTAAGGGGAACTCCGCGCCAATTTAAAAAAAAAAATGACGTGCTGGTCCCCCTCAAAATCCGTACCAGACCCTTCAGCTCTGTTATGGATTTTAAGGGGAATCCCCGCGCCAAACTTAAAAAAAAATAGCGTGGGGGTCCCCCTAAAAATCCACACCAGACCCTTTATCCGAGCACGCAACCTGGCAGGCCGCAGGAAAAGAGGGGGGGACGAGAGAGCACCCCCCCTCCTGAACCGTACCAGGCCACATGCCATCAACATGGGGAGGATGTCCCCATGTTGATGGGGACAAGGGCCTCATCCCCCCAACCCTTGCCGGTGGTTGTGGGGGTCTGCGGGCGGGGGGCTTATCGGAATCTGGAAGTCCCCTTTAACAAAGGGGACCCCCAGATCCAGCCCCCCCCCCTGTGTGAAATGGTAATGGGGTACAAATATACCCCTACCATTTCACAAAGAAAAATGTCAAAAATGTAAAAAATGACAATAGCCGGTTTTTGACAATTCCTTTATTAATGTCTTCTCCTTTCTTCCATCTTATTCTTCCACCTTCTTCTTCCAGCTTCTTCTTTTCTCCATTCGGGTTTCTTCCTCCATCTTGTTCTTCATCTTCATCTTCCTTCTTCCTTCGGTGTTCTCGTCCGCATCTTGCTCCGGCTTCTTGTTCCCCTTCTTCTTTCTCCGGCCGATCCGTTTGAATTCGAGGTTCCCGCTGTGTGACGCTTCAGTTCTTCAGTTCTCCTCTGGGTCTGCTGCCACCCGGTGGCTCCGCCCCCCGACACCACGGGGAAAGTCCCTGTGAAATCCATGTGCGTCAGAGAGGGGCGGGGTCACCGGGTGGCAGCGGATCCAGAGGAGAACTGAAGAACTGAAGCGTCACACAGCGGGAACCTCAAATTCAAACGGAGCGGCCGGAGAAAGAAGAAGGGGACAAGAAGCCGGAGCAAGATGCGGACGAGAACACCGAAGGAAGATGAAGAGGAAGATGAAGAAGAAGATGGAGGAAGAAACCCGAATGGAGAAAAGAAGAAGCTGGAAGAAGAAGATGGAAGAAGAAGATGGAAGAAGAAGATGGAAGAAAGTTGAAGACATTAATAAAGGAATTGTCAAAAACCGGCTATTGTCATTTTTAACATTTTTGACACTTTTTTTGTGAAATGGTAGGGGTACATTTGTACCCCATTACCATTTCACACAGGGGGGGGCCGGGATCTGGGGGTCCTCTTTGTTAAAGGGGTCTTCCAGATTCCGATAAGCCCCCCCGCCCGCAGACCCCCACAACCAGCGGCAAGGGTTGTGGGGATGAGGCCCTTGTCCCCATCAACATGGGGACATGGTGCTTTGGGGTCACAGACCCCCAAAGCATCCTCCCCATGTTGAGGGCATGTGGCCTGGTATGGTTCAGGAGGGAGGGGGCCGCTCTCTCGCCCCCCCTCTTTTCCTGCGGTCTGCCAGGTTGCATGCTCGGATAAGGGTCTGGGATAAGGGAAACATGTTTTGTGAATTTATCTTATCGAGAATTGCTGTCCAAAATACAAAACCATTGACTGTGATTTAAAGCACATGTGCAAGATGAAGGAAAACCTGCAAACATGGCCTGTTGGGGGTACTTGAGAAGCACTGATTTAGAGCACTGCACTTAAAACTAGCTCAAGGCAATACGATTCCAATTGTGGGCATTTTGAGGGAAACCAAGTAAGTGTTAGAACCCCTGCTTGTTTTTTAGGTTGGGCTTTGTGTCCCTTTTAGTAAAATTGGCTTCACTTTCTGTCACACAGCTAAACAGGAAGTGAAGGTAAAACCCTACCAATGTCTTTTCTTGGGGACACACAGATCAATCTAACTAGTGTCCCCATTAAGCAAATTCCACTCTAGCACTTTGTTGTGTACACCCTAAATCATTGGGTAGTTTGGGGTTTAGTAAAGACAAATCCACTCTGTAGTAAAAGTGTAGCTGCTTAAAATCTGAGGGGAAGCACTGGTGATTGTAACATCCAATCATGTAAAAGCAAAGATGGTGTTTTTTTTGTTTGCTTGCATGTCCCCCTCGGATATCCAGCAAGTGCACTTGTAGTGCAAAGTAGATTTGCCTTTAGTAAATAAACCCCAAAGTCCAAAATACCTAATAATTTGGGGTGTACCCCGCAAAATGCTGGAGTGCAATGTACATAATGGGGAAAGTATTTAGATTGACCTGTGTGTCCCCAAGGAAAGACATTGGTAGGGATTTCCCCTCACTTCCTGTGTGGCTATGTGACAGGAAGTGAATTATTTGGAAGGATAAAGTGGCCAAATTTGGGAGTTGTCTTCACCCTATCAGGGGTGCAGACATCCCCAAAAACTGTCTAGACTTGTAATCCCTCTGCACTCTATCCCCAAGCAAAAATAAGAAAGGATTTAATTTAGTTTAACTTTGCAAAGACACATTCCTAAGTTGAATTGTGATGCATGTCAATGGCCCATTTAGACCCTCTTTAATCACTCGAGATTAGCGCTATAACTGATCGACGGCCACAGCACGGTCCTCAATTGCCGGGAGTCCGTCAATAGACGTCCTCCCCTTCGTGCGTGTGCTGTGGTCACCGAGTCACTGAGACTCGGGTGATGACAGATCCGAGGAAGGGGCCGATCCCTGCCCCTTACCATGTGATCAGCTGTCAGCCAATGACAGCTGATCACGTGATGTAAACAAAAGCTGGGTAATGGTTTTTGTTTTCTCCTTGTGCTGACAGCGTGAGCATAAAAAAAGGCAATCACCGGCTTATGTGCAAGGGACATCAGGCCCGAAGAGGAAGAGGCAAGTCTGCGTCATCTGTGACAATCAGTAGCCCCTGCCAGTGCCTCCTATCAATGCCCACCACTGGTGCCAATCAGTGGCACCTAGCAGTGCTGCCCATCAGTGCCCATCACTGCCAACTATCGTTGCCACCTAGCAGTGCCACTTCTCAATGCCCACCAGTGCCAACTAGCAATGCCACCTCTCAGTGCCCACCCTTGCCACCTTATCAGTGCCCATAAGTGCAGCCCATCAGTGCAGTCTCATCAGTGTACATCAATGAAGGATAAAAATTACCTTTTTTCAAAATTTTCGAAATATTAACCACTTCCCTACCGCCCACCGTCAAATGACGTCCTTGGCTTTGTGCGGTGACATCTGCATGATGCCTGCAGTTGCAGGCATCATTCAGATATCATTATTTTCAGCCGGCGATTCTGTGCACGATAAAAATGTTCCGCCGCTTGATCGTTCTTATAGGCGGCAGGAGGGGACGTTCCCATCCCCCTCCCGCCGCCATCTGGTGCTTCTCCGTGCTCTCCCGTGCCATCTGGGGCTCGGAGAACGAATTGGCCGGTGCCGGATGGGAAGCATAGAGATGACTGGTGACCAGATGGTCACCAGTCATCTCTATGACCGTCGGAGGCGTTCAAACCACACATGTGAGGTATTGCTGCGTGCGTTAGAACAATTCTAGCACTAGACCTCCTCTGTAATGCGAAAATGGTAACGTGTAAAAAAATTTAAAGCATCGCCTAGGGAGATTTTTCATTACTGAAGTTTGGTGTCATTCCATGAGTGTGCACACTTTTAAAGCGTGACATGTTAGGTATCTATTTACTCAGCATAACAACATCTTTCACATTATACCAAAAAATTGGGCTAACTTTACTGTTTTGTAATTTTTTTAAATTCATGAAACCATTTTTTTTCCCAAAAAAAGGCGTTTGAAAATTTATTGCGCAAATACAGAGCGAGATAAAAAAAACGCAGAGGTGATCAAATAGCACCAAAAGAAAGCTCTATTTGTGTGCAAAAAAATAATACATTTTCATTGGGTTACAGTGTTGTATGAGCGCGCAATTGTCATTCAAAATGCATCAGCGCTGAAATTTGAAAATTGGTCTGGGCAGGAAGGGGGTTTAAGTGGCCAGTGTGCAAGTGGTTAATATAAGGCTACATGCACACGGACGTTTTTCCAGCCGCTTGTTTGAGCGTTTTTTGCAGCTTAAAATTGGCTCTTCATATTAGCCTATGGCCTCATGGCCACCATGGCGTTTTTGAGCTGTAAATGGCATAGGCGTTTTTAGGCCCCATGTACACGGGACGCTGGTGCAAAGTCTTCAGAACTAAGGTTGAAAGCGGCGTTTAGAAAGGCGCGCTTTGTGGCGTTTGCATGCCGCGTTTTATCACATTTGCGTCTATATGCGTTTAGTTAGGAAACATCATAAGGAGCCGCCCTAAGCTCCAAAAACAGTATTATTAACGATTTCAGCTATTTTGTGAGACCAGAGGGTGTATCAACAGCTGAGAGAGCAGCAGTGTACTTGTATTTAGCGTGTCACTTGCCACGTCACCTGCCCCAAGTTGTTGATTGTCCACTTGCCACGTTACCTGCCCCAAGTTGTGGATTGTCCGCTTGCCACGTCACCTGCCCCAAGTTGTGGATTGTCCACAATGCAATGGAAGCAATTTCATTTTTTTGGGAAATTTATATATTTTTAATGGTTTTTCCTCAGTTGCCATAATTTTTGAGTTTATCAATGTAAAAAAATAGGTCACCTTTAAAACGCTTCTAAATTCAATGGACCCGCATCCAAAACGCAAGTACCACGATTTTGCGGCGATTTGCTTTTTTTTTTTTTTTTTTTTACCTGTTTATAGCTGGTTGTTAAAGGAAATGTAAAAAAAATAAACATTGCCGGCTCTAAAAAAAAAAATCTAGAAAAAAAACAGCGTGGGGTCCCCCCAGGTCCATACCAGGCCCTTGGGTCTAGTATGGATTCAAAGGGGACCCCCCCACCAAAATGAAAAAAAAATGGCGTGGGGGTGTCCCCCCAAAATCCATACCAGGCCCTTCAGGTCTAGTATGAATTTTAAGGGGAACTCCGTGCCAAACTTAAAAAAATTGCGTGGGGGTCCCCCTAAAGATCCACACCAGACCCTTTATCCGAGCACGCAACCTGGCAGGCCGCAGGAAAAGAGGGGGGGGACAAGAGAGTGGCCCCCCTCCCTCCTGAACCGTACCAGGCCACATGCCCATGTTGATGGGGACAAGGGCCTCTTCCCGACAACCCTGGCCGTTGGTTGTCGGGGTCTGTGGGCGGGGGGCTTATCGGAATCCGGGAGCACCCTTTAATAAGGGGGGACCCCAGATACCGGCCCCCCACCCTATGTGAATGAGTATGGGGTACATCGTACCCCTACCCATTCACCTGGTGGCAAAAAAAGTCAATAGAAAACACAACACAGGTTTTTAAAGTAATTTATTAGGCAGCTCCGGGGGTCTTCTTCCGACTTCGGGGGTCTTTCTGCCGGGCGCCCGCTATCTTCTTCCAGCTCTTTTGCTAGCGGGGTCCCGGTCTTCATTGCCGTCTTCTTCCGATTTCGGGGGTCTGTCTGCCGGGCGCCCCGCTATCTTCTTCCAGCTCTTTTGCTAGCAGGGGTCCCGGTCTTCATCGTCGTCTTCTTCCGACTTCGGGGGTCTCTTGTTCTGTTCTTCGGTGTCGTCTCCGCGCTCTCCGGTTCTTCTCCCGCTCTCCGGTGCCTTCTCCATGATCTCCGGTTCTTTCTGCCTTCTGCCGGGCTCCCCGCTATCTTCTTCCAGCTCTTTTGCTAGCGGGGTCCCGGTCTTCATCATCGTCTTCTTCCCTCTTCTCTCCGCCCGATGTTGCCTCGTCGCTGTCTGCCGCTACAATGCTCTGTCCACGGAGCGCACCCACTTATATTGGCATGGGGCGTGGTCACCGGGTGATGCCATCTGCTAACCCCGCCCCCGTATCACGTCACAGTCCCATCATTCCCCGGCGCAGCGCACTGTTTATAGTAAATCACCCCCACTGTGTCTCACAAGAAGCTTGCCGCATGGCTTTGCACACGACCATCTGCACATGTCACTACTGGAATTCTATTTAAACATATACATGTGTGATTCTCTTGAAAGAATACAAGTGTGATTCTCTTGAAAGAATACAAGTGTCTGATTGGCTGATTCTGAAGCCACCACCTTCCTTTGTTATTCATGTTTATAGTATAAATAAAAGGAGCTGCTCATCCTAGGGAGGATGGTCTGCCAAGCTCAACGTGATATCAGCGTCTGTCTGTGTTACTTGGAGATATTTAAGCACGCTTGCCCGGCATTATACAAAAAAGCTATGATTATTAGCGCATGAAATTATTTGCTTATAAAGAGAAGTTTAAATAATCCACAACAGTACCCAAGTCGATTTTGCAGAAGTGAAGATTTTGCACACTTTTGGTGGACTTTGATATTTTGTTTACAGGACCTTTTTTTTTTATTTGTTTGTTATACATTATATATTAAATTAGAATTAGAAGTTTTCAATATAAAGTTTGACAGCGCAAAACACCTTTTTTTTTTTCAGTTGTCAATAGATGGATTGACTGATAAAAAATCAGTCTGCCCATGGATGGTTCGAATCTTGGCCGGTCTCTGCTGAACCGACCAAGATTAGAACCATGACCGGCTTAAACCAGAGGTCTCCAAACTATGGTCTGCAGCAATCCTTGTACTCACACAGTGCACAGAATTCATATAAGTTGTTCTCCACTACTTCAGCAGCCCCTACCCCCCACAGTCTACAGCACTCAGCATGGTGGCTATGATAAATGCACTGACTTCTCTTTATGTAACAGACAGAATGGAATCTGCAGAGGTTTGGGAGTAATTATCCTGTGTTACAAACAGGTAAGCAAAAGGGGGTTCCCAAATTACCATATTACAGACAAAATAAAGTGGAGTGGACTGGCACACTTTGATTATGCCTGGGTAGAAAAAATGTAATTACTGTGTGTGCCAACTGCAGGCATCTAAAGGATTACATTTTTACTATAAAGTACCTTTAATCCTTTTGCTTTTATGTTGTACAATATTTGCACATCTGTTTACCAAATCTATATTTTTAGTAAATACACACACAAACACAATAAAATCTCCACATGAAAGCATCTATGAATGGAGGGGGCCGACCTTTCAATCATTCACCCATCCTCCATTCATGTTTCATTCATAAAAGCTGTAGTATGGCTTCTATGAGCAAGTGGCCAGAAAGGGTGGGTACAGTTGTGAACTCTTGATAAGTACCTGTCACAGGTCCCTCAATTCTATTAACCCCTGCCACATTGGGGGGATTGCAGCAGTGGGGGTGGGGGGTTGGTGGTAATCAGAGGAAGAAACTTTCACTTAAAGCGGAGCTCCACCCTAAAGTGGAACTTCTGCTCATCGGAACCCTCCCCCCTCCGGTGTCATATTTGGCACCTTTCAGGGGAGAGGGGGGTGCAGATACCTGTCTAAGACAGGTATTTGCACCCACTTCAGGGAGGCCTCTCTGCGGGTATTCTGTGGGTAGTGCGTCACTTCCCGCAGAATGCCCGTTGTGTTCTGGGAAACACACGGCTCCCAGAACACAACGGTGACCAGTGAGGACGGCGCTGCGCGACTCACGAATGCGCCGTAGGGAGCCGGGCAGTGAAGCCGGAACGCTTCACTTCCTGGTTCCCTTACCGAGGATGGCGGTGGGGGCAGCAGATAGAATCGCTCGTCTTCTGCTGCAGACGTCGCTGGACTCCAGGACAGGTAAGTGTCCTAATATTAATATTCAGCAGCTGCAGTATGTGTAGCTGCTGGCTTTTAATATTTTTTTAACGGTGGAGCTCCGCTTTAACCAGGAGACAGCAGCACAAGAAACACATCACGCTTATGGTAAATAATTTCCCTTGTGTCAAATTCTTTTTAACTAAACTTGAGCTTTCTTTTTGTTATTTTTTGGTTTGTTTTTTTGTTCAAAAGATAAAAATTACAATAGCACTAGTTGCATTAGATACATGTAGATTTTAGGTTTATAAGCCTGCCACATACTCTATACACATTAGCAATTTAATAAAATAAATACGGTATGTTTGGATCAGCTGACTACAAGCGAGTTCATTCAAATAATGAGATTTAAGGACCTCACAGATTTTCCCTTTATGTAATGGTGACAGCCTACATGAAATGAAAAGCGTCTTTCAGGAACTGGGGAACGTAGCAGAAAATTAAATGTGTTCTTCTCCGTCGCAAAGTAAAAAAATGAACATAATTGGTTACCTCCTTGTTTTAAATTCTTCCCCACATCTCATTGTTGTTACATATTTATCATTTCAATGCTCTTTTATTTGATCTTGATGCCTAACAAGTACTAAATATCTTCACTTCCTTTTCCATTGCATAACTCTTTCGTGATATTAAACCGCTGACTCGCGGGATGGCTCCATGCTGTTTGAATGATCAAGGCCCGTCACAGAGTGTTTGCATCCCGAACATTAGACTTTGTACATAATTCATTTAATGCACGATTTTTTCAAGTTGTGAAGAATAATTCTGAAAAAACGAGGCAAAAGAGGGATCAATCACCCTAAACCATTATGGCAGCATGTAGTTCTGAGGATATAGAATGTTAGAAGTCCCCTAGACAATACCATTGTTCTATGTTAGAGCAAGGCCTCATAATTTGGTGCCCAAATGCAACTGGTTAACGATGCCATGATAACAATGACACCGGCATTAAAATTAAAAGGACCTTTGTGCCTTTCTGAGCAACGGTATGATAAAAGCTTCTACTACGGCCTTTTAATTAAGTCAGAGCTAAGGGTATCCCGGAGATGCATACATCAAGGGTGTGTACTGACATTCAGGTTATGGACCTGAAGTTTGGGTGGCAAAGTGCTTGTCTGCTTTAGTTATTCAGCCAACAATGAAGAGGGAAGACAGAACCCACCATATTCCCCAAGGAAACAAGCAGGGTGGATTCAAAACAATGATTTAAAAAAAAAAAAAAAAAAATGTTTTATTTAAATCGATTATTTTGATTTTTATCAAATACATTTTAATAAAATGCTTTTTGAGTAAAAAACTATCTAAAGATAGATTTCTATTTAAGATACATTAATAACTTGGTTTATTCAGCATGAAATGGAGCTTAGTTATGTAGCATGGGGCTGTATATTCTGCAATATTTAAATTTTTGGTAAACCCATTCAATGAATCCAAGCTCTGCAAGCTGAGATAACATGCACTGCATTGATGCATTCACACAATTTCACTGTAATCATGAGATAAAGCAAAGTTCAGGAATATTCCTTTATCCCATTGTTTTGCAAAATTATGTACATTACAAACTGTATGATTGAATACGTTTTACTAACCTGACAGCTTATTAGTCAAAATTTTCTATCCTATTTTGTTTGCAAATATTAAAGATTCTAACTACCAGCGAGAATAAGTCCTTACATTTAAAGAGCACCTGTCATTTCAGATCTATCATGGCAGCGCCTGTTAGCGGGCATCCACTCACCTGCTGCCACCACGTCCCTCACCTTGTTGTGTCACTGCTGCATCATCAGCCGTCCCATTAAAGTGAATGGGACTGTCGGTGAGTCAACAGCGGGTCAGAGGAGGAGCCACTGCGGGACAGAGATGACAGTTGCTGTTTAAAAATTATGATTTAAATCAAGTTAATTTAAATCAAGCCTATTTACTAATCATGATTTAAAATCGATTTGATTTAAATCAAATCCACCCTGGAAACAAGGTTAAGTAAATGCACTGGGGAGAACCTCTAGCTTAACAATGACCTCCAAGAAATAGTTAAAAGCCAATTGCACTTTTCAGTTTAATTCAGCTAAATACATATAAAAAAAAGTGCACAAAGCCTAATGCCGCGTACACACAACCGTTTTTCCTGTCATGTAAAAAAACGACGTTTTTCTCGACGTGATTCCTCTCAAGCCTGCCTTGCCTAGACACGTTCAGAAAAAAAAAAAAAACGCTTGAGCAAAGCGCGGTGATGTACAACACGTACGACAACACGTACGACGGCACTATAAAGGGGAAGTTCCATTCGAATGATGCCACCCTTTGGGCTGCTTTTGCTGATCTCGTGTAAGTAAAGTTTGGTGAGAGCCGATTCGCGCTTTTCAGCCTTGTGCTTTTCAGTCCGTTACAGCGTGACGAATGTGCTATCTCCATTACAAACGCTAGTTTTACCAGAACGAGCGCTCCCGTCTCATACTTGATTCTGAGTGTGACTAACCCTCTGTCCTCAAACAGATCTACGTCCGCCGTCAATGCTTCCTCTGTTCAGATCCAGCACGTCCAAGATTCTTTAGCCCCCCAGTGAACAGACACACCTCAGGGTAGAGTGGCAAAACAAACTGACTTTATTATCACACATGGACACACAGATATCTCTCCTCAAAACACTTCCCTCCCACCCTTGGAAAATAGGGCGGGTCAAACTGTCGAATGACAATGGCCACACAGGTCAGGTGTGTTCAAACTTCTCAATACACAGTCTTATCAGCAGGGGGGTTGGAGTAATCCCCCCTCCCTTTTTCCTCACAACAAACACACTTGCACATCCCATAATAGTTAAGGCAGCCACAATAGACAATAGAATACAGTCCCACCCCAAACCATCACAGCAAATAGTCCAACAGCATGGCACAGCACACATTAATCCCACAAACCCCCGACCCAAAGTCACTCCTGTCACATTGAGCATGCGTGTTTTTTTCCCCTCGGAAAAGCATACACACAAGCGTTTTTTGCGACGGGAAAAATGACGAGAAAAAATAGAGCAGTTTCTCGTCGAGAAAACTGCTATGAAGCATATACACGACCGGTTTTCACGACCAATCTAAAAAATGGCAGTTTTCTCATCATTAAAAACGGTGTACGTGGCATTACAGTTTGTTTTCCATAGAAAACAGAAAGCAGACACAGCCTGTCTCTCTCTGTGGAAGCAGTAGTCTCTCTACTGAGATCTGAGATGCCACCTTCTGAATAAACTTTATACCTCTGCAATCAGCAAAACTTATGCCCTCTGCTGGTTTGAAAGCTCTAGTTCTGATTTAGCTGGGGACTAGTTGAACCTCTGTAGGAAGAACACTGCTTACACAAAGGGAACAAGGGCTCTTCTCTGCAGCATGCTAGTTAAGCAATTTGCAGTCCTCACCTAATCTGGAGCTGATCAAATAAACTTCAAATTATCCATGGTCTCCGTTGCATGTCTGCAGTCACTATCTCTTGTAATATGTCCATGGTCTCCAATAATCTTCTGTAGCAACAAAAATTATGAATCTAATGTCTTGCCCATTGGCGGTATCAGGGAACGCACTTGAATTTCATAGCATCTTGTGAGTTGACCAATGGTCTACAAGCTGTAGCCTGTAAAAGCAATGTTAATCTTAAGATTATATATCTGAATGATCTTAAGATCTTAAGATTATATATCAGAAAGGTGTTAGAAATTTCAGAATGTTGAGACATCTTTGACATGAGTATCTTTGGCAACACCTCCTTTTAACAACCAGTGCCTCCCAGCAACTGTGATTTCAAATACATGCTCAGACTTAAACAACCCCAAGACAAGAAAAATGGTTTTGAGTCACTGACCAGACTCTTGAGAAGAGTTAGTGGAAAAGGTTTAGCACATTTTCATAAAACCTCTTTAAATCTTTGCACCAGATGAGATATATTGTACTTGCTATTTTTGTAATTTTCCATCAGATGGCGCTGTTATAGTATTTCTCAATTGCGGGTTGCCACTACGTGATTTTTATTTTAGTTCTCCCTTCAATGGGGGCACTGTACACTCTTTTACTGTGTCTTTTACTTTGGGCACTTGCTGCCAGCAGTTAAGATTAAGTGTTTGCATGTTGTAACGTCTTTCTGGCCCGTCCTCAGACGACGTAATCTATGACGAAATGCGTAGGGTGGGGCCTACGACAGTGACAACATCACGCTACTTGGATCTGATTGGTTGCTTGGATTTGTGCCCAGAGTGGAGCCCGTAGGAACGTCATTTGAGTTGTATGGATGTTCGCTGAACCTTTTATACTTCGCCATTCTGTGAGTGCAATACTAAACTTGTTATTAAAGCTTTTGTATTACCTTACTACACCATAAGAGGGCTATTTTTATTTACTTTTGAGTATTGTTGGAATCACCTGGACACAGAACGGTCAGAGGGAGACCTTAATCCCCTATGTGCCATTCGACCACCTGTAATCCAGTGGTCAATCCTGTCTGGTAAGCAGCTTTAACACACCGTTTAGTTTGGGGAGCACAATACTTCAACTGCTGTTTTTGGTTCTGCATCACAGCTCCTGCACTTGTATGTCTTCCATCACTGATAGCTAAGCATAACACTTTACTGATGCCTGTTGGACTTTTTGGTGGACTTATTGGCATTCTATCACTTGTCTTCACTGACATATGGTTTTTGTTATCGTTTTTCACTCACTGATCCTTAGCGCTGCACTATATTTATTTTACAAATCTTTACACCTCCCTTTGAAAATACACTAATATTGTCCATCGTGATACAAAAATATGGGTCAAAATGACAGCTGTAGTTAAGAATGTAAAAAGGTCAATATTAATAAAGTGCCATATTCCTAAAAACACAATGAACCCAGATCACAGATGTATCACCTCCATGTGCCTAGATAATTCACACTCTTTAGCAAACAGGATGAGAAATGCATCTTAAATCACACTGGCTCCAGGGAATTAGAAACTATTTTTACCTTGTTTGTTTGCCATATTTGTTTATTTAGTTTTTTTTTCCCTTTTGTTTTTTCTCGTCTGGGTTATTTATTTGTGCCGCAGAACCATAACCTCCATTGTTTAGGACACAAAGAGGAGGAAAAGAAGATGGGAAACAGAAATTCACAAGATCCAAACAAATGAGCGGGCAAAGACTGATTTTGATCACAACATAAAAAAACGGGAAGGAAGGGACTCAGTTGTGAATTTCAAAATTAAGGAGATGCTTCTTTTCTTCTGTCACGTTAGAAATAGAACATATCAAAATAAACTTTTGGGGCTAAATTTAAAGCTTGGGTCATATCTGTTTTTAAAATAGAAGTCTGGTTTGGTCCAAATTAAAAGTTCAAGTTGCGAACGGCTTCTGAAAAATGATTGTTTTTTTACACTACATAACTGTCATTTCTATATGAGTTTGTTGGACATCTCATTCCAAACCCGTTGGTATTAAAATGAAATTGAATGCGCCCCCCCCCCGCTCTTTTCAACTAGAACTGCCTTCACTCTTTTGGAGTGCGCCCATGAATATTCAGCAAAAAGAGCATTTGTGAGGTCAGACACTGATGTTGGAGGAGAATCTGTCTTGCTTGCAAGGGTCATTCCATTTCAGAGTTAAGGTTAAAGTGGTTGTAAAGGAAATTTAAAAAAATTTAATTGCACAGAGTGGCCCCGAACCTCCTTTTCTCAGGTTCCCTGCTGGTGCTCCTGCCTCCTCCTCTCTGGCTAGTGCCCCCAATAGGAAACTGCTTCCCTAGAGCGCACTCATGCGGGCTCGCTCCTGAGCCCTGCCACTGCATCCATTGACACAGACAGCTGGAGTTAGCCCTGCCCCCTTCTCCATTGTCACTGGCTTTGATTAACAGCAGTGGAAGCCAATGGCTTCTGCTGCCTCAGCAAAGCCTATGAAACCCAGAAGTGAGGGAAGAGAAAAGCTGCAGACGTGCCCAGCGCTGGATCGAATGAGAGTTTAGGCAAGTATGGGGGGGCTGAGGGGCCAATACCAATGTCTAAACATTTTTTACCCTAATGCATTAAGGTAAGAAATATTTAGCACCACTTTAAGGCTCTGTGAAGGCTGCTTGAGTTCTTCCATGCGTTGTGAAACAGGCCAGACTCATGCTGGAAGAGTAATAAACTAATTAAAAAGATAAAGCTAAGATGCTTGTCCAATGTACTGAAAGAATCTCTAGGACCAAAGAAACTAAATTTGTGCTAGAACATAAATCTTTACTGTAATCCATATGTTAAAAGCACAATACATGGAGCATTCTCAAAGAGCCTGGCAACATAAAGTGTTTGCTGCTATTTGGGGCTTGTTTCCACCACAATGCATGCAAAGAAATGCAGTGTTCCAGAAACACTCCATTTGGGTTGCTTAGAATGAAAATCTGTAGGTCAAACCACTCAGAATGCAGCATGTAAAGGCACTGCAGCACAGTGGATTGGTGAAAACTGATCCTACTGAATAGAATACACTGGGGTTAATTTACTAAAACTGAAGAGTTCCACCTTTGGTGGAGCTCTGCATAGAAACGAATCCGCTTCAATTTTTTTTGGTGAAAGTTTCATTGAACAAGCTGAAGTTAGAAGCTGATTGGCTACTATGCAAAGCTGCACCAGATTTTGCACTCTCCAGTTTTAGTAAATCAACCCCAATGTCTGATGCGTGTTCTAAAAAATACAATAAAATGCATAACAATGTTTCCAGTGGGAAGAAGGCCAAACATTTTTTGAAAACTAGTCAAATATCCAAGATTAAGGGGAGCTCTGCTGAGACTAGGCTAAAGGTTATGTTCTCCAGCATGATCACAAAAGTTATATAATTTTAGATAAAGACCCTCTTCAATAAGTAAAAATGCAAGAATGATATCAAAGTGCAATAATCCATTAGAATCCTTTGCCTTTTAAAAGATATACACTAAGTGATAACTGCTACTGTAATGTGGTTACCCCGAAACACATTCAACCCTTACCCCATCCTTATTAACTATAGTGGAACAATGTTCACAATGTTATTTTCCTGAGTCTTGGTGGAGAGAATTATAGTATCCTGATTCCTAGCATGGCTGTGACTTACTAGGCTCAGCTTTTCAAAGCCAAGCTGCCTAGCCAGTAGTTAGAGAGTTCATATATTCCTATGGAGAGTTCACTAAAAGGCACAGTACAGCTTTCTATGACCTGAGCCCCTCTAGTGAATTTTATACAACAACTGCCTTCTATAATACAACATATGCATTAGCTTTAATCTGTAATAAGCTCATTGGTCTAGGGCAGGGGTAGGAAACCTGGGGCCCTCCAGCTGTTGTGGAACTACATCTCCCATGAGGCACTGCAAGGGTGGCAGTTACAATTACTCCCAGAGGCATGATGGGACTTGTAGTTCTGCAACAGCTGGAGGGCCCCAGGTTGCCTACCCCTGGTCTAGGGAATCTACTTACGCAGTGGGCTACATAAATCACATCACAGTTAGACATGCAGGGATGGTTCAGCTATCAGAATCTGTCCTTCAGTCAAGCTTCTTACCTAAAGTTCAACATCAGATAAGACGACCCTGTCCTGCAGTCTGCTTCCCAGCTCCCACCCTCTGCCTGCCTGGCCTACTGTATGAAGATTACTAGCTGCAGAACAATACTGCAAACTATATATCATGTTGCCAAGGTACAGTGGTACTCTGATGGGGGCACCTGATGTAAGAGGGCACTCTGATGACTGCCACTTTTGAGAAAGGGCACTCTGATGAGGGCACCTGTTGTAAAGAGGCACTGTGATGGGGACGCCTGATGTAAGGGGGCACTGTGATGGGACACCAGATGTAAGGGGGCACTGTGGTGGGGACACCTGATGTAAGGGGGCACTGTAGAGGGTACACCCGATGTAAGGGGTCACTGTGATGAGGACACCTGTTGTAAGGGTGCTTTGTGATGAGGACACCTGGCGTTAGGGTGCACCATGATGGGGACACTTGATGTAAGGGGACACTGTGTACACTATAGTACAAAACATGAGATTAGGACCATTGCTGGAGGAAAATTTTACTCACTGGACCTCCTTAAATTTAAATGTAAAACCCTTGAGTTTGTAAATGTTCTACTGACAGAGAACAATGTAAACAATGTAACTTACTGTTGCAAAAAACAACTTCCCCGCCAGAGCCCCATAAATTAGAGGAAACTGAAAAAAGCTGTTAATTTAGCGTCACTAAACTGGAAGGTGCCAGTTGACACACTCTTTACAAGTCGAGAGTTCCTCGAACAGAAAAGCGGCAGCAGTTACAATAAATTAGCAGAATATCATAAAAATGCCATAAATATACAGCGTAGACTGTAAATCTCAACAAGTGTACAGGTTGCACATATAAAAATGACTAACAGTCTCTGTCGGCGGAATAAAAGTAAATATATATTTTTTTAGCACTCTCTTCGCAGCGACTAAACAGGAGCCCTTAAATCTGGGGTATAAATTAGAAATTTGTTAGCTGCAACGCGGCATGCTCGTCTGTGCCCGTCGCGCGTAAAGCTGCCACGCTAATTATGGATCGTTTATGTGTTTTTATGTACGTGTTAACGGCGTTTTCTAGCAAAACAGAAGTATTCCAAGATCTTCTGTGTCAATGCCTTGTAAATCAGGGTTTGAAAGTGGCTGTTTGTCTGTTTTTATTGACTGCCGGTAATCTATGATGTGAATGCAGTGGGGAGTTTTTGTAGCTGTTTTATGTCTCCACGTCTGGGAGATAGCCAAGGCAGCGTCTGTGGGCTTGCGTGTATGGGTGGCTTGAAATAAGGCCAGCCAAAGAGGCCCGGATATGTGGAAAGCTGTGTAGGCCAGGACCAGTATGGGAGGTGGATTTAAAGGGAACGTGTCAAACAGCAAAATAATAGTGCTAGAGGCCCTAGATAGAAGCTGCCATTTGCCAATGTCTAGTTTGTACACTCGTTTTGGGGCAACAATGTCCCTGAGAGTGAAGGTGATCAGGTAAAGCTGCCACAGGGGCTATGCATGCCTTTGGTGTCAGAGATTGGTAGCCATTTCAGGCTTCTCACAAACCTACTGAACACCTTTAGGGTGAAGCTCCTACCAAAATGTATTTGTTTTAAATGAAATAAATTAGGCTACATTTAGACAAGCAACAAAACATGTTACGGGTCAGAGTGCTTTTTTAGAAACGTTTGACATGCAGTAACGGGGGATATGCTGCCTGTTTTAATTCAGTAAATGCTGTACCACAACCACATTCATTGTACACGATTGTGGGACAACTCCAGCGTGGCCACATTAACTTGAATGGGTCATATTCGTGCTGCTGGGTGAACATGACGGGAGGGGGGGGGATTGATTTTTGCTATGACCATGAAGCAAAGGATGTGAACACCCCCATCTGGTGCCTTTGCAGTTAAAGGTGGGTGGTTGGCAGCCAGCAAAAACACGGCTCAACCACATATTTTTACCACCACCCCAACTGCAAGTCTAAACAGGCCCAAAGGTAATGTAATATAATGTATTAACCGGTTCCCGACTGGCTCACGCAGATATACTGCGGCACAATGGCTCACCTGGGCGAAATCCCGTATGGGTACGTCCTTCCCCTTAGTGGCCGCCAGAGGGTGTGTGAGTGCCACTGGAGGCACACGTGCGTGGCCGCTGCACGGCGGGGGACACGATGCGCGTGGCCGGCGGGCACAATCGCCACCGGCCATGCAAGTGCGCCAGCAAAAAAGTGCGCAGTACCAAAAGTGCTCTGGTCAGGAAGGGGGTAAAATCTTCTGGGGCTGAAGCGGTTAACATAATGTATATAATGTAACATGTACTATGTAATAGTTAATGTTCCAATATAAGCACAGACAACAATACACAAAACACTTGATATAGGCTCTGTTCATACTCCACAAAACAAGAAAAACTGAAAAAAATGTGACTGGAGTTCCACTTTTATTTTGTCATTTAATGGCCTCTTTCATATAGAAAATTCATGACCTGCACGATAACTTCAGAAACAGACCATTCCCTGTTGGTTTAGAGGGGCAGCCTATCATTTGCATCATTTATCAATCTTTCTACTACTAGGTTTTACTTTTTTTTTGCTTTGTATTATTTTTACCTTTTCAAGATCTGCAGGAATAATTTCCGGGCACATCACATTACACAGTAACAAGTACAATATTTCAGAAAAGCTTTTTTAAAATCGATGAAAAGCCATCCATGAGCTCCAGGCAAGTAACTTTGCAAGTCAGAGATAATGTCATTAGTCTGCTGCAGGCAGTAGGAAGCATTTCATCAGTCTCCCCAAGCAACACTGTAACTTAGTAGCAATTTAGGAGAAGAGAGACTGCAGCAGGAGCTTATGTGTCAGACATTTGTGAACATAGCCAAGAACTGCACAGGCAGCAGGATTTCAATGACTGTCTTAGTCCAGGAAGAAGATGCTGACCGTGGATGATGCCTGAACAAATATGGGGCTGTCTTTCTGTAGAGAAAAGCATATATGGGTTCGAGCAGGTGATGGGGTTAAATGTCGATTGGCGTCTTTGTGAAGGTCAATATATTGTTGGGAGTCATGGTGTGTGGGGTGCTTGTGCCATACACTATTAACACAAAGGTTCTCTACACGTAAACATAGAATGTATGCTGTAATTGTTATTCTTTATAAGTTTTACAAATATTTAGCTATTCATCTGGAGTTACCTTTTAGTTTTCTTTTTGCAAAGTTTTCAGGGGGAGGAATATAAATTTAACAAATTTTAACATTGGTACATTCGTCACTGATTACAAGCGCGGGGAGGAAAAAAAAGAAAAGAAAACACAAACATAAATTATAGGTTACCTCCAGCTGTTATATATTGGCATCCAGTCTGAAAAAAAAGTTCAAAATCTGTTTCCTTAAAGCAAGGAAATGTGGAAAAAGCCTAGTCTGCCAGTGGAAACATTCAACAGAGCAGAACTCATGCTGCGGTTTCTTGTCAAGGCAGCAAAGTTCTATGAAAGGCAAGTCCCTGCCAACGAAAATACTGTTTTCTTTCACACCCAAGAACAAACTTTGAGCATGGCGAAGGCTTCCTGAGGGCGTACTGCAGCTGGAGAGCACCGCATCAGAGGTAACGCCGATGTCACTGCTACTGTAAATCCTGCATTCATGTTTCAATCAGCAAGTAACGAGCAATTAAAAAAGCACAACCGCTTGACTTTCCAGCGCTTGAGGAAAAAAAAAAAGGAGGCACACGACTGGAACACACGGGTTACAGAAATAGAGATGAATTCCACTAGAGAATTAAAACTCTGTTCTTGCTGTTGGGACCCCATGGATCCAATACGCCCACCCTTAAATCCTGCCCAAGAGTTTTACTGGCTTATGAATTTTGCATATGAGGACCAAATGGGGAACTTTGGTGTCTTATTTTCTTTCCCCTTTTTGTCTCTCTTCTCTCCCTTTCAGTGTTCTTGTTTTCTTCTTTCCTAATTATTTTTTCTTGTCTTTGCCCTCCTGCCTCACTTCTCAATCTCTATGAACCATGATATTCCTTATTTATAGTAAAAGCTTTAATTCAAGATTGGTGTCTTCTTATCTTCATAGTCTGTGGGAGTGACGTAATCGCGGCTTGCCCATCCAAGCAGCCACAGCCCGCGAACCCGGGCGGAAAACCGGGTAAAGAGGGAAGCCTCTGCAGCGATGACAGCGTGCCTCTGGAGGGCTTTGTTTCAAGATAATTATCTTCTTATCTGCCATAGTGATCTGTGCTAGGTGTTCAGTGTGACCCTGTACCTTTAATGAGGGGTCGCTCCTTCCAGGCTCACCTGTCCACTACCTATCCATTATAAATGCATGTGCTTCCAAGATGGAGACTTTCAGTAGTTAGGGACTGCAGGAAACAGGGTGCCTTGGCGGGGCCTGCAGCTTACGCATGTATGTGCAAATGTGTGCAACTAAACCCCTGTTCTTAACGCATATTGTTAGACAGGTCAATTCGGTTGGTCGCTGGCTGGTTGGTAAGTTTGAGCTTGGAAATCCCTTTATATTTGTCTTCTTATCTTCCCCTTTTTCTTCTCTCCTTCCCCCTTCATTGTTCCTGTTTCCCTTCTTCCTCATTGTGGGGTTGATTTACTCAGGGAACATTTTCAAGAGACGATCGGGTACCAAATACCACTGAGATAGTACTTTGTAACTGGCCTCAATAGGTACATCATAATACCTTTATATGTTCTAGAGGACCACTTCCTCCATTCCTCTTCATCAATTCCTGTACCTAAATCTTTATCCCATGCGACGATTTGGACAAGCTTACCCTAATTTTAATCCTGGCATGCATTTTGGGTAGCCAGCTGTCCTATTTGTTCCTACTGCTAATGCTATCCTTATTTTCTAAACAAATAGTGGAAAATGCAGCAGAGAGGTTCATGCGTTCCCAGCCCCCCAATGACAATGACAGAGAAGAGCGGGATGGAAGTGGCAGGGCAGAACAAGCTAAGACCTGAGAAACAGAAGAAATAGAGAATGATGGATCAGTGAAGCAATTGCAGCGATGACCATGGAGGTGACGGTGGGGTGGGTGGAGGGCAGGCCATAAATGCACCTTTATTGTTGGCTTGTACAGGAGAACATGGAGATCAGACCATGGAAGCACTGCAGAGAGGTGAGAAAGGATTTAACTGGATGGAACAGGTGCAGGGGTACAAGCCATGAAGGCCAACCCAGCATGGAGGTGGTGTAAGTGGCAAAACGAGAGTAGCATGCAGCGGGTATCGTTAGCAATGAGAGAGCAAAGCACAAATGACAGCAGGCTATGAAGCTGTGCAGGTAGTAAAGATGGAAGGTGAGATGAAGGGAAACTGACATAAGAAGTAAATAAGAACAAGCAGGAGAAGGAGAACAGACAAAACAGACTATACATATTTTTGCAGTTACAACAAGCAACCCCAAACTGTATTATACATCAGTCTGATAGATCAAACTCAAGACACAAGTCACCTTTCTGAGGTTGATAACTGCAAGCCTATGCACATTTGTACTTGAGCTTCATATACAATTAATACAAACCTGAGTCTTGGGGATTCAACATCACTGTTACAAAGAAAGCTGCTTCTCAGCAAAGTAAGCAACATTATCTGTGGGTAGTAAACTCATAGTTGTAGTTTAGTTTCCCATACACTATCATCAACAAGTGGGATTTTGAGCTCAGGACATCAAAGGTTCCTCTGCAGGATGAGTCACTAGGTCTGTGACCATTACCTGGAAGTAAATTCACATTTCAGCTTGATTTACTCAGACAATGATGGAAACTAGGAATCATAGGAACTTGAACTCCGGA
Source organism: Rana muscosa (assembly GCA_029206835.1). Lineage (NCBI taxonomy): Eukaryota > Metazoa > Chordata > Amphibia > Anura > Ranidae > Rana > Rana muscosa. Next base: position 326,155,535 of record CM055120.1, on the reverse strand, counting down.
ACTCACTGCTTCAAAACTGTTACTTTACAGGCTGGTTCTCTGCAATCCCGCTTAAAATGTATTACTATGTTCAGTGAGTTAAGTGGGCTGTGGAATGCATGGCGTATAGGAACACTGATATGGGACAGTGGCTAATATAAATGTAGGAGATAAAATATCTTGTGCATAAAGCATGCAGACTGGAGGAATAAAGGACCATGCATCCAGTTCTTTTGTAAATATCATGACCGGGGCTGTTGTAGTGCAAAGAAAGTATACGATGGCCAATGAAGTTCTTGAGGCTAGCAGTGAAGAAACTTCATGAAGAAAAGGACAATAAGAAAACTGTAGGGCAAACAATATGATCAGAGAGGAAGCACAGATGAGGTGGGAATTAAATACATGAACAGTACTGCAAAGGAGGACAGTAGGAGAACATGGCCTGCTTAAAGTGGTTGTAAAGGCAGAAGGTTTTTTTTTACCTTAATGCCTTCTCTGCATGTAGGTCAAAAAATCTTCTGTGATCAGCCCCCCCAATCCCCCTAAATACTTACCTGAGCCCTACCTTCATACAGCAAAGTGCCCAAAAGCAGCAGCGCTGTTCTCTCTCTCTCCTCACTCGACATAGAAGCAGCAATGGGAGCCAGTGGCTCCTGCTTCTGTGTCATTCAAATCCAGTGAGGGGAGAGTAGGGGTGGGGCCAAGCCACGATGTGTGCGTCAATCGAGCCTGCATGCCTGCCTCCATAGCAAGCGACTTTCTATAGGGGCACTAGGAGAGGAGAAGGAGCCAGGAGCGCTGAGGGGGGGGGGGGCTTGACTCAAGAAGAGGAGGATTGGGGCTTTTCTGCACAAAAACATTGCATAAAGCAGATAAGTATGACATGTTTATTTTTTAGATTGTACCTTTACAATCACGTTAATAAAGAAACTTAATAAGAATAAATGGAGCTGGCGAAACACAATACTGAAGCACTAAGAGGAGAGAACAACCTAAATTGACTAAAATCACAACACCGATTGGGCAAAAATAAACATATGTGGTGTCAAGGAAACAAGTGAAGTGATCAGACACAAGGTAATGTCGAAAGAACAGCTGGTGGAGAATGTGGATAACACAATGCTTGGAGACAAGGTACCACCCAAATATTCAGAGACAGTGGAGGAGATTTATTAAAACTGGTGCACTCAGAATTTGGTACAGCTGTGCATGGTAGCCAATCAGCTTCTAACTTCAGCTTGTTCCATTAAGCTTTGGAAATAAAACGTGAAAGCCAATTGGTTTCTATGCAGAGTTGCACCATATTTTGCATTCTTCAGCTCTAGTAAACCCCCAGTGTGTATTGCTGAATGCAGCTGGTGGAAGAGTAAGCAGAACAGGTGCAGATATTGTAAAGAGAATGTACTAAAGACAGGGGACATGAGCATAAGATATCTTCACATGTAACTCTTCTTGTTGTTGTGGACACAACAAAAAACAAAATTGCCCATGGGACTTTTAAAGAGCACACCTCAAGTAAAATGTATAAACTATTTATTTAAAACACATTTAAAAACAATTAATACACAAAAAAATGAGAAAAAAACATATTGAATATCAATATATTAATACATTTTGCTTTTTTTTTATCATAGACCTTTCCATGAGACTTGAATGTGTCATGCAGATGACTGTCAGTAGTCTGGGATAGCTGTGCTAGGTCTCAACGCGTTTTGCAAGAGGAGTCTCGCTTCTTCGGGAGAAGCACAAAAATAGATGCGATTATTGAAGGACTCCTGGCCTACTAGCTGGTATAGATGACTTGTTTTAATAATCAAAAAATGAATGTGAATACCCTAAACTTGTAAAAAAGACTCCAAAAATTGAATGTCCATAAAGATAGATGGAAAAATGTACACACTGCCAACCACTGCCAACCATGCCACAAAACCTCTCCCCCTGGGAGCTGTGGGAGGGCGGGGAGATGGAAACCAGTGAGAAGCCACAAGAACCCGGAACCGGAACGGAAGATGTAAATCCCAGCAGACTGGGAATACCCACACCCTGTGAGGGAGACACACTAGCGAAACGTTGACCGGTACTTGGCAGGCTACGAGTCATCTATACCAGCTAGTAGGCCAGAAGTTTTTCATTAATTGCATCTATTTGTGCTTCTCCCGAAGAAGAGACACTCCTCTCGCAAAACGCGTTGAGACCTAGCACAGCTATCCTAGACTACTGACAGTCATCTGCATGACACATTCAGGTCTCATGGAAAGGTCTATGACAAAAATCTGTAATAATTATTGTTTTTAAATGTGTGTTAAATAAATAACTTATACATTTTACTTGAGGTGTGCTCTTTAAAAGTCCCATGGGCAATTGGGCAATTTTGTTTTTTGTTGTGTGCATACTATCGGGGACCGAGTATCACCTCTACCCATCTTAGGATAGCTCTACTTTCTCTGTAACTTCTATATCATTTTTGTTCTCAAAAACTCTTTAAAAAAGTTTCAATCTTAAAAAGCAAAAAACGGGACTGGAGAGCACAGCATTCTGAAGATGGTTTGGTAGGTAGTAAGGGCAGTGTGGATAAGTGCAGACATAATCAGGCTGGGTAAAGGCAGTGTACACAGAGAGAGAGAAAAGCCAGCCATACACTAGTAGATTTTTAAACAAACGTTTGCATTTGTCATTCGAAAGTACGTAAAAATTTCATTCGCTTTTATCACTCAATTTTGGAAAAAATAAAACTTTACCAAACATAAACCACACCATAACCCCTTTCACACTGAGGCACTTTGCAGGCGCTATAACGCTGAAAATAGCGCCTGCAAAGCGCCCTGAAAGAGCCGCTCCTCACACTCCAGTGTGAATACCCGAGGGCTTTCACACTGGAGCGGTGCACTGGCAGGAGGCAAAAAAAAAGTCCTGCTAGCAGCATCTTTGGATTGGTGCAGAAGCAGTGTGCATACCGCTCCTGCCCATTGAAATTAATGGGCAGCGCGGCTATACCGCCGGCAAAGCGCTGCTGCAGCAGTGTTTTGTGGGTGGTTTTAACCCTTTTTTGGCCGCTAGCGGGGGTTAAAAGCTAGCGGCCGAATACCTCCGCAAATACGACGGTAAAGCGCCGCTAAAAATAGCGGCGCCGACGCGACCGACGCACCAGTGTGAAAGGGGCCTTAGAATTTTGTTTCATCAAGAAACATTTTACATGCTGCTTCTTCATTTTTTTGTCACTGCAATCAAATAGCGATTAGAAAATCAAACATTCTTAAAATGAAAACATTTTCAAAACAACATTTAGTAGTGATGTTGTCTGTGCTGGGCACCCGGCAAAATTCTGGAAAGGTTCAGATTTCAGAAGACTCCAGCACACCAAAAGTTTCATTCTATCTTTTAGTTCCAAGAGATGTGACTACAAAGTAATAAGGTATTGATTCCACGTGTTACCTAAATTTGACCCAAAAAAGCAGGTGCAGCACCAAATAACTATAAAGTTAAACACATTTTACTGCAAAATTAATAAGTATTTACAACTCCTGAAACTAATGACAAAAAAAAAAAAAGCACCCTATATTGGAGATAAAGTTACTACGACACAACTAACCTTTGTAACAAAGTTAAAGTGGTTCCAAATGCATTCTCTACATTAAAGGGGTTGAAAAACTTTAACATGAAATATGAACAAAGCATATCCCTCTATACTATAGTGTGTACTTATCTCAAATAAAAGCGCAAGGTGTCATGTCTGTCTGCTGCCTCCTTCCTCTGCTATCAGCATGAGTCACTTCTTACAAGTTTTCCTGACACCAAGAGAAAACTGGTGACAGGAGAGGGACCTCCAGCAGACTGACAGCCTCAGCTCTGTTTCTGCAAGCTGTGTGGAGGTGGGGGGGGGGGTGTCTCTTTCCTCCAATAAGCTCTCAGTTCTCTCCTCACTGACCTCTGTAGAGTGTAACTTCAGCTCTCTACCCTGTTTTTTTTAACTCTCAGACAAGCTTTATAAATTTTGCACTTTGAATGGACGTTGAGGAGAGAAGACTGCAGATAGACAGGTACATAGGTACTAACTTATGTAGGAGGATTTTTTTTTTTGGGGTGTCTCTGTGTATAACCTGAGGCCAGTCACTTCACTGGGTATATGGAAGGGTTTACAACCACTTTAACCAGTTGCCGACCGTGTCACGCAAATATACTGCGGCACAATGGCACTGGTGGGTGAAATTCAGTACGGGTACGTCCTACCTGTTTTCAGCCACCAGAGGGCGCGCACGCGCCCACTGCACAGCGGGGGACACGATTGCGCGTGTCCGGCGGGCACGGTCGCATGCACGAGTGCCAGCACGGGGATTTGTGTGTGTAAAACACACAAATCCCTGTACTGTCAGAGGAGAGGAGCCCTATCGTTTCTTCCTACGAAGTAGGAAAAACGATAGGGCTTCTCTCCTAGTCACTCACATCCCCACATAGTTAGAACATGCAGAGGGAACACATATTTAACCCCTTAACCGCCCCTAGTGTTAACCCATTCCCTGCCAGTGACATTTACACAGTAATCGGTGCCAAAAAAGTGTCAAAAGTCTCTGATCTGTCCGTCGCATTAAAAATCGCAGATCACCACCATTACTAGTAAAAATAAATAAATAAGAAAAATGCCAAAAAAATGCCCAAAATCTTTCCCATAGATGCAGATGCTATAACTTTTGCGCAAACCAATCAATATACTCTTTGCGATTTTTTTTACCAAAAATATGTAGAAAAATATATTGGCCTAAACTGAGAAAAAAATGTGTTTTTTTAAAAAAAAAACTTTTAGGGATATTTATAATAGCAAAAAGTTTAAAATATCATTTTTTTTCCAAAATTGACACGCTTTTTGGTTTATAGGGCAAAAAATAAAAACCGCAGAGGTGATCAAATACCACCAAAAGAAATCTCTATTTGTGGGGAAAAAAAGGACGCAAATTTTGTTTGGGTACAGCGTCGCACGACCGCGCAATTGTCAGTTAAAGCGACGCAGTGCCAAATTATAAAAAGTGCTCTGGTCAGGAAGGGGGTAAAACCGTCCGGGGCTGAAGCGGTGAAGGTAAAAAAAACTTCTGAGTGCAGCTCCCCCCCAATACGTACCTGAGCCCGTTCTCGATCTAGGGCAGTGCACGAGAGAAGCAGCTCTCTTTGCTTGCTCCCTCCTCACAGCCTCAGGGACAGCAGCCTGTCAATCACAGCCTCTGAGGAGGGAGTGGGGGCGGGGCAGAGGCATACTGCATAGCTAGGGAGCGAGCCCGCATGAGTGCCCACCATACCAAGCAGCTTGCTATGGTGAGCACTCGGCAGGGGGAAGGTCCAGGAGCACCGGTGGAGGACCAGAGAATAGGAGCGAAGTATGACATGTTTGTTATTTACAAACAAAATTACAATTACAATCACTTTAAATATAGCAGTATAACAGTTTTATTAAACACATTGACAATTGTAGCAAAGAATAACAAAAAATTTGAACAAAGCATAACAAAAAAATGTCTGATTTGCTTTTTGAACTTTGTTGTTATTCTTTGCTACAATGTTTCAATGTGTTTAATAAAAATGTAATACTGTTTTAACCTTGTTGCAAAGTAGTTTCTGCTCATCTTTATCTCCAGTAAAGGGTGTTTTTTTTGTTAGTCACCTAAATCTGGTTTAGAGGATAGATTTACTTGTTGGCTTGAGTTATATTACTAGCCATTTTTTACTTACAAGGCGAAATGGCCCACAGTGGTCAGCCTGCCTCGATTTTCTTCATATAAACCAATGTCTAATTTACATTTGCTGTAATGGCGATCCCAGAATGTGTTGGCTTCAGCTTTACGCTAACACAGGTGGATATCAGGAGCTCACTTAAACTTTATCCTCTTCATTTTCCTGTTTCAGGCCACAACTCTCCAAGGCCCGCCAGCTGCCAACATTCAGGTGCAGCAACGGTTACTGGGCCACGAGGTTCAAGCAGACTGCCGAGTGTTCCCTCACCGAACATCTGGTCATGAATGAAAGGATTGCCTGGTAGCTCTTCGCATCGGACGGCTGATAAAAAATTCAACATTTTACTAGTTGGCAGCATTGTATCAGAGAATCCTCCCGAGTCTCCTGAATTATATTAAGAAATTTTCACTGCAGCCATGTATATCTGTTAGAACAGCTGTTGCCAAATGCTATTGCTCTGTCTGTGTGCTGGGGGACAGAGGAATGTGTATCTTTTACTGGCTTTGTCCTTGAAAACTTCGTCTGGTCTGCAAGGTAGGAGAATGGTAAACGATGCTAATTCCAGTTTAAAGGGGATTTCAGAATAGACCTCGTTGTTTTTTCAAATAATCTCAAACTTTGCAGTGCATATCAGATGAGCAAGCTGAAATACAGCTGAAGCAGGGAAGAGTAAACCCAATTTATTCTCTATCACCTCCAATCACCTCAGTATTAGGTGCCCACCATATCCAATCTTAGTAACTAAAACTCTACCCAGATGTAAGCCTTAGGAGCTGAATTGCAAACCTCTAATAAATAAATCAGCAGGTGTGATTTACAATTTGTGGGAGTGGCTTTGAAATCACTGTCCCTTTTTATTCCATGCAAAAAGTGAAAATGTGGCCAGGCATGAACATTCAAATATTTATTTATTTTTAACAAGCAATAAATGAGCCTTAAAACGAGCCCACATGACCCCTATGTTGCTACCAGTGATGCCCACTGGTATTTTTTTGGGGTGGGGGCAGCAAACAGTGCACAGGCACCCCCCCATGCCATGGTCAGTCACCCACAACACTTATCCCGGGCAGCGCTTCCCTCCGGGCAACCAGCTTCCCCTACATCTCCTCGGCATCACGGCAGTGTCCTCGCCATGCGTCTCCCCTCTCGGCCAGTAGGGTAGCTCCTCCTTTCAGGCCAATTGGGAAATGGGAGGCAGAATTAGTGTGACAATAGCAAATATTAATATTATACTATAGTCACACAACTGGGTGTGCTTCGGGCGAGTGCACCCTTTTTTGAAGCCTATTAAAGCCTCTGGCTCTAATCACATGCTTAAAAAAATAAAAATCCCCCATTGGAATCCATGCGTCCAGTACCCTGCATATAGATAAGGGGGCCATACGCATGGATGGGGGGGCGGCGCCCGTTCGCCCCTAATGGAGAGGCCGCCACTGGTTACTACAGTCACTGTGGAGCAATTTATCCTCACTGTGCGCTTTCAGCAAACTGACTGAGCTGTCTCTGATAACTCCCGGTCAGTATTCGCAGTCAAGAGCCAGCAGGACAGGTTCCTGACTGCTGTACCAGACAATCACAGCAATCATGTGATCAGGAAGCTGCCTCTGCTTCCCACTATTAACACCCACTTAAAGGGCCACCAGGAGGCTGTAGCAAGGGGTTGTTCTTTCGGCAGCTCAGGTCTCATTGCTCCCCCTCCAAGCAGTGACTCAGCAGCTCAGCTCCCCTTGCTCCTGCTTCACCTACACACAGTGACTCAGTAGCCTTTCTTCCTTCTAATATCCAATAAAAACTCAGAGTAGAAACTCTGGGATAGTGAGGTGAGCTGCTGAGAGAGTGACATAAATTACTTAAATTCTTCTACTGTGAGGTTTGAAGATGAATTGCTCCACAGGGCCACCATGAATGTTCATAGCCTGGACACAGGTTCAGCAGAGAATTAGATTTCCTATTCACAAATGTAGGCTTACTTTAATTTCTAAAAAACTGCAAAGCAAAATCATACTCCCCATCTAAAATTAGGCCAGGAGGTTATGGAAAATGTCTTCAATGGGGATATAGACAAACACAAAAACACTTTTTTATGAAGTTGGGTCATTCTCAGAAATGTCTGACAATGTTTCTACTGCTGCCTGTGCCTTCCTGTCCCAATCATAACAACTCCCCCTCAGTGCCAGGACAAGGCCATCTAGGGCCCAGGGCAAAGATGTTAAACACTAATTCCAACCCCCCCTCCCCCCAAAAAATCTCCTTACAGCACAAATCCTCTCCCCTCCCAAATTTTTCCTCCTAGAATAAATCTTACACCCCAAATTCCTCCTCCCCCCATCCTCCCTCCAAGCACGAATCTCCCCCTTCCAGCACAAATCCCCCATATCACCCCACCCAGCACATCCTCTACAAATCACTCCCTAGCACAAATCCTTCCACTTCCCCCAAATTTTCCTTCCTAGAACAAATCCTATGACCCCTTATGCCACCCCTCCAAAATCCTCCTCCCAGTATGAATCATCTTCCCCAATTCCCCCTCATAGCCCAAATTTCCCCCATTTCACTCCTTTCAGCACAAATCCCCCCAGTAATACATCCCCCCAACCCCTCCTCCTAGCACTAATACACTTCTCCCTCCACCTCCTAGCATAAATACATTGATCCCCAGTACAAATATAAGTCCCCCCCACTCCATCCAGTTATGTCCCCAGTAGAATTCCCCCCTCCCCCACACACAATGCGGCAAACCTCTGTGGCATGTTCTTTCCTCCCAGGCTCCTCCTCATCTTGACATCTAACGGTTGAGTAGGCGCTGCTTTTAAAAGTTTTGACAGGCAGCCAGCAGGGAGAGGTGGTGGTGTATGGGATTGCGGCGGCGGGGACTCATAATAGAGATGTGATTGTCTGACACATTGGACTGAGCAGGGTTTGCGGCAGTGACAGAAGGCAGAACCTGGAGGGGAGAGAGAACACAGCCGAACCTCCTCTCAGCTCTCCTCCTCTCCAGATGTCTTTGTCACTTCCCGCTAATGCTGACAGTAGTAGTAATGCTGCTGTCCATACTTCTATCAGATTGTAGTGGCAGCAATTATCCATGTGGCGCCCCACACCTCATATGATTCAACCGTGGCCAGGGCAGCCCCCCTTCCTGCCCACTCCTAGTCCCGGCACTGCTCCCCCTATTTCTTGTCCTGATGTCACAGGAAAAGGAAGTCAAGGAAACCCCCCCCCCCCCTATGGTGTTTAGGCAAAGAAAAGCCTTTGGAAATGTTAAGGTCCACTCGCAATCTATCACTAGTTCTGCCCTCTCACTAATAAATTTGGTTGTAATTTGACCAGGTACCACCTTGTGGATTCAATTCCTATGCCAATTTTTTAAAACTGGTACCAGAGCGAGATAAATACTGTTTCTGGCCTGTGACAATAAAAACTGCATAATGCTATCAGAACCCAGAATTTACTATTGTGGAAACTGCTCATTTCTATTAACTGCTAATAATATAGTGAATCCTGTCAACTGTTACTGCATGTGTGGCATTATAAGAACAAATGGGAAATCCATATGCCAATTTGCTGTTACACTACACGATGGGAAAGGTCGAGTCAGCCATATTGCTTGTGAAAACAAGCAATTCTGTTCCCATTTTACCGTGTCAATCTACATTAAATGTTTTCACCACACGTGCGCACACACATACACACACGCGCAACTTTGATTATTACTCATACCTTTTTTATCATATTAAAAGGAAGTGGTAAGCGTAAATCATTTTCTAAATTTAGCTCATTATCTATGCAGTTGAAATTTTCACTTCTGTGTATTTCCAAGCTCTTGAATTTTTTCTCCATGGTAACTAAGCTATGATTAAAACAACACTTGGAACTGGCATTGAAAACCACCTGTTTAGCAGAAGCCACCAAAATCAACAAAAGGATAAAAGTAATATATTATTATACTTGTATACGTAGATATTTTTGTAACGGGAGAGCTGCTTGGAGCATCGGTAAGTAGTCGACATCCTGAGGATTTGTCTTTAGTGCCACTTATGTTACAGGGCATTATGGGTGAGCCATGATATGGCTTCAGTCAGTATGCAGGATTTTATGTACATTTATCAATTACATTTGTGTGGTTACTTAATAATTAAAGAAGAGCAGTCACAGTGGGGCATATGAAAGAATCAAAATATTTAAAACTACTCAGATTAAGCATTTTCTCTAACACTAACACGAAGATCATCTGTGAACCTAACACCAACGCTACCTGTAACCCCAACCCCAATACTAGTCCTCTCTGTAACATCAACATTAACCTTTCTTGTAGTCATTACCCCAAAGCTAACTATTCCTATAACACCAATAGTAATCCACTATATAACCATACCTTTAACCCTCCCTGTTTCCCAACATTAATCCCTCCTTTAACACTAACCTTCATACTAACCCTACCTGTAACCCCAACCTTAACAGTAACCCACCCTGTAATGCCAAACATAACACTAACCCTACCAGCCTTTCTTGTAACATCAACATTAACCCTCCTTGTAGTCCTAACTCTAAAACTAACCATTCCCTGTAACTCAAATACTAATCCTCTCTAGAACCCCAACACTAACTGCTCCCTGTAACCCTAATAGTAGTCCTTCCTACAACTCCAACACTAACCCTACCTGTAACCCTAATGCTAGCACTAGCTCTTCTTGTAACTTCAACATTAGCTCTCCCTGTTGCCCTCACTCTAATCCTCTCTGTACCCCCAACCTTAACATTAACCATCCATGAAACCCAAATATTAACTCACACAGTAACGTAAACCCTCACATTATCCTTCCCTATATTCCTAACACTTACCCTCCCTGTAACTCCAACCCTGAAACTATCCCTACCTGTAACCCCAAACACTAGCTCTACCTGTAACTTCAAAGTTGACCCCCCTTCCCCTGTAACCACAGCCACAAAATTAGCCCTCCTTGTTGCCCTGACTCTAACATTCTTTGTACCCCCAACCTTATTGCTAACCATCCCTGCAATCCAATTACTAAGCCTCACAGTAGCTTCAATCCTCACACTATTCCTCACTGTAACCCACAGGCTAACCCTCCCTGTAACCCTCACAATTCCCTTCCCTCCCTGTAATCCTAAATCTAGCCTTAACAATAATTCTTCCTCAAAACTGAACCATGGGCTGGGCCAAAAAAAAAAAATCTGCCTCCCTCCACCACCACCACATTTAGATACAATTATTGTTTTGTATAAAGAGAACTAATAGAAATAAAAAAAACACATACTTTCCTCCATGTTGCAGCACTGGTGTGATGCTGCAAGCTGTCCCCTGCCGTCTCTAAGCCCAAGAACTGAGAAATCACATGACCGCTGATAACTTGGCTCTCGATCTTCTCAGAGTAGAGATCAGTGACTGTCAGTCACCTGCTCTCCACTCTGCTCCTCCAGCGTTCATTTGAGCATCGGGCTGGAGAGGGGCAGGGGCAGCTGGCTATAGCGCTCAGCTGCACACTGACAGCCAAAGCCAGTTGTTAATAAGGCAGCTGAGTGGATCCCAACAATATGATCAGGGTCCTTCCAGAGCCTGGAGCGGGTCTGTAAAGTCACTCAACAGCAGGCTAACTCCAGGTCACAGAAGAGCAAAACTAAGTGCACTCTTGAGACCCAAAAGAGAAGTACAGTGAAACCTCGGATTACGAGCATAATCCGTTCCAGGAGAATGCTCGTAATCCAAAGTACTCGCATATCAAAGTGAGTTTCCCCATTGAAGTCAATGGAAACGAAAATAATTTGTTCCGCATTGACTTCAATGGCATGCAATATCGCATGCAGCCAGAGGTGGGGGGCGCCAGAGGGCCTCGGAAACTCAGTTCTTGAGCCTTTCCGAGGTTTACCAAGGTTAGCCGACCTGTCCTCTGGCCTTTCCGTGCATTTCCGAATGGCGCTGATCGGCTCCGTTTGGCTCTGGCGCCCCCCCACCTCAGGCCAAATGCAGTACTGCACACCACTTTGGCCTAAATCCTGCTCGCAAACCAAGTTAGGATATTTTAATATACAGTGCTCGTATTGCGAAACGCCCGTTAACCGCGTTACTCGCTATCCGAGGTTCCACTGTATGGGCAAAAATGTTTTGCCAAACTTCTCTTTAAAAGAGAGAAAACGCTACCTTTCTCCACACTCCTGCAACAGCCAGCACGCCTTCTCTCCTACCTTGCAATGTGGGTGGGCCTTCAATGAGATCGCATCAGCAAGAGGGGCAGTGACACAAACAAAGAAGAAGAGTGACTTTGGGACAGGTCTACAAACTTTATAAACAAAGGGCCAGTTTAGTGTTCTTTAGACTTTAGGGGGGCCAGACTGTACCCAGTGGGAGTAAACAATGCCCCATCTTTGGTATTAGGGGAAGAAATAGTGCTCCATCATTGGTGTCTGGGAAGAAATATGACTCATTGTTGGTGTCAGTGGCAAGAATAAGGCCTCAAGAACCAGATAAAGGCAAGTCAAGGGCCGCAGTCTGGGGACCACTGCTTTATGGGGATCAGTTGGGAAGTTAGGCAGCAGGATTAGGGAGCAAGGGAAGTATTCCTCACAATTAGATCGAAGACCCAACAGATAGTGAGAGGAGAACTCTCCAAAGTGAGGGAAATCCACTCTGGACAATTGTCTCCACAAGCCTCTCCAGTGGAAGAATTCCCCTTCATTCCTGGTCTATAAATGCCCCATTATTTTTAGTCCCATCAGCAATAAAAACCTGACAAAAAGAAGAGACTAAAAAAAAAAAAAAAAAAGTTTGGCTTTAGATATACTTTTATTCAGCATCAAAGTTATGTTTTTTTTTTTTTTTTTGCAAATACACAATTACACAACAACGATATAAACAAAATAAAATGTAAAATATATATATATATATATATATATATATATATATATATATATATATATATTTATTTAACTGAAGTTCCTAAACATGTTTAATCCTCAATTTTAGCCTGAGCAAGCACTGCATGGAGTTGGGCATATGGATATTATGCAATAAGGTTTGAAATAAGATTTGAAACTTACTCTTCACTTTTCATAAGAAAATGTCTGAAACAGGTCAGCGAGAAACAAACACATAAAAAAACAATTACAAAAGCCTCTCTCTAACAAATCTGCAGCACAGCTGTAAGTATAAAATTTCGATTGAACTTAAAAAGCATGAGATGACTGAGAAGTCTGATAACATGTAAAACAATTGCAGCTGTTGTTTTTCCTTCATTAATCCCCCAAGGTTCGCGTGGAAACCTGCAGCATGCTACAGACACTGCGCGGAGAGAGCATAACGGCGCTCAAGTGGTCAAGGCAAATCAATTAATCACAGAGCGCTAGTGCTGAGCTTGGAGGAAAGAGTTCAAAGAAAGGAATAATGTGACATTATTCCCTAATTATTTAAATCCCTTTTGTCCAATGGATACTTACTCAATGCCAAGAGTCTGCGCCACACCGGTCTCCTGATATACACTGCTGGGTCACATCCTCAATTAGGGCTACCAGATCAGCCATTTAAAAGTCAGACTCATTCTATTGGCATGTTGTTTGTGGTGAACTAAAAGGTGACTAAAGGGCAACTCCATCCTTACACAGATCCCATTTAACAGCCTAATCAGCAATTCAAAAGACTGTCATTGTCCTTCCTAGACCTCTAGTACTGTATTAAAAGACATGTACCCTTAGCTCTCTCCTAAAAGTCCACTCATATCATTCCTCTTTCCATCAGAGCACTCCCAATGCAAGCCTGATTACATTCAGTTGATACTGTATGTGGCAATGCAGAACAAAGCCAGATTTCAAATAATTAGAGCCTATTCACACAGGGGCAACTTTGGATCTGACTTCAAGTCGCCCCTAGTCGCCTTAAGTCGCGCTACATGAAAAAATCAATGTAAGTGAATGGATCCAACTTTATGCACACTACTGCAGTTGCTCCGACATCAGAAAAGGTTCCTGTACTACTCCAATCCGAATTCTAGGCAACTTGTACCCATTGATTTCAATAGAAGTCACCTCCAAGTCAGATCCCCTGTCTTAACTGAAGCAACTTTACAGGAAATAGAAAAATAGTTTTCTCTGCAAACCCCTCCCTCCCACAGAGCTGATTACTCTTTGATTGGCCACTGGCAAAGTCCCCTGTCCTGGAGGCGACTTCAAGTCGTGTTGTAAGTCGCCCCAAGTTGCGCTGAAGTCGCCCCAAGTCGCGCTGTGATTCATACTCAAGTCGTGTCCAAGTTGCCTCTCAAAGTCACGCTGGAAGTCGTGTTGCCCCTGTGTGAATGGCGTCTTAAAGTATAACTAAAAGGCAAAACTTTTTCTTTAGTTTTGGATAAAGTGGAGAGGGATTAGAACACTTGTCAGTTTTTTAGTGCTGCCTGTGTCCCCATTAAGAAGATTTGCCCTTTCTATCTGTCCTGTTTACTATGATCATTGAAAGTAAAAGAAACCCCAAATTTTGGGTTATCCCCAGAAAAGTGATATAGGGGAAATCTTCCAATGGGGACATTTGTTTTGGTGACCTGGGGATGCCCAAGGAATGCCTTTAATTTGCAGGATTTCCTCTAATTTCCTGTTTGGCTATGTGACAGGAAGTGAAGGTAAATCTCTGCAATGGGATACAGATGGCGAAAAAAAGACTGACAGGGGACCCTGCCTAAAGTCACGAAAATTCTCGTACGACAGAAAAAAAAATCGTAAGTGATGTCATGTGTTGTAATATATTTGTATTGTATTTTCGGAGGACACCTATACTGACTAAACGAAAATCGTACGATCTGGTATCGTACAAGGAAAATTTTCGTGCTTGTCCGATCGAATAATAATCGGATAAATTGTCGTGATCGGCTCTGGAAAGCTCTGTACTAACGATTTGATTATCGTACGATTGCGTCGAAAGCGGTATTTTTCGTCCGATTTTCCGATCGTGTGTACGGGCCATTACTCTATCCAACATGGAAAAAAAAAAAAAAAAAAAGGTTTTGCCTATAGTTCTACTTTAAGGCTGAAGTTTAGCTATAGCTATTTTTGCACAGTTATACTGATCCAGCATAGTCCAATAAGGTATGTACTGTATGTATGTATGTATGTATGTGTCATACCTGTGGCATCCCCATGGAAGCTGTAAATCACTGTAGTAGGCACAATTACTAGAGTGATCACTGCTAGCTTCTGGGTCCCGTGCTGAGCGGCTGTTCTGCTGCTTACAGAACACATGAAATTACTCGCTTGCATAGGCACCATTCAGAGAAAACTTTCCACAGCGTTCTTTGATTGGATGGGGTGGAGAGAAGGGGTGAAGTGACATCATAATCTATACATCCAAATCAGGGGGGTATACAAACTTTCTACACAAAGGGCTAGTATAACGTCCTTCAGACTTGGGGGGGGGGGGGTTTAGTTAAAGTGCAGTTCCACCCAAAAATGGAATTTCCACTTTTTCACTTTTTAGAATCCTCCCCCCCCCCCCCGGTGTCACATTTGGCACCTTTCAGGGGGGAGGAGGGAGCAGATACCTGTCTAATACAGGTATTTGCTCCCACTTCCTGGCATAGATCACCTCAGTGATCTACGCCACTTCCGGCGCCTATTCTGTCATGTCCCCCACCCCCCGCTGTCTTCTGGGAGACACACAGGTCCCAGAAGGAAGCAGGGACCAGTGAGGACGCGCAGCGCGACTCGCAGTAGGGAATCAGGAAGTGAAGCCGCAATGCTTCACTTCCTGATTCCCTTACCGAGGATGGTGACGGCAGCATCGGATCCTCGAGCGACAGATCGGCTTCGGCTGCAGACATCGCGGGTGCCCTGGACAGGTAAGTGTCCATAAGTCAGCAGCTGCTGTATTTGTAGCTGCCAGCTTTTAATATTTTTTTTTTAGTGGGACCTCCGCTTTAATGTCTCAGGAGAAAACAATGCCTCAGATTTGGTGGTCAGTGGAAGAAAAGAAAATTACATAGGCCCTGGTCAGTAGGAGGTGGAATAGCGCCCCATTATTGGAAGGAATAGTGCCCCATTCTTAGCGCCAGTGAGAGGAATAGTGCCCATCGCTGGTGTCAGTGGGAGGAATTATGCCCTACTGCTGGTGTCCATGGGAGGAATCCTGCCTTGTGTCAGTGGGAGGAATAGTGCCCCAGGAGCCGAAAAAAGGCAAGGAAAGGGCTGCATCCGCTCATGGGCCACTGTTTGGAGACCACTGATCTACAATAAACAGGAGAGTTTTATAATGGGTAATGCATTAAAAAATATCATGTACAATGTGCAAATTAGCTATATCTAGATACAGCACTTAAGATACTATTTACATATATACACAAATATTAATAGTACCCAAATAGTATACAAGCCTTGTAGCATCTTAAGTGTTGTAATTAGGTATCAATGATGTAAGGCACATCTAAACCCAAGTAATTCTGCAAGTAAGGAACATTCCCTGTTGATCCTGCCAGAATTCTAGTAACTTCCTGGGCACTAAACTGAAATCGCAAACAATGTTATCAGCCTTCCCAGCTATCCTCTGTGAACTACATTACAACTCCTTTTTCTAATCGAGATGAGAAGAAGGGGAGGTATTTGTAGCCCAAATTAGGGGAGCAGCCTAGGGAGACAACCATATAGCTTCTCCAAAGCTGCAGTAGGGTGAGTGATCGTTGTTGCCCTTGGACAAGTATGTCACTGGCGGGGTTACAAGGGGAAAGTAAAGGAAACAAACCAGAAAAAGAAAACAAAACAAATGCAGCCACCACATCCAAGCACCGGAAAACTGCAATTTATATATTTTTTTTTTACTTTATGCATTACATGTGCGCTGTTGAATGATAACCAATGTGCTATAGCTGCCTAGGAGACATTATATGTATGATTTGAATGGATTGGCACAATTTTATAGTCACGGTTTTCGTTTTTACAGAATATTTGAGTAATAAAATACTTTATACCTTTTACTGGTCTCCAACAACAGCAAAAGCCTTTTTCCTAGATTAGGGGCAAAACAGTTTTCCACTGCAGACTAGGCTATACACTGGCTGGAAATCAGTGATCACAAATGGTGCTTGGATATAACCATAAGCCATCAGTACTTGGGTGGTGTATGGCAAATGAACAAGTGATGACAAGCACTTGGAACTGTGCAGTCAGTTTTGGGAAACATCCAATGTGCTGTATATTGTATGCCTTTTAGTGTATGAACCAATGGTAAAAAACGTCAGTCTGTCGAAGGGAGAACTCAATTGCTGCTAACAATTGTCCAGAACAGTGACGGGACAAAATCCTTTAGCACCCAAGTTGAAAAGGCCCAAGTGTACCCCCTCCCATGGAGCTGTGAATGACTTCAGCTGTGTAGGTAGCAGATCATACCCTTTTTGGAGCCCCCTTCCCGCTGAAGCACCCAGGGCGGCTGCCTCCTCTGCCTTGGTATTGCTCATGTTAGGTGGCTGGGTCGCAGTTTTAACACCCACTGACTGCCCAGTTAAAAGTTAACATGGGCAGTGGACATTTTATTACACACTGCCCCAGTTGTAGTGCAATGCAGCAACAATTCAAAATCAGTTTAAGACTAAACTGTCTACAGGGTGACAACCCTGCTCTGCAGTTTAAATGCAGAACACGCAGTGTCATCCCATTAAAATATAAAAATATATTTTACTTAAAAGCAGAGTTCCACCCAAAAGTGGTACTTCCGCTCATGTGTCTCTGCCCCCCTCTGGTGCCACATTTGGCACCTTTCGGGGGGAGGGGGGAGCGGATACCTGTCTTTGACAGGGACCCTATCCCCACTTCCGGGAGTCAGCATTACGGCAGAGGCTCGGCTCCCTCCTCCCTCCTTCTTCCCCCGCCGCCGGGCCATTAGGAGAGCGCGGCGGTGCCTCACGCATGTGCAGTATGGACCCAGGGTCCAGACGTAATGCTTCAGTACCGGGTTGCCATACCGGCAATTGCGGCAGCAGCCCCCGACAGCCGATGGAAACATTAGCTGCAGTGCCGACATCGCTGGATTCCAGGACAGGTAAGTGTCCTATTATTAAAAGTCAGCAGCTGCAGTATGTGTAGCTGCTGGCTTTTAATTTTTGCAGGTGTGGGCGGACCTCCCCTTTAAACTATAAGGACAAAAATATGGGAACTGCATATTTATTCTATAGTATAAACATCAGATCAGGATTACCACCTTGGAGCCTGCAATCTGGTGTCCAATACCACTATCTGGTTCATGTGATCTACATTCTCTGTGTGGTGCGTATTCTGGAAATGCCAAAATGCACTTACTCTACATGAAAATTTATTTCATCAGGTTTCATCATTGTTTAGTTATCTCAATGGATGGCCACTAAGTCTGGTTACTGTTCTCTATAAGCATGTCAAACACAAACCCCTCCCCTATCTCCTAGAAGCTGTCCTGAGTGAGTGAGTGAGTGAGAACTTGTATAGCGCTGCAAATGCAAACTCAATCGCCTCAAGGCGCTTGTCATACAGTGTCGTTAAGATCCTTTAGAAGAGATGAGTCTTTAGTTTTTTCCGGAAGGCTCGATGGTTTTCTTCCATGCGGATGTTCGTGGGTAGCGCATTCCATAGCCTTGGTCCTTGGGCAGCAAACCTTTGTTCTCCCTTGGCTTTGTAGCGAGTCTTGGGGATGTGGAGGAGGTTTCGGTTGGTTGATCGGAGGTCGCGAGTAGTGGTGTAGTGTTTTATTTTCTCGCATAAATATTGAGGTGCGTTTCCTTGTGCGCATTTGTGGGTGAGGCAGAGGGTCTTGAATGTGACCCGATCCTTTACGGCTAGCCAATGGAGGCTTCTCAGGGACGGTGCGATTGATTCCCAGGGCTTTTTCCCTGTTACCAGTCTGGCCGCTGTGTTTTGGGTGACTTGTAGACGTGCAATCTGGTATTTGAGTAGTCCTAGGTAAAGGGAGTTAGCGTAGTCAAGCCGGGAATTGATGATGGTTCCGACTACTACTGATCTGCTTTTCTGATACTTTGGACAGTGGCCCT
Organism: Rana muscosa; assembly: GCA_029206835.1. NCBI lineage: Eukaryota > Metazoa > Chordata > Amphibia > Anura > Ranidae > Rana > Rana muscosa. Next base: position 326,136,837 of record CM055120.1, on the reverse strand, counting down.
GGGTGTAAACACAGCACCACCACCACACTGGTACAAGCAGCACAAATAACCAGATCTGGGAACTTTCCAAAATTCTAATTCCTGAAACAGGGGGTGGAGTAGGGGGAGTGAAATGGTGGGTGGGCATGCTTAAAGGAAAAGTAGGGCCGAAGCACTTTTGGCCCTGCTTATTCTGTAGTTCCCAGGAGTGCACTTCATTTTGCGTTCTTGTGACCCATTGTCAGCCAACAGCAGCCTAGAGTTCGCTGTCGATTGACATCACAGAGCCACTCCAGAAAGATCCTGACTTTAATTTCAGGATCCACCCAGATGCCTGGACCAACAGCTGGCTCAGCCTCTCAACAAGCAACTGAAAGCCTGAGCCAGCTGGTCCCATCCAGCTCAGTGAGCACTGGAGGGGCAGAGCAAAGAGTCGGTGACTGACAGTCACCGACTCTCTGCTCACTGAAGACCAAGAACTGAGCGATCAGTGGCCTTTGATCGCTCAGTTCTCGGGGTAGAGGCGGCTGGGAGCAGCAGCAGCGGCTCTCTAGGCGAGTATGATTGTTTGTTAATTTCGATTCCTGAACTTCTCTTTTAAAAATCTGAACGGCTTAAAAGAGAAGTCTGAAATAATGTACTAACATCGTCCTTGAGGTTTGACAGTTTCGGTATTGACCTGGCAATTGCAATGAAATTCTGGCATTCCAGGTCAACTCCTGCAAGTTCTCAGGTATACAAATAATTGAGTCTTTTGTTTTTGTTCAGGATTTTGCTAGTCATCCTATGGCTGTTGCAAGGGGCAAGTTTATTTACAAGAAAGGCCATTTTTTAAATTTACAAGTGTGGGAGGTGTGTTTGTTATGCATTTTATATAAAAATTTGTCCTGTTCTAAAATCTGAATAACTGCACACATGTGAATAACTTCTTCCCTGGACTCGAGGGATTGTTTTCTTTTTTTCTGGTGCTTTAAAACACTTGGATGGCTGTGTCATTGCTAACTGTACAGATGTTGGTAGCTTAGAGGGAAATTAGGCAACCTGAGGTAGTCAATTAATTTGAAAATACAAGTCACAGCATGCGGACTTCCCACAGTGCCACCTCAATCCAAGGTAAAACATATTTCAGAGCTCCTGTTATAATACACACTTTGCCGCACTGCACTAGTCCACTCCAGTCTTTTTTGTCTGTGATCTATGAACCCTGTTCACTTGCCTGGTTGTAATGCAGGAGGTGTTCCCAAATATGCCCACTGCAAGCTGTTCCCTCTGCCCCACACACAAAAAACCTGATGTAACAAACTGATAGTCTAAACCAGGAGTGTCAAACTCAATTTCTTTGCAGGCCACATCAGCAGTATGGTTGCCCTCATAGGGCTGGTTGTATCTGGGGTGCACTAAATACAGAGTGCAGGGTTTGGGAGTGGATTACATACAGAGTGCAAAATTCAGGATTACACTACGTACAGAGTGCAGGGTTCAGGGGGTGCGCTATGTACAGAATGTAGGGTTTAGGAGTGTTCTATGTAGAAAGTTCAGGGGTGCACTGTGTACAGAGTGCAGGGTTTAGGGGTGCGCTATGTACAGTATCTCATCTCCACCCCTCCTCTTGGACTCTGACCTCTGCACACATCTCCCTCTATACCCCTCACCCCACCCCAAAGCTTCCTGCTATCTATATTCTCAACTCCCTGGCCCAGCTCTAGCACCTTGCTTCACCTGTGTAGGCGACTCCCTCCCTGTGAAGGCAGCTAGAGCCCTAGTGTATTCGGCTCTCCCTCGCCTTGCAGGGAGATCATTCTGTCAGATTCTGGAGATCTTTCTCTCAGGTTCTGGAGATCTGGCCCCGCCATGAGTGTTAGACTAGATCCACCAGGAGCCACCAAGAGCAAAGCTATCACTGTAAACACAGAAGGCTTTATGTGTTTACAGCGACAGCAGGAGTTGGAAGCAGAGGGTGAGAGCTGTAGCTGACACCAGCTGAAAAACTGCAAGGGCCACATGACATTGCCTGGCGGGCCAGATTCAGCTCGCAGGTCTTGTGTTTGCCATATGTGGTCTAAGCAGTTGTGCCATAGCCAGCAAGAAGTGACAAATGAAGCAGAAAGGAAGGAAGGGGCACTGGCTTTAGGTAGCTGACCCACCCATAATACATGTGAGGAGCTCTCCAAGACCTGAAAACATTGGATTACACAGAACTTAGGTTAAAGTAGATGTAAACCCTAAGGGCTCATTTACACGGTTGGAGACCCTGTCCGCCCCTCTGAAAATCAAATTTGTTTCAGAGGGCAATTGACAGGCAGCTGGGAGGTGATATACCGCCTCCTCACCTCCTGTTTAAACTTGAAAACCCTGCACCACCAGGCTGCAATCGCATGCATTGAACACGGCTCACTGGAGTAGGTTGCATTCAGCAATAATGTTATAATTTTGATGTGGGATGTGTACTCCAACTGCCCGCTGTGTTAGGCTAAAGGGGGTGGTCAGGGGGAAAACCACCGCTCAACCACCTATTTTTACTGCCCCCTAGCCACATGTGTGATCGAGCCCAAGGGATTTTTTTTTTTTTTTTACCTGGTTCAGATCCAATTAGCTGTCACACTGAGAAGGAACAGTGACCCACACAATCTCTTTTCTTTAGCACACTTTTTTAATATATAATTTTTTTAATCTGTTCTAAATAAGGACAACTTTTTTCGATCATTTGATTTGCATCCCTTTATAAACCAACAGGTTTCAGGTCCGTGTTACATTTCAAAGTTAAGCAGCTGAGAGCCAGAGAAAGTCAAAAGGAAACAAAGCAGAACAGGTGTTTAGGTACTGTGGTTTCACGCAGAGTTACACTCCCTGCAATGGAATGGTGTCTTACATGCAGGTAGAAAAGGTGCTGGCCTAAGACACATAAGGGGATCTGCCATTTTTACTAAATACTTTTTTTAAAGTGTTACTAAACCCACAACAGTAAAATCAGTCTGTATATGAGGTAAAACATGCTTGTTATACTCACTGTGGAACCTAAGGGGTTAATCCTCCGCATTGTGTAAAAAGGCTGTTTGATCCTGTCTTCTCTGATCTTACCCTTCCTCCACTGTCCCCAATCCATCTCTTGATAAGTCAAAGCATTTAGAGGCACTCTGCACATTCTCAGTTTGGTGTGTATTGCTTGTTATTTTTTTATTTGGAGAGTGCATGTGATCAACACAGGGTCAATCAGCACTGTCCATACAGAGGGTCAGGGGTCCTGCTTCCTCATAGGACAGTCAGCGTAGCATGAAAACTCCTCCTACAATAGGGTTGCCACCACATCCCTTTAAACCCGAATACATATTAATTACACAGGTTCTGTGGCTGATTAAGGTGGTAATTAAACTCACTTGGTGCCTTATCTGCATTAAATTAGCCTCAGAACCTGTTTAATTCATATGTGTTTGGGTTTAAAGGGATGAGGTGGCAACCCTATCCTACAAGCTTTAACCAGACACTGATAGAAGTCACAAGACTGCTATATATTGCTGATGAGAAAAGGTATTTAGCAGTTTATATTTACAAAAATAATTGCATTTTTATGTTCTGTGTAGTGGGGGAGCCCATATATAGTGAATGCAGGGTCCTGGGTTTAGCAACACTTTAAGTCCTTTGTTTCATCTCAGTGCTGATATACCACTGTAGCTTCCTTAGCTACTTCCTGTCTACATGCTTTGCAACGATGGCTGCATGGGCTTTCTCAGGTCAGGTTTCCTGATGGTGACAACAGTGGACCACGCCTACTTAACGTGTGTTTAATAGAAGGTGTGTTGGTACAGTGCTGGACCCAATGGTAGGCAAGAATGTGTCTGAATTGCAAATTTTAGAGGCAGTGTAACTCTGGAGGTCCCCAGAGTAGCATAAAAAGCATGAGAACACTGCATATGTAATGCAAGTCCAGTAAATCTTTATTTCCTATGACAGGAATTTTCAGGGGATTACTCCCCCATCATCATGGCTTACATGCTGGCTGGGACAATAAAATGAAAAGTAACAGGATATAAAGTGTACCGGCCTTGACTGGCACCCAGAATCATTACACTTTTTATCCTTTTACATAACATATTTTTGTCAAGTTTCCTCTTTTTTTATTGGTAGCATCTAAGCCCTGATGAAGGGGGAGTTTGGAGCCCCTAAAATACAATGAATTTTTCTTCTGACTTCCTGTCATATAGGAATACCATGTGACAGGCTGACTACGCATTAGCACAATTAGGGAACAGCGAGAGAGTGTTGTCATGCTATAACAATATGTACCTAAACAAGGAAATTCATAGGGAGATCACCAGGTACTTTTTTTTTTTTGGAGAGTCTCATAATGAAAAAAGATCAAAATGACTTTTGAAATTACATTAAGTTGTTAAAGCTTTCTAAGGTTTTAAAAAAGGAAAAAAAAAACTATCATTCATCAGATACTATATAACTAAATTCATCAGATACTGCCCTAATCTATGCAACCGATACCAACCCAACTGACAAATAAACGTTTGGGATGACTGACCCTTTAATTGGCTATTTAATTTTAACATTTTAATTAGACCAATTTTCCTTTAGGGTTTCTTTACACAATAGGCTCAGCGCCGCAATAAAAGAAACTAGGGCTCCTTATAACTTGCGCCGAGCCGGCAGAATGTGGAGCCACGCGGTGTTCCCGCTTCACTCAATTGAGGCTTCTCGCAGGCAAAAAAGCTTTTAACAGGCACATCTGGTCTGTGATAAATCAGGTCCATTTTGTCTTCCTGCCAAAACTCCTCCTTTATCTAGCTTACATCCTCATGATGAGATAGGCAGTCACACATTACGCTGGTGACAAACAATTGTAATTATGCCATTAGTAGCCATTTAGTCTACAAAGGTTTTTATAAAGGAAACACAGCCCACAATGAGAAATATGGGATACTACATTGATCGCCCCGTCTAATCCGCTTTTGCTTCACAAGTGTAAAACACAGGCATAATTCACCGCACAGCGGGCTGTAATAGCAGGCCACTCAAAACTGTACAGCTATTCCGTGCCAGATCTACTTAAATTTTTTAAAAAAAAAAGTAACAAGGAAAAAAAAAAAAAAGACTTTATAAAGACTGAGCACAAAAAAAAAAATTAAGACTTGACTTTTGAAATTCAGACAGAGAGAAATGGCAATGTTGAAGGCGGTAAGCTTGGTTGGTTGTGTTTGGGCAGGATATTTTGTGAGTTATAGCAGGCACTGTTGCAGACAATTACTGTGCCAAATCTGAAATTATGCTCATAAAGAGGACTTGTCACTAGCACAGTGCCTTGGTTAAAGCAACTCTGCTACTCAACTTAAGTGCCCATAAAAGATGTCCTTGGAAAGAAGAAAGTAGATATCTCTACTGCCCCAGAACGCCGCTTTACTAAAGAGAAATTACTATCTGAGGTCTCCTTAGGAATCAACACATCTGGGAGTGTCAGTCATCTGATCTCCTGCTGCACCCAGTGGTCGCTGATCCCTTCATCACTGCAGAACATTGAAGCCAGTGAATTCTTTTTGGTTGGATTAAAGTTTAACAGCAGGAGACATAGGTATTTATTTTAACATACATAGAAATATTTATTGACACTTTAGCATTTAGCGACAGTTGGTTACCTTCCTTTCGCTCCCCCCTTTCGCTCACAAGATGAGAGCAAAATGAAAGCCTTGTTTAAGTTATGAGTCACCGGAGTTATAGATTACATAAGACAATGGACTTCCCATATAACAGTGCTGGTTGGCCCCCCACACCTGGAAGCATCATGTATTTCCTTAGGCTCCCTGCTCCGAACAGAGAAGAAAGGGAGTCGGGGGAAAGGTAAGTATATGCTGGGGAGGGTGGATGATAAAAATATACACATTGGACATTATAGTAGTCCAACCTCCAAAATGGGGGCTGTAAAATAAGAACTTTCAATGTGCCACAACACAAGTGTATACCGTATATAAAAATGTAATGTGATATTATCACATTAAAATTTGATTAAGATCAACAACAAAGAAGATGCCATATCTACTGTCCAAGGACCACGGCTATGGAACGCTCTACCCACGGATATCCGCATGGAAGAAAACCATCGGGCCTTCAGGAAAAAACTTAAGACCCACCTCTTCTGATGGATCAGGACATCACTGGATGCAAAGCGCCTTGAAGCGGTTTAGTTCGCATTTGTAGCGCTATACAAGTTATTCACTCACTCACTGTGTTAGAGAAATCATATAAACACGGTGGATCCGATCCAATTTTATTGTGACAATAAAACTGTACATTTTGTATGCATACACTTGTGTTGTGGCACATTGAAAGTCCCTATTTTCCAGCCTCCATTTTGGAGGTTGGAATACCATAACTTCTATTGTGTGTATTACTGGTGCCACTAATGCTACTTACAGGATGGTTCCACCTAGGAGATAATTGACAATGATTAAAATATAATGCCAGCCCAAACTTTTTCTCTAGTTTTGGATGAAGCATATGAGGGTTAGAACCTTTTCATGTGTGTCTGGCTGGTGAACCATTACCATACCTCCACAAGGTCACCCACCTTGTCAGCATGCCACTGTTTTGTGACCACAAGTGTCTATATGAAATAGTGCTTTGACCACACCTTTGTGTGCCATTAGCCAATATGACTTTAATCTAGGACCTCTAGTATTAGAATAATTGGCTTTCAGATACTGGAAAGCAACACTGTTTTTTTTAGCACATACAAAAAGGCTCTTCCCTGAGACCCCCTTTACACGACCTTCATTTAACTAACATACTAACATTCTCTAATGTAGGCATGTCACACTGGCATTTTTATGGGCCATATGCAGCCCTCTCACTTCTTCTTTGTGGCCCTCAGTGGTTAAAAAAATAAAAAAATGAATGTGCTCCTACATGTTCTCCACTTGATGTATTACACTTCCTAACATAATTTTGCAGCTCAGTACTTCAGTAAATGTTTTATGGCCTCTTTCTCTGGGATTAAATATTGTAGGCTGCGATTTTGCTATAATATTAATTTCCAACGTGCCATAATCTTTTTATGGAATTCAGTAAGTACAGCCCACAGTGGACATAATGCCACCCCCTGGAGGATTTGACTTTGACATGTCCATCCTCATGTAAACTTTACCCCTGGTTTGAGTAATCCCCTCTTCGTCTGGGTCTTCCGGGACCTTCTGGCAGGACAAACCTTGTTGCAGCAACACTGATCAGTGCTAGAATCTACATGCCACACTAGAATTAAAGCGGAAGTAAACCCATCGATTTGATTTCTTCTAGACTGTAAGCTCTAATGAGCAGGGCCCTCTGATCCCTCTGTATTGAATTGTATTGTGACTGTACTGTCTTCCCTGATGTTGTAAAGCGCTGCGCACAGTGGCGGCTGGTGCCCAAAATTTTTGGGGGGGCGCAAACAAACTGAAAAAAAAAACATCAATTGCCACCACTGTGCCCATTAAACGCAGCCACTGTGCCCAAACGCCACCAGTTTGTCCCCTCAAATGCAGCTAGTTTGTCCCCAAATGCAGCCAGTTTGTCCCCATATACAGCCAGTTTGTCCCCATATACAGCCAGTTTGTCCCCATATACAGCCAGTTTGTTTCCATATACAGACAGTTTGTTCCCATATACAGCCAGTTTGTTCCCATATACAGACAGTTTGTTCCCATATACAGACAGTTTGTTCCCATATACAGACAGTTTGTTCCCATATACAGACAGTTTGTTCCCATATACAGCCAGTGTGTCCCCCATATACAGGCAGTTTGTCCCCATATACAGCCAGTGTGTCCCCCAAATGCAGCCAGTGTGTCCCCATATACAGCCAGTGTGTCCTCATATACAGCCAGTGTGTCCCCCATATACAGCCAGTGTGTCCCCATATACAGCCAGTGTGTCCCCCAAATGCAGCCAGTGTGTCCCCATATACAGACAGTGTGTTCCCCAAATGCAGCCAGTGTGTCCCCCATATACAGCCAGTGTGTCCCCATATATAGCCAGTGTGTCCCCATATATAGCCAGTGTGTCCCCCAAATGCAGCCAGTGTGTCCTCATATATAGCCAGTGTGTCCCCATATACAGCCAGTGTGTCCCCCAAATGCAGCCAGTGTGTCCCCATATACAGCCAGTGTGTCCCCATATACAGCCAGTGTGTCCCCATATATAGCCAGTGTGTCCCCCAAATGCAGCCAGTGTGTCCCCATATGCAGCCAGTGTGTCCCCATATACAGCCAGTGTGTCCCCATATACAGCCAGTGTGTCCCCATATATAGCCAGTGTGTCCCCCAAATGCAGCCAGTGTGTCCCCATATATAGCCAGTGTGTCCCCATATATAGCCAGTGTGTCCCCCAAATGCAGCCAGTGTGTCCTCATATATAGCCAGTGTGTCCCCATATACAGCCAGTGTGTCCCCCAAATGCAGCCAGTGTGTCCCCATATACAGCCAGTGTGTCCTCATATACAGCCAGTGTGTCCCCATATATAGCCAGTTTGTCCCCCAAATGCAGCCAGTGTGTCCCCATATGCAGCCAGTGTGTCCCCCAAATGCAGCCAGTGTGTCCCCATATACAGCCAGTGTGTCCCCCAAATGCAGCCAGTGTGTCCCCCAAATGCAGCCAGTGTGTCCCCCAAATGCAGCCAGTGTGTCCCCCAAATGCAGCCAGTGTGTCCCCATATATAGCCAGTGTGTCCCCACCATATACAGCCAGTGTGTCCCCATATATAGCCAGTGTGTCCCCCATATACAGCCAGTGTGTCCCCATATACAGCCAGTGTGTCCCCCAAATGCAGCCAGTGTGTCCCCATATACAGACAGTGTGTTCCCCAAATGCAGCCAGTGTGTCCCCCATATACAGCCAGTGTGTCCCCATATATAGCCAGTGTGTCCCCATATATAGCCAGTGTGTCCCCCAAATGCAGCCAGTGTGTCCTCATATATAGCCAGTGTGTCCCCATATACAGCCAGTGTGTCCCCCAAATGCAGCCAGTGTGTCCCCATATACAGCCAGTGTGTCCCCATATACAGCCAGTGTGTCCCCATATATAGCCAGTGTGTCCCCCAAATGCAGCCAGTGTGTCCCCATATGCAGCCAGTGTGTCCCCATATACAGCCAGTGTGCCCCATATACAGCCAGTGTGTCCCCATATATAGCCAGTGTGTCCCCCAAATGCAGCCAGTGTGTCCCCATATATAGCCAGTGTGTCCCCATATATAGCCAGTGTGTCCCCCAAATGCAGCCAGTGTGTCCTCATATATAGCCAGTGTGTCCCCCAAATGCAGCCAGTGTGTCCCCATATACAGCCAGTGTGTCCTCATATACAGCCAGTGTGTCCCCATATATAGCCAGTGTGTCCCCCAAATGCAGCCAGTGTGTCCCCATATGCAGCCAGTGTGTCCCCCAAATGCAGCCAGTGTGTCCCCCAAATGCAGCCAGTGTGTCCCCATATACAGCCAGTGTGTCCCCCAAATGCAGCCAGTGTGTCCCCCAAATGCAGCCAGTGTGTCCCCCAAATGCAGCCAGTGTGTCCCCATATATAGCCAGTGTGTCCCCATATATAGCCAGTGTGTCCCCCAAATGCAGCCAGTGTGTCCCCATATATAGCCAGTGTGTCCCCATATATAGCCAGTGTGTCCCCCAAATGCAGCCAGTGTGTCCACATATACAGCCAGTTTGTTCCCAAATACAGCCTGTCCCCCCCCCCCCCCCAAGCCCTGCACTTACCTTCCTCGGTCCGCGCCGTCCTCGATGTCTTCTCCCGCCCTCGATGTCGCTTCAGCCAATCAGGTTACCGGTAACCAGATCCGGTGAACCTGATTGGCTGAAACCCCCACAGTCTTCTCCAAGGAACGCACCCCGTGCGTACCTAGGAGGAGTTTTTGGAAGCCGATTACAGCGTGAGAGCTGTATTCGGAAAGCCTATCAGAGCCGCTGGCTCTGATAGACACTTCCAGAACACACCCACCGCCGGCCGCCACTCTAATTCATATGGCCGGCGCTCACCAGGAGGCCGGCCATATGAATAGTGGGCAGCGCAGCAGCGGTGACAATACACAGATTCATGCAATGCATGAATCTATGTATTGTCTTTCAGTGGCGGTGCGGGAGCGAGAGGGGGCGGCGCTCCGGCACCCTCTATGGACGCACAGCCACTGGCTGCGCAAACTGTTGGCGCTATATAAATCCTGTATAATAATAATAATAATATAATAATTTGATAGTTTCAAAAAAAAGTTAACATTTCCGGCATGCTGGAAATGCTAGCTGTCACATTTGCTTGTGCTCTCAACCAACCTGTCAAACCATTCAATGGCTGGTTTTATAACTGATCACATGTGCAGCAGCATGGCAGTTGTAGATTAAACACAGGCCAAGATGGCAGCTTCCTTGGCTGAAAACGATAGGAGGGTTTACTTCCACTTTAAGTGTAAGTGTGTCACTTTTCTAAAACTCCCAGTGTCACTATAGCACTCTTTCGGAATCTCTAAAGTAGCCACTGTCAGATATTGAGATTTTAGCTGCCTAGCCAACTTTGGTGATTTGCTAAAGGTAATCTTGGGGTACCACTAATGGGAAGAAAGACCCTTGACCAGTTTATTGACTTTCAGCCCACATGCTATTGTCACACCTCTATAGAGGAGAGGTAAATGGTGACCCCAGTACAGTCTTGTATAATATAACAAAATTCTTAGAGGCCAAACACCACCTTACACATGCAAGAGATGCACCAGATTCAAGCAATGCTAGTGGGAACCAGACACTTTACCATTTAAGTATTGCAGGGCTTTACCATTTAGACGCTGTGGAAACACAAATCAAGGCACCCCATTCTAAAATGTAAAAACGAAACTAATAGTTTTACTTTTCAAGGCTGCATCCACACATGTTGGACACACGACATTACAGGTGATTTATTTAAAAAAAAAGCAAATACACCTTTGCATGCTGGTATTGACAAGTATTCCAGTGTTTTTTTTCACCTCTAGTTTCTCTCCCTCACGCTGCTAGCATAATCCCAGTGCTAATAGTGAGGAGCAAGGGAGGGGCACAAAAGGATGCTGTGCATGCGCCTATCGTCTCCTCATCAACCAATGATGTAATCAGTTGTTAGGTTGCTGATGGCTGGCCTGCGCAGTGCCCAAGGTTGTAATGCTGCTCAATGAAAAACCCCCGGCTTTTTATAACAAAAAGGCAGGCTCAATTTATATGCTGGCTTGTACACAATTTTTGCACAATCTAGGGCAATTTTTAGGCATTTTGGAAAGGCACCCTTGAAGAACCCAGACGGCACCTACTTGCGTATGGCCACATAGCCATAGCGCACTTGGATGCGCAGATGGAAATCATAAGTATTGGCTGATCCTTCCATAGACACATAAACTTGGCTTTTTTTCTAAGTAGAGGAGGGAGAAGTATACTTATGATGACAGAGGCTGATTGCCAGGCACCCCTAGACAATACAAATATCAGATATCAGTGTTTTGAACACTAAAGTATTGTATTTGTAAAGCTGAACTCCAGACAGATACCAAAGACACAAATTAATACAGCTCTGTACTTATTCACATATCATTTAAGTGAATTTTTTTTTCTAATGGATCTCTAGGAGCAGCTGTTAGTCATAATGTGCTAGTAAGCACAGCATATTGGAACAATATGGCAGACTTACCTTGCAAGCGATCCCCTCTAGTGATGCGATTGCTACTGTTGGGGACGGGTGCTTCTCTCAGTCTTCCTACCAGTTCCCGAACTTTTGCCCGCTAGGCTGGCCGGGCTGCGGGTACAACATACCTGCACATGTGTGCGGCAGTCACATCATCACAGCACAAAGCAATACCGTAAATGTTCACTGACTGGCAGGGAGAGGGCTTTATGACAGAATGGCCCAATATGGTATCTTTTGTCATTAAATCCTACTTGTCAGCATTGTTTCTTTTTTTGGTATGATTCCAATTTTATTTTATTTATTTTTTATGAAACATGTGTAAGTACTTGAATTTATTATTGCATTTGCCTCTTGCCAATCCCTGTACAGCAGCACTCAGACTAGAAGAGGGAGGGGCGGTTCTGGAAGCCAATGAGGTGTGCTGCAAAAAAAATTATTGACAAGGAACATGCTGAAAAAGAAGGCAGAGTGTGAAAAGACATGACTTCATCAGTTTGCTGCTGTTCTTTCACTGTCCAGACTGGGGGTGGAGAGAGGACACCACTCTATTCTTTCACTGTAACAAAGACAGTGGTGTCATCCACTTTGCTAAACTGTGTAACAGGCCTGTGTAGTTTCAGGACTGGATGGACAGAAATACCAATCCCTTGACATCTTCTTTGTATGTACTTAAAGTGGTTGTAAATCCTTTTTTTTTATTATTTAAAAATACCAAACATGTTATACTTACCTGCTTTGTGCTCCTCTTCTCGGGACCCCAGTCGACGCATTTGTGGCAGTGGCAGGTGATTTAGTAACATGTTACACCCTAAATATGGGTGTAAAGCCGTGTACACACGATAGGTTTTACTGATGAAAACAGTCCGATGGACTGTTTTCATCGGACAAATCGATCGTGTATGGGCCCCATCGGTCTTGTTTCCATTGGTGAGAAAAAATAGAACATGTTTTAAATTTATCCGATGGTTAAAAAACCAATAGCAAATTACTATCGTCTGTGGGGAACTCCATCGGATAAAAAACCCACGCATGCTCAGAATCAAGTCGACGCATGCTCAGAAGCATTGAACTTAATTTTTCTCGGCTCGTCTGAGTGTTTTACGTCACCGCGTTTGGAACGGTCGGTTTTTTGACTGATGGTGTGTAGGCAAGACTGAGTCAGCTTCATGGGTTTTCCGATGGAAAAATCCATCGGTTTAAAAACCATAGGAAATCCGATCGTGTGTACAGGGCTTAACATGTTACTAAAGATGAACCTATCCTTTAATGCAGAGAATGCATTAGGGTAAAAAAAAAAAAACCTTTAGCTTTTAGAAACTTTAATTCATGTATTTAGCTCTTTGCTGGAATTCAGCATTAAAATGAACATTACATTAACAAGTGAACTGGGATCACTAAAGTGAGCCTGCTAATGTGATCAGGAGATTGTCACAATACCCCTATGCCAGCTTAATTGCAGCACAAACAATAATGATTGGATAAAGCAATCCAATATATATTTCCCTTAAAATATCTAACGACGTTGTCTTCAGGAATCCACTGACATGACAACTGTTGCCCAACTGAGAATATCCTATGTCTGCAGGTGCCTTTAATTTTGCTGCAAATCCATATTCGGAGCATCAGCATTAAAAATACATTCAAGACCAGCGATATCATCCTGTTTCCCCCTAGTCACACAGACAAATAACATAATATGATTATCAGTGTAACAGGAACCAGATAATCGCAAGACAATTCACTTATCTTCAAAGATGTTACTGCATTGAAGACGTGTAAGTGCTACAAGTTCCCTGCTTTGTCTTATCTAACACCATAAAGGAAAAAAAACACATATCTGCTTTCAAATAGGCAATGCATTCTGCTCTAATCCCTCTCCTCCACGCTGTATTGTGCTCAAAGGATTTTACAAGTGGAGATTAGTGAGTTCTTTAGGACTCAGAGTCACATTACTGAGCATGAAGACTGGCAGGGATGGAGGACCGCACTGCATCTAAGGTGTAACACCGTACATAGCGCCACCCGTGAGCAAACATTCTTGTGGTTAACAATAGCATGGCACGCTTACAGAGCCTATTGCGTACATGTACAGGGGATAAAGGTGGTATTTAGCTGTCTGTCACAGCATGAATGTACAATGGAATTAATATTTGGACATATGTGAACGTATTTCATACTGAAAACACTGGGTGGTGAGAAATCGGTCCAGACTTTTTGCCATGCCATTGTAAAAAGCATGGCTTGGAACGAGGGAAGGATGTGAAAATGATCAGTGTGCTAGGTGTAACCCTGGACTCTGACCTCTCCTTTTCAGCACCACATCCAATCGCTGTCCAAATCTTACTACCTTCACTTCTGAAACATTTTCATAATACTCCCCATCAACAACACCACAAAAATAATACCTCAACTATTGCAACTTGCTCCTCATTGGCCTACCTTTAGTTTCAGTCCCTTCATCATAAATGCTGTCGTCAGACTCATCGACCTTACCAACCACTCAGTGTCTGGCCCCCCTCTCTGATAATCCCTCTACTGGTTTCTGATCACCATAAATTCAAGATGTTAACAAAAGCATACAAAGCCATCCATAACTCTGCCCCAAGCTACAACACCAACCTTGTTTTCAAATATCACCCAAACCATCCTCTTTGTTCCTTCCAAGATGTCCTCCTTTCTAGCCCCTCCCTTGTCACCTACCCCCATGCTCACCTTCAGGACTTGTCCAGAGCCTCTCTCCTCCTCTTAAACTCTCTATCATTCTCTGGCTATCTCCATATCTGTCCGCCTTTAGGTGATGCCTGAAAACTCATCTCTTCAAAAGGAGTCCTATCCTGCCTCCACCTAACAAACTCAACTTCTACTTTCTATCATTTGTATCACTTGCCCCTCCCTTTTAGATTGTAAGCACTCGAAAGCAGAGCCCTCTAAATCCTTTTGGATTGTATTGTAACTGTATCGTCTACTCTAATTGTATAAAATTCTGCACAAACTGTTGGCGCTAAATAAATCCTGTGTAATAATAATGATCACAGACATTACATATTTTTTACAGTGCCTCAATACACACAAATGCTTAGGTAAAGTCTCTCTTCACTTTGTGTAGAGAAGAATGTTGTTTGCAGCATCAAGAATGCTGCTTTGTGTGCATGGACCACAGTGTGAATGGACTTGTTCATTCACACTTTGGTCTGAAGTTGCACAGGTACTAGACGTGTTTCCGCTTCTGTGCAGACCTTAAACGGCATACACATTTAAAGAGGTATAGAAAAGGAAAGAGCCCTGGACTGCTGCACTCTGTATAAATGATTTATTTTCCAAAATTCCAAAATTAAAATCCAAAGTTAATACATGGGTTCAAAAGTCCAAAAACAAGCAAAAACAGAAAACTGACATGCAGAGGTCTTTAAATTTTGATATATACCTTATAAAATAAAATTAAACCTGTGGGTGAGTGCAGCATGGTTCGGAGGCTGTAAATACACTCAGTACAGATGCAGTTGAAAAACTTGTATTGAAGTCAGATTACAACAGTTCACAACACGCCAAGTGGAAGGAGGCCCAACTGGAAAACACTCATGGATAACGGCAATATGTAGTGGAGCAGGTTACAGCTGAGCTGACAGCATATGTCTCGAGGGGTAAAATGCAGCCTGGCCAGTCCCATCCCAAGTGGGGAAGTTTCCAGGAGAGTGGCGAATCCCTACGCTTTCCTTACTTGTCTGGAAACTTTTCCTACCGTTAATACTGTCCCTGACAGACGGATGACCTGTCCCTACAAGCTGGAATGCACCGCAAACCCAGGAGCCAGGGTCTTACATAGACCCTGCACACCTAAGATGGGCGCTAGAGTCACATTGGTAGCCAGCATCCAACCAGATCGCTGCCCCAGTGACCCAGGAAACCATAAAGGAACCATGTTCCATTTGACTTCCTCTCCCTCTGCAATGCCGCTGCGGTTGAGCACCACCTGCAGTGTAGAAAGTAGACTGCACCTGTCTACAAGCCTGGTTATTCTGAGCTTCTTGGTGCAGAGACTTTAGCATAATGCATTATTTGCTAAGAAAAAAAAATATGTTAAACTCTGCCAAAGGTCCTATGTATGCCATATTTACATGTAGCATTACACAGATAGACATATATTTTCACTGGTAGTCTATCTGAGTTAAAAAAAAAAATAGGATAAAGAATCATTTTTGAAACAGACATTGCATCCATGCTTTTAGTGCAGGACCTATTTTGATTCAGTGCACAGGCTTCTAGTGCAAGATAAAGTGAACTAAAGAAAAAGGTTAGAGAGTGTTAGGGATACGTTTAGGGGATAGCTTAATCCAAGTAGCTGATAACATACACAAATTAATGTAGCCCTTTATTGATTAATACATCAGTGAATAAATTATAGCACAGCAGAGCTAAGAATGAAGGAGAAGCAACACAAGGAGCCAATCAGTTGTGCTGCAGTGCTCATGTTCTAACAAGGGACATGCTGAGAGAAGGAAAGAAGGAAAAGGTAAAGTGACAGAGCAATGAGCTCATTAGTGCACTGCTTGTTCTTTCAGTGTCCAATCACAGACTGGCGGAAGGACAAGTCTGGTAAGTATTACTTAACTGCAACAGAGGAAAAATAAGGTCTCCTGCCCTGTCCGGTAGTCCTCCTTATATGTATTTCATCTATTTATTCAACTGTATATCTAAGGTTTTAGGTATTACTGGGGGGTGGGGGAGGGGGGGTGATAGTGATAGGGGACAAAAAAGATAGGTAATAACATTTCTCATTGACTTCCAGGTAGAGAGTAATCTTAGCTGCTTCCCGCCCGGCCTATAGACAAATGACGACCGGATGATCAATTTACCGTTCGGGGTGGAAGTCATATGACACATCTGATGACAGATCACTGTACCGGGCTACTGCTGGTATCATGTGAGCGCTGTGATTATCACAGCAGATCACATGACAATTGTGCACAAAGGATGTACAATTGTGTTGCTCGCTGTGATTATTCGCAGTGATTGGTCACAGCGATCACATGGTAGAGACCGTGCCAATTACAGCTAATCACAACAATACCCACTCAATGAATCTATTTCATTCAGTAAAAAATGCCTGTTTATAACAAGGATACTCCTTGTTATAAGCGTGTAAAAAATAAATAAAAAAATCCTAATAATCTCCACAGAGTAACAGCGCTACTATGGTAAAACTGTATTGTACAGTTTACTCTGGTCACATTAAGCACCAAAAAAATAAAAAATTAAATTGTAAAAGTAATAAAGAAGAAAAATTATTTTTAAAAAATTATTCTTTTTTTTTTTTACATACTGTCACCAGTCAGTGTCCCTGATCACTGCCACACCAGTTACGGTATATGATGAGGCTCACTGCACTTGTGATAGTGATAGTGTGTAAAAAAAAAAAAAAATCCCCAAAAATTGTGGCAAAAAAAACGTAAAAGATACTTGCCGTGCCTTTTACTAAGACCCCTTTCACACTGGGGCGGTTTGCAGGCACTATTGCGCTAAAAATAGCGCCTGCAAACCGACCTGAAACAGCTGCTGCTGTTTCTCCAGTGTGAAAGCCCAAAGAAAAAAAAGTCCTGCTAGCCGCATCTCTGGAGCGGTGAAGGAGCGGTGTGTATACCGCTCCTCCACTGCTTCTGCCCATTGAAAGCAATGGGGCACCGCGGCTATACCGCAGAGGCACTTTGCGGTGGTTTTAAACCCTTTTTCGGCCGCTGGCGGCGGGTAAAACCGCCCCGCTAGCGGCAGAATAGCGCTGCAAACTTAGCGGAAAAGCAACGCTTTAAAGCGCCGACGCCGCTCTCGCCCCAGTGTGAAAGGGGCCTAAAAAGCTTGCACTGTCTACTTTCCAAAAGGGGGTCATTTAGGGGATATTTGTGTTGTCCTGGTATTTCTGAGCCTCAAGAAATGAGATAGGCCGCCAGTACATCAGGATTGACCTATTTTCAGATATTATATACCAAAGTGTGCGGACTATATAACTTTTTTATTTTTATCAAAGAGATGTAGCAAAATACATTTTGGCCTAAATCTATGAAGAAAGATTATTTGCAAAATTTTAAAACAGAAACAAAGAAAAATGCATTATTTTTCAAAATGTTGGTCTTCTTTTGTTTATTTGGCAAAAAAAAGAAAAACCCAGTGGTGATTAAAGGCCACCAAAAGAAAGCTCTATTTGTGTGAACAAAACAATAAAAAATTCATTTGGGTACAGTGTTGCATGACCGCGCAATTGTCCTTCAAAGTGTCACATTGCTGAAAGCAGAAAATTGGCCTGGACAGGAAGGGGGTGAAAGTGCCCAGTACTGAAGTGGTTAAACAGCTGTCATACATTAAAATATTACAAAAATCGAAGTCAGAAAGAGAAATAAGAACATAAAATGTAAACATTTTCCATACTACAGAAAAAAAAAATCTGTTTTTGATGGCGCATGCGTTTAAGCATATTTTGGAACATAAAGCGGAAGTGCGGCATCAGCGACTCAAAGTCTTAGTTGACTGAAAGCAGCCTCATGGTCGAAACAGTCCACCTCTTCTTTTCTCTGAAATTTCCGCTCCCTAGTTCCCCTCTAACTGATGTGTGATGCAAGTTTCCTTCCTAATCCTCTTCCAGGAAGTATAAGGCTGCCAATTGGGCTGATGAAGCCCACGATGGTTGCAGAACGTCAGCCGAATTACTTATTGACAGCTAATCAACGAAGGTGTGGGGGAAGGATTATTTGATTCTGTGGAAAATGTCCGACAAAGGTATCAGAATATACAACCAACTCAATAACCGCATGCTGAGTAAGACTGAAAGTTTAACTAAGTGATGAAGAGATGAGAATAGTCAACTGTTTCTTGTGGTACGCAACGCTACAGGTATGTAACCATACAAACATCCTCGTACGATATTAACACTACATGAGATAATCAGGGCACATCCAACCCACCAATAACACTTACAAATATAGAAACCAATGTTGTATAATTGACATTTCGAAAGCAAACTGGTCATAAACTCCAGCGATTCAAACTAAGTTTATGATGGAAAAATGCATAAGCAATGATCATCTTCAGAAAAAAACGAAAGTCAAAATGATCAGAATATACGCGTATATGAGCAGATTATTATTATTATTATACAGGATTTATATAGCGCCAACAGTTTGCGCAGCGCTTTACAAGCGGATGATGATTAATGTAAATATTGAATTTTCCTGTTCAGCTTGCCTCATCTGAGTCTCAACTTGGCTAGTTAGCTAAAGTTTACTGACAGCCAGACTTCATGGCCAATACAAAGTCTTCGGAGGCAAGCCAAGTTTTTTTTCATTTTTTTTTCTGTCAAATATTTCCCCTTATTTTCTCTCTGGTGAAACCATTCTCACAGGGACAGTGAGAGGCAATCTCAAATGTAGCCCATGGTATTTGTAAAAAAATTTCCCAACCCAAATTTTTTTTTCCCAACCCAAAAAAAAAAAAAAGGCTTTGGCTGGACATACACTCAAAGGTGAACTCTGCTTATGCATTTTTTATCAAATGCCCAGTTTAAATTGTTCAAATTTGTGAATGCTAACCCTGGTTTGTCCAACATATTACTAGATCTAGATCAGGCCTTTCCAAACTTAGCACCAGACTCCCCAAAAACTCAATAAACTCAAAGCCATTATTCCTAATTTCCATTTTTCTGAGGCCTAAAAATCATGACTAATGCTCCATCACATGTACAAGTCACAAACCTAGCAGAACCAAGGCTTGGACCTGGTTTAGCTAAGCCGGCGCTTTAAAGCGTCGCTTTTCCGCTAATTCCTGCCTGCAATTCAGAAATAAGTCATGATTTGGGGATTTTAAAGGACTTTTTTGGGGTAGAGGGAGAGGGTTAGAACCCATCAGGTACTTATTGCTATCTGTATCCTCACTGGCGAGATTCGCCTTCTCTATTTGTCTTGGAGATCGTTGACACTAGGACTGCAAAATAAAGAAACTCCAACATTTTAGGTTGTCACGGGAACAGGAAGCGAAGGAAAATCCTCCAATGGGAAAAAATGTTTTAGTGAAAATGATTTAAGAGCAATTTCCTCACACTTCCTATGGTGTTTATGTTCATCTTCCCAAGGGGACAAAGTAACAAAAAAAAAAAAAAACTCACAGGGGGCGAAAATAAGCTCAACTTTTACAACAAAAGTATACATAACTTGAGCCTTCACGATTTCTGGATCTTCTAATTGTTTTGTGGTTTTCCCTGAAGGTAACATCAGCTTATGTATTTTCTTATTGTATGTTTAGCTCCAATTTACCTGGTTTTTGACAGGTTTGTTTTAAAGTGGAAATCCCCTTTAATGAATGAAACAGTTGTAATGATTATCATCTACATTTCTGCCTTGCCAAAATCACACAGATCTGTCAATAAAAACACAGTTTTAATAATAACAAATTCATACCTGAAGTCAATCAACAGCAGAGGGTGAAGCAGTGTAATTATGAATGCAAATTCCATCCAAGGCTGGGTTTGTTTTTAAGAGACTGTCCGAAAAAAAAACTCAATTCTCTCTGATTCCTCCTCTCAGCAGCCAACTACATAAAACACGACAGCGCAATCTTTGAAATGTATTCTTGTTAATATATTCTGAAACCTGTTTTCTCGCATTAAGTCAACTTCTTAAAATAATCAGCATAATGTACTATCCTTTACTGTCTGCTAGAGCCGTGCCAACTTTTTGAAAAATAAACTGTCATTCTGACACAGAGAACGTTAGGTTCTTTTGACTACATCTGTTTCATCTGGCATCTGATGGCACCTTGTAATGAGAAGCTACCTTCACTAAACAATATTCCTTTATTACCACTCCTCCTGGCTACAAATAAATAAACAAGGCAATATAACAGATTGCAGATAATTGAAGAAAAATGTATTTCTTTAACCCCTTCTTTCGATGGTCACATTTTGTGATGGAAATCTCACAACAAAACAACCCCTTCTAAAAGAGAAGGTACACTATATAGCAAAAGCTTTGTGGACATCTGACCATCATATCTACCTTCATGGCTGAACATACAGTGGGTAAAAAAGTATCGAACACATTTTTCTAAGTAAATATATTTCTAAAGGTACTATTAACATTACAGTTTCACCACATGTTGGTAACAACCCATGTAATCCATACATAAAAAGAAACCAAAGCAAATAAGTTTAGAAATTAAGTTGTGTAATAAAATGGAAGGACTCAGGGAAAAATTATTGAACACACTAAATGAAATGTATTTACTGCAATACTTTGTACAAAATCCTTTGTTGGTAATGACAGCTTCAAGATGCCTCCTGTGTGGAGAAACTAGTCACATGCATTGCTCAGGTGTGATTTTGTGCCCATTCTTCCACACAAACATTCTTCAAATCTTAAAGGTTCCATGGGCCTCTTCTATGAACTCTGATCTTTAGTTCTTTCCATAGATTTTCTATTGGATTCAAGTCAGGTGATTTGGCTGGGACAGTCTAGCACAGTGGTTCTCAACTCCAAACTCCAGTCCTCGGGCCCACCAACAGGCCAGGTTTGCAAGATAACTGAAATGCATCACAGGTGATATAATTTGCTGCTCAGGGATTGCAGTATTCTAGTCTGCATCTCACCAAGGTAATACTTAAAATCTGGCCTGTTAGTGGGTCCTGAGGACAGGAGTTGAGAACCACTGGTCTAGCAGCTTTATTTTCTTCTTTTTTTAAACCAATTGAGAGTTTCCTTGGCTTTGTGTTTGGGATCATTGTCTTGCTAAAATGTCCACCCTCATTTCATCTTCATCATCCTGGTAGATGGCAGCAGATTTCTATTAAGAATATCTTGGTAAAGAATATCTTGGTAAATTTTTCCATTCATCCTTCCTTCAATGATATGAAGTTTGCCAGTACCGTATGCTGAAAAACAGCCCCACACCATCATGTTCCCACCTCCAAACCTCACTGTTGGTATAGCAGTGTTTTTACGGTGATGTGCAGTGCCATTTGACCTCCAAACATGGTGTGTATTATGGCATCCAAAGAGTTCAATTTGGTCTCATCTGACCAGACTATATTCTCCCAGTATTTCACAGGCTTGTCTAAATGTTGTGCTGCAAACTTTAAACAAGCTTCAACATGCTTTTTCCTCAGCAATGGAGTCTTAGTGGTGATCGTGCATACAGCCCATGGCGGTTGAGTGCATTCCTAATGTTTTCTTTGAAACAATTGTACCTGCCAAGATATTTCTGACACTCTCCACAAGTGGTCCTTAGCTCTTGGACAACTCTTCTGATAATTATTTTCACTCCTCTGTCAGAAATCTTGCGAGGAGCATCTGGTCATGGATGCTTTATGGTAAAATGAGGTTTATTCCACTTCTGGATTATGGCCCCAACAGTGCTTACTGGAACATTCAGAAGTTTAGAAATCCTTCTGTAACCAATGCCATCAGTATGTTTTGCAACAATAAGTTTACAAAGGTCTTGAGAGAGCTCTTTGCTTTTACCCATAATAAAATATTTCTTTGTGTGACACCTTGGTAATAATGAGACACCTTTTTATAGGCCATCAGTTATGACTGAATCAGCTGATAATAATTTGCAGTGACAAGAGACAGAATTGCTTTCTAATTACTGAGAGATTTAAGATTTAATGGTTTTCCATGCCTTTTTGCACCTCCCTTTCTTCATGGGCTCAATACTTTTTCCCTGTTTCATTCCATTTTATTACACATAACTTAGTTTCTAAACGTATTTGTTTTGGTTTCTTTGTATGCATGGATTGCATGGGTTGTTACCGACATGTGGTGAAAATTTCATGTCAACAGGGATGGTTATGGTGCAAACTATGTCTATTGGGAATCATAAGTCTCTGAATGGTATGGCGGTGGACAGATGAGGGAGGTAATACAATTAGGTTAAAGCGGTTGTAAACTCTGGGAACCACCCCCCCCAAAAAAAAACTGTAAGACAAAAGGCATAATACTAGCTCATTATGAAATACTTAGCTCATTATGAAATACTTACCTTAGAACCCCCGCACACGGCTGAGACAGCTGACATCTTCCCCGGTGTTTCTTCTGGGTTTGTGGGCTCCGGGGCTGTGGGTGGCCGGAGCCACGATGATGTTACTCCCACGCATGCGTGCGGGGGTTGCCATTTACAGAACGGGCCCTGAAGGTCCGGCACGGTAAACCGAACCTTCAGAACGCATGCGCCGATGACGTCATCGGCTGTATGCACTCTGAATATCTCCTAAACAAGTTTAGGAGATATTCACAGTACCTATAGGTAAGCCTTATTATAGGCTTACATGTAGGTACAAGTAAAAAATAAGACTTTACTTCCACTTTAAGCAGATGATAATATCCTGCAGAGATGGTGGACAGTCCATAGTTCAGGGTAGCCTCTCGAAAGAAACAGAAGCATACTCCAGAACATGTAAAAAAATCTGAAATTTAAGCACCTTCTAAGTGTAGACTGTGTTACATTTATTGAAACAAAGGTATAAAAACGCTCCTTTCTCAAAAATGACTCTCCAAAAATAGAAAAACTGTGGGATCTATGGAAACAAGATATTCCCTCATTGGTCAAAGAGGATTGGGAGGATTGCCTAGAGCAGTGGTTCTCAACCTACTAGTGCCGTGACCCCTTGATAACATTTCCCAAGTTGTGCGGTAACCGTAAAATTATTTTCGTAGCGTGGGTTGTCAGCATTTTAGGATCTACCACTCTTTCTCTATGTTCTCCTTAACTTTCCCTTTTTTCTCTCTCTATCCTAATTTCTTGTTTTTTTTGTTCCCCATCCCACTCTCTAGCCGTCTTTCTTGTTCTTTCTCTTATTCTTCCTCTCCCTTTTTCTTTGTTTCTCCCCCTCTTTTCCTCTCCCTTCCATGTATTCTCTATTTTTTCCTTCTCTTACTCCTTCGTGGGGTGTGGGGGGAATGGAATGAGTGGCAGTGCTGATGGGGGTGGGATCAGTGGCAATGCTGGGGGGAGTTCTGATCAGCCAACTTAGGTGCTCTTGATCAAAGTCATCTGCTGATCTGAGAACTGTAGTGGGGACTTATAATGACAACTATAATCACAGGTAGTGTTACTCACTGTGTCTCCGACTTTGTGGTGTCTCGTAGCAGTGACACCTACCTATGCCGAAATCAGGAGATAGGGTCTCCTCCAGCCCCACCCACTTCACAGTCCTCACCAGTCAGCTGACCTCTAGTCTCTGCCCCTCAGCCATGCCGTGAACTTATTGGGGGGCTGCTAAGAGGCTGAGTGGGCGGCTGCGGGATCCAGGAACAGCCCAGCTGGGCGGCCACGGGCTCCAGGAACAGCCCAGCTGGGTAGCCGCAAAAAGTCTGAGAGAGCGGTGCGGGCTTCAGGAACAGCCCAGGATTTGATGACCCCTGGCAAATCATCATTCGACCCCCAGGTTGAGAACCACTGGCCTAGAGCAATGCCCTAAACTGGTAATCTCCTCTAGGGATAAACTAATACAAATAAAGTTTTTACTTTATCCCAGTGAAACATAGAATATATCTGGATAGGGACCCCCACTGTCACCGTTTTCTGACACAGATGGGTACTTATCTCCACATGTTCTGGGAGTGCCCCACACTTTTTGCCTTTTGGTCCAATGTATTCGAGCTGCTTAATCTTCACCTCTCACACAAATCAATAATTTATGCCCCTGGGGATACTGTATATCACAAATTGCTAGCTCATGACAGACATATAGTCCAAATTCAAAACCCATTTATTCTAGTGTGCATATAGCTGTTTGGCTTGTATCAGTGCAAGGTATGGAATGTGATTTTGTAATGTGGGGCTGTTGCAAGGGATGAAACATGAACACCTTCTCATTTAAGGAGGTAGTATACTGTATAATATGCAGTGCTTTAACCGCCTTTGCACTGCCTACAGAACATTTAGTGCACGTGGGCAGCACGGGCAGGCTGGATCCTGTAAGTCATCACGCCTGTTCGTGGTTAGGGGCTGTATCACTGCATAAGCACTAACAGCGTAAAAAAAAAAAATCCTGATTACCCCCCCAGAGTAGAATAGTGTCACTATGGTGACAATGAACTACTCTGATGATGGGATGTACAAAAAAAAAATAAAATAAGTAAATTAAAAAAAAAAAAATTAATAGAAAAACAATTTAATCACCAGTCAGTATCCATGATCACCACCACGCCAGTCATATGACAACACTGTACTGTACTGCACTGATGACAGTATGTAAAAAAAAGTGTGAGATATTTTATTTCATTTTTTCATTTTGCAAAACATTGTGACAAAAAATTACAACTTTAAAAAACTTGCCACGCCTCTTACTAAATACCTCAGACCGTCTACTTTACAACAAGGGGTCATTTGGGGGTTATTTGTGCTGTCCTGGCATTTTAAAGGCCTCAAGAAATCAGATAGTCCATCAGTACATCAGGACTGATCAATTTTCAAATATATATACCATAGTTTGTAAAGGCTATAACTTTCACACAAACCAATTACAAAAACAAATCCAAAAACCTAAGCACAATTTTGCAACTTTGACACGTGTTAGTAAAACTGTACATATTGTCACATCTGCTTAGTATATTCAGGTGGATTATACCTTGTTTTTTTCAGACAAGATGGGGTTTTTTTTGGTGGTAAATGGCAATGGATATCTCCTGATTTTTTTTTATTTTTTTATTATTATCAATGGAAAACTGGTCCAAAATATATATTTTTTTTATTTAGCTGTATATTTCTTGCTATTATCATAGTTTAGCATCAACCAACAACCCAAAATCAACTCTCCTGCTTCTGACGATTGCAGTGATACCACATATGTGCATGTTAGTTGTTGTTTGTACCCGTAGTACAGCCCAGAAAGAATGGTGCGCATTTTGCATCATTTTTTTTATCCTGTCTAAAACGCACGGATACTGACTCTGAGGCCTCGTACACCCGACTGGATTTCCCGGCAGGAAAACTGCCAGGAGAGCATTTGACCAGGAATCCTGGCCGTGTGTATGCTCCCTAGCAGTTTGCCCGACAGGAAAACTGCCCGGGAAAAATTGAGAACCAGCTCTCTATTTTCCCGTCGGGATTCCCGGCAGAGTGTTTCCTGCCGAGAAAACCGGTCGTCTGTATGCTTACCTGTCAGAGGTAAACCCGCGCATGCTCGATAAGACTTGCGCGGTAGCATACAAGGTTAGTGTGAGGTGTAGCAAGATGGCGGCGACGTCATTGAAGCCGACGAGCGCCGGCTCATCGTAGTCGATGACGTCACCGCGTTCTTGCCATTCAAAAGAACAGCGGTTCTTTTGAGTGGCCGCCTGTACACAGGGCTTGGCAAGGCAAGGCAAGCTTGCCAGGAATCCCAACAGTTTTCAAATAGACGGGATTCCCGCCCGTGTGTACAGGGCTTGACACTGACACTGATACCAATTAAAAATATATATATTTTTTGTACACAAAATATGCTGACCATGACCTATGACCCTGACCTTGACCATAACAATAACTCTGGCAACCTAGATCTAGTTATTTTTTCTTTATTTTTAACTTTATTTTTAATTTTTATTATTTTTTTTGTTTTTTAACACACTTGGATTGTTTGAAATTCCTCTCCTGCAAGAAGATACAAAGTATCATTCTCTTCATTCAGAAGAGGAAGGAAACCCAGGGGCAGGCTCACAGTGACTAATCACTGTAATAGCCAATCAGAGGCTTTTACATCGATAAGGTGACCCGGAACTGTCAGTCCCGGGTCATGATCATTATTACGAGACCCGAGGCGCTGGGTGAGACCCTGGTCTCTGTGTTGGGAGCGCGCTGTGCGGTGCGCTCCCAGCACAAAAGGAGGTATGCATATATGCACCCCCATGGAAAAAGCCCACTTCCGTGAGGCTGCATATATGTGTGTGTATAAGGGGTTAAAGACCAAACACAAAAAAACACTGACTCAAGGTCCTAGTATAAACCAAATGCTGGAGTCCGATAGGTGCTCAAAAATATAAAACACACACCCATCCCACCCCCCCCCCCAGAAAAAAAATCTACAATTAAAGTAATATTAAATAATTATTGATATTAAGATTCAAAGTAATATTAAAGACAACAAGCATACTTACCTGCTCTGTGAAGTGGTTTTGCACAGAGCAGCACCGTTCCTCCTCTTCCCAGGTCCCAGACCGATGCTCCTGGCCCTTCCCCCCCTGCTGATTGCATCCCACAGCAAGCTCCTGGCCCCTCCATCCCGCCGAGTGCTCCTGAGCCACTGCTCTGCATGTACATTCACACACAGAGCCAGGGCTCGCCCCACCTTCTCCCCTCATGGGCTCACTGGCTGCGACTGACACATTTTCCTATGGTAACACTGTTCACTCACTTCAGGACAATTGACCACATGATAGGACTAAAAAAGTCAACCCCTGTCCTTTCCTCTGTAACATAAATGGGCATGGCTATGTAGTCCTTAGAGATATCTAGGTGCAATGTAACTGATAAGGGTGCAGCAGAGACAGAGCACAGGAAGTTATCAGCTTTCAAGATTTTTGTCGAGATCAGCATGTAATTTTTTAGTTGTTTTTTTTTTTGTTGCACTGATCAAGTCAATATACCAAAACACTAAATTGTATATTTAACAGATCAAATTGGACCAAATAAGAGAAATGTATTGTTAGGGTTCATATACCACACTCTAAAAGTATTTTGATTCTCAAAAAGGAGGTTCATTTCTCATTTGCAATGAATCTCTAAAGCACTGGATATGTAAACTTTGCATGAATCTTACTGTAGAAGAGAGAAACGTGTTATTGTTCTAAGTTCTCATTCAGGAAGTGTACATGGTACAGTAGACATCTTTAATCACTGTAACATTGTACAGTATGTTTCACTTGTAACGGAAGTTGCATTTTGTTTGATAATCAAGTAAGTGTCAACTAGTATATTAGCCTGCTAAAAAATATAATTTTCGGGTTGGGTTTAAATCTACTTTAGAGTCATTAATCAACAAATAAAATAGGTGCACAAAATAAATGTGTCTTATACTGAAATACTGAAAATGAATGCACAATTTTAAATACATCCATGAGAGAATTAAAAAATAAAATGCATCTAAAGCCAAGAACTTTCTTTTTTTGATAGGCTTCGGATCAAACATCCTGTTAGCTTTTTATCGCTGTCTGTGTCTCCACTATGCAGATTTACTCTCTCTGTTTTGTCCTGGTAACTGTTGTCATGGGACTAAGCCCTGATTCACAATGCGATTTGGACCTCTGATTTTATTGTGGTTTGCGACTTCATTTAACAGGAGTCAATACAAGTCGCAATAAAATTGCAAAAACTTAGTGCAGGAGTGTTTTTTAAAGTCGCTGCAACTTGAGTCGCAATGATTTGAACGGTTCCATTGCCAGCAATGGGGTGCGACTTGTCATACGATTTTGAACTGTCAAATCACATGACAAATCACACTGGTGTGAACGAGGGCTTAAGGTGCGGGAAAATCTAAAATCCTGAGTTGTCCAAGGGTAACAATTGTAGTTTTAGGCTAGCCCTTGTGATAAAAAATATCTAAACAACATTTACAGGTATGTAGGGTGTGCATACAGTGGCAAAAAAAAAGTTTATGAATGCCTTGGATTTGTCATAAAATTAGATCTGATCCTCATCTAATTCACAACAATGGACAAAAAAAAATGTGCTTAACCACTTGCCACCCGCCGTATAGTAAAATGATGGCGGTGGGGGTAGCACTCTCATTCTGAGACAACGTCATATGACGGCGCCCCAGAACCGCCGCACTCACGTGCCCACGGGGGGGGGGTGTGTGCAGCGCAGCAATCATGGCTGTGCCGTGTTCCTAGGACACGGCGCGACCCCGATCTCAGCAAGGAGCCGATGACACAGCTCTTTACCCATGTGATCGACTGTGTCCATGTAAACAAGGAAGTGCAGTTTATCGTCTCTCCTCGGGTCACACTGACAGACTCTTCTCGCAGGGAGACCTGTACAGGTAATCAGGGACCTGATCATCAGTGCCCTGATTACAGTACAGCCCCAGCAGTGCCCATCAGTGACACCAATTAGTGCCTATCATTGATGCCAGTCAGTGCTGCCTTTCAGTGCCCATCACTGCCTGCTCTTTAGTTCCATCCATCAGTGCCGCCTATCCTAGCTGCCTAGCATTGCCCACCCGTGCCACCTATCAGTGCCTATCAGTAACACCTATCAGTGCTGACTATCAGTGCTCACCAGTGCCCATCAGTGTGGCATATTAGTGTCACCTAATCAGTGCCCTTCAGTGCCGCCTCATCAGTGCCCATCAGTGCAGTCTATCAGTGCTGCCTCATCAGCGTACATCAGTGAAGGAGAAAAATTACTTATTTACAAAATCTACTGACAAAAAATACGATTTTTTTTTTTTTTTCAAAATAATCGTTTATTTTCATTTTTTGCAAAAAATAACCCAGCAGTGATTATCCACTTGACCATTGGTCACTTAAACCCCCTTCCTAACCAGACCAATTTTCAGCTTTTGGTGCTCTCAATTTTGAATGACAATTACTCAGTCATACAACACTGTACCCATATGAAATTTTTGTCCTTTTTTTCACACAAATAGAGCTTTCTTTTGGTGGTATTTAATCACTGTTGGGTTTTTCATTTTTTGCGCTATAAAAGAAAAAAGACTGAATATTTTGTAAAAAAAATAATTTTTCTTGGTTTCGTTATAAAATTTAGCAAATTAGTAAATTTTCTTCATAAATTTTGGACAAAATTTATACTGCTACATATCTTTGGTAAAAATAAGTACACATTGGTGTATATTATTTGGTCTTTGTGAAAGTTATAGAGTCCACAAGCTATGGTGCAAATATCTGAAAATTGATCGCACCTGAAGTACTGACAGCCTATCTAATTTCTTGAGACCCTAACATGCCAGAAAAGTACAAATACCCCCCAAAATTACCCCTTTTTGGAAAGAAGACATTCCAAGGTATTTAGAAAGAGGCATGGTGAGTTTTTTGAAGTTTTCATTTTTTACCACAATTCTTTGCAAAATCACGTTTTTTTTTCTTGTTTTTTTCCCCCACTAAATTGTCATATTAGCAGGTTATTTCTCACACACAGCATATGCATACCACAAATTACACCCCAAAACACATTCTGCTATTCCTCCCGAGTATGGCGATAGCACATGTGTGAGACTTTTACACAGTGTGGCCACATACAGAGGCCCAACATGCAGGGAGCACCTTCAGGTGTTCTGGAGCACCCAGGCCAATTCTGAGATTTCTCTCCTACATGTAAAAATCATCATTTATTTAGACCCTAGAGAATACAATGGCGGTTGTTGCAACTTTTTATCTCGCACGGTATTTGCGCAGCAATTTTTTGAACGCGTTTTTTGGGGGGGAAAAACAGTTTTGTGCTTTAAAAAAATCAAAACGGTAAAGTTAGCCAAATATTTTTGCATAATGTGAAAGATAAAGTTATGCCAAGTAAATAGATACCAAACATGTCACCCAAACATTGCACACGCTCGTGGAATGGCGCCAAACTTCGCTACTTAAAAATCCCCATAGGCGACGCTTTAAATTTTTTTACTGGTTACATGTTTTGAGTTACAGAGGAGGTCTAGGGCCAAAATTATTGCTCTCGCTCTAACGTTCGCTGCGATACATCACATGTGTGGTTTGAACACCGTATTCATATGTGGGGGGGACTTGCGTATGCGTTCGCTTCTGCATGCATGCACACAGGGGCAGGGGCGTTTAAAAAAAATAAAATAAAGAAATTATTGTTTATTTTACTTAATTTTAGTTTGACACTTTTTTCCCCAAAAATTAATTTTTTGATCACTTTTATTCCTATTACAAGGAATGTAAACATCTCTTGTAATAGGAATATGGCATGCCAGGTCCTCTTTACAGTGAGATATGGGGTCAATAAGACCCCACATCTCACCTCTAGGCTGGGAAGCCTGAAATAAAAAAAATAAAAAAACAATCCTGGCTTCGATCGTAGCGGTGAGTCGGTAGAAGCACCGGAGGGCGGCGGGATGGGGGGGGGGACATCCCCTCTCGCCTCCCGTAAGAACGATCAATCGGCGGAACAGCCGCTATGATCATTCTTATGGTGTAGGGAATCGCCAGCTGAAAAAGCCGATATCTGAATGATGCCTGTAGCTTCACCCATCATTCAGATATCCCCGCACAAAATCAAAGATGTCATGACGGGCGGGAAGTGGTTAAAACGCTTTTTTTTTTTTAACACAAAGTTAAGCATGGCTGAGTATGGCAGACGATGGCCAAGTATGGCCGGATAGGGCCGGGTATGGCCGGATATGGATGGGTAGTGCAGGGTATTGCAGAGTATGGGCAGGGTATTGCAGAGTATGGGCAGGGTATTGCAGAGTATGGGCAGGGTATTGCAGAGTATGGGCAGGATATTGCAGAGTATGGGCAGGTAATTTCAGAGTATTGGCAGGGTATTGCAGAGTATTGCAGAGTATGGGCAGGGTATTGCAGAGTATGAGCAGAGTATGGACAGGGTATTGCAGAGTATGGGCAGGGTATTGCAGAGTATGGGCAGGGTATTGCAGAGTATGGGCAGGGTATTGCAGACTATGGGCAGGGTATTGCAGACTATGGGCAGGGTATTGCACAGTATGGGCAGGGTATTGCACAGTATGGGTAGGGTATTGCAGAGTATGGGCAGGGTATTGCAGAGTATGGGCAGGGTATTGCAGAGTATTGCAGGGATGGCTGAGCAGGGATGGATGGATCTGTGACTTCAATTGTCACAGAGCAGCGCTGTGGGCACTACACATCCAGCCCACAGTGCTGCTGCCATCAGCTCCCTCCCCTCTCGTCATTTGACAGAGCGATCACGTGGTAAACGGCCGCGACTAGCGGCCATCTACCGTGATCCGCCGGGTCTTCTGGACCCCGTGGTCACGGATATTTCCGGGAGCGCGCCCCAGGGAGGACGTCCCTGGGACGTCGTCCCAGAATAACTTGGAACGGGGGAAACATGAAGCAAAGGCGAAATCCCCAGGACTGCGCCATAGCATCTGTTCCTAGAGACCCGTCGAGTCTGTTTAGGGAAAATAATTGAATCTGTTTAGGGAAAAGAATTGAGGTACTTGTGCGTTTTCCCTTGAGGCAAACAGGTCCACCTCTGGTTGACCCCATCTGTTGGAAATTGTCGCAAAGACCTCCGGGTTCAATGACCACTCTGACTCCCAAACGGGGTGTCTGCTTAAGTAATCCGCCACCCTGTTTAGGGACCCCTTTAGGTGGATTGCTGACAGGGACAACAAGTGTTTTTCTGCCCATAGCAGAATTTTTGTTGCAAGCGCCTGTAGAAGTCTGCTCCTTGTGCCCCCGTCTGTTCAAATAAGCCACCGCCGTGGCATTGTCTGTCAACACCTGGACATGGTGACTCTGGAGATCTGGAGTGAACTTTAGTAGAGCCAAGGCATTGCCTTCAGCTCTCGCCAATTTGAGGATCTTTTTGCCTCTTTCTTGGGCCAAGTCCCCTGGATGAAATTTCTTTTTAAGTGGGCTCCCCATCCCCGCACACTGGCCTCCATTGTCAGTCTCTTTTCTACTGGAAAAGATCACTCTAGACCCTTTGAAAGGATCCCCTAATCTTTCCACCAATAAAGTGACCTCTTCACTCGGGATGGAATTTTTATTTGAGTGTCCAGGGATTCTAGCTTGTGGTCCCAGGACCTCAGGAGAAAGGCTTGTAGGCATCTGAAATGTAGTCTTGCCCATTGAATGGCTGGCATTGAGGAGGTCAGTACCCCTAAAGCCGACATTACTTGCCTTATTGTTATAGTCTGTCCTTTTTCTCCTGGGGGAGAAACATTTTTTGACTTACCGAATTGATTTGGTAACCCAAAAAACTGACCTTCTGAGATGGATTTAGGGAGGATTTTTGAAGGTTTAAAATCCAACCCAATGATTCCAGGTGGCTTTTATGGCGTCAGAGATGACCGAATGGACCGGGAATGTCCGACCCTTGGGTTCACTTAGACCTGCATACATGTGGTCATACAAACTCTTTTCCTCACTTAGGCCAAGGGTAACATGAATGGCTCTAAGTAGCCCATCAACCTCTTCCAGGGATAATTTAGATTTGGAAGGGGCCACTTCAGTCTCTTCAACTGAGTCCTCCGCATCCTCATCAGAAGGTGTGGGGGACTGTCCTTCCCTGGTAGCAGACTCCTGAGTCAGAGTTTCTAACACTGGTATAGTCAAAGACCCCTGGGAAGAATCTGAAGTGAAAGGCTGACTAGCTGCCGGGTTAACTAATGAGTCCCAAAAAGCTTGAATTGTGGCATAAAGTTTCTTCTTTACAGAGGCAACCAAATCATCGCATACTGAAGCTGATTCCTCTATAACTAAAGAAGTAATGCAAGCACTGCATAGGGCTTTCTTCCAGTTCTCTCCCATTTTAGTCCTGCATGAAGGACATCTCTTTTTTGGGTCAGCGCTCTTGGCCTGGAGAGCAACAAAAAAATAGGAGAAAGCTGGGGATACTTAGTGAGACCCTGTCTCTGCCGGTGAACCACCCCAAATGGTGCACTAAGAAGGAAACGTAAACACCTCCAGTGCCCAGACAGGCCCCTTGCCACAAGGGGGATAGAAGAAAAAAGGGGGAGACCAGAAATATACAGGTAAAGGAACAGGCAGACTTAAACTGCTGCCTCCTACCTGAGCCTTTCTGGTGCCTGTGCCTGTCCCCACCGCTGTAGCCGCTGCGTCTTCCATTGCAGGTGTACAGCGAATTTGTGGTTTCACACGCCGTTTCCGGACTCCCATAGTGCCTCTGCACTGGACCAGAAACAGAAATAGGTACCAGCCTCTGTCCTGCCTCCTCCCCCCTGCGTTCACGCCGGAAATGACGCTCGCGCTGTCCTGGTGACCCGCTTCTCTGTCACTTCCGGCGTCTTGGACTACGCCAAAATGGCGGTGGTGCGCGTGCGACCGACGCTCCAGGACAAACAGGACACCTAGTCCATGGCTCCTCTGAGCACTCAGGGGGAAGAGGAGCCCGAAACTACCGCTTGCCATGCCTGGGTAGAGCGGGTGGACAGCGGTCTCCTATGGAGGAAAAAAAAAGAGGGAAGCCCCGTCTCCCAGGAGCATCTGGAAGACTCTGACTCCCCTCACCAAAGATGTTCTCTCCGGGCCGGAGTAAACACAAAAACTGAGGTATGGTAGAGAGGTACCTCCCTTTAAAGATCTGGATACCTTGAAAGCCTTCCTTCGGGGAGCCCTAATACAAAAAAATTCATATGTTAAAAAACAAACACAAGCCAAGGAGTTTACAGCAAGGGAAAAGGTGAGAAGGGCTGAAGTAAAATATGTGGACAGTCCAACTATAGAGAAACATAAAGAATGGATGAAAAGCCAGGAAGAATATAAAGATCTATTATTAAAAAAAGCAGAAAATAAAATGTTATTTCAAAAACAGACCTTCTTTGGGGAGGGAAAGAGAGTGGGGAGGATGCTGTCCTTGATTGCTAGGGCCAATGCCCCCTCCTCGGTCATCTCGGCTATATGTGACAAGGAAGGGGTGATTAGGAGAGGCACCAGGGAAATAACAGAGGTCTTTAAAAACTACTACCAAAACTTGTATAGTAGTATACCATCAGAAAAGGTAGAAAGAGAGATCTTTTTTGAAGGGCTACAGATCCCCCAACTATCAACAGAAGATAGGGAAGGATTGGAGGCACCACTGATGCTGGAAGAATTACAAAAGGCAACAGCAGATATGGCGAACCAAAAGGAATATATAAGACCTACAGCGAGGTGCTGCTTCCAAAACTCCTGGAAGTACGTAATTGGGCAGCTGAAGAAGGGAAGTTGCCACTGTCTATGAAAGAGGCAACTATTATAGTACTCCCCAAGGAGGGGAAAAGTCAGGTCGATGCAGCATCATATAGGCTGATATCTCTTTTATGTTCGGATGTGAAGATATTGGCCAAAGTACTGGCAACACGACTTAACAGAATAGTTGCGAAACTGGTGCACCCGGACCAGACTGGATTTATTCCAGACAGATCCACAAGTATTAATATAAGAAGAACATATTTAAACATTCAATTGCCAATAGAAAATGGAGGGACAAGAGCAATTTTGTCTTTAGACGCAACCAAGGCGTTTGACAGCCTTGAGTGGCACT
This sequence comes from Rana muscosa, assembly GCA_029206835.1. Lineage (NCBI taxonomy): Eukaryota > Metazoa > Chordata > Amphibia > Anura > Ranidae > Rana > Rana muscosa. The sequence continues at coordinate 326,102,003 of CM055120.1, read as the reverse complement.
TCTTGTGGAGGGTACTGGCTGAGTTTCAGTTCGGCCCGAGGTTCACCCAATGGGTTAAGATACTGTATGAGGGTCCAAGGGCTAAAGTAAGAATAAATGGTGAGTGCTCAGATTGGTTCCAGTTGGCGAGGGGGACAAGGCAGGGGTGCCCACTGTCGCCCCTGCTTTTCGCCCTCGCAATGGAACCTTTGGCCATTTCAATAAGGGCATCCCCAGAAGTACAGGGATTTAAGAGGAAACTTGGGGAAGAAAAGATCGCCATGTATGCAGACGACATTTTGCTTTTTTTGGGGGACACGCAGTCCTCGCTGGATGCAGCAATGGGGATAATTGGAGATTATGGTAAATTCTCAAAGCTGAGGATTAATTGGGAAAAATCTGCACTCTTACCGATAGACCCAATAGCACAGCAGATAACCCAAGTCAAAGTTGTAAGTCAGGTGAGGTACCTGGGAATAAATGTAACAAGAGATCCAGGACAATATATAGCTAGCAATCTAGTACCATTGATGACAAAGTTGAGACAAAAGTGCCGCGTGTGGAACAGGCTTCCACTCTCGGTGGCCGGACGTTGCAACTTGGTCAAAATGGTGTGGATGCCTCAGATCCTATACGTTATACACAACTCCCCAGTATGGATCCCAAAGTATTGGTTTAAAAAATTGGACAGTGTATTTAGGGAGCTGATATGGAAAAATGGAGCGCCAAGAATTCGCCTCCGTACTTTACAGCAAACCAGAGGGAGGGGGGGTTTAGCACTGCCCAATCCAAGATACTACTTTTTAGCTGCACGAATGCAACATATGAGTGGAAGTAATCTACCGGTGGGCAAGGAGTCTGGGAAGAATCTACTATTGAATGACACAAGTCATGACACAGAAGTAGAGGCAGTGGAGACGGAATCTTTTTGTTCCAGGTGTCCAACAGGAAAACTGATGGTAAAATGTTGGGAAACGGTTAAGGAGATGCTGGGGTATAGTGGATTCTCAGAATTCTCCCCTATTTGGGATAATAGCAATCTAAAAGAGCTTACAATTATGGGGAAAATTGAGGAATGGGATATGTGTGGTGTACACCTCTTGACACAGCTTTTTAAAGAGGGGAGAATAAAAACATTCCAGGAGATAAGAGAGGAGTACTCAGTTCCCAATAAATCATTTTACAGATACCTACAGGTCAGGCATGCCTTGAATGCGCAATTTGGGCAGGAGACACCAGTATGGAATGAAATGCCTCAGCTCCGTAGGTTAGTAAATGTGCATACGTCTAGAGGGACAATATCGGAGATGTATATGTGTATAAGCGAGGTAGATCAGGAAGAGAGACCTGATATTAACCACTTAACGACCGCTCACTGTATATATACGTCGGCAGAATGGCACCGACAGGCACAATCACGTAGAGCATACGTGATTGCCTTTGTACAGTTGGGGGGTCCGATCGGACCCCCCTCCTATACAGTGAGCGGTGGCTAAGTGTCCGGGAGCGTTAGGGGATGAGGGGGCAGCCATTCGTTTCTGGCCACCCCCTCGCGATCGCTCCCGGCGAATGGAAATGCCCCCTCTGTCTGTGTCAGACAGAGGGAGCAGGAGGAAGTGATGTCATCTCTGGTGCGGCGCTCACATATACCGAGCGCCGTACAAGAGAAGATATCAGGTCAGTGCACACAACACTACACTGACACCAGGACACATAGGGACATAAATCGCCCCCCCAGGCCCCGCAGTTCACCCCAGATCACCCCCCAGATCACCCCCCCAGCCCCCAGTCACAGTGTCACTGATTGCAGTGACCATTTATTTAGTGATCACTGCAATCAGTGACATTTGTGACTGTAAAAGTGTCACCAAAGTTTAGTCTTAGGTCCAGTGTAGCCCTCTAACCCCCCCTAATAAAGGTTTAACCCCCTGATCACCCCCCAGATAACCCTTTCACCGCCTATCACCACTGTCGCTTAGCGATCATTTTTCTGATCGCTGTCTTAGCGTCAGTGATGCCGATCGGCAGCCAGTAATTTTTTTAAGGTTCGCCGCAGGTTTTTATAGCGTCAGGTACCCCAATATATTATCTAATAAAGGTTTAACCCCCTTGATCGCCCCCCAGGTAACCCTTTCACCCCCTATCACCACTGTCACTAGGCGATCATTTTTCTAAACGCTGTCTTAGTGTCTGTGAGGCAGATCGGTAGCCGGTAATTTTTTTTAGGTTCGCCGCAGGTTTTTATAGCGTCAGGTACCCCAATATATTATCTAATAAAGGTTTAACCCCCTTGATCGCCCCCCAGGTAACCCTTTCACCCCCTATCACCACTGTCGCTAAGCAATTGTTTTTCTAAACGCTGTCTTAGTGTCGGTGATGCAGATCGTAGCCAGTAATTTTTTTTAGGTTCGCCGCAGGTTTTTATAGCGTCAGGTACCCCAATATATTATCTAATAAAGGTTTAACCCCCTTGATCGCCCCCCAGGTAACCCTTTCACCCCCTATCACCACTGTCGCTAAGCAATTGTTTTTCTAAACGCTGTCTTAGTGTCGGTGATGCAGATCGGTAGCTGGTAATTTTTTTTAGGTTCGCCGCAGGTTTTTATAGCGTCAGGTACCCCCATATATTATCTAATAAAGGTTTTAACCCCGATTGCCCCTAGTTAACCCTTTCACCAGTGATCACCATATAAGTGTTACGGGTGACGCTGGTTAGTTAGTTTGCTTTTTATAGTGTCAGGGCACCCGCCGTGTATATAACCCAATAAAGGTTTAACCCCCTGATCGCCGGGCGGGTGATATCAATTAGGTTTTAGCGTCAGAGAGGGTCTGAGTCACACCCCAGGCAGCGTCAGGTTAGTGCCAGTAACGCTAACACCCACGCGTGAAGCATACACCCCCCTTAGTGGTATAGTATCTGAACAGATCAATATCTGATCTGATCAGATCTATACTAGCGTCCCCAGCATTTTAGGGTTCCCAAAAACGCAGTGTTAGCGGGATCAGCCCAGATACCTGCTGGCACCTGCGTTTTGCCCCTCCATCCAGCCCAGGCCACCCAAGTGCAGTATCGATCGATCACTGTCACTTACAAAACAAAAACACACATAACTGCAGCATTCGCAGAGACAGGCCTGATGCCTGCGACTCCAGTGCTGTAGGAGGTGATTTCACCACCACAGTTAAAAAAAAAAAGCATATATGCCGAAGCATTGGGGCAGCAGGGGCGGAGGAGCGATTTTGCTCCTAATGCCGCGTACATACGGTCGAAATTCCGACGGAGGCTTGCCCGTGGAAAAGTCCGACCATGTGTGTGCGGCATAACTTTTTTGCGGGAGGATGCCCCCATGCTTCGGCATATATAAATGGTGCGTGTATGCCCATCATTGGAAGTGGGTGGATGAAGGGCGGTATTCTAATGGTGGGCATACCCACCCGATCAATCTCTTTTTTCGTTCAGCCAACTGGCTGCATGAAAAAAAAAGATTACAATACATGTCCAACAAGGACCAGCAACGTACTGGTATGTTGCTGGACTTTGAATGTTTATACCAGAATGATGCCTGCGGGTTTAGGTATCATCTTGGTATCATTCTTTTCAGCCTGCGGCCGGCTTTCATGTAAAAGCAATCCTAGCGGCTAATTAGCCTCTGGACTGCTTTTACAAGCAGTGGGAGGGAATGCCCCCCCCCCGGATATAAAAAGCGCCATTGGGAAATTGGGAAAGCATTTTATCACACCGATCTTGGTGTGGTCAGAAGCTTTGAGGGCAGAGGAAAAATCTAGGGTCTAGAAGACCCCAGTTTTTTCAAAAAAAGAGTACCTGTCACTACCTATTGCTATCATAGGGGATATTTACATTCCCTGAGATAACAATAAAAATGATAAAAAAAAAAAATACTTGGAAGGAACAATTTAAAAATAAAATAAAAAAGCAAAATTAATAATAAAAAAAAAAAAAAAAAAAGCACCCCTGTCCTGCCCTGCTCTTGCCCAATGGCGAACGCAAGCGTCGGTCTGGCGTCATATGTAAACAGCAATTGCACCATGCATGTGAGGTATCACCGCGAAGGTCAGATCGAGGGCAATCATTTTAGCAGTAGACCTCCTCTGTAAATCTACTGGGGTAACCTGTAAAGGCTTTTAAAGGCTTTTAAAAATGTATGTAGTTTGTCGCCAATGCGCGTTTGTGCGAAATTTTAAAGCATGTCGTGTTTGGTATCTATGTACTCGGCCTAAGATCATCTTTTTTATTTCATCAAACATTTGGGCAATATAGTGTGTTTTAGTGCATTAAAATTAAAAAAAGTGTATTTTTTAACCCAAAAAATGCGTTTGAAAAATCGCTGCGCAAATACTGTGTAGAAAAAACAAATGCAACACCCACCATTTTAATCTGTAGGGCCTTTGCTTTAAAAATATATATAATGTTTGGGGGTTCAACATAATTTTCTTGCAAAAAAAAAAATGTTTTCATGTAAACAAAAAGTGTCAAAAAGGGCTTTGTCTTCAAGTGGTTAGAAGAGTGGATGTAAGCTTCCTAATGTTGTGTATAAAATGCCAGAACAGTTCAAAACCCCCCAAATGACCCCATTTTGGAAAGTAGACACCCCAAGCTATATACTGAGAGGCATGTCGAGTCCATGGAATATTTTATATGTTGACACAAGTTGCGGAAAAACGACAATTTTTTTTTTTTTTGCACAAAGTTGTCACTAAATGATATATTGCTCAAACATGCCATGGGCATGTGTGGAATTACACCCCAAAATACATTCTGTTGCTTCTCCTGAGTACGGGGATACCACATGTGTGAGACTTTTTGGGAGCCTAGCCACGTACGGGACCCCAAAAACCAAGCACCGCCTTCAGGCTTTCTAAGGGTGTAAATTTTTGATTTCACTTCTCACTGCCTATCACAGTTTCGGAGGCCATGGAATGCCCAGATGGCACAAACCCCCCCAAATGACCCCATTTTGGAAAGTAGACACCCCAAGCTATTTGCTGAGAGGTATTGTGAGTATTTCGCAGATCTCGCTTTTTGTCACAAAGTTTTGAAAATTGAAAAATAATATATATATATATTTTCTTTCTTCATTTTCAAAAACAAATGAGAGCTGTAAAATACTCGCCATTCCTCTCAGCAAATAGCTTGGGGTGTCTATATTCCAAAATGGGGTCATTTGGGGGGGTTTTGTGCGATTTTGGCATTTTATGGCCTTCGAAACTGTGATAGGTAGTGAGGAGTGAAATCAAAAATTTGTGCCTAGAAATCCTGAAGGCGGTGCTTGGTTTTCGGGGTCCCGTACGCGGCTAGGCTCCTAAAAAGTCCCACACATGTGGTATCCCCGTACTCAGGAGAAGCAGAAAAATGTATTTTGGGGTGTAATTCCACATATAACCATGGCATGTGTGAGCAATATATCATTTAGTGACAACTTTTTGTAATTTTTTTTTTTGTTTTTTTTTTGTCATTATCCAATCACTTGGGACAAAAAAAAATATATTCAATGGGCTCAACAGGCCTCTCAGCAATTTCCTTGGGGTGTCTACTTTCTAAAATGGGGTCATTTTGAGGGGTTTTGTGCTATTTTGGCATTTTATGGCCTTCGAAACTGTGATAGGTAGTGAGGAGTGAAATCAAAAATTTGCGCCCTTAGAAATCCTGAAGGCGGTGCTTGGATTCCGGGGTCCCGTACGCGGCTAGGCTCCCAAAAAGTCCCACACATGTGGTATCCCCGTACTCAGGAGAAGCAGCAAAATGTATTTTGGGGTGAAATTCCACATATAACCATGGCATGTGTGAGCAATATATCATTTAGTGACAACTTTTTGTAATTTTTTTTTTTTTTTTTAGTCATTATTCAATCACTTGGGACAAAAAAATAAAAAATTCAATGGGCTCAACATGCCTCTCAGCAATTTCCTTGGGGTGTCTACTTTCCAAAATGGGGTCATTTGGGGGGGTTTTGTACTGCCCTGTCATTTTAGCACCTCAAGAAATGAGATAGGCAGTCATAAATTTAAAGCTGTGTAAATTTCAGAAAATGTACCCTAGTTTGTAAACTCTATAACTTTTGCGCAAACCAATAAATATATGCTTATTGACATTTTTTTTACTAACAACATGTGGCTGAATACATTTTGGCCTAAATGTATGACTACAATTGAGTTTATTCGATTTTTCTTATAACAAAAAGTAGAAAATATCATTTTTTTTTAAAATTTTCGGTCTTTTTCCGTTTATATTGCAAAAAATAAAAATCGCAGAGGCAATCAAATACCATTAAAAGAAAGCTCTATTTGTGGGAAGAAAAGGACGCAAATTTCGTTTGGGTACAACATTGCATGTCCGCACAATTTACAGTTAAAGCAGCGCAGTGCAAAATTCTGAATTCACCTCTGGTCCTCTAGCTACCAAATGGTCCGGGGCTTAAGTGGTTAAGAACAGGGGAAAATGGGAAAGAGATATGGGTCCAATAACACAAGAACAGTGGAAGAGGATATTAGAAGCAGGTCCAAGAGTCACACTCTCCCCCTCTCAAATGGTCTCACAATTATACTTAATACACAGAGCATACTATACACCCCAAAGAATGTTCCAGTTTGGTAGGAGACAAGATGCGAAGTGCCAGAGATGCAGAAACGAGGAGGGAGACTTGATACACATGATTTGGAGATGCCCCAAGCTGTACTGGTATTGGAAAGAGATAATAGATGGAATAAATTTTGTATTTGGGACATCTTTACAACCAGAGGCCAGGCTATGTGTGCTAGGCCTGATGGAAGAAAGGGGAATCCCAGGAGATACACAAACGGCAATATTAAGGTGTCTGTTCCAAGGTAGGAAACTTATAGCGCAAAGGTGGCAAGCAAAAGACCCCCCAACAGGGATAGAATGGAGGAAAGTAATAGACAATACTATTAGGAAAGAAGAATTTATATATAATAAGAGGGGAAATAGAAAGAAATTCATGAATATATGGAAACAATGGATAGAGGTGGAGGTATGGTAGAGAATGGGGGGTAGGAATATGAGGATGAGAGGGAGGGATGAGGGGGAGGAGAGAGGAAGTGGAGATGTGAAAGAGAGGGTGGAGGTGGGGATTCCTTTATTGCTTGTGGTTAAATTATATTTATATTGTTGCATATGGAAGGAAGTACTATATGTATAAGAATGTTTATATAAAAAAGAAATAAAGAATATTTGATGAAAAAAAAAGATCTGGAGGAAGAGGACGTTTCCTGTGGTTGGTGGGAAGAGTCACTATATCTCTCAAGGTGCTGTCCTGAAAGACGCCTTGGGAAAATTATGATTTCTTGTGTCTTTATTGAACACACCCATTAAACATTCACAGTGCTGAAGGAAAAAAATAGGTGAACCCTTGGAGTTAATAAGCTGGCTGAACCTCCTTTAGCAGCAATGACTTCAAGCATGCTCTTTTAGTAGCTCTGGATCAGACCTGCGCAATGTTAAGGAGGAATATTTGACCATTCCTCTTTACAAAACCGCTTCAGTTTAATATGAACAGCTCTCTTGAGGTAATTTCACAGCATCTCTGTGGGGTTAAGGTCAGCACTGTAACTGGGTCACTCCAAAAAGCCAGTATGTGGTGGATTTACTGTGACGCTTAGGGTGGTTGTCCTGCTGCATCACCCAACTTCTGCTAAGCTTCAGCTGGCAGACAGCCACCCTGACATTATCCGGTAAGATAATTTAGTAAATTTGGGAATTCATTTTCCACTCTATGATGGCAAGTAGTCCTGGACCTGAGGCAGCGAAGCAAGCCCAAATCATGATGTTCCCTCCACCATACTTCAGTGTTGGAATAATGTTTTGATGTTGGTAAGCTGTACCCTTTTTGGGCTATACATAGTATTCTTCCTAAACAATTCAACTTTTGTTTCATCAGTCCACAAAAGTGGAGCAAACTTCAGGCGCACAGCAATGTTTTTTTTTTATTAAAACAGCGGCTTCCTTCGTGGTGTTCTGCCATGGACACCATGCCTCTACAAAGACTTGCGTATGGTAGACTCAAGAACAGGTATGTTTGCCAGTTTTAGTGATGCCTTCAAGCCTTTAGCTGTTACTCGTGGGTTCTTCTTTATCTCATTAAGCATTCTGTGTTGTGTCTTGGGAGTCATCTTGACTGGCTGCCTACTTCTAGGAAGTAGCCACAGTACTAAATTGTCTTCATTTATAAACAATTGTTTAACTGTTGACTGATGCATGCCTAACACTTTGAAATTGCTTTGTATCCCTTTCTAGCCTAACTTGGGCAATATATTATAAAATTTTCTTTCCTTCAACCATGGGTTGAAGGAAAGAAAATTGCTTAATTCCCCCATCAACACTGAGGGTATCCCTACTGCAGCGCTATGGTTTTCTACCATCAGGGAGCGTGGGAAGCCTTCCCCACCGGCAGGATACAATAAAAACTGCTCACTGCTATAGCTGCTAGCAGTGATCGGGCACAAAAAAATCCGACAGGCTGGCTGTATTGAAGTTGATCTATGTATCGATTTCTGTACAACCAGCTTGCTCATAGACAGTTTCGAAATTAATCTGGTTCCTGCTGAACTGGCTGAATTTCGATCCATCTATGGCTGGCTTTATGCAGATCAACAACTCTTGATCGTATATGTGTTCAGGGAGCTCTGTTTTGCGAGGCATGGTTATTAACTGGACTACAGGTGTGCAAATTACTGATTCCGATTAGCTTGTGTGGAAGTAATTAGTCTATAGGTTCACTTAACATAATGAAAAATTCAGCATCTGATAAGTCCAGTCAAGGAGACAAAAACTGTTTTTCCCCTGCATGGGAAAAACAAAAATTAGGGCTTAAACAAGAAGCTTGGGACAATGTCAAGTCTCTGTTTACGATATGTCTTTTGAAGATACTACAAATATGGGCACCCTTAGGTATTGGTGTGGAGATTCCAGTGGCAAATCTAGTAAAAGGAACCCAAAAACATGGAAGGCACACTTGTGGATCCTGTAAATCAGTGGTCCCCAACCTTTTTGGCACCGAGGACCGGCGTTGTGTAATAGAATCGTGCCAAGGCCGGGGGGGGGGGGTTGGGTTGTTATGTAGCTTTTCGCGGGCAGTTTGTCGGGGAAATGGCTAGTGTTAGCGCCTCAATCATCACAGAACAATGGCTGATATGGTGTTTGGATGATTGAAGCGCATTATTTCTGTCATTGCATTGTAATATAAAATGAAATAGTTCAAACTCACCATAATGCAGAATCTGCCACCAGATGCGATTTGTCACTTGCCACGTCGCCTTCCACCAGGTGTCGATTGTTGCTTGCGACGTCACCTGCCACCAGGTGTGGATTGTTGCTTGCCACGTCACCTGCCACCAGGTGTGGATTGCCACGTCGCCTGCCACCAGATGTGGATTGCCACGTCGCCTGCCACCAGATGTGGATTGTCGCTTGCCACCTCGCCTGCCACCAGATGTGGATTGTCGCTTGCCACAACACCTGCCACCAGGTGTGGATTGCCATGTCGCCTGCCACCAGGTGCAGATTGCCACGTCGCCTGCCACCAGGTGCGGATTGCCACGTCGCCTGCCACGTCACCTGCCACCAGGTGTGGATTGCCACGTCACCTGCCACCAGGTGTGGATTGCCACGTCACCTGCCACCGGGTGTGAATTGCCACGTCACCTGCCACCAGGTGTGGATTGCTACTTGCCATGTCACCTGCCACCAGGTGTGGATTGCCACCTGCCACCAGAGGTGGTTTGCCACCTGCCAGTAGATTTTTTTGTCACCTGCCGTGGTGGCAGCACAGGCAGGTGAGGGAGAACAGCGGTAATGCGGGGCGGGCGGTGAGAGATGATCTCTCTGCTCCCGCGCCTCGCTGCAGTATAGCAGCCCCACTGTGTGGGCGTAAGTGCCGCGTTATGGGCGGGCGCCGAGAGATGATCTCATCTCTCTGCTCCCGCGCCTCACCGCAGTATAGGAGCCCCGCTGTGTGGGCGGAAGTGCCGCATTCCAGGCGGGCGGCGAGAGATGATCTCATCTCTCTGCTCCCACGCCTCACCGCAGTAGGAGCCCCGCTGTGTGGGCGGAAGTGCCGTGATCCGGGCGGGCGGTGAGAGATGTCATCTCTCTGCTTGCCCGCTGCCGCACCTCACACAGTGCAGCCTTCGCGGCCCATCTGCAAATAGGCCACGGCCCGGCAGTGGGCCGCGGACCGGGGGTTGGGGAACCCTGCTGTAAATGACCATCTGCCCATTTATCTTCCATATATTGAGTCGGTGAGCCAGTAAAAGTACTCAGATAAGGATGCCTGGATTTTATACAACATTTCTTATCTGTGTACTTGTTGCAGGTCAGGAAAATATTCCAGCTAGAGGGTCAGTAAATAGCTGTGGAATTTGAATATTTAAAAGGAGGTCATCAATGGCAGCCGTCATTTTCTCTCAAGAAAGTTTGCAATATCTATGTATTTTTTAGACCACATTTCCCCTTTATAAAAGTGCTAAGTTAAGCAGTGCAAAAACACACATTAGATGAAAATTGGAAAAATATTATTACTTTACACCCCACGGTAGCACAGCAAGGGAGACCTCACAGACTTCTCTGCAAGATCTTGGGAAAGCTGGCTTAGAAGTTATAGGAGGGGGGCTTTGCCTGGAGATGGGCTTTAGGTACACACTAGTGACTATTCTGAGTAACCAAAGGTCCAATGGATCCTGTGGAGCTAAAAGGCTCAAAATGAGCTGACAGCTGCTGAAGCCACCATAGCACAACATTAGCAGTTCTGCAAGTTGCCTTGGTCTAGACAGCAGGGAAAGGGTCGGAACATCATATAAACACATGTAATTAATTGACGGGGCTTTCTCTGCTCCGGGGTGCAATCTGAGTTTGTCCATGCTGCTGAAATTACACAATCAATGAAGTATCTCTTTGAAACTCCCTTGACTAGCGCCGACACGCAGGCAGTAGTCAAGCCGCGTTTTCTCTCGCTCTCTTCAGTTTCCGTTATTATGGCTGTGAGACTTTCTATGAAGCTCAGACATCAAAACAAGGTGTCTTGCTTCAAGCGAAACAAAACAAAGGTGAAGGCAAAGGCTCAGATGAGCGAAATGTGTTTTCTGCACACATTACAAAAAAAAGCAAAAAGGTCATTCTGTTCTATAAACAGGGATCAACTGAACTGTGATCCGAGGCATTGTTAAAAAGTCATAAGACTAAAACCTTGAGGAGTCTATAACAGACCTGTTTCTGTACTCCAGCCTGAGAGAAGAAATTTAGCCAATTATGTCCAACATTAGAACATTGGAGGGTCTCACCAACATAATCCATCCTAACCTGAAAACAACATCCCATCCACAAAGATAAAAGTATAAGGGATATAACCTTACAATCTTTCACAAGCACACCAAGTATATATTTTTTAACTATGTGGGTAGGCTTTATGTAATGTTGTACTGCATAATCAGCCCGCAAAAAAAAAAAAACAACATGTTTTATAAAAAAGCAACACACAAGTTCAATGAAAATGAATGCAGTTTAGGTACTTAAACCAACTCTATTTCAGAGCCAGGTCATCCAGAAGCCAATCCAGGGGTTGGTAGATGTCCAGGGGCCCAGCTACAACTATCATATTCCTACAGTAAATCAGGTAAACAGTGCAATTAGTCAAAGTCATGCAACTGCCTGTGACTTCACAAGGTAGGATGTACTTGCAAGCAATTGTCTTATTGGGAGAGCCATCTCAGTATCTGTTATGGGGTGACAAGTGTCATTCTTTTACACTTGCCTCTGCTGGAGACTACAAGTATCCAGGCTGACGCATATTGGCTCACTGTTCTCACCATTATGAAGCCAGTCCAGAGCAATGATGTACTCTGAACACTGTAACAACTGCATTTACATCAGAAGGGTCCACAAGAGACTGGAGGAGACCAGCAGTACTACAATGGAAAAGAAGATAAAAAAAAGTGAAAACAGTATTTTATGAAAAGCATCTTCCAACTTTTGAACCTACATCCCACTGGTCTTACTGCTACAATTGTCCTTTTTTTAAGTTGGCGGTTGTGCAGATTCGTAATAAAGGCAGTTTTTTGCAATCAAAATGCATATATTTTTTCTTTTTTAACAAGTGCATTGCAAGCAACTGCAGGACAGATGCAGTGAGGCACCACTCATTTGTATAGGACGCATTTGGTGGGTGGAATTGTCTGAAGATCATGAAAGGAGGGATCATTTTGCTACACCATAATGCAAAGCATCACGGCCGTGGGAGGTGTATATCCTCGTACAGCTGCATTTGCCGCTTGGAGGGGGAAGTCCAAAAAGACTAGTGAAGTAACAAACATGGTACAAATACAGCATCAGGGGCGGATCCAGGGGGGGGCAACAGGGCAATTGCCCCCCCCCCCCCCCAGACCATCTGTCACACTCACTTGCTTGCTCTGTTTTCTTTTTTTTCGCCTGATCTCCCGGACTTTGGTGACCCGGTACTGGCCAGCCATAGGTTCCTTGGACCCCAAAAACATGTAGCCCCATGTCTCCTCTACAAGTGTGCAAAGTTTGGTGTCTGGGCGACCTACGGCCGGGGAGAACTGATTTTTCAAAGCCGGGCACTCCTTCTATAGACTCCAATGTTAAACGGTAATTTCTCCGGTGACTTTGCGGACCTGGTACCGGCCGGTCATAGGTCCCCTGGACCGCAGTCTTGGCACACATGTAGCCCCATGTCTCCTCTACAAGTGTGCAAAGTTTGGTATCTGGGAGACCTACGGCCGGGGAGAACCGATTTTTCAAAGCCGGGCACTCCTTCCATAGACTCCCATGTTAAACATCAGTCTAGTCATGGGCACAGTGAAGCATGGGCACAATGAGGCAAAGTGAGGCATGCAGATGGATACGGTCAGGGAAACAGCCGTAGGAGAACTGGCAATAGTGCCAGTACTGGTAATGGCCGCTTCCAGCACATCCCTGTGCGCACTGACGCAAGCGGCGCGAATAGGCGCGCGCACATGCGCAATGGAACCAACGGGCGTACGCACATGCGCAATAGAACCAACAGGCGCACGCGCATGCACGGGAGCGTCAATCGGCGCACGCAACAGATGCAGCCACTTGCTGGCCTATACAAGACTGCCACTGAGCCCATCTCATTGCTTGATGGTCGTCAGCCTTCCTGTGTTCCTGAGACTCTGTTAAACTGCTGTTTGGATTCCCTGTTGTGACCCAGCTTGTTCCTGACCTGTCTGATCTGCTCTCCTGGTTTGACCCCCTGGCTTGCCTTACCGACTTGTTGCCTTCTCCTCCACCTGATCCCGGCTTGTTCCACGGACTTTGCCACAGTCTTCTGTTCCTGCCTGTTTCCTGTTACCAGACCATTGGCTTGTCTCCGTTCCTGCAATCTGCCTCTTCCTCCTGCTGGATCTACTGGATTTGACCCTCAGCCCGGCTGCCACTACTACTCCTTGAGCGGTGTCCTGCATCCACCAGTGTTCTTCTGGATCCCACCAGCTCTGCTCTCCTGGACCCATCTGGCAACCTGTGCTTCTCTGGGCACTACACCCTCAGTACCCAACCTCAGAGGTGTACTGCACTCAGCTGCAAGGGGAGCCCTCTCGGCATCTCGGCCTCCAACCAGGTACATGACAGCACCATCAAGCCATGAGATGGGCTCAGTGGCAGTCTTATATAGGCCAGCAAGTGGGTGCATCTGTTGCGTGCGCCGATTGACGCTCCCGCGCATGCTCGCGCGCCTGTTGGTTCCATTGCGCATGTGCGCCCGTTGGTTCCATTGCGCATGTGCGCGCGCCTATTCGCGCCGCTTGCGTCAGTGCGCACAGGGATGTGCTGGAAGCGGCCATTACCAGTACTGGCACTATTGCCAGTTCTCCTACGGCCGTTTCCCTGACAGATACCCTAGGCTTATACTCGAGTCAATAAGTGTTCCCAGTTTTTTGGGGTTAAATTAGGTGCCTCGGCTTATATTCAGGTCGGCTTATACTCGAGTATATACAGTACTTGTTCTGCGGCTGCCGCTGCCTCTGAGTCACTCTCTCAGTTTCTCACATCAGCCGATCAGCGGCGCCGAGAGAGAGACTCGTCTAATGTAGTTATGCGGCGCACTGACACGATACCAGGAGCGGAGGAGGAGGTGGGTGGAGCCTCTTCCCTGCACTCGTTGCTAACGCCTGGGCCGCTTGGTGTCTAGCAACGAATGACGTCAGTGAGTCACATCGGGCCGCTCTGCAGGCAGGTGCGATAGCGTGCAGCTCCACAGACGGGTAAGAAAGCGGGCGGCTCCGCTTGCGGCGCGGTTTGTGGGTGGGCGGCGTGGTCCGTGGGCAGACCGCGCTGCTCAGTGTGTTGGCAGCGCAGGTGAGAGTGAGAGAGCAGGCTCATCTCTCACCGCCCGCGCCTGCCCTGCATTCCTGCAGTGACTTCCGCCCTCACTGTGCAGGCAGCAGAGAGATTACATTATCTCTCTGCTGCCTGACTCTGGGAGTCTGGGACACAGCAAGAGACAACCAAAACTACACCTTAGCAGGCAAGTTAGTGACAATCCACAAATTGTGGCAGGTGACGTGGCAAATGACAATCTGCATCTGGTGGCAGGTAAGTGACAATCAGCAAGATGTGGCAGGTGAGTGGCAAGTGACAATCCGCAAGGTGTGGCTAGTGACAATCCACAAGGTGTGGCAGGTGATGTGGCAAGTGACAATCCACAAGATGTGGCAGGTGACGTGGCAAGTGACAATCCGCAACGTGTGGCAAGTGACACGCTTAGGGCTCCCACTAATTGCAGGCGACGGTGGCAAGTGACACACTCGGGGCTCCCACTGATTCGGCATTGAACTATTTAATTTTATATTACAATGTAATAATAGAAATAATGCGCTTCAATCATCCTGACACCATAACAACCATGGTGGCGGGATGATTGAAGCGCTGACACCAGCCATTTCCCCGATAATATTCCCACAAAAAAAACATTTTTTGGCAGTGCCCCTCCCGAGAAAAGACTATGGATCCGCCCCTGTACAGCATCCTTGTAAATATGAGTTTCTAGCTTCACAAATGGTCTGGATAACTGTTCTGAAAGAATGAAAACTGGGTTGGGAAAAGAAGAAGGGCATTGACCACAAATACAATAATGAAGATTCCTCTTGCCTCGAGTTCTACTTTAAGAATTTTGATCACAGAAGCTGTGCCTGCTTCCCAATTCAAAAAGATGATGCGCAGTCTGCAGGACGGCCATAAAGGGATCATCTTCTGTCTGATCCAATGAAAATACAATCATAAAACTCCTTACAGCATTCAAAAAAAATGGCTGCTTTCCAAAAATCTACTTTTACAGAAAACTGGTTACCATTTTTTTAACATATGTGCTAGTTTTTCACACAATTACATATAATGCGATTAATCATGCTGATTACATCTTCTGGAATTGATGTGCAGAGAAAAATATAATGGTGAATTATTAGCCCACGTTTTTGAGCTGTTTCAGATTGGACAATATGTCATTATGTCTACGGCCAGCCTTATGGCCCGTACATACGATGCGAATATCGTACAAAAAATGTCGTCCGAGGAAGAATCGTACGATAATCGGATCGTTAGTACAGAGCTTTCGAGAGACGATTTTATCGGACATGCACGAAAATTTTCCTCGTACGATAACAAATCGTACAATTTTCATTTAGTCAGTACAGTTGTCGTCCGAAAATACAATACAAATACATTACAACACATGACATCACTTCCAATTTTTTTTTTTTCTGTCGTATGAGAATTTTCGTGACTTTAATAACCTATTCAATTTTACTTGCGACTATTAACCACTTGCCGACCGCTCACGGCATATATACATCGGCAGAATGGCTTGTACAGGCACAATCACGTACCTGTACTTGGCCCTTTAACTGCCGACGTCGGGGTCGCGCGTGCGCCGCCGGCGGCGCGCTCGCGACCCCCCTGCCTTTCCCGTGAGTGGGACCGCGGGTCCCGCGGACTCGATCGCCGCGGGCATCCCCGCGATCGTCTCACGGAGGCTCGGAACGGGGAGATGTGTGTGTAAACACAGCATCTCCCCGCTCCTCTACTGACACTGTCAGCGATTTCCGCTCTGTGTAATCAGAGCGGAGATCGGTGATGTGTCAGTCGTAGCCACGCCCCCCCTCAGTTAGTAACACGCCCCCTAGGCACACTTAACCCCTCCAGCGCCCCTAGTGGTTAACCCCTTCACTGCCAGTGTCATTTTCACAGTAACCAGTGCATTTTTATTGCACTGATCGCTGTGAAAATGACAATGGTCCCAAAAATGTGTCAAAAGTGTCCGATGTGTCCGCCATAATGTCGCAGTCACGAAAAAAATCGCTGATCGCCGCCATTACTAGTAAAAAAAAAAAAAATTATAAAAATGGCTTAAAACTATACCCTATTTTGTAAACGCTATAATTTTTGCGCAAACCAATCAATAAACGCCGATTGCAATTTTTTTTACCAAAAAGATGTAGAAGAATACGTATCGGCCTAAACTGAGGAAAAAAAAATAGGATTTTTGTACTCACCGTAAAATCCGTTTCTCTGGCATCCATGGACTGACACAGCATGTCTTTACACCTTTACACGTGGGTTATGTCCCTGCTTGCAGGAGAAGACCTAGGCAGAATGTGAGATGTTATACATACATTCTAAACAGCCAGAGCTGAACAGCCCCACCCAGGGGGGCGGTCCCTCCGGACATAACCCTCCCACTGCAGTCAGCAGACCTCAGTTCGTAACAAAGCAGTACAAACTTAAAAAGAAGGGTGGGTGCTGTGTCAGTCCATGGATGCCAGAGAAACGGATTTTACAGTGAGTACAAAAATCCTATTTTCTCTTGTCATCCATGGACTGACACAGCGTGTCTTTACACCTTTACACGTGGGATGTCCCAAAGCAGTGTCAAGAGGGATGGGAGCAGTATAAATGGAAAACCAAAAACTTCACTCCAAACAAGGCAGAGCTCCTCAACGGAGGAGTTGCAACTTCAAACAGCGGCCTGCAGCACCTTGCGGCCGAAGGAAGCATCCGAAGATGCAGCCACATCAACCTTATAAAACTTAGAACAGGTATGAACAGACGACCAGGTCGCCGCCTTGCACACTTGTGCAACCGACGCTTGATGTCGGAAAGCCCAGGAAGCACCAATTGCCCTGGTGGAATGCGCCATAACCGGAAAGGGAGGCGCCCGCCCCTTGAGAGCATAAGCTTGAATGACGGTTTGTCTGATCCACCTAGAAATGGTGGCAGACGAAACCGCTTGGCCCTGTTTTGGACCAGAGACAGCCACAAACAGTGAGTCAGACTTCCGAATAGAAGCAGTAGCAGACAGGTACACCCGCAAGGCTCGCACCACATCCAAAGTGTGAAGCGCAAACTCTCTGGGATGCAATGGGTGAGGACACAAGGACGGGAGGACAATGTCCTCATTCAAGTGGAAGGCCGAGACCACCTTTGGCAGAAAAGAAGGTAGCGGACGTAACACCGCCTTATCCTTATGGATGACCAAAAAGGGCAACTTGCAGGACAAGGCCGCCAACTCAGACACTCGTCTAACGGAAGTAATGGCCACCAAGAAGGCCACCTTCTGAGACAAAGTCAGGAGGGGAATACCTCTAATATTTTCAAAGGGGGGGTTCCTGGAGAACCGAGAGCACCAAATTCAAATCCCACGGGGGGAGAGGAGGCTTGACAGGGGGGAGCACATGGCGAACCCCCTGCACAAAGGTGCTAACCAAGGGATGACCCGCCAGCGGTCGCTGAAAGAAGATGGCCAAGGCCGAAATCTGACCCTTAATGGTACTCAAAGCGAGCTTTTGGGTCACGCCACGCTGCAGAAACTGCAGGATTCTGGGAACGGAATACGTTTGTGGGCGCCAGTCCAGCTCTTCGCACATGGCGATGTAAGCTCTCCAAGTACGGTGATAGATCTTTCTGGAGGAAGACTTCCTTGCCCTTAACATGGTCGAAATGACCGAATCCAAGAGACCTCGGTCTCTCAGCACCTGGCTTTCAATAACCATGCCGTTAAAGCCAGAGACTGTAAAGCAGGATGAAATATAGGACCTTGAGACAGAAGGTCCCCCCGCATTGGTAACCGCCAGGGAACGTCCGCGACGAGACGTACCAGATCGGCATACCAGTGACGCCGAGGCCAATCCGGAGCAATGAGGATCACCGGAATTCCCTCAGTCGCAACCCTGCGCAGCAGGCGAGGGAGCAACTGCAGCGGAGGATAAACGTATATCAGGTGACACTGACCCCATGGGGCCACCAATGCATCCGAGGCATCCGCCCAGGGATCTCTGGATCTGGCCACAAACCTTGACACCTTGCGATTGAGTCGAGAGGCCATCAGGTCCACATCCGGCGTGCCCCACCGTCTGCAAAGGAGTTGAAAGACCTCCGGGTGCAAGGACCACTCTCCCTGATCCAGCGTCTGGCGACTTAGATAGTCCGCCTGCCAATTGTCTACGCCCGGAATGTAGACGGCCGACAGAGCCGGCACGCTTCTTTCGGCCCACCTCAGGATGCGGGCGACCTCGGAAGCCGCAGCTGAGCTCCGAGTCCCCCCTTGATGGTTGACATATGCCACCGCTGTGGCGTTATCCGATTGGATCCTGATGGAGTGACCCTGTAATTTCTCCGACCATGAGGAGAGGCACAGTCTGATTTCCCGTATCTCCAGCACATTGATCGGTAAGAGGGCTTCGTCCGGAGTCCAAAGCCCTTGGGCCGACAGGACTCCCCAGACTCCCCCCCAGCCCATCAGGCTGGCGTCCGTCGTGATCACCGTCCATTGGATGGGGAGGAACGACTTACCAGACCGAAGAGCCGGGGACCTCAACCACCACGTCAGGGACGCCCTGACCAGGTGACTCACCTGGATCTGAAGATCCAAGGACAACAGGGATTTGTCCCAAGTGGACAAGATCTCTTTCTGTAAAGCCCTGGTGTGCGATTGGGCATAAGGAACGGCCTCGAAGGAGGCCACCATGAGTCCCAGGACTCTCATGCAAAAGCGGATTGACGACCATTTTCGGGACGTCAGCACCCGTACTGCAGACTGAAGTGTCAGTGGTTTCTCTGGAGGTAGGAATACTTTTGCCTCCAAGGAGTCCAGAATCAGACCTAGATACTCCAGATGCTGAGTCGGGACCAGAACCGACTTCTGAACATTCAGGAGCCACCCGAAGTCCCTGAGGGTCTGACTGACGATAGTCCCACTTTCTTCTAATTCTGAGCCACTGTCTGCTCTTAGAAGAAGATCGTCCAGATAGCCCACGATAGCAATGCCTCGCTGTCTCAGCAAAGCTAGGACCGGTGCAAGCACCTTGGTGAACACCCTTGGTGCCGAGGCTAGGCCGAAGGGAAGAGCCACAAATTGATAGTGGACTTCGCCGACCGCAAAGCGCAGAAACTTCTGGTGGCTTGCGCAGATCGGAAGATGCAAGTAGGCATCCTTGATATCCAAGGACGCTAGAAAATCCCCTTGATGGAGTGTAGCGATCACCGTGCGAATGGATTCCATGCGGAATTTTTGCACCTTCACGAAGGCATTCAGGGCTTTGAGGTCCAGGATAGGCCGAACCCCGTCCTTTTTTGGAACAACAAACAGATTCGAGTAGAACCCCTGAAACCTCTCCTGGGACGGAACCGGCACAATCACTCCGGACCCGATCAAATCCTGTACAGCCCCCAAGAGGGCTGCCCGACGGGCAGGAAGGAGAGGAAGATTTGAGGGAAAGAATCTGTCTGGGGGCCAGGAGCGGAACTCTATTCTGTATCCTGAGGTGACCACCTCGCACACCCACCGGTCGGAGATCCGGGAGGTCCACCGATCCGTGAACCTGCAAAGTCGTCCCCCCACCCCAGAGATGGGCGGGGGCAAGACTTCACGCGGAGGCGGGCTTGGGAGCCGACTTGTTTGGCTTACGCACCCAGGGGCGCTTGTGCCCACCAGCCGCACTGTTGTCAGTCTGGGATGGCTTACCCGTGGACTCTGACGGACGAAAAAAACCCTTTTTTGCTGGAAAGGAAGGACCCGGTTTACGTCGGGCCTCTTTACCCTTGATAGTTTGAGGAAGGAGAGTGCTTTTACCTCCCGTGACATCCTTGATGATGTCATCCAGAGCAGCACCAAAAAGTCTACCACCCTTAAAAGGTAGATCCGTCAGGAGCTTCTTAGAGGCTAGGTCAGCAGACCAGCATTTCAACCAGATAAGACGACGCAATACCACCGCCGAGACAGAGGCCCTGGATATTAAAGGGGCCGCGTCCAACGTGGCGTCGCACACATATATCAGACCCTGCACCATCTGGTGGGCCAGAGCAATAGTGCCTGGAGGAAGGTTATGCTCCTGCACAGTTTGTTGCAAAATTTTTGCCCATTCCGTGAGTGTCTGAGACACAAGGGTCGCCGCTACTACGGGCCGTAGGGCGGATCCCAACAAGGCAAACATGGCTCTACTCACCACTTCTGACCTCCTGTCAGTGAGGTCCTTAAACGCAGGAGTCCCCTCCATCGGGAGAGTGGTGGCCTTGTTTAAACAGGCGTGTCATGGACGTATGCCTCTGGTACCCACAACAAGGCCCAGGCATATCCCTGCTAGTAGGCTTCCAAGTATAAACAGAAGTTTTCCATTGCGCATGCGCGTGCGCAGTAACACTGTCTTGGTGCCCAGTGGCCTTTAAAAGGGGCTTCCTCTGTCCAGACTCTTGCTGTCTGATCTGCAGTTATCCGGTGACCTGATCCTGAACTTGCACCTGCTGTTACTTTGACCTGGCTTCCTGACCTTGCTGCTATCTCCAGTCCTGACCTTTGGCTTCCTAGACCCAGTCCTGCTCATCTGCCTGCCTGATGCTCTGTTGCCTGATCCAGCCTGAACTTGACCCTCCGCTGCCTGACGCTTCTGTCTGTATCTGATCCGCTGTGCATGACCTGGCTCGTCTGACCTTTCTCCTGCCTGCTGCTTGTATCCGTATCCACCGGCATCCTCGGCTACCTGCATCAGCTGATCTGCACCTTCCAGCCGCATCCCCAGCTACCTGCACCCGCTGGCCTGCATCACCTGACCTGCATCTTCAGCTGTCCATAGCGGTCTTCTCATCTAGTCCAGGATAACCTAACAGGCACTCATACCCCACTGTGCTCCTTCGGCCACTGTCCCAACTCCAGTGACCTGGGAACCAGGGCTGTACGAGAGGTCTCCCTCTGCACGTCAGGCTCACCTCCAAGGTACGTGTCAAGGCGACTGGAGGGTCGACCACCGGGGGAGAAGCCCACTTTTTAAGCAGGGCGTCTTCAAAGGGGTATCTAATAGACAAACGCTGCGGGACCATGAAAGTCTTCTGCGGCTTTTCCCAGACCTGGTCAATGAGCTGGTCAAAGAAAGGTACATATGGAAAAACCTTTTTAGAAGGCTTGGCCTTAAAAGAACCAAAGGAGACTGCCTCCGCCTGAGGTTCTGCATCCGTAGCATTCAGCCTGAGAGTGTCCCTCACAGCATCAATGAGTTCACTAACAAGCGCCCTGTCATTTACTGACTCAGAACTGGAGTCTTCCTCACCAGGAATGTCCTGTTCAAAACCATCCAAATATTCAGAGCTAGGGTCCTGAGCAGCAACAGCTAGGCCCATATCTGAATCAGAGCACTCCCCTTGTGGAGATAAAGTGGGGAGAGGGCGCTTTTTTGCTCCCTTGTGCTCACACACAGCTTCCATCCTGGTCAGAAATGATTCCAGGACTGCCGACAACTGGTCCATAGGGACCGCAGGTGCTGGAGCACTGCCTGCTGCCTCTGGCATGTGAGGGGAAGCTGGTGACTCTGACTCCATAATGTCCCTCTCTTAGACCACCCACAGGCCGTGCTGACTGAGTAGGGGAAATGCCCAGGGGACCCACCAACCTGACCAGGACCGCTCGGTTCCGCTGCCCTGTCTCCCTGCGCCGCGCTGCTCAGCGTGAGTGAGCTGAGAGGAGAGAGTGTGAGGAGATTCGCGCCATTCCCAGCAGCGATAGAGGCCAAACTAGTGCTTGAAAAACGTGCGGCTACAAGAAAATGGCCGCCGCAATGTGCTCCGACGGACCACGGCAAGATGGCCGCCAATGTAAAAAACAGCACACACACCAAACATGGCGCCGAACGGCGCCCAGGCCCCTCACGTTCAAAAAAACAGCCCCAGCGAAATGCAGAGCAGCATGAGCCCCCCCCCAGGACAGTATGGCCCCCAGGCACCCCACACAGCACAGCGCCAGCAATGGTGAACAGAGAGTGACATTAAAAACACTGGGGGAGACAGGGAAATCCCCCACACAAGAAACACACAGCATGTACTCACCTGCAGCCAGGAGAGACTACTTACCCGTCCCCTGAGGGACCCACTGGTGTGTTTCTGACAAAACTATCACAGTGCGGTACTGAGCAGCTGTCGGCCCGGTCCACCGCGAAAGATACAGCCGGACTGTTCAATCTTGAGAGGACCGCGGAGCTGGAAGCCCACCGGCCACCCCTGGAGTCGTGGGGCATGTCGTGAACTGAGTCTCCCGCACACAAGGCGAGGATCAGCACGCTCGATGGTCGGACAGGGAAGACTACGAGGATATCTTGTACCCAACCTGTTGCCCAGCCGACAGATGATAGAAGATCTCAAAAAATAAGAAGAAATTCCAAAAGGAATAAAAATAGGTCAGGAGACTGGCTCCTGAGAGAGCCATGTCTTCTCCTTCTGCTAGGCAGAAAAAAACTGAGGTCTACTGACTGCAGTGGGAGGGTTATGTCCGGAGGGACCGCCCCCCTGGGCGGGGCTGTTTAGCTCTGGCTTTTTAGAATGTATGTATAACATCTCACATTCTGCCTAGGTCTTCTCCTGCAAGCAGGGACATAACCCACGTGTAAAGGTGTAAAGACACGCTGTGTCAGTCCATGGATGACAAGAGAAAAAGTTTTTTTATATATTTTTTGGGGATATTTATTATAGGAAAAAGTAAAAAATATGTAATTTTTTTCAAAATTTTCGCTCTATTTTTGTTTATAGCGCAAAAAATAAAAACTGCAGAGGTGATCAAATACCACCAAAAGAAAGCTCTATTTGTGGGAAAAAAAGGATGCCAATTTTGTTTGGGAGCCACGTCGCACGACCACGCAATTGTCAGTTAAAGCGACGCAGTGCCGAATCGCAAAAAGGGGCCTGGTCATAATGGCCTTTATTGGTCCGGGGCTTAAGTGGTTAAGCGAAAAAAGTCATACAATCTGTCGTACGATAATCGGATCGTGTGTACGGGGCATTATGCTGCTGTCAGATGAGTGATTCTGCCGCTAGTGATCACCAGAGGCAGAATAGCTAAGCAGGCTGCATGATGCTCCCTTCCTGGTCTTAACATTATTGAATTTCGCTAATGATAGGAGTGAGATCTAACTGCCCCAGCTACAGAGGGAGCAGTTCCACGGGGACAGACAGGCAAGCCTCTTTTTTTCAAATTTTGTTTCAACATTTGTACAGAAATTCAGAATTTTTTTTCGTCAAAGCATTTGAAAATACCTTTATGAAGTCGAAAAATTTCATATGAAAACCCAGAAAGTTTGTTCGCCAAGGTTTTGAATTTTACATTAAATTTTTGGGATGCACATTACAAGAAGTACAAAAACTGCCTTCACAGTTAGAATTTAATTCTAGAAAAAAACATTTCTGCCTTTGTGCTTTGATTTTCCTTGTCACTGCAATCAAAAACCTTCATTGATTTAACCCCATTAACTATTGTAAATTTGAATGAACTGACATAAACAATTTTTTTAAAACAAAATTTGACTGGTGTATGACATGCTTTAGGCCTCAATTTTTGTTAAGACAGCCTTCACTGGTAACCCTCCAATGCAATATCTGTCTGCCTATATCCAAGTAGCCCATTTCCCCCTGCAGGTGAGATAAAACCAACAGAGCTTGCAAGTGGTTTTTCATGTGTACAGCATATCAGATCTTTCCAGATTAGGGTAAGCGATATGAGTCATCCCATTGCTTATGTACATTTTCCTTTCTTTGAATATACATGATGCGCAGAACATAAAAGGAGTTTGGCTGTGAAAACAAATGAATCTTTTCCATCATTACTTTCACTGGAGAACAAAGGGGAAGTCCCCGTAAGAACTCAAAACCAATTCTCTGTACCCACCCTACCTAGAAATATATGTTAGGTAACATTATCCAAATAAAATTTTTTACATGTAAATTTATTACACAAATATTCTGATCAATGTTAATAGATAATATCCTTTAGGACCTGATCACACCATGTGTGGGCAATTGCCTTTTTTTGTTCACAATTCAGCACTGCCTTCATATGTGTTGCAGAAAAATGCAGACATGCTGCATTTCTTTTTACAATGCAACAGAGATTTCCTGACATTACTGCCCGTTTTTTTTGCATCACGATGCACAGAAATGAATGAGAATGAGTTTGACATTTCAATAAATTTGTACAAAAAGAAAGGGAATAGAGTGCCTTATCGTGTAACAACGCAAGGCACTGTCCCCACCACTAAAATGCTAAAAAAGGTCTTAAAGTCACACAAGACCTTAAACATTAAGGTCAATGCAAAATTAAATTCCAGAATTTTTAAATCTGCAGCTTACATTAAAATATTAACTAGTGATCCTCCCATGAGGTTCCTTGTTCAGGCACTTCCTGTTCTAGGGTGACAGCATTCTGTACCTGTGTCCCATTTGTGGTCCTGCATTGATACCCTGTCTCATGGACTTCATATTGAAATGCAAGTGGTGGTTCCAACGCACATTACACAGGCATGATCCACTGTTGTCACAACAGGAAAGCCACTCTGAAGAATGCCAAGAAGCCATCACCGGAGTGCATATAAATAATTATTTTCAGTGATAACTGGGCATTAGACACTAGAAGCACAATCTAGCTCCTCTCAAATGTCTATCTTTGGGCTTTAACAGTGGACTATGACTGCATAATGTGTATTAAAACTGGAAGCACATGTGACATAGTGACAATGCAGAAGCACTACCGGAAGTCAGGAACAGGGGGTTCTCACCCTACAACAGAAAGTACCTGAACAAGTAACTTCACAGTAGGCCCATTAGGTATCATTTAAATGAAAATGTAGCGCCCTCCCAGATAAGCTGCTAGTGAGGATTAGGTACTTATACTGTAGTTCTTTTGGCTCTGCTGTAATCAGCAGAGCAGCATGTGATTGCTTGGGTCTGCTCTGGGCTCTAAAGGCTGCAAGTTTAATTGCTTCCCCCTGTCTTGTGGAGGGAGACTCAATCGTGCAGTCTAAATATTTATGCAGCCTCAGTCTATCCCTGGAGGAGGGTGCCCAGATAGTGGCTGGGAGAATGTATAAATAGTCTGGAGCATGGGGAGCAATTTTCTTCCCCAGGAGGAGAGGTTCCCAGCCAGAAGGGCTGCTGCCCTTCCTGGCAGTCCAGCTGAAGATTCTGCTATTCTCATTGAAGTCCCAGCTATGTATAGCTAGGGGGGCCTATCCTACTGCAAATGTATTTTGAAGCTAAGAAAAATGGATTCTACTAGAGATGCAGCCTGGAAGTCTCACTGCCTGCCTAAGTCTGGACTGAGGCATCCAAGTCCCATGGAAAGTGTGATTACAGGCCTGCAAGAGGGATCATAGTAACTGTTGCTGCTGTTAACCCCAGCTGCACCAAGTTTAAGGCTTGCCTGGCCTGGAACATTGCTTATGGTGTCCCAGTGCTGTCCACATTATGTCCTATCGTGTTTCCCCCGAAAATAAGCCCAGGTCTTATATTAATTTTGGCAACAAAAGACCCAGTAGGGCTTATTTTCGGGGTATGGCTTGTCATGCGCTGTCTTCTCTCCCCAACTCCCTTCCAACCTGTCAGGAATTGCCAGTGGAACCGAATAAAAGTGGTTGTAAAATGCTAAAATGCATTGTAGTACAGTATTATATAATGTAAACTGTGCATGTTTCTCTAATCTATTTGTGATAAATAACTTCTTATAGCGTCGCTTGCTGCTTCCGTGACCCGCCTGATCGGTCTTCCCCACTTCGAGCACTGCAGAGGGAGGGGGGCCCTAGATCCCCCGTGGACAGCTGTCAGAAGAGGAAAACAGCGGGGGATCAGCTAAGCGCAGAGCTGTAACAAAAGGTATTTATCACAAATATATTACAGAAACATACACAGTTTACATTATTGTAATACAGTGCATTTTAGGATTTTACAACCACTTTAAACTAGGGCTTATTAAATCACAGTAGGGCTTATTTCCGGAGTAGGTCTTATTTACGGGGAAACACGATACTGCTTAAGGGACTGTTCTTAAAAGTAGCTGCAAAGGGAAGAGTGTCCTTACATTCCTGTTTAGTGTTCTAGAGTATCCCACAGCTTCCATAAATCCCACCCAAGTTAATCTGCAATAAACTTTAAAAAGGCAACCCCAAGACTGTTTCTTTTCTGAGACATGTGACAAAAATCAGCGGCCCTTGCAGGGGTGATGATTGAAAATTACTTTTAAAATGACTTTAACATAAATATATGGGATTTTAGTGACACGATTTACACTAAAAAGAAACATATTTATTAAGAAAACCAGTTTCCCTTTTAGGCATCAGAGAGGTGTTTCGGTTTTCATATACGAAACTGGTAAATCAAAAATGAATTGCAAGAAGGGAAGATGAGGGGATTTTACCAAATCACAGACCACGGCAAACCTTTCTTATTATTAGGGGTTAGCACCGTATATTTAGTGCATGCAAATAACTTCCTTTTTTACGACTCCTGCACACAGCTGTGCGAACCTCGGCGGCGTGGGAAGGAGGGTACCATGATAACAATGATGTAATTACATTAGAGAGAATACCATTGCGTGATAAATCGGCTATCTGTTTTTTATTGTAATAGACCCAACATCACACCAAACTCATTTCATATTTTCATGTAGATAATGATAAAAAGTGCTAATTTCCACCATTTAAATTAAACTCCTTTCCTCAAACATTATAGTTCTAAAAAACTATTTGGTTTTAGCGTTATTTGACCAAAACTATGAATTCTTGAAATAATATAGACACTTGAGAGGTATTCTTTAGATGCACTTTGTAAAAATGGTATAAACTTTTGTCCTGCGTTTGTTAATGCCTAGTGCAAACAAGTGAAGAATTGTAAATCGAATGGTTCAAAGGAATGTCTATTGACCAAAGTCACTCTGAGCATGTACATTTGGCTTCACCATACAACACATGTTTATAACTGGATTTACAGACATAGGCACAAATGCAACCATATACAGTGTGTGTGTGTGTTTAAACATACTGTATTATAGTTGAATTTTGCCTAAATACAGTATATATATATATATATATATATACAGTATATATGTGTGTACAGCTTATATAACAGTGCAAATTTTCTGCACTAACTCGACACACAGCCATTAATGTCTATACCGCTGGCAACAAAAGTGAGTACTCCCCTAAGTGAAAACTTTGATTAAATATATTTAAAAATTGATTAATCCTGATGTACGGACTGCCTATCTCATTTCTTGAGGCAGTAAAGTGCTTGTAAACCCTCAATTTATTTTTAAATAACAAACATGTCATACTGACCTGATCTGTGCAATGGTTTTTCACAAAGCAGCCCCAATCATCCTCCCCCACCGGCACTCCTGGCTCCTCCCTACCGCTAAGTGCGGGCTCGCTCCTGACCCGGCTGTATGTGTCCCTAGTTACACAGAGCATTGCTCAGCCTTGCCCCCTGCTCCCTCCTCACTGGCTGTGATTGACAGCAGCGGGAGCCAATGTCCAATAAGGAGGGAGAGAGCCACTGCTCTCATTCACATCGCTGGATTGAGACTGAATTTGAGGTAAGGGTTTACTGGGCGGGAGCTGCATTTAGAAAGTTTTTTACCTTAATGCAGAGAATGCATTAAAGTGGTTGTAAAGGCAGAATGTTTTTCATCCTAATGCATTCTATGCATTAAGATAAAACACCTTCTGTGTGCAGCAGCCCCCCTAATACTTACCTGAGCCCCACTAGATCCATCAATGTTGCAGAAGTGTTTCGGCTGACCGGGACTCCCCTCCTCATTGGCTGCAACAGCAGAGCGGCACCATTGGCTCCACCTGCTGTCAAACTCGGTCAGCCAATGAGGAGCAAAAGGGGGCAGTGTCGGGCCTGCGGCTCCGTGTCTGAATGGACACAGGGAAATGTGGCTCGGCCTGGGTGCCCCCATAACAAGCTGCTTGCGTGGGGGCACTTAACAGGAGGGAGGGGCGAGGAGCCAACAAGAGGGACCCGAGAAGAGGAGGATCTGGGCTTCCCTGTGCAAAACCACTACACAGAGCAGGTAAGTATAACATGTTTGTTATTTTTAACTTAAAAAAAATAGACTTCAGTATCACTAGGTAAAAAGCCATCAGCATTTAGAACCACTTTAAAATGCCAGGACAGTACAAATACCCCCGGAATTATACATTTTTGGAAAGTACACAGTTTTAGGTATTTAGTAAGAGGAATAGTGAGTTTTTTTAAAGTTGTAATTTTTTTGTCAAACTTTTTTTAAGCATTAAGAAATTAAATAATTTTATTTTTCTCACACACATAGGCATACTTATAATTTCACATCAAAATACCTTCTGCTATGCCTCCGGAGTATGGGGATACCACATGTGTGAGACTTTTTCACAGCCTAGATCAGGGGTAGGCAACCTGGGGCCCTCCAGCTGTTGCAGAACTACAAGTCCCATCATGCCTCTGGGAGTAATTGTAACTGCCAGCCTTGCAATGCCTCATGGGAAACATAGTTCCACAACAGCTGGAGGGCCCCAGGTTGCCTACCCCTGGCCTAGATGCATAGAGGGGCCTAAAATCCAAGGAGCATCTTTTGGTGTGGTGGTGATCAGGGACAATATGACTGGTGTGGCGATGATTAGGGACAATATACTGGTGTGGTGGTGATCAGGGACAATATAACTGGTGTGGCAGTGATCAGGGACACAGAAACTAGTGTGGAGGTGATCAAGGACACTGGAACTGGTGTGGCGGTGATCAGGGACACTATGACTGGTGTGACAGTAATCAGGGAAAATGTGACTGGTGTAACAGTGATAAGGGACAATATGACTGGTGTGGCGGCAACTGGTGCGGCAGTGGTCACAGATCGTGCCAGGGAGTGCGCACGAGGTACAGTTCTGGGAGGACGTACAGTGTTGTCCTCTTAGAATGACACTTGTGGCGCCTGGCCGTAAATGTACAGTGGCCAGGTGGGAAGTGGTTAATAAGGCAGCTACCAACATTTATAAAGTTAAAAGCTGCACCAGCCAAATCCTCATATATTGCCTGGACTTATTACAATTATTAAATGTCTTTAATAATTTGAAATATTTAACAAAATTATTACATTTACTTATTTTTTTTAATTATTGCATTTATTTTTATTAAATTATTACAATTATTATATTCAACTATTAATTATACGTATTTTTAATAAAGCATTAAAGATATTTTATCAAACTATTAAATTTATTTATTTTAAACAAGTTATTAACATTTTTGGTTGCTTTGTCCTGCCTTACTAAATAACTTTGAGCCGGTGAGGCAGGATGCAGATGCCTCAGCTTTCCTATATAACGTCTTTAGTCAGGAACAGTCAGCACTAATAAAGTATTAGCTGTGAGAGCCAAGCTCAGACATGTCACACCGTATGCATCTCCACTTATTTCTTGGCTTAAAACAATCAAGAGTTTCTTTCACCCCCCCCCCCCCCTTGGAAGAGTGATCAAACTAGGGGGTGGGAGCAGCATATCCTGCGTTCAACCGCATCCTGAACAAGCAAGACCAAGATTTAAAGTAAATAAATATTCTCTTCTTGCAGCGCTTCCGTCAACTGTCATTGACTTGGCTCCAATCACCTTTCAAGTCCAAACAGGAAAAGAGAGAAATGCAAGTGAGAAGGCAGATATGGGCTTTAATATGCTTTTCACTGCAGATTTCACTGGCGGTGAACTTCCGATTCCCTGGCTTTGCCAGCTGCCGGGAATCACTCCTGGACCTGGGCTTTTCCTGTTAACCTTTTTTTCTCTGTTATTATTATTATTGTTGTGGGCCGGGCCCGCTGGCTCATTTGGCAGAGTCCACCAAGAATACAAATCTTCCCTTTACCAGCACTCCCCTTCCCTGGCAGCCCAATCTTAACACTCCTGGTTGTGGCCGGGGATGAGAGTGACTGCAGCTGGCAGACTCGGTGCTGAACCGGCCGCCCCAGTTCAAGCGATACGCAGCCAGATCTGTATGGCCCCTGGGCAGTTCTCTGCATAATTCCTGGCTGCAGACACTCACATTAAAATTACAAGGTTCTCTGACAGACAGCAGTGAAAGGCTCAGGATTTACAAACAAGCTGGAACTCTATAAAAACTGATCTACCCGCTATGTGTCTCTCTCCAAATATTAACACGGAATTAAGTACAAGCTCCAGTAAAAAGAAAAAATGAGTAGTTACGATGTCTAGTAAAATCATAGCTGGTCTTTAGTTTTATCCAAGTCCCGGTGCTATTTACTCTGAAGGGGACCCCATTTTTTAAGCCTGCAAAAAAAAATTCTAGGAGTCTTAGTTCTGCCACTTAAAGCTAAACTCTGGGTAAAGCAGCTAAATATACAGATAAAATACATACATAGGAGCGGTTTTACCTGTCCACTCAGTCCAAAGATTTATAAGGTTCTGCCATTCAGCACAGCCCTGTCTGCCAGGGGAGGGGGCCTGAACTTTCTCTGCTGCAATTTCACTTAAAGTAAAACTAAAGGCAAAACTTTTACGTTCCGGAGATCACTCTCTCTATTTGTCCTGTTTACCATTATCATTGAAAGTGAAAGTACAAGAAAACCCCAAATTTTGTGTTGCCCCCAGAAAAGTAATAGAGGGGAAATCTTCCAATGGGCACGCTAGTTCTGGTGACCTGGGGGTCCCTAAAAAACTCCCTTAATTGGCAAGGGTTTCCGCTCACTTCCTGTTTGGCTATGGGACAGGAAGTGAAGGGAAATCTCTGCAATAGGACACAGATGGCGAAAAAAATCTGACCGCAGTTATAACCCTCCTTTGCTTTATCCAAATTGTCAAAAAAAGCTTTGCCTACAGTTCCATTTTAAGCTGGCAATAGATGGATCAGAATTCGACCTGTTCAGTCGGAACAGGCTGAATTTTGATCTGTGTGTTGCGCTCTCTGTTTAATAGAAGCCAATCATTAGACCGGCTTCTGTTGAATGGTCCTGAAGCATCACAGTTCTCAATTTTCAACCTCAGACCTAAATTGAGGTCTTTAACTCAGTGGGAGCATGCCCCCCTCTCCTACCACCACCTTAACCCAGGCCCGAATCTAACAAGGGGTCGGTGTGGGGGGCTGCCAACTCTGACCACATTCATGTTACACCCAAAATATGGGTGTAGCATGAAACAAGGTCCGAAAGGTGGACTTGGGCGATCCCCCTGTAGCGATACCTCCAACTAAGAAGGCCGCAGATTTAGTTGGGCCCTGAAGACAGCTCCGCCAACCCCCGGCAATATGCTCAACCCCCTACTGGCACAGCTAGTAAGGGGAGATAGGACCGCGTGACCGCAACTCTAGGTGACGCAGTCCTATGGCAAACACACACAGTGATATACTTTAAAACTTCTATTAAAGTAAGTGAAACTGACACCAATGTACTTGACCCAGATATTTTACTGAGGCTAATGGGCAAGTAATAAACAACAGTATAACAAGTTGCAGATCCCTGCAATAAACAGTAATAAAGATAAACAGAGTAATCAGAATAATTAAGTATTGCTATGCAACTCTAGCGCTGCCCTTTTACAGCTACTTCCCCTCATGGGTAGACTAACACCCAGCAATGTCTACCTATGCAGTCAGGCCTGACTGATCTAAATGGAAGTTCAGTGAAACAATATTCGCTAGCAATCTTTGGTGGTGCACTTGAAGAGCAACTTGTAATCCAAACGAATAGTAAAGATAAAAGTATCTGTCTTTAAACAGCTCTCACCACCCAGGCAAGTCCAAGTCCGTTTCCTCCATCGATTCGTCTAGGAACAGGAATCCACCGACATCCAAGTCTTCAATCCTTCTGGTGTACTGCAGCAAGGAGGATTAGATGTCTCTAAGGCTCTGCTAGGCTGGCAGAGGGCTCTTTGGAAAGGAGCACAAGGCCCAGGCTTCAGGCCTTGTGCACACAGCAGTTCAGCACAGAGATCCTCTTGCTAGGAGAGGGGTGTCCAAAGAGACCGACCAAAACTCTGCCTCCCCTTTATAAAGTCTGCCCCAGCAGTCTCTGTTCTGGAGCAATGCACCCTGGGTGCTGCAAGATGTACTGGGAGATGTAGTCTCTCTCTCCTCTGCTTTCACTTCCAGTAATGTCTCTTTACTTCCTCCCGACTCACCTCTCGCCTGGAACTTCTTGTCTCTCTGTCTTAAAGGGGAATACCCCGCTACACACTCCCCCCACTTTAAATCTTTGGTCCCCAAAGACATCTAACATTTTTAGATCTGCAAAACATTTTAGATTCAATGCGGTTGCATAGGATTGACAGAGGAGCCTCCCACCAATCATCATAGGATGGGGAGCTGTCCTGTCTACAGGTCGCTTCGGTGGGGGCGACCTGTCTAACTGTGCCAGAGAGTGAGCTGGGGTTGCCCTCCACTAAATGGACAGTGGAAGGATCCGGATTCTCAGCATTCCTTCTAGCAGTGACTACAGAGTCTTCCGAACTGTTCCCCATTTGTGGGTAGGTCAGCTTCTTAGGAGGCCGGATGACTCTTCGAGCCCTTTGCTCTCTTGGGATTTCTGGCTCTGGCGCCTCAGGCTCCTCTTCCTCTGAACAACCATCCTGGGCATCTTCCCAGTATTCTGCTGAAGGACTAGAAGGGATGAACTCTGTGGCTTCTGGGTTCAGTGTTCCATCTTGAGTGTCTTCAGTGGCTGGAAGATCAATATTAGAAGTTTCTGGAGTTGGGGAAGGCCACAGCCAATCAAGTTCTCCTTCTTCATTTTCACTAAGTTGAGAGGCCTCTCCATCTTCAGCTCGGGAGGTCTGCGACCGAGTGTTCGGCCTAGGAGTATCCAGGATAGAGGCCGGTTCAGGGGAGTCTCCCGCAGGAGGTATTCTAACTGCCTCAGCAAGTGGGAGCAGGTGATTCCGATGCCACATCTTCAGTGGGCCTACCTTTCCTTCTGGTTTCAACTTATAGACAGGTAGGCCCGGCAACTTCCTACAGATGACATAAGGTTCAGATCTCCATCTGTCTGCAAGTTTGTGCTTCCCAGGTTGCGTAACAGCACTCGATCCCCAGGCTGTAGGTCTTGCACCCGGACCTTCAAGTCGCAGTTTCTCTTATTTCTAGCCCCCCTTTGGTCGGAAGCTGCTTGAGCTTGCTCATAAGCTACTTTCAGGCTTTGTCTGAGCCTGTCCACGTACCCTTTGTGGGATGTGACTGAGGAATGGTCCAGAGAGGTGCCAAAGGCCAGGTCCACAGGTAGTCTCGCCTCTCTCCCAAACATGAGTCGATATGGGGAGTAGCCTGTAGCATCACTGATGGTGCAGTTGTAAGCATGTACTGTGGCTGCTATGTGTTTGCTCCAATGTTGCTTTTTCTCACTTTCCAGAGTCCCCAACATGTTGAGCAAGGTTCGGTTGAACCTTTCCGGCTGAGCATCTCCCTGTGGATGGTAAGGTGTAGTTCGAGTCTTCTTGATTCCCAAAGAATCCAGGAGCTTCCGGATCAGTTTACTCTCGAAGTCCCTCCCTTGATCTGAATGGAGTCGCTGTGGCAGCCCATAGTGGACAAAGTACTTCTCCATAAGTACCTTGGCTACGGTGGAGGCCTTCTGGTCTTTGGTCGGGAAAGCCTGGGCATACCGGGTGAAATGGTCGGTTATCACCAGAACATTTCTTAGTCCACTCAGGTCGGGTTCGAGGCAGAGAAAATCAATGCATACCAGATCCATTGGGCCTTGACTTTGTAGATGGCCCATTGGGGCAGCTTGATGGGGCAAAGTCTTCCTCTGGATGCATCGGGCACATGAGTGGCAGTACTCTTCTACCTCTGCCCTCATGCAGGGCCAATAGAACCGACTTCTGACAAGTTGGAAGGTCCTTTCAGCTCCTAGGTGGCCATGATTGTCATGCATGGCGACTAGAACAGTCTCTCTGTGCTTTTCTGGCAGAAACAGCTGCCATTTATCTTCTGAGTCATCAGAGGGGCCCCTTCGGTAGACCACTCCCTGATGTAACTGCAACCTGTCCCACTCTTTCCTCAGCAGGCGAGCTTCTTTTGAAGGTTGACGCATGAGTCTGTTTGGATCCTGATTCTCCAGGGCCTCCAGGACCAATCTCCCCATGGGGTCTTCCAATTGGTCACACCTCAACTCCTTCTTGGACAGTCTTGGCAGGTTGTCCTCTCCCAGTTGAGCTACTCCACAGTAGTGTTTGGGGACTCCCACCATGGTAACTCCTATTTCCTCTGCTCTGGAACCTCCTCGAGCTTGGAATTCAGCTCCTTGACAAAGGGCCCGCACCCCGTCCGGTGCCACTTGGGTCCAATCTTCTACGTCACTGGTGAGAGAATGAGATCTCCTGGACAGAGCGTCTGCATCTCGATTCCCAGTCCCTGGCCTATACTTTAGGCTGAAGTTGAATCCAGAAAGTGCGGCCAGCCACCTGTGTCCAGTGGCGTCCAGCTTGGCCGTGGTGAAAAGGTAGGTAAGGGGGTTGTTGTCGGTCTTCACAGTGAACTCCGCCCCATATAGGTAGTCTTTGAGTTTGTCTACTACCGCCCACTTAAGGGCCAGGAACTCCAGCTTGTGGGTGGGGTAGTTCTTCTCCGAGGGGTTCAGGCTCCTACTCACGTAGGCAACAGGCCGCAGTTGCCCTTCGTGTTCTTGGTAAAGTACTCCTCCCAGACCGTCATGACTAGCATCCACGTGCAGTTCATAGGGTTTGGTTGGGTCTGCGTAGGCCAA
Organism: Rana muscosa; assembly: GCA_029206835.1. Taxonomy (NCBI): domain Eukaryota; kingdom Metazoa; phylum Chordata; class Amphibia; order Anura; family Ranidae; genus Rana; species Rana muscosa. Next base: position 326,066,985 of record CM055120.1, on the reverse strand, counting down.
GACCGGGGCAGTGGTTAGGCTCTCCTTTAATGCCTGGAAGGCCTCTTCACACTTCTGGTTCCACTGATCTCTGACTGACTCTCCCGGCTTCCTGGGCCCTGAGTCGTCCTCTTCCCCCTCGGTCTTGAGTAGTTCATTCAATGGTCTAGCAATTCGGGCGAATCCTTCCACAAACCTCCTGTAATAGGAGCAGAACCCCAAGAAGGATCTGAGTTCTGTTACTGTGGTGGGTCGTGGCCAGGAGGTAACTGCCTCCAATTTCTCAGGGTCTGTGGCCACCCCCTCTTCAGACACTATGTGCCCCAGATAGTTCACAGAAGACTGGTAGAACCGACACTTCTCAGGCGAAAGCTTGAGTCCTTCCTCACTTAGTCTTCTCAACACTTTTTCCAGCCTCTCTTCGTGTTCTTCCAAGGTTCTCCCAAAGACAATGACATCGTCCAGGTATACAAGGACTTCAATAAGGTTCATGTCTCCTACAGTCTTCTCCATAAGACGTTGGAAAGTAGCTGGGGCTCCAGACAGACCTTGCGGCATCCGATTGAATTCAAAGAACCCCACTGGGGTTATGAAAGCTGTCTTCTCCTTGTCTTCTGGATGCATAGGGATCTGATAGTACCCGCTCTTGAGGTCCATAACGCTGAACCATTTGGCTCCAGAGAGGCTCTGTAGGGCATCCTCTATCCTCGGAGTGGTGTATTGGTCGGGGATGGTTTTTCTGTTGAGAGTCCTGTAGTCTATACAGAGCCTCAATGACCCATTCTTCTTTCTGACCACCACTATGGGAGAGGCATAGGGGCTCCTGGACTCCCGTATCACACCAGTCCTCTTGAGTTCTGCAAGTTGTTCCCTTAGATCCTCCAGATCTGCTAGGGGGACCCGCCTGACTCTCTCTCGGAAGGGCTTGTCTTCCTGGAGGCGGATCCGATGGGTGGCACTCCTTGCACACCCCACATCGAACTCATCTCTGGAGAATATCTTCTCCCATCTAGTCAACTGGGCCTTGGCTCTCTCTTTCCAAACCCTGGATAGATTCAAGTTCTCCATGGACAGCTTCTCCCAAAGATCTCCTCTTTCACCCGTCCCCTTTACTTCTGACAGGGTAACCGGGGCAGCAGGGCTCACCTGGCCCAGCAGCATTCTGGCAGGGATTTCCATGGGGCCTCTGGTAGTGTTTCTAACACTCACTGGAACTCTACAATGGGCCTTCTTCAGAACCTTCAGCGGAATCACTTCTGGTATCACTTCCAGACCCGAGGACTCTCCTTTTGGGTCGGACACCAGCACGACAAAGGGTCCAGGCTGCTCCCAAGTAAGCTTCACAGTGGCTCTGAGACAGGTTACTTCGCCAGGCTGCAACACTACCCCTCCTCTTCCAAGTCTCCACACCTTCCCTATCCCCTCCACCGGGGTCTTCTGCTCTAGGACCAGCCTTTGGTAAGCCGTCCTCAGCATGGGATGGATCTTGGTGGCTGCTTGCCCCTTCTCTTCCACTAAAGGGGTCAGGAGTCTTCGGACCAGGTCCGTGTTCGTCCCTATTATAAGGGAGCTCTTGTTGGCTCCTCGCGGCCGAGGGCACACAACTGCCAGGGTGTCAAACACTTCGGCCTTCCCAGCCACAGATGGGTCAAAGGTCATCCGGATGGGCAGATAGCCATCATAGGGGGAAACTCTGGGTTCCAATTCCCCATATTTCCAGCTCCTCTATGTTCTGGATGGGCAGATGACTCAAGTGCTTATCGTAGAAATCCCGGTATAGTAGGGTCACTTGTGCCCCAGTATCCAAGATGGCTCTGGTGTAAACTCCCTCCACTTGAATGGGCACTACAGGAGATGGGCCTACCAGCTTCTCCGGATATGGCCTGGCAGGAGTCGCCTTCTTCTGGTCCTTTCCCTTCGGACTCTCTCTCGTCCATCTCCCTTTTGACTTTAGTCTTTCTTGGGCCTGGTATGCATCGATTTCCCTCCTTTTAATGGGCGTACAGACCTGCTGAGGGATATTATAGTTTTTCTTAGGTGTGCATTTCCTTTGGGGAATGCTGTGCCTCTTCTGAGGGGTCTGGCCCTCTCTCTTTGGGGTGTACCCCTGCTGAGGGATACTATAGTTCCTCTGAGGAGTTTTGTCTTTTCTCTTCCTTAGCTTCTCATTCAGTTTGGAACTCACTGAAAATGATGGGCACCCGGTCGGCTCCTTCACCGGGGCCCGCTGAAGTTTCCCGCCAGCTGTTTGGACTTTTCCTCAACTACCAGGCTTGGGCATACTCGCCTGAGATGTCCTTTTCCTCCACATTTGAAGCAGGCTCTCTGTATTGGTTTCATAGAGCGGTTAGTGGTAGGGGTCTTTGGTGCCATGAGTGGTGAGACCTCTTCTGTCTGGGGTTTCACCAGACGAGTCATCAACATCGTCATCATCTCTAGTATTTCTTTCTGGGTCTGGAACAGCTCCTCCAGTCCAGTCTGACTTGTGGGGAAGTGGTGAATAGGTGAAGACCATGATCCCTGTTCAGTGCTTGCTGCCAGTACACTAAGCTCCCGAGTGTCTGAAGGGACATCTATCTGTTGTACTTTGGCACTTGTGGTGCTAGGAGATTGAAGTTTCCTCTGTTTTTGGTCCTTCTCAATCTCCATCTTATCTGCTCCATTCATTTTCTCAATGAGGACCTCATCCGGAGTTGAGGGATCTTCCAAATGCTGCTTCAGCTGTAGCTTGATGTAGTCACTCCTCAATCCCGTAGTCACAGATCTCCGGAATTTCTTTTGGACTAGCTCGACTCCAAAATGCTCCCCATTTCCTTCATCCTTGGATGTGGACAACAGGCGGTCCTTGAGCTCAATGGCCCGGAATAGGAAGTTCTGAGGAGTCTCTCCACTCTCCTGGGTCATATTTATCAGTCGATGAAATAACTCAGCAGCATCTTCCTCCTCATAGTAGCTTTTCAGTATCCTCTTTAGCTGGTTCAGGGTCAATCCACCCTTCCTCTCTAACATGCCCCTGACACTTGAACCTGGGCTGATGGCATGGATTACAGCCTCTCTAATTTCAGATTCCTGATATCCTTTCTGTAACCCCAACTCTATTTGGTGTAGGAGGTTGGTGTAGGACAGTTTGTCCTTCTGCCCTCTTTCTCCTATCTGGCCATCAATGCGGAAATCCTTCCGGATGGTTACTTCCTGCAGGCGACCCTGAGCTCGTTTCTTCAGTACATTCCCAGGTTTGGGCTTTATCTGACCATCTTTCTGATCCTCAGGAGCGACACGTAACTCCTTAATGCGTTCAGCTATCATACTGGAAGTCTCCTGAAACCTCTCTTGTATGTCACGGTACTGTCGTTTCAGATCAATCAGCTGTTGCTCTGCCTGCGATTTAACAGCAGCCCCTGCTTTCCTGTCCAAGGGTTCTAACTGCTTCTGACTAGGATGTGTCAGGTGGAACTCAGTCTTTTCGGACAATTTTATACTGGCACCGTGGAAGTTTTCAGGGACATCCTGTCCCCACTCTATCAGTGCATAGGTGCAGTTGGTCCTTGAGTCTGGTCTCATTGCGACCACGTAAGCCTTTCTATCCGGGGACAATATTTGTACCACCTCTTTAATTTGTTTCTCTCTCCAGTCACTCCCTGGAAGTTCAATGGCCACGCTCGCTTCTGAGCGTGTCCCTTCTGCTTCGCACCATTGGACTACTTTGATGGGGTCCATGCCGGCACTTCTGGCGTTCACCTGCTGTATCAGGATCCCGGACGAGAACCCCCATGTGTAGCGATACCTCCAACTAAGAAGGCCGCAGATTTAGTTGGGCCCTGAAGACAGCTCCGCCAACCCCCGGCAATATGCTCAACCCCCTACTGGCACAGCTAGTAAGGGGAGATAGGACCGCGTGACCGCAACTCTAGGTGACGCAGTCCTATGGCAAACACACACAGTGATATACTTTAAAACTTCTATTAAAGTAAGTGAAACTGACACCAATGTACTTGACCCAGATATTTTACTGAGGCTAATGGGCAAGTAATAAACAACAGTATAACAAGTTGCAGATCCCTGCAATAAACAGTAATAAAGATAAACAGAGTAATCAGAATAATTAAGTATTGCTATGCAACTCTAGCGCTGCCCTTTTACAGCTACTTCCCCTCATGGGTAGACTAACACCCAGCAATGTCTACCTATGCAGTCAGGCCTGACTGATCTAAATGGAAGTTCAGTGAAACAATATTCGCTAGCAATCTTTGGTGGTGCACTTGAAGAGCAACTTGTAATCCAAACGAATAGTAAAGATAAAAGTATCTGTCTTTAAACAGCTCTCACCACCCAGGCAAGTCCAAGTCCGTTTCCTCCATCGATTCGTCTAGGAACAGGAATCCACCGACATCCAAGTCTTCAATCCTTCTGGTGTACTGCAGCAAGGAGGATTAGATGTCTCTAAGGCTCTGCTAGGCTGGCAGAGGGCTCTTTGGAAAGGAGCACAAGGCCCAGGCTTCAGGCCTTGTGCACACAGCAGTTCAGCACAGAGATCCTCTTGCTAGGAGAGGGGTGTCCAAAGAGACTGACCAAAACTCCGCCTCCCCTTTATAAAGTCTGCCCCAGCAGTCTCTGTTCTGGAGCAATGCACCCTGGGTGCTGCAAGATGTACTGGGAGATGTAGTCTCTCTCTCCTCTGCTTTCACTTCCAGTAATGTCTCTTTACTTCCTCCCGACTCACCTCTCACCTGGAACTTCTTGTCTCTCTGTCTTAAAGGGGAATACCCCGCTACACCCCCTACTCCCCATCGGGACATTATATTCGGACAGTGACACCTCCTGCAGTCAGAATACATTGATCAGTGGCTGCAGCCAATTGGCTACAGCCGCTGTTCAACCAAAACTTTTCCGACATGCTCTTGAACAGAAGTCGATTAAATAACGGACATCTAAATTTGGAGGAGGCTACAGACTGGTGAAAATTTATTTGGTCACTGCTGGACCGCCCAAGTCCACCTTTCTGACCAGGTTTCATGTTACACCATATTTTGGGTGTAACATGAAATGTGGTCAGAGTTGCAGCCCCCCACGTCAGAATCAGGGCTGGTTCAAGGTGGTGGTGGTGGTGTGGGGATGCCTGCCCACTGAGCTAAAGACCTAAATTCAGGTCTGGGGCACAGAGGGCTGAACACTGAAAAATGGTGGTTCAGAACCAGAAACAGAAGCCAGTCTAATGATCAGCTTCTGTTAAACAGATAGTGGTAGACACAGCTTGAAATCTGTCCAGTTCCAGCTGAACTTCAATACATGTATACCCATCTTAACCCTATTGATCCAACAATTAGCTTTCATACCTTCTGCTGGCACTAGCCAAGATTACCAGGTCATTTGTAACATGAACAGAAATGTTCTGACACATACTGTGCATTTTTTATTTTTCACCAAACATGGACTTTTAACATTATTTCACTTATTTCAGCACCCTGAATAAGTAACATAGGGCAGTGCAAAATGTAATGCTGTATGACACCATTTATCCTAACTTGTAGAGAAAAGCCATACTTTGGCCCCCATCAGCCACCTTGATTCAAAGGAAAATGACTAAACAGACAGATGGGGAAAATAAACAAAAGTGTGATGACTTTGACACTAGATACTAATGAGGTGTAAAATGTGTGAGAAAAGGTGATAGCATGCACTGAACTCCTGCTGCAAGTAACACCTCTCACATTTATAATCTGGGTAACTCTAATGAGTATTTATTGCTTTTTCATTTTTTTTCTCACTGATCAGTCCAAATCTATAGTGGCTTTTTTTTTTGGTGCTTCCTTTATTATAATTGGAACTAAAAACCAAATTACAACTTATAGTTGAAATCCAGGATAAGAAAATATTGACTAAATACAAGAGGCAATTGTATTCTTGCTTAAATCTTCCTGTGATCTGTGTATTTCCTCCAGATCCGTGCAATAATCCAGTGTGAAACTTTCCCTGTGCAGGAACTTGTAATAAAGAACGCTCACTGCTGCTCTATTTGTGCAGAGTGACTGCTCTGGTCTCCACCCCCTCCTGTAGTTTTATGCAAGCAGCCTGTAGTGGGTGGAGCCTCCTGGGTCCCTCCTACAGCTCTGCTGTCTGCAAAGGCTATTTACATCACAGTGATGATGTCACTCCTACTTTCATATGGTACTAACTGAGAATGCAAGGGCATTTGGTGCACACAAAGTGTTTTCATATCCTCTGTGGCTATTGAGGGATATATTTAAATGTAAGTTTATGTTCCGTTTAAAAAAAAATATATAGATTAACAGTATATATATATATATATATATATATATATAAATATATTGCGCAAATACAAAGTTCCAGTAGGTAACTATGGTTGCCTATGCAAGTAACCAGGTGGATCCCAGAAAATCTAATCAATATATAATACAAAGGGGTTATAGCATACTAAGTACACATGAATGGGTTATAGCATACCAAGTACACATGAATGTTCAGGCCCTAAATAGGATCATATATACAACTAGGGATGCGCTTCGTGTTCGAGTGGAACACACGTTCGACTCGAACATCGGCTGCTGTTCGATCGTTCGACGAAGATCGAACGTTATGGGCCGTTCGCGCCAAATTCGAGTGACGCGAACGGCCCACAATACACTGCGCCATCGCAGTGCAATCCCGGCACTGTGATTGGCCAAGCATGCACTGTGACCCCGCATGCTTGGCCAATCCAAGCGCCGGCAGCGAGGAGAGCCATAATTGGCCACAGGCAGGATGCCTGTGGCCAATCATAGCTCAGGGGGGTTTAGTACACGCCCCACACTATAAAAGGCTGCCAGCGCGGCGGCCTTGTGCAGTGTGTTCCCGCGTGCAGGGAAAGAGCTACATAGGCAGGGACAGTGTGTTCTACGTTGTGTTCTTTTCTCAGGCATCTGCAGGAGTTGCTGTTCATTGCTGTTCTCTAAGCTAGATAGGCAGGCAGGGACAGTGTGTTCTTTTCTCAGGCATCTGCAGGAGTTGCTGTTCATTGCTGTTCTCTAAGCTAGATAGGCAGGCAGGGACAGTGTGTTCTTTTCTCAGGCATCTGCAGGAGTTGCTGTTCATTGCTGTTCTCTTAGCTAGATAGGCAGGCAGGGACAGTGTGTTATTTTCTCAGGCATCTGCAGCAGTTAGTGGGTGTTGTGTGCCCCAGCACAGTATATACCTGTATATACCCGTCAATGCTGTTCTCTAAAAAAGGCATCTGCTGGAGTTAGTGGGTGTTGTGTGCCCTAGTACAGTATACACCTGTATATACCCGTCATTGCTGTTCTCTAATAAAGGCATCTGCTGGAGTTAGTGGGTGTTGTGTGCCCTAGTACAGTATACACCTATATATACCCGTCATTGCTGTTCTCTAATAAAGGCATCTGCTGGAGTTAGTGGGTGTTGTGTGCCTCCAGCACAATATACACTACCCAATTGCTGGTTTTCCCATCTCCCTGCAGGCCATTACTATGTCTGGAAGGCCAACAAGGAGAGGCAGACAGTCACGAGCCAATAAAAGACGGCAAGCAGGCTCTGTGTCTAGAGACAACAGTGCTGGTCGTGAACGAGGTGCATCGTCATCAGCACGTGGCCATGGGACACACTTGTCCTTATTTTCGGCAGCTAGACGTGTTGAGCCGCATCATGCCGAAGACTTGGTAGAGTGGATGACCAAGCCCTCCTCATCCTCCTCATCCTCTCTCACCCAGGCTCAGGGTACTGGCAAAGCAGCTGCCAAAGCGTCCTCTTCCCTCGTATCAATGTCATCGTCAGTCACTCCTTCCCTAGACCCACCGTGTCCTCCTGAGGAGTCCCCCAAACTATTTGAGCACAGTGTTCGGTACATGCTCCAGGAGGATGCCCAGCGTTTCGAAGGGTCTGAAAATGATTCCCAGCTAGAGGAAGGCAGTAGCGTGAGAGCAGAGAGAGGGGATGCTCAAGAAGAACATCAATCTGGCAGTCATGTTCCAGCAGCTGCAGCATACTGCCAGATTGGCTCCAGTGATGAGGAGGGAGGGGATGATGAGGTCACTGACTCCACGTGGGTGCCTGATAGGAGAGAGGAGGAGGAGGAGGATGAGGCACATCTCCAACGAGGCAGGATGCCCTCCGGTGGCCAGCGTAAGTGCAGGACACCGACTGAATCACACCGCAGAGCTCTGTCTGTGCAGGGCGCTACCTCTGCCCGTTATTCCAAAAGTTCTTTGGTGTGGGCCTTTTTTGAGTCGAGTGCATCAGATCGCACCACTGCTGTTGGCAACATATGTCTCAAGCGTATCTCGCGTGGCCAAAACATCAGCCGCTTGGGCACCACATGCTTGACCAGACATACAGTATGTTGACCTGCCATGCAGCTCGTTGGCAAGCGTACCTTAAAGACCCACACCAAAGAACAAAGCGGACCTCTCCTTGCTCCTCATCAGCTGGGATCTCCAACCCCACTGTACCTTCTGTCCTCTCTGAAACCTGCACTGAGAGGAATGAAGGTGTAGAATTAGGTGTGTCACAGCCAAGTACTTGCGGGCACTCTGCTAGCAGTACACGACGTCTGATTATACGAATTTCCCTGCCCCAGCTGCTGGACCGTCAAAAGAAGTTCACTCCCAGCCATCCACATGCCCAGTGGTTGAATGCTAGCTTGGCTAAATTGCTAGCACTTCAACTGCTGCCTTTTCAGTTGGTAGACTCGGCCCCCTTCCGTGAGTTTGTGCAATGTGCGGTTCCTCAGTGGCAGGTTCCCAAACGCCACTTTTTCTCACGGAAGGCGATTCCGGCTCTCTACCGGCATGTGGAAGACAATGTCCATGCCTCGCTGGACAGGGCGGTCAGCGGTAAGGTGCATATTACCGCTGACTCATGGTCCAGCAGGCATGGACAGGGACGTTACCTTTCTTTCATGGCCCATTGGGTCACTCTTTTGGCAGCTGGTAAGGATGCAGGACAAGGTGCAGTAGTGTTGGAGGTTGTTCCGCCAACATGCCTCCAAAATGCTACTACTGGTTGTGACACACCTCTCTCCTCAACCCCCTCCTCTTCTTCTTCCTCCATGGCCTCTTCCTGTGCTTTGTCCTCGGAACCAGCGGTGCTCCGTAGGCGTTCAAGGGGCTACGCAAGTACGCAGGCAAAAAGATGCCATGCCGTGCTTGCGCAGGTGTGTTTGGGGGGACAGGAGCCACACTGGGGCAGAGGTTCTGTCAGCTCTGCAAGGGCAGGCCGAGAGGTGGTTGACACCTCTCCAGCTTAAGCCAGGAATGGTGGTTTGCGACAATGGCACCAACCTCCTCTCCGCCCTCTGACAGGGACAACTGACCCATGTGCCCTGTGTGGCTCACGTCCTTAACCTGGTGGTGCAGCGGTTCTTGGGCAGGTACCCGGGCTTACAGGATGTCCTGAGGCAGGCCAGGAAAGTCTGTGTGCATTTCCGCAGATCATATAATGCCAGTGTTTGGCTGGCTGAGCTGCAAAAGGAGTTGAACCTGCCCAAGAACCGTCTTATATGTGACATGCCCACCAGGTAGCAGAGGGCCATCAATGAGTACCTGTGCGACTACGGCACCAGGACAGGGTCAGGGGAGATTGTTTTTTTTTCACCACGCCAGTGGGGCATGATCAGGGATGCATGCACTGTCCTGGCACCATTTGAGGAGGCCACAAGGATGGTGAGCAGTGACAGTGCATGCATCAGTGACACTGTACCTCTTGTCCACCTGTTGGAGCATACGCTGCGTGGAATAATGGACAGGGCACTTGAGGCAGAACAGAGGCAGGAAGAGGAGGACTTCCTTGCCTCTCAAGGCCCCCTTTACCCAGACAGTGTTCAATCAGTCCCACCCATCGCACAGGAAGAGGAGGAGGAGGAGGATTGTGTCAGCATGGAGGTGGAGCCTGGCACTCAGCATCAACAGCAGCAGTCTTTTAGGGATGATTTACAGTCCCAAGAAACCAGTGGACTTGTACGTGGCTGGGAGGAGGTGGCTGCGGATCATGTCATCCTTAGTGACCCAGAGGACTCCGGACCGAATGCCTCAGCTAACCTACGCTGCATGGCCTCCCTGATCCTGCAAAGTCTGTGGAAGGATCCTCGTATTCTTCGGATCAAGGAGAGGGACCATTACTGGCTGGCTACTCTCCTTGATCCACGGTACAAGGGTAAGGTTGCAGACCTTATCTTACCGTCGCAGAGGGAGCAGAGGATGAGACATCTCCGGGAGGCCTTGCAGAAAGGTCTGTGCAACGCGTTCCCAGAGACTGGGAGGTTACAAACTCCTGGTCCTAGACAACGAGTTGCTGAGGCTTCGGTCAGTCAAAGAAGGAGCGGTAAGGAAGGTGGCCGTCTGACCAATGCGTTTTTTAGTCCGCAGCCCCAAGGTATGATCGGTTCCAGCAACCATCGCCAGCGTCTGATATACATGGTGCAGGAATACCTAGGGGCAAGGTCAGACTTGGACACCTTCCCCACCGAAAATCCTCAGGCTTACTAGGTCTTAAGGATGGATCACTGGCCAGAGCTTGCACAGTATGCAATTGAGCTACTGGCCTGTCCTGCATCCAGCGCTCTTTCGGAACGCACATTCAGTGCTGCTGGAGGCTTTGTCACAGATCACAGGGTGCGCCTGTCCACCGACTCGGTTGATCGACTGACCTTCATAAAGATGAACCAGTCTTGGATCACCACCAGCTACCAAGCACCTGAAGCTGATATAACAGAATAATTTATTTTGAAATGTCACATCCCTTCAAGACTGCCTATGCTGATGCTGAGTGACTGTCCTGTTATGTTGACTGACTATCCTCCTCCTCCTCAATGATCCGATTCATAATGATAGCTTGGAAGAACATTTTTGTTTCTGGGTGCCGCCACCAGTGGCTAAGGCCCAATTTTTCAGCCCCTGTTTAACAGGGGCATGTAATTTTTGTATTACTGCTAGAAAATCACTTGGAACCGCCAAACATTATATTTTTTTTTTTTGCAGAGACCCTAGGGAATAAAATGGCGGTCGTTGCAATATTTTATGTCACACGGTATTTGTGGAGCGGTCTTTCAAACTAAATTTTTTGGGGAAAAATACACTTTAATGAATTTTAAATAAACCTAAACAGTAAAGTTAGCCGTTTTTATTTATTTTTTTCGTCTAAAAATTTTGATTACCTGTTTTTGTGCCTACTTCCTGATTCCCTTACTGAAGATGGTGGCGGCAGCACCCGAGAGCCGAGGGAGAGATCGGCTTCGTGTGCCGACATCGCGGGCGCCCAGGACAGGTAAGTGTCCATATAATTAAAAGTCAGCAGCTGCAGTATTTGTAGCTGCTGACTTTTAATATTTATTTATTTTTTCGGTGGAACTCTGCTTTTACACTGGAGCGGGTAGGCGTTAACGGTAACACGACGCTAGTTTTAGCGGCGCTTTACCATTATTTTAGAGGCGGTATTCGGCTGGTAGCGGGGCGCTTATAACCCAGCTAGTGGCCGATGAAGAGGTTAAATGCCTTTGCAGGCGCTTCGGCAGCAGTGCCCATTCATTTCAATGGGCAGGAGTGGTGGAGGAGCAATATACACCGCTCCAAAGATGCTGCTTGCAGGACTTTTTTTAACGTCCTGCCAGCGCACCGCCTCAGTGTGAGACTGCAGGGGAGCTGTTTTGCAGCCACTTTTACAGGTGCTATTTTTAGCCCAAAAGTGCCTGAAAAACACCCCAGTGTGAAAGGGGTCCAACTGTTAGATTTTATGAGATGAAGGGAAAAAAAACGAAAAAAAAAATCGGCATCATATATCGGCCATCGGCCGCTGCGATTTCTAAATATCAGCATCGGCATCGGCCAGAGAAAAACCCATATCGGTCGACTTCTACATGTAATTACAATTTTTTATGCAATGCTTTGCAGCAGGGCTCATTCCTGCACTCCAACTAGAGTATCTGGGAGAAGTTACAGTGTCGTGGCACCAGCACCAGTGCCTACGGTCCAATTTTTCAGCCCCTGTTTAACAGGGGCATGTAATTAAAATTTTTGATGCAATACTTTGCAACAGGGCTCATTGCTGCGCCCACCAAGAGTAACTGTGAGGGCTTACACAGTGTTGTGGCAACACCACCACCACCACCAAAGGCCCAATTTTTCTGCCCCTCTTCAACAGGGGCATGCAATTACAATTCTTGATCTAATAATTTACAGTAGGGCCTATTCATGCGCCCACCAAGAGTAACTGTGAGGGCTGACAGTGTTGTAGCACCAGCACCACCACCAAAGGCCCAATTTTTCCTACCACTGTTCAACAATGGCATGTAATTACAATTCCTGATATAATAGTTCACAGCAGGGCGTTCCAGCGCCCACGAAGAGTAACTGTGAGGGCTCACAGTGTTGTGGCAACACCAACATGTAAGGGGCAAATTTCAGCAGAGTATATACGGCAGGCCCCTACTTTCAAACATCCAACTTACAAACGACTCCTACTTGCAAACGGAAGGAGACAACAGGAAGTGAGAGGAAATCTACCCCATGGAAGGGAAATTCTCTCCTGTAAGAGTTAATATGGGAAAAAGGTGTCTCCTCTCTACTGATGCTTTATCACCAATCCTTGTTTCAATAAAAACCCCACTTTTCAAAAACATTTGTCATTGGGACAGAAAGTGAGGTGAAATGTTCTGAACAGGTGCACAGACAGCAAAACAAATGTTACAGGGGTGATAACCCTTCCCTATGTTTTCCAAAAAGCTTAAAAATAGATTTTTTGGCTGGACCTACACTTATACAATGTACCTGTTCAAAATTACAAACAGATTCTACTTAAGAACAAACCTACAGTCCCTGTCTTGTTTGCACCGCCTGTATACTGCTGTTCAGAGTATATAGGGCCTTTTTTTATTTTGGGTGCGGGGTTCCGCTTAATATCCATACAAGACCCAAAGGGGCTGGTAATGGGCTGAGGTAGGGGGTGATGGGGTAGCCATGCCATTTTTCTCAAAGATTTTCATCCATATTACCGGGACCAGACATTACATTAAAGCCGCAAGCAGTTTTAACCACTTAACAACCACCTGCCGCCGAATAACGGCGGCAAGGTGGTTGCTTAACTCTGGGAGGACGTTATATAACGTCCTCCCTTAGAATCGTTCCTGCGCGCGCCCGCGGGCGCGCACACGCAAACGACTGTGCTCGCCGGGTCCACCGGACCCGTAGCAACACAGATCGGGGTGAATGGCCAATGACAGCGGCCTTTTACCACGTGATCGCGCCGTCCAATGACGGCGCGATCACAATGTAAACAAACCAGGGTCAGCAGCAGTTCATCTCTCTCCTCACCTCACACCGATGCAGCGTGAGAGGAGAGGAGAGACATCAGTGCAACCCTGTGCCACACAGTGAGTTTTTACTACTTTTAGCTGTGCCCAGCTGTGCCCAGCTGTGCCCAGCAGTGCCCAACAGTGCCCCAAAAGTGCAAAAAGTGCCATCTGTGCCACATCTGTGCCACCTGTGCCACCTGTGCCACACCAGTGCCACCAGAGCCACACCAGTGCCACCAGAGCCACATCAGTGTCACCAGTGCCACACCAGTGCCACATCAGTGCCACACTAGTGCCACCTGTGCCCATCAGTGCCACCTGTGCCCATCAGTGCCACCTGTGCCCATCAGTGCTCATCTGCGCCACTGCAGTGCCACATCAGTGCCGCCTGTGCCCACCAGTGCCGCCTGTGCCCACCAGTGCTGCCTGTGCCCACCAGTGCTGCCAGTGCCCACCAGTGCCACCAGTGCCCACCAGAGCCACACCTGTGCCCACCAGAGCCACACCTGTGCACACCAGAGCCACCTGTGCACACCAGAGCCACCTGTGCCCATCAGTGCCACCTGTGTCCATCAGTGCCACCTGTGCCCATCAGTGCCGCCTTTGCCCACCAGTGCCACCTGTGCCCAGTGCCACCTGTGCCCATCAGCGCCACTGCAGTGCCACATCAGTGCCGCCTGTCCCCACCAGTGCCGCCTGTCCCCACCAGTGCCGCCTGTGCCCACCAGTGCCGCCTGTGCCCACCAGTGCCGCCTGTGCCGCCTGTGTGCCACCAGAGCCACACCAGTGCAACCAGAGCCACACCAGTGCAACCAGAGCCACACCAGTGCTACCTGTGCCACATCAGTGCCGCCTGTGCCCGCCAGTGTCCACCAGTGCCACCACAGTGCTCTGCAGTGCAGCCTCACCAGCCACCAACATGGCAAAAAAATTCTTTACTTGTGAGGAGGCCTACCAGCGTCTAATCATGACCGATGAGAGCAGCGAGGAGTCTCAGTCTGATTCGGATTCGGCCTATGAACCCGTTACAGACAGTGGGTCTGATACAGAATCAGAAGAGGAATGTGTGCCCGTGAAAACAAGGGGTTCTGGCGTGGAGAAGCGGCCTACTACCAGCAACACAGTGCCGTCCACCTCAAGCGCAGTGCCGTCCACCTCAAGCGCAGTACCGTCCACCTCAAGCGCAGTACCATCCACCTCAAGCGCAGTACCGTCCACCTCAAGCGCAGTGCCGTCCACCCCAAGCGCAGTGCCGTCCACCCCAAGCGCAGTGCCGTCCACCCCAAGCGCAGTGCCACTGCAACAAAGGCCAGGCACCAGTAGGGTGTCATCTCAGCCCCAAAGGGATAGGGGCCATGCCAGCCTTCCCTATGGCCTTCAAAACCCCCTGTGGCTTCCCCCTAATTCCGGAGCAGCAAATATCCCCCCTTTCACCGCCCAGCCAGGTGTCCAGGTGAACACCGATGAATTTTCCATGCTCGATTTTTTCAATTTAGTATTCACTGAAGACTTACTATCCTCCATTGTGGCCCAGTGCAACCTCTATGCACAGCAGTACATAGCAAGCAACCCTGGGTCTAGTTACGCCCGTCCCTTTGAGTGGAGAGAACTTACCGTAGAGGAATTCAAAATTTTCCTAGGCCTAACTTTTAGTATGGGACTCTCAAAAAAACCCCAATTGTACTCCTACTGGTCTACCAAACCCATCCACCACATGCCACTCTTCTCATCCCTTATGCCAAGATCCCGATACCTAATGATTATGCGGTTCCTCCACTATAATGACAACACCCAGTGCCCTCCCCGAAATGACCCAGCTTTTGACAAACTATATAAAATTCGGCCACTCCTAAATTTTTTCTCTGAAAATTTTTCCCAGTTATATATCCCTGAACAGAATATCTCCGTGGATGAGTCCCTCATAAAATTCTCAGGCAGGCTGAGCATTAAACAGTTTATCCCCAGCAAAAGGGCCCGATATGGGGTTAAAATGTACAAACTTTGTGACCAAGCCACGGGGTACATCTACGCCTTTCTGGTGTACGAAGGGAAGGACTCCCAACTGCATCCCCCTGAATGCCCAGAGTACATCGGTGTCAGCGGAAAAGTGGTCTGGGAGCTTATCTATCCACTCCTTGGAAAGGGATACCACCTTTATGTGGATAATTTTTATACCAGCTTGCCCCTGTTCCGCAATCTTTACCGGAGGGACACCCCAGCATGTGGCACAATAAGAGCCAATAGAAAAGGCTTCCCACAAAAACTCGCCAATGAAAAGCTACGACGAGGGGAGGCGGCATCATTGAGGAACCAGGAGATATTGGCTGTCAGGTGGAGGGACAAACGAAACGTCCACATGCTCACATCAATCCACAACGACACCTACGTGGAAGTCCCCAAAAGAAACGGCACAATCCAGAAACCAGCTTGTGTCTACGATTATAATTTGTTTATGGGGGGAGTGGACTTTAACGATCAGATGATTGAACCCTATCTTCCCACAAGAAAATCCCGCCACTGGTATAAGAAAGTGTCCCTTTATTTTTTTAGTTTGGCCATGTATAACACTTATGTTATTTACAAAAAATCAACAGAGAACCCCGTATCCTATCTACTCTACCAAGAAGAAGTTATCTCCGCCCTTTTGTACCCTGAAAGCCCACCAGAAACTATTCGCTCTGATTCCGTGAGCAGACTCCACGAGCGCCACTTTCCTGAGAAAGCCGCCCCCCGCGAAACAGGCTACAGACGTCAGAAGAGATGCCGGGTGTGCTCCAGAGGAGGAATTCGAAGAGACACCATGTATTATTGTCCCGATTGTCCTTCCCAACCAGGCCTCTGTATAGGCGAATGTTTCCGCCGTTACCATACGTTTCTACACTATTAGGGAAGTATGGTAAATGCAATTCTCATTTCCTGTCATTTTCCTCCACACCCCTTATGCCACTGCACTGAACTGTACATACCTCTGCCTTCTCCGGAACCGACCTTGGACTGTTATACGACCACGCTTTTGCCTAACGCTAAACATACCTCTGCTTTCTCCGGAACTGACCCTGGCCTGTTATACGACCACTCTTCTGCCTAACGCTAAACTGTACCTACCTCTGCCTGCTCCGGAACTGACCCTGGCCTGTTATACGACCACTCTTCTGCCTAACGCTTAACTGTACCTACCTCTGCCTGCTCTGGAACTGACCCTGGACTGTTTGACCACGTTTTTTGCCTGCCTCTTGGATTGATCTTTTACCCTGCTATGCTAGTGGGAACACAGGGGTCTCACATATGTGAGGGGCTCCAGAATTGTTTTTCTGGATGAAGAAAACTATTTTTTAGTTTTCTCATTCCCGGATTAGGGTCTGGAGACTCGGGGGCTTCAAAGAGATTTGGGTGGGAGAAGCCCCTACCCCTGTCCCCATTCTTTCCTGGCCTGCTACTTGGACCATGTTCCTGCTGATTACCAGGACCAATATTTTGGCACTGCTGGCAAAGTCTCTACTTACACTGACCCTGGACTGTATATGGACAGTATTCCTGCCTGTAGTGACTATGGAGAATATTCCTGTCTGCTGCCTGGACAATTCAATTCACTGTCACTGACCACGTCCCTGCCTGCTGCCTGGATCAGGGCTCTCCTTCTGTGGACAATTGCACTACCAAAACCACAGGTAATCTTTTTTTTACCGTTTACTCAGCAGAATGTATTTTAGGGTGTAATTCTTGGTATGTACATGCTGTGTTAGAAATATGAAGGGCCTTCAAAAATGTGATATATTGTAAGGAAATTGGATGTGTAATTTATGTCCCTAGAACACCTGATAGTGCTTCTTGGATGTTGGGCCTCTATGTGGCCAGGCTGTTAAAAAAGCTCACACATGTGGCATCGCCATACTCAGGAGGAGTAGCAGAAAATATTTTGGGGTGTCATTTTTGCTATGTACATGCTATGTGTTGAAAATATCCTATAAATGGACAACTTTGTGTAAAAAAATTGCGTTTTCATTTTTTTTCCACATATTACAAAAACTTCTGGAAAAAAATGAACCGTTCAAAAGACTCATTATGCCTCATAGATTATACGTTGGGGTGTTAGCTTTCCAAAATGGGTTCACTTTGTGGGCGTTTCCATTGTCCTGGTGCTCCAGGGCCTTCAAAAGTGTAATAGGTGGTTGAGAGATTAGATGTGTAATTTATGCTCCTAGAACGCCTGAAGTTGCTACTTCAGTGTTGGACCTCTGTATGTGGCCAGGCTGTATAAAAGTCTCACACATTTGGTATTGTCATACTCAGGAGGAGCAGCAGAATATATTTTGGGGTGTCATTTTTGCTGTGTACATGCTATGTGTTGGAAATATCCTATAAATGGACAACTTTGTGTAAAAAAATTGCGTTTTCATTTTTTTTCCACATTTTCAAAAAACTTCTGGAAAAAAATGAACCGTTCAAAAGACTCATTATGCCTCATAGATTATACGTTGGGGTGTTAGCTTTCCAAAATGGGGTCACTTTTTGGGCGTTTCCCTTGTCCTGGTGCTCCAGGGCCTTCAAAAGTGTAATAGGTGGTTGATAGATTAGATGTGTAATTTATGCTCCTAGAACGCCTGAAGTTGCTACTTCAGTGTTGGACCTCTGTATGTGGCCAGGCTGTATAAAAGTCTCACACATTTGGTATCGTCATACTCAGGAGGAGCAGCAGAATATATTTTGGGGTGTCATTTTTGCTGTGTACATGCTATGTGTTGGAAATATCCTATAAATGGACAACTTTGTGTAAAAAAATTGCGTTTTCATTTTTTTTCCACATTTTACAAAAACTTCTGGAAAAAAATGAACCGTTCAAAAGACTCATTATGCCTCATAGATTATACGTTGGGGTGTTAGCTTTCCAAAATGGGGTCACTTTGTGGGCGTTTCCATTGTCCTGGTGCTCCAGGGCCTTCAAAAGTGTAATAGGTGGTTGAGAGATTAGATGTGTAATTTATGCTCCTAGAACGCCTGAAGTTGCTACTTCAGTGTTGGGCCTCTGTATGTGTGCAGGCTGTATAAAAGTCTCACACATGTGGTATCGCCATACTCGGGGGGAGCAGCAGAATATATTTTGGGGTGTCATTCGTGGAATGTACATGCCATGTGAGAGAAGTAACCTGTTATAATGACAATTTGGTGTGAAAAAAATAAAAAATAATAATCATCTTAATTTTGCAAAGAATTGTGGGAAAAAATGACAACTTCAAAAAACTAACTATGCCTCTTACTAACTACCTTGGAATGTCTACTTTCCAAAAAGGGGTCATTTGGGGGGTATTTGTACTTTACTGGCTTGTTAGGGTCTCAAGAAATGAGATAGGCTGTCAGTACATCAGGTGTGATCAAATTGATCAATTTTCAGTAATTGGCACCATAGCTTGTAGACCCTATAACTTTCACCCAGACTAAATAATATCCACTAATTTGGGTTATTTTTACCAAATATATGTAGCAATATAAATATTTGGCCAAATTTATGAGGAAAAATTACTTATTGGCAAAATTTTATAATAGAAATTAAGAAAAATGCATTTTTTTCCAAAATTTTCGGTCTTTTTTCATTTATAGCGAAAAAAATAAAAACCGCAGAGGTGATCAAATACCACCAAATAAAAGCTCTATTTGTGTGAAAAAAAGGACGGAAATTTCATATGGGTACAGTGTTGCATGACTGAGTAATTGTCATTCAAAATGTGAGAGCACCAAAAGCTGAAAATTGGTCTGGTTATTAAGGGGATTTAAGTGCCCAGTTGTCAAGTGGTTAAATGGCTTTTTTTCCTTTACAAATGTCATTTTGTGCAGGGACAGTTCTAAACACGGGAAACACATGCCACTTCACAGGCATACTTTAGACACCCCCCAGGTACAATATTTAAAGGAATATTTCACTTATTTTTTTTCACTTTATGCATCATTAAAATGACTGCTCCTGAAAAACGCCCATTTTTAAAACTTTGTTTTGCATTGATACATGTCCCCTGGGGCAGAACCTGGGTCCCCAAACCCTTTTTAGGACAATAACATGCATATTAGTCGTTATAATTAGCACTTTAGATTTCGAACGTTCGCGTCCATTGTATTTAATAGGGTTCTAACGTTTGCGTGAACTTTCGGTCCGTTCGAAGGTTCTGGTGCGAACCGAACCGGGGGGTGTTCGGCTCATCCCTATATACAAAACATGAAATACAAAAGAGGTGTTTCCACTTGATAAATCTTCTGTATAACAAACTGTTTCTTGTAATATGGGGATTCAGTTACCATTAATTGCAATACATGTTCAAGCTGACCAACTTTGTCAAAATGATCACTCTCTGGTTAGTCCCTACTCTATCTTACATATTTGCCAACTCTAATGCCGCGTACACACGATCGATTTTCTCGACGGTGAAAACACTGTCGAGAAAATTGACGGGAAAAACGAGGAACGGCTTGTTCCCCCACACACGGCCGTTTTTCCCGTCATTTTTTCTCTTGGTCGAGAAAAACTACTCCCCGGCAGGGTTTCCCTATGGGAAAACTGCCGCGGAAAAAAATGGTGTGAATCACGACGAGAAAAATTAGAGCATGTTCTAATTTTTCTCGTCGTGATTAATGCCGTTTTTCTCGTCAGGGAAAAATGACCAAAAGCCCACACACGAGAAAAATGATCGTGTGTACACGGCATTAGTTCCTAAAACAGCTTTTCTTGAGAATCTGGACATAGAGTGCATCCGGAAAGTATTCACATTGCTTCACTTTTTCCACATTTTGTTAGGTTACAGTCCTATTCCAAAGTGGATTAAATTCATTATTTTCCTCAAAATTCTACAAATACTCCATAACGACAACATGAAAGAAGTGTGTTTGAAATCTTTCCAAATTTATAAAAAAAATTACATATACATACAGTAAGTATTCATAGCTTTTGCTCCATACTTTGTTGAAGGACCTTTGGCACCAATTACAGCCTCATGTCTTTTTGAGTATGATACTACAAGCTTGGCACACCTATTTTTCGCATTTTCTCCAATTCTTCTTTGCAGGACCTCTCAAGTTCCATCAGGTTGGATGGGGAGCATTGGTGCACAGCCATTTTCAGATTTCTCCAGAGGTGTTCAATCGGGTTCAAGTCTGGGCTCTGGCTGGGTCATTCAAGGACATTCACAAAGTTGTCCCATAGCCACTCCTTTGTTATCTTGGCTGTGTGCTAAGGGTCGTTGTCCTGTTGGAAGATGAACATTTGCACCAGTCTGAGGTTCAGAGCACTCTGGAGCAGGTTTCCATCAAGGATCTCTGTACATTGCTGCATTCATCTTTCCCTCGATCCTGACTAGTATCCCAGTTCCTGCTCCTGAAAAACATTACCACAGCATAATGCTGCCACCACCATGCTTCACTGTAGGGATGGTATTGGCCAGGTGATGAGCTGTGCCTGGTTTCCTCCAGACCAAACGCTTGCCATTCAGACCAAAGAGTTACATTTTTGTTTTATCAGACCAGAGAATTTTGCTCTGAGAGAGAGTCCTTCAGGTGCCTTTTGGAAAACACCAGGAGGGCTGTCATGTGCCTTTTACTGAGGAGTGGCTTCCGTCTGGCTACTCTACCACACAGGCCTGATAAGTGAAGTTCTGCAGAGATGGTTGTTCTTCTGGAAGGTTCTCCTCTCTCCACGGAGAATTGCTAGAGCTCTGTCAGAGTGACCATCAGGTTCTTGGTCACCTCCCTGACTAAGGCTCTCCTCCCGTGATCTCTGTTTGGCCAGCTCTAGAGAGTCCTAGTGGTTCCAAACTTCTTCTATTTACAGATGATGGAGGCCACTGTGCTCATTGGGACCTTCAATCCTGCAGATTTTTTTTTGGAACACTCTAAAGGCAGCCAATAAAGCCTCCCAGGCTCAATCACGTGGTTTCGTTTTCGTCAAACTTACCATAGACACCTATGTGTCTGGTGCCTGCAACACATTTAAAGGAACAGTTAAACATATTTTTTTTATGATGACCAGCTCTAGGAGGAGCGGCGCATGCTTTTGGGAGACTTCAGATGTGTTTTTGCTAAATTTAGCCAGGCTTGGATGTTTTTTTTCATAAGAAAAGACTTCCGTCTTGGCACTCTATCCTATAGCCCAGACCTATGAAGAATACGGGAGATTGCTGTCACATGTATCAGACAACCAATACTTGTCAGATATTTCTGCAGCTCCTTTAGTGTTGCCGGAGGTTTCTTGGCAGCCTCCCTGATCAGTTTTCATCTCGTCCTACTATAATTTTTGGAGCAACGTCCAGTTCTTGGAAATGTCACTTCTGTGCCATATTTTCTCCACTTAAGGTTTACGGTCTTCACTGTGTTCCATGGTATATCTAATGCCTTGGAAATTATTTTGTACCCTTCTCCTGACTGATACTTTTTTTTTTTTTTATGTAATCTTTATTTATATTTATATTCAAAATTTTCATAACAAACAAAGAGAAGAAGACAAATAGCAGATCAAAACTGAAAAAAGTTAGTACCAGCAGTTCCAGGCTGCCCAGACGTGCATCTGACCAAAATACAAAATACCTGGCCCGATTGGCCTTCCAACATAGAGGACATAAGAGACGGAGGCGTCAGTTTCGTATCCATGAAAACTTATGAATCCTATCATCATTAATAAATCTCTTGCCCTGCTACTAAACAGAAGCGAAGTATGTGAGCAGACATCGCCGGGTCAGGCAGGTGAATAATACCCATATTGGCAAACATATGCAGGAAACGTAGGTACATAAAATCAAGAACCAAAAATAAAAGCAAAAAGGGGGGATGGGGAAGAGGGGGGAGGAAAAAGAAAGAAAAGGGGGATTGCACTCCTTAAAAATTATGTGATCTGTCCTGCAGCAAATATCTCAAACGGCCGGGTCACATCTATATTTGTTTTGTATGTAGTCACTCTCTTCCTGTCGGGATGGAGTCTGTAGGTTGTGAGATGGTACCAGTGCCTCCCACATAATGAATCCATGTGGCCCGAATTCCATACCATTTATCATATCTGTCCTTACATGTCGCCATCCCCTTCTCTGCAGCCTTAATGTCGTTTACCAAATGGATCCATTCCGAGCGGCTTGGAATTTGGGTACTTTTCCAGTAAATGGGCATCAATCTCCTAGCCCCATTTAGAAGATGGGGTAGCACCGATTTGCGATACAGGCCGAGAGGAATGGCGGGAACATGCAGAAGAAAGCTCATTGGAGTGTCAGGAAGGTCCATGTCTAATATGGCGTTTATTTGGGTTCTGATGTCTTGCCAATAGGGCCTCAGCTTAGGGCAGTCCCACCATATGTGTAAAAAGGAACCCCTTTGCACGCACTCCCGCCAACAAGCGGCTGAGGAGGACGGGTAAATTATAGCAAGTTTAGTGGGGACCGTGTACCATCTAGTTAGTACCTTAAACCAGGCAGGGGTGGGGTGAAAGGCAACGTCAGAAGATCTGAACTCCTGGGGAGAGCACAAGGATCAGACTACAGGACTTCTCCCCCTTCCAGTTCCAGTACCGGCAGGACCTTTCCCTTGATCTCCTGATAGAGGAGTGGCGTAGAATCCGGGAGAAAAGCTGATATTGATTATTCACCTAGAGACCCTGGCAGGGGAATAGCCATCTGTTTGTATTGATCTCTGAAGGGATCAACAGTTCTGGTAAGCGGCAGTAAGAACTGGTGGAATCTCTATCTATCAAGTGTATGGCACTTTTCATTGGGTGTTTTTATGTTTGAAGTCACCAAATAGCTGAACAAGAAGATCATCATCCACACTTCGTTGTTGCATTGGTTTTCAGGACTTTATAGTTTGAAAAAATATATTTTTTTCTTCACAATAAAAGACTTTGCCCTCTTGCTGAATGTGATGTAGGTGTTTGGCAATTAGTCAGGACCTCTAATCATATATAGTTGTCATCTTTTGGCAATAGAGACTGAGCCCTGTGTATACCATTTTTTGATACAATAGTGGTGTAATCAAATCTTTTCATAATTTGCGCAGCTTTATTATTTTTTCTAGTACCTTAAACCCGTTCTCCTGCATTTTCGTATCAACAGAGCTAGAGTGAGTAAGGCGGTATAGATGATCTAGTTGCGTATCAGTAAACTCATCTTGCAAATCTCTTTCCCACTCTCGAATGTAAGTGGGTTTCCCCGGGGGTCTCAGTAACAGCTCATAGAGGACAGAGATTGAGTGTGGAATTGGATTGGTTGACATGCACAGCTTCTCAAAAGAGGTGGCTGAGGTGGAAGAGCGAATGGCGTGGGGTAGACCACGCGTGAAGTGTAGAAGCTGCCCATATCTCTATCCATCTAATGGGAATCCGCCATATTGGGCTCTAAGCGTCTCCAGTGGGATCAGTCCCTGGTCCTGGAAGAACCTACCGCATCTCACCTCACCATCTGCCGTCCAGGTGCGGAAAAAAGACGCAAACCATGGGACGCCTCCTAAGGGGGCTAGTGGGGAGTAATAAGGGGCAAGCTGACCTGAGCTATTTAGAGTATGCCATAACTTTAAAGCATGGGCCATCATTGAGGAGACATAGGCAGACAAACCTCTATATGCCTGGGGTAGCCAGGGGGCCTGGGATAGGTTGCGACCTGCCAATAATTTTTCTAATGAAACCCATGATGCCAATCCATTATCCGTTGCAGGGCGATCGCCTCATAGTATTTACGGATATCTGGAACACCAAGGCCTCCCAGCCGCTTAGGTCTCTGTAAGGTCCAAAGCCCCAGTCTAGGACTTCGCCCCTGCCAGATATATTTCAGGAACATACTGTTAAGGCTTGAAAAAAAAGACCTGGGTAAAGAAATTGGCATCATTTGTAAATAAAACAAAATGCGAGGTAATACGTTCATCTTTAACACACTGACTCGACCCATCCATGAAAAAGTCTCCCTATCCCACCTATGTAAATCTGATTTTATAATAGATGGCAGCTGGGCGTAATTACTGTGAAGAAGCTGAGAGCATAGGGGGGTGAGATTGACCCTCAGGTATTTCAGGTGAGTACTGCACAAAGTAAAGGAGGAGGATGATTGCAACCCTGTACGCAAACTCTGGGAAATATTTAAAAATGAAATCTCCGGCTTAGAGTAATTGATTTTAAAGTTAGAAATAGAGCTGAAGGTCTGTAATCCACTCATGATATTGGGGAGAGAGATCAACGGGTCAGCAACATAAAACAGGACATCATCCGCATAAGCAGAGAGTTTGTGTTCCTGCGGCCCAACGCAAAAACCCCTAATGTTAGGATTGGCAAGAATCCGATTGAGCAGTGGCTCCAGGGTGAGGGCCAAGATGAGAGGGGACAATGGGCACCCTTGTCTGGTTCCATTCTCAATAGGGAAGGTGTCCGAAAGGACATCGTTTACCTTAACTCGGGCTTCCGGGTGGCTATATAGCGAAGATACCCAGGAGAGCATTTTAGGGCCGAGCCCCAGCTTAGTCAACACCGCTTGAAGGTATGTCCAATCCACCCTGTCGAACGCCTTCTCCGCATCAGTGGAAAGCAGGAGACAGGGTGGATGGTCGGTCTGCATTTGCATCCAGTGGATCAGCTGAATGGCTCTGTTAGAAAATGTCCCTCGCCTCCCTACCGGTAACTAACTGATACCTTTTAACAATGAGATCCCTCTAATGCTTTGGAAGCTCTCTGTCGATCATGGCTTTTGCTGTAGGATGTGACTAAGAAAATGTCAGGAAAGACCTACTAGAACAGCTGAACTTTATTTGGGGTTAATCAGAGGCACTTTAAATGATGGCAGGTGTGTACTGACTCCTATTTAACATTAGGTTGAATGTGATTGCTTAATTCTGAACACAGCTACATACCCAGTTATAGGGTGTGCACGCTTATGCAACTGCATTATTTTAGTTTTTTAAGTTTTACTCCCCCCCTCCCCCCAAATGATTTTGATTTCAATTGAGTTGTACAGTTTATAGGTCACATTAAAAGTGGAAAAAGTTCTGAAATGATTTATCTTTGTCTCATTTTTGTTACATCACAGAAACCTGACATTTGACAAGGGTGTGTAGACTTTTTATATCCACTGTATATATACACACACATTATATATATAATTTTTGCAAAACAAAATATGCATACATATTAAAATAGACCTAAAACCATTATAATTGACCTTTAAAGCCCAGCTACAGTTTTCATTTCCTCCTCCACCTCCAGAACTCACGTCTTTCCCCCAGACCCCACGTGACTTTTGTGAATACGTACCTTTTTTCAAGGGGTCTTCTGGCTAGTCACATGAGTCCTCTTCTTCTTTGCCTCTTCTCCAGCAATGGGTGAGTTTCCATATTGCAATACTGCACATATCACGTAATTATGTCAGCTTGGCTCTCTGCACTATTGTACTGTGAGCCAGGGCTGAGTTTATGGTTTACCAGCGGGTGTGTCTTGACGCTCTGGGCTCACAGGAAGTGGGCTGAAGTATTCAGGCATCATTAAGCCCATTCAACCCAGAGGGGGACTGGCAGCAAGATGGGTGATCTGTGACTCTGCTAGGGCAGAACACCAGAGATGTGATGAGTGTTGCACCATAATGCCGCGTACACACGATCGCTTTTCTCGTCTGGAAAAATGAAATTTTTTCTCTTGGACGAGAAAAACAGCCGTGTGTATGTAGGCTTTCCAGCATTTTTCCCAATGAGAAAAACGACAAGAATCACGACGTGAAAAATTAGAACATGCTCTAATTTTTCTCGTCGCGAATCGCGGCATTTTTTTCCGTGGCAGTTTTCCCATAGGGAAACACTGCTAGGGAGCCTACACATGGCCAGTTTTCTCGACCAAGAGAAAACCTGACATGAAAACCGTCCATGTGTAGGGGACCAAGCCGGTTCTCGTTTTTCCCGTCGGGTTTCACGGCGGTGTTTTCACCGCCGTGAAACTCGATCGTGTGTACACGGCATAAGACTGGACAATAACATTTAAAAAAATAAAGTGGAGTTCTGCTTTAATGCAAGCTATGAAACGTTCTAATATAATTTATTTTCCAAAAACTGCTTTTCAGATGAACAGCTGGTCTGACTCTCAGCTGAGAGCCAAGCCTACTGTGCACATCCAGATGTTTTTTTTTTATTATTTTATTGACAGTAAGCAAGATTTTTTTTATTGTTTATTAAAGATAATTATACTATTTGGTAATTTACGCAAAGTATGAAATTAAAGGATAGGTCCGCTATATTATTTTTTGCTCTTCTGATTTCTGCAGCCATTTATGTATGGATATCAGGGCTTGTCATCGACACATTATTTTACCTTAGGGAAAAGCTATTTTGTAAACACAAACAGTCCCATCCCCAAGACGGATGCAGCTATTTTGTTTATTTACCACCAATCAGCCTGGAAGACTCCAAACGGCCTATTTACGGTATCATTTCACAGCGGCATGCCTCTTTTGACCTAACGTTTGAAGATAAATCAAAATAACGGCCATATAAATATTAGAAAAACACTGGTAGTCTGATTGTTCTGCCATCAAATACCAGAACAGGAAAGATTTAATGAGAGCGGCCCAATATGTGGGAACGTCTTCCTTTAACCACTTGCCGGCCGCCTCCTGTACATATACGTCGGCAGAATGGCACGGACAGGCACATCAACATACCTGTACGTCCCCTTTAAATGCCGCCATCCCCGTGAGTTGGACCGTGGGTCCCGCGGACTCGATCCCCGCTGGGATCACCGCGATCGTCTCCCGGAGGTATAGGGTGGGGAGATGCTTGTGTAAACAAGCATCTCCCCACTCTGACTAGTGACAATGACACTGATCTCGGCTCCGTGTACACGGAGCGGAGATCGGTGTCATGTGACACAGAGCCCATTGCTCCTACAGTAAGAAACACTATGCAGGGAACACTTAACCCCTACAGCGCCACCTAGTGGTTAACCCCATTCACTGCCAGTGTAATTTTCACAGTAATCAGTGCATTTTTATAGTACTGATCGCTGTGAAAATGACAATGGTCCAAAAAATGTGTCAAAAGTGTCCGATGTGTCCGCCATAATGTCGGAGTCACGAAAAAAATCACTGATCGCCACCATTACTAGTAAAAAAAAAAAAAAAATGTATAAAAATGCCATAAAACTATCCCCTATTTTGTAAACGCTATAACCTTTGCACAAACCAATCAATAAACGCTGATTGCGATTTTTTTTTACCAAAAATATGTAGAAGAATACGTATTGGTCTAAACTGAGTAAAAAAAAATTTTTTTATAGATTTTTTGGGGAAATTTATTATAGCAAAAAGTAAAAAATATGTAATTTTTTTCAAAATTGTTGCTCTATTTTTGTTTATAGCGCAAAAAATAAAAACCGCAGAGGTGATCAAATACCACCAAAAGAAAGCTCTATTTGTGGAAAAAAAAGGACGTCAATTTTGTTTGGGGGCCACGTCGCACGACCACGCAATTGTCAGTTAAAGCGACGCAGTGCCGAATCGCAAAAAGTGGCCTGGTGTTTAACCAGCCAAAATGGTCCGGGGCTTAAGTGGTTAAAATAGATTCTCGTTTTTTTTTTACTTTCTTTTGAATATGAAATGAAAAAAAAATTATGTTAAGCTTTATAATAAAAAAACAATCAACAAAAAAGCAAGAAGCCGGTCTGGGGCCAAATTTAAAGTTGAAGTTTAATCTGCTTATATTTTTTATGTCCCTGGTTCCTCCCTCCCCCTCATCAACGTACTAATGACATTTTAAATAAAACATTTCATTACATACCTTATTTTAGACCCAGAGATGTCACTGGGTCTCTGTGTTTCTCTATGCAATGCAAACAGATTATAACTGGTGGGAGAGGCCGGCAGGGTGCTGCTGTACATAGCTTCCTGAAAACATGACAGCACCCTGCCTCATTACTTCTCTCAATTGTTCTCAGATGCAAGTAGTGGCCTGGCTCTGGGGAGGAGTTATGCAAATATCAAAATGCCCAGATTAGTGGATGTTCCTAGACAGACTGCATTTGCATGTAGATCACCCTAGGCAATGCCCACATTTGATGCTGAGCCTCCATAAATGAAAGATCTGAAATCCAATAAAAGGGGCAAGTCAAGAATAGTCAGGCTAAGCTTGTAATGCACGTAGTGAGAAGCGCACAGTGTGCAGTGAAATCAGATTAAGCTATTTCAGTACAGGAGATGAGTCTGTCCAAACATGCAAGTCTGAACTGAAGGCTGGGAATGAGACGCAGAACTCCAAGCATTGTAGAACAGAAAGACACTAAGCAGCAGAAGCCACTTGAGTCCTAGCAACAGAATGATGCTTGGTGGAAAAAGCTGCCTTCAACCTAGCAGCAATAAAATACTAGGTGGCAGAAGCCACTTACCTCTCAGTAAGAGAAGGACACTAGGTGGTTTCCTTTAGAAGCACCCTGCATCCTAGCAACAGAAGGACGCTTTATGACTTTCTTCAAAAGCCGCCTGCATCCTAGCATCAAAAGGCCATTTACGCTGTATACATGTAAATGCTGCTAAAACATGCATACAGAGCACTTTTTACGCAGGGTCTTGCTGCCAGGTACTTTCAGCAAGATCCTGCATACTAGTTGCCGAATTTGCCATCTCAAGTGATAAAAAAGTGATAAAGATTATTTGTGATAAAAAAGTAACTCAGATTATTTTTAGATTTGCAGTTCTCGGTAGTACCATGTGATCCTGCCATAAAGGTCCTTATTCAGACATTTTCTGTTATAGGGTGACAACACTGTCCCTGTCCCCTAATTATTCTATGTTGTCACCCTGTCACATGCTCTCCTAATGAAGACTACAAGTGGCTTGCAGACACGTTTTCGACAGGCATGGTCTATTGCAGGGCTCGAGTTCTGTGGAAACGCATGGGAACGGCGTTTCTGTACTTTTTCCACAGCAGGAATGCTGTTCCCGTTTAGCAACCGCTGGGGGTCGGGAGTGGGTAATGGAGGGACAAGGAGGGATGTAACAGCCAGCTAGTGGCTGAGGAGGTAGCAGGAGGCGGGCTTGCCCTGCATCCTATTCAATAGTTGCCCTGTGTATTATTGGCAGTCCGGATGGAGCTGTGTAGCCGTGCTACTGAGGTGGGGAACAACACAGACAGGTGAGAGGAGGCATTTCCACACACACACACACACTATTCACAGCACACAATCCTAGCCTACAGAAAAGACACAGCTCCTATCTGTACACAGCGACACTTATTCCAGGAATATCACACAGGATACAAAGTCCACCTAGCTGTACACAGCCAGTCCCTGGCACTGAACCCTCCATACACTGCACCTGATACTGGGCACTCATTACTACCTGTCTACACTGAGCACTCCTCCTACACCTCCTCCCCCCTTCTACACTTCATACCTCCTGTTCTAGGCTCACCGCACACCACCATACCACACTGCCCTGGGAAAATCAATGACCCACTGTATATACACTCCGGGCCAGAGGGGGGCTGTCTTCTACATACTACTGATCACAGCCACCCACAATAACAAAGGGCAGGATAGACATCTGTCACCTCCCTACACAAGGTGAGGTGACATAACATACAAGGGGCATTCTTTAACACAGGGCTCTCCAAACTACACCCACCACAACAACTTATCTGGAACTGTGTGATAAGGGAGACACTGATTGAAGAGGGGATTCTGATGTAAGGGGGAGCCTGATGCATAGTTGCCAACAGTCCCAATTGTCCCAGGACATTCATGGAATTCAGACCCGTTTCACGGGAAGAATCCCAGAAAATTGGCTTTGTCTCGACTCCCGGACGGTTTATTGGGCCACTGTGATTCCCAGCAACAAGGCCGCAGCTTCCGCCCATTAAAACATGGCCACGAGCCGTCTTTACAACTGCACATGCACTGCTGAGGCAAGGTCAGCTGTTCTGGCTCGGGCAGGGGGGGGCATGCACAATGACATCATGGTGCCACCCTTCACAAGGCCTACCGGAGACGGGCTGTGAGCAGAGGAGTCCAGGGACCACCTGGGACATGACAGGACTGAAGGTGATTATCACCCCCATCTGTACATGTGCACACTTACTCTCTAACCCCATCTTTTGTAGTAGGTCTACAGTCTCTTGTAGCATGTCTGCACTCTGCACACTCTCTGACCATCTCCTGTAGCATGTCCGCACACTCTCTAATCATTTCTTGCATCATGTCCGCACATGGAGTATGTATTATATATATATATATATATATATATACATACATATACACACATACATACATACATACACACACACACTTTTTTTTATTTATGAGGTGGGGGGGATCTTGGGTGAGTTCCCACACTTGTTTTCCCAGGACTTGACCCATGGTCTATTTTCACCTTCAAGAAACCAGCCCTGAGAAAAGCCATACAGTCATTGCTGGAGGGAATTTAGACTGAAGTGGCTGCAGGAAATCAGACACTGTCAAAATGTAATAATATTAACCTTTTCCTGTCAGCGTATCGCATATATGTGGCCTCTTGGCAGGTGGTCTTCAACGCAGAGAGGCCGCATAGTCACCAGCAGGGAGCAGAAAGCTCCCAATGCATACTTGTGATCGAGAACTTTCCGATCATTTGACCGCTGTGACAGCCAATCAGAAGCTCTTAAAAGGGTCGGGGCAAGGTGGGAAAGGGGTTACAACAACAATACAATTGCTTGATACACAGTGATAAAGAAAACAAAATGTCATCTATATGTGAATTATTCTACATAAATATATTGTATTTTTGTTATCCAGCCAACAAGCGGCACTCTTAACATTGTTTTATGTTTTCTACAAGGTCTAAAGCACCTGCTGCAATAGCTCGAGCTGAAATTTACAAACACAGGTTAATGAGCGAAAGGAGTGACTCTTGCCTTTCCACCAAGTTAAAAACATTTATGGCAGAGTCAACAGTTTTTTTTCACTTATTGAGCAATATGACATTGCTAGTCTTTGCCACTGGGTGAGTATTGGGGAAATTGACACAGGTTCACACTAATGCAGAGTGCAGGGCTCTGGAGTGTTGTGACTGAGCGGAGAAAACTAAATACCCAGTTTTCTCTGGGTTTTGTAATCCAAGATCAGGGTCCTGGAGCTTAAAGGCTTTAAAGTGTCTTGGGTGGTATGAAGCCTTCAATCCTGTGTCTGGTTCTTGCAAGAAATCTACAGGTTGTGTGAGGGTGCATGTGTGCACATACGTTATAAGCGAGGCCGAACAATAGCTCAGTGCTCCAGCCAGGAGGGAGATGAGCCCTCAAGAGACAGTTGTATGCACCCCTTTGTAGAGAGAGGAGGTTATCTACTCAAGAGACAGTACTCCATGTTGGAAAGATTCCTTGCCCACAGGACTGGGAGAGTCAGGACAGCTTAGGCGACTAGGTGAGTCCAGGGGACTGAGGGAGTCTGTGAATCTCGGTGGAGTGCGAGAGTTGGGGGTGCCAAATCCCATATTGAGAAGCTAAAGTGGGCCCCTGCAGCTGGATGCTGTGACTGTAGGCTGAGTGAGCCAGGAGAACCCAGAGAACTAGGATACGCCTGAGGGTCCAGTGAGCAGAGCAGTGGAGCTGCTGAACAGTGAGCCAGGTGGCTTAGCATTTTTGTTATTTGTGGTGTTAAAGACTACCAGATGTACAGTAAGAATTTTAAATTTCCTTTTTAATAAAAGTGGGCCAGCAAGCCCCTGACCACAGTTCTGACTTGTATGGACTCATTTCAAACGCATCTGCCACTGAGCTAATTATCTCCCATATAACAACAGATATAACAAAACAATGTTAAAACATCTAAAATACCTCTATGA
This sequence comes from Rana muscosa, assembly GCA_029206835.1. NCBI lineage: Eukaryota > Metazoa > Chordata > Amphibia > Anura > Ranidae > Rana > Rana muscosa. The sequence continues at coordinate 326,034,924 of CM055120.1, read as the reverse complement.
CTAATCCCTGGTGGGCAGGGTGAAATGCGTGAGGAGGTGTGGTCTGTGGAGCAGCACTGGTTGAGGCAATCTAACATCTATACTTATATAGATGTTATATACACTCCAGTCGAATTGGGAGTACGACGTTCCCCATGTTCAGAAAAACAAGATAAAGTTATATTTAACAGACCAAATAAGAAAAGTTCCTTGTAAGACCCCTTTCACACTGGGGCGGTGTGGGCTAGTTTTAGCAGTGCTTTTAACCCCCCAGAAGGGGTTAAAAAGGGGTTAAAAGTGCCCGCTTGGCTCTGCTTTGTAAGCACTTTTAAGGCGCTTTGAAAGTGGCGCCTATTACTAGCACAAGGCTAAGCCACACATTCCTCAGCTCCATTCATTGGGCCATAGCCTTTAATTGGCGCTCCACTACGGTACCTTGGCCACAAATTCTCAACCGCATGACGAACATCAAACTTTCTGAGAGAATTCACCATATCAAAAAAAAAGGATTCTCTGGGATACCACCTCTCTGATTTAGAAAAGGTTTTATTTTTTTCTTTACCTTCTCTTCTTAACATGTATGTGTAGCGGGGTATCGTTTTCTACCCACAAACTATAGTTCCCAGCACGCTTTGCGGCACCCAAAGTGCATTTCCCTGCGCAAGGACTGCTGGGGTGGACTTTAAAAGGGAGAGGAGGAGCCTCTCTCTTTGGACGCCGCCCTCCCTGCAAGAGGATCCCTGCACTGTCCTGCTGTGCGTGCAAGGCCTGAAGCCTGGGCCTTGCATTTGTTCCAGAGAGCCTTCCGCTCCATCGAGGAGCCTGCGGAGCTTCCGCTCCACCTGAGGTGCCACCATCCCCTGGAGGACTGAAGACCCGGGCATCGCGGGGCACTGTGAAGCGACTCACAGTAGCAGAGGTACCGGACAGGAGTCGGTCCGGTCGGGTGAGAGAGCGCCAGCTCAGAATTTCATCTGACTAACTTTGTTGCCTTTTAACTTTCTTAGGCCCATCAGTGATTACAGTTATATTCTGGAGAGACTGTCTGCTGAACTGAGTTTACTAGTCTCTCCAGCTTTACCAAGTTAGCGATCATCGCTACCCCTTTGGATTACAGTTTGTTCTTTATGTGCACCACCGTGTTTTGCTAGCGAAGATTCTTCAACAAACTATACCCCAAATAATAGTCAGGCCTGACTGGGTAGTATAGGACATTGCTGGGCGCCATTTTTTGCTCACGAGGGAGGATAGCTACAACGGGGGTTATTAAACTGTCATTTTATTGCTGAATGTTATCCCTTTTGATGTGTATACTTATATTGCAGGGATCTGCATGAGACACTGTATATTGCTTACCCTTTTTACTTTTTACCAATAGTAAAGAAGTTATAGTTAAGTATATTGGTTGTCAGTGCCAATTGCTGGGCTCTGTTATAAAGGGATTGTGCCATATAACAGTAGAGATAGAGTACTATCATACCACCCTTTCCTAACTGTGCCACGAGAGGTTAGAGCCGATTGCCAGGGGTTGACAGCGGTGCACTACAAGGCCCAAAACAAACAGGCAGCCCTCTTAACTGAGGGTATCGCTATATATGCAATTGTCGTTTTTTCTTCCCTCCACTACAATACTCTTGATTGACCTGATTATAACCCTTTGCATTTTTCCACCTGATTAACCACAACCCTTTTTTTTTCCTGTACAACGTTCACTGTTAAAGATATTTGTATACATACCTGTACCATCATTGTAATTTTTATATACCTTGACCTTTTCCATAATAAAAATCGTTTGTAAACAAAAAAAGAAAGTGGCGCCTATTCATTTCAATGGGCAGGGGCAGTGGAGGAGCTGCTTGCAGGACTTCTCCTGTAATGAAAGCACACCGCCCCAGTGTGAAAAGACTCTGGCTTTCACCCTGGGGCTGCAGAAGAGGCAGTTTACAGGCGCTATTTTTAGCGCAAAAACGCCTGTAAAGCACCTCAGTGTGAAAGAGGTCGTACACATGACCAGTTTTCTCAGCATGAAAAAAAAACTAAGTTTTTCCCGACGGGATTCCTCTCAAGCTTGCCTTACATTAGGGCTGCAACGATTAATCGATATTATCAATAATAATCGATAATGAAAATCGTTGTCAACGATTTTCATTATCGATTAGTTGGTCCGCACCTTGCGCCTGTCCGTCCGTTGCAAAAATCCTTCCCTCCTGTGTACTGTAATCCTGTGTCTCCTTCCTGTGTCCTCGGCGCTGTGACCAGGCACGTCCTTGCCGCTGCACGTCCGCGGCGCGCCTCTCCTCCTTGCTGACGTCATTCCCACAGATCTTCTCAGCCCCGCCTGCTGCTGCCTCGATGGAACAGAGAGGCGAGGGCGAGAAGCTGTGAGGAGACTGAGCCGAGCTGCAGTGTGAAAAAAGGTAGCGGCTAGCAGCTAAGTAAAAAAAGTACACAGCACCCACAAACAGTACACATTCAGTCAGTGCCCCAACTTATGTATTCCGGGGGGGGGAAGTGCCCCATCATTGGTTTTCCTGGGAGGGAGGGGGGAGAATAGTAATAGCCCCATTGGTGTTTCTGGGGGAGAGGGGAATAGTGCCCCATTGGTGTTTCTTGGGGGATGATAGTGCCCCATTGGTGTTTCTGGGGGAGAGGGGAATAGTGCCCCATTGGTGTTTCTTGGGGGATGATAGTGCCCCATTGGTGTTTCTGGGGGAGAGGGGAATAGTGCCCCATTGGTGTTTCTTGGGGGATGATAGTGATTCATTGGTGTTTCTGGGGGGGATAGTGCCCCGTTGGTGTTTCTGGGGGGGGGATAGTGCCCCGTTGGTGTTTCTGGGGGGGGATAGTGCCCCATTGGTGTTTCTGGGGGGGGTAGTGCCCTATTGGTGTTTCTGGGGGGGGGTAGTGCCCCATTGGTGTTTTCTAGTGGGGATAGTGCCCTATTGGTGTTTCTGGGGGGATAGTGCCCCATTGGTGTTTCTGGGGGGGTAGTGCCCCATTGGTGTTTCTGGGGGGGGGATAGTGCCCCATTGGTGTTTATGGGGGGGATAGTGCCCCATTGGTGTTTATGGGGGGGAATAGTGCCCCATCATTGGTGTCCCCGGGAGGAATAACGCCCCATCATTGGTGTCCCCGGGAGGAATAACGCCCCGTCATTGGTGTTCCCGGGAGGAATAACGCCCCGTCATTGGTGTCCCCGGGAGGAATAACGCCCCGTCATTGGTGTCCCCGGGAGGAATAACGCCCCGTCATTGGTGTCCCCGGGAGGAATAACGCCCCGTCATTGGTGTCCCCGGGAGGAATAACGCCCCGTCATTGGTGTCCCCGGGAGGAATAACGCCCCGTCATTGGTGTCCCCGGGAGGAATAACGCCCCGTCATTGGTGTCCCCGGGAGAAATAACACCCCTTCATTGGTGTCCCCGGGAGGAATAACACCCCATCATTGGTGTCCCCGGGAGGAATAACGCCCCATCATTGGTGTCCCCGGGAGGAATAATGCCCCATCATTGGTGTCCCCGGGAGGAATAATGCCCCATCATTGGTGTCCCCGGTAGGAATTCATTATTACTTTTAAATAAACGAATAAATGGCACATTCAGTTTTTTTAATGATTTTATCCGATTAATCGAAAAAATAATCGGCCGATTAATCGATTATGAAAATAATCGTTAGTTGCAGCCCTACCTTACATACACACGTTCAGGCCAAATACCACCCGTCCAAAGTGCGGTGACGTACAACACGTACGACGGCACTATAAAGGGGAAGTTCCATTCCAATGGCGCTACCCTTTGGGCTGCTTTTGCTGATCCTTGTGTTAGTAAAAGTTTGGTGAGAGCCGATTCACGCTTTTCAGCCTCGTGCTTTTCAGTCCGTTACAGCGTGATGAATGTGCTATCTCCATTACGAATGCTAGTTTTACCAGAACGAGTGCTCCCCTCTCATACTTTGATTCTGAGCATGTGTGTTTTTTTTTTCCCCTCGGAAAAGCATACACATGACTGATTTTCACGACGGCAAAAAGTCAGCCAGGAATCTCGACAGGAAAAAAGAAAGCTGGTTCTCTTCTTTTTTTCCCGCAACTGCGATGGAGCATACACACGGCCGGTTTTCCCGGCCAAAAGCTCTCATGTCGTGTGTACGAGGCATCAGGGTTTACATACACCTTTTGCATATACTTCAGAAAAATAAATAAATAGATAAATGTGACCCTCAGAGCCCGTTTCTATAGCATTTGCTCAGAGCACACCAACACACATGCATGGTGTGAACTGGACACATAGAAAACAACAGTTTTCTATGCATCCTTGCTTTGAGTCTGTGTTGATCAATGCACCATGTAAATGAGCTCCTAAACAATACAGCTTTCCTTTAAATACATCCAATGAACATACTATAACATTACTCACTTGACTATCAGCAATAATCAGTAACATTCTCTATCGCTTAGGTGGTTGTAAAGTCAGAAAGTTCTTTATCTTCATGCATTCTATGCATGAAGATAAAAAACCTTCAGTGTGCAGCCCCCCCTCAGCTCTCCTAATGCTTCCCTGAGCCCATCTCGATCCAGCAATGTTGCAGGAGAGTCTCGGCTGCCCGGGACTTTTCCTCCTCATTGGCAGAGACAGTCGCGCGGCACCATTGGCTCCCGCTGCGGTCAAAGTCAGTGAACCAATGAGGGGAGAGAATTGTGGGGGGGCGAACTGTGGCTCTATGTCTGAATGGACACAAAGAGCAGCAGCTCGGCTCGGGTGCCCCCATAGCAAGCTGCTTGCTGCGGGGGCCACTCAGCAGGAGGAAACGGCCAGGAGCACTGGTGAGGGACCCAGGAAGAGGAGGATTAGGGCTGCTCTTTGCAAAACCACAGCACAGAGTAGGTAAGTATAACATGTTTGTTATTTTTAAATGAATAAAAAACTAAGACTTTAGTATCACTTTAAGCAGACCTTTTCTCAAATGCTAAATTAAACCTATGTTGTGAGCAATAAATAAAGAATATAAGACTTTTGGAAATATACAGTATGTGTACAGTTACGTAGTTCCCAGATGTGTATAGGTTTATAATGTGTGTATATATATATATATATATATATATATATATATATATATATATATATAGTGGTACCCCACGAGTGTATAAATACAGGATTCTCAACCAGGCAGGTTGAGGGGCTCCAGGGTATTTGCTTGTTTGGGAGGAAACTGGCTTTTCAGTTTCCTCATGATTTACTAAAATCCACTTTGGGACCCGGAGCTTGGGGATTTCTTAGAGATCCGGGTGGGATGATATCCCCAGTCCTGGATCCGGGTTTTGAGACTCAACTGCACACTGATTGTTCAGGTGTGTGTGTGGGCCTGATAGTAGAATCAGGACCAGCATTCTGGGCCCCACCCTCCCAACGAGTGCAGGTGTGCACTGTGGAAGCCATAGAGTGCAAGTGTGCACTGGAGAAGTCAGAGAGTGCTTGTGTGCACAGTGGAAGCCAGAGACCCAGGTCTGAGGGTCAGAGCAGCAAGGGGCTGCTATCCAAATGGATGGTGTTGCAGATGGAATATTCTATAGGAGACAGACAAGAGCCTGAAGTGGAAGGCCTGAGCAGCACTGCTGTATGTATAAGCCAGGAGGCTGAATGTCATTTTGTTGTTGAAAAGGAGTACTGAAACCCCTGCGAGGGAAACCTTTCATTTTGTTTTGACTTCTTTTAATAAAAATGGGCAAACAAAGCCCTTAAAAAGAAGAACCAGCGAGTGGCGGTGTCCTTCAAGTTCTACATTTGATGCTAGTCCTTTACAATATATATATATATATATATATATATATATATATATACATATATATATATACATACATACACATATATATATATATATACATATATATATTTTTTTATGTGTTATTATTCTTTGTATATTTATTTACAATTATGTTTAATTTGTATGTAGCAGCCGTGGCCCTCTGAGATACGACATTTCGTTCTACTGTATGTCTTTACGTGTAGTAGAAAGACAATAAAGCTTGACTTGACTTGACTTGATAAGGGACCAGTCATCTCTATGTGCTGCTGAGCAGAACACAAATATAAAGAGAAAATTAACTCTTGATTCTGTGCCAATAAAAACGGCAGACAGAAGGCAAAGGACTTCTTGCCAGCATTGCCAATGGCCTCCCTGCAGTTGATTTTCCCCCATTACTGATTTACTGTGCATTGTTCTGCACTGTGTCTCTGTAGGGAGGCAAACAATAGGATTTTTATAACAGCTTACCTGTAAAATCCTTTTCTTGGAGTACATCACGGGACACAGAGCGACATAGTCATTACTAATGGGTTATATAGATACCGTCAGGTGCTGGCACTGGCAACTTCCAAAACCGGAAGTACCCTCCCCTATATAAGCCCCTCCCATTCGGGAGCACCTCAGTTTTGTAGCAAAGCAATAAGTGTCCCCAAAGAGGGGCGGGAGCTCTGTGTCCCGTGATGTACTCCAAGAAAAGGATTTTACAGGTAAGCTGTTATAAAAATCCTATTTTCTTTCTCGTACATCACGGGACACAGAGCGACATAGTCATTACTAATGGGATGTCCTAAAGCAATGCCAAATGAGGGGGGGGATACACCATATATAAGCTGAGCGCTATCAGACATGAGGATCTTTTGCGGCCTGCAACACACTGCGCCCAAAGGCGACATCCTCCTGACTTCTAACGTCCACCTGGTAGAACCTAGTAAACGTGTGTACTGAAGACCATGTTGCGGCCTTACAGATTTGAGCCAGGGAGGCCTGGTGATGCACTGCCCATGAAGTCCCAATTGCTCTCGTGGAGTGCGCTCTAACTTTGAACGGAGGCGGTCTCCTTCTCAAGCCATAGGCTTGTATTATGACCTGTCGAATCCACTTGGCTAAAGTAGATTTTGACGCTGCCTGACCCTTTCTGGGGCCTTCCGGCAGAATAAACAAAGTATCCGTTCTGCGAATCTGAGCAGTGGCTTTTAGATAAGCTTTAACTGCTCTTACTACATCTAAAGAATGCAATAACTTTTCCTCTACCGAAGTAGGTTTGGGGAAAAAAGAAGGAAGAACCACATCTTGGTTCAAATGAAACCTCGATACCACCTTAGGAAGAAAGGCTGGATGAGGACGTAACACTACTCTGTCCTTATGGATAACCAGATATGGCTCCTTACAGGACATAGCTGCTAATTCCGACACTCTTTTAGCCGAACAAATGGCTACTAGAAAAATCAATTTCCTGGTGAGAAGAACCAAAGAAATATGCTGTAATGGTTCAAATGGTTGTTTCTGTAGAACCGACAGAACCAAGTTTAGATCCCATGGACATATGGGAATATTAACCGGAGGACTAATACGCATCACTCCTTGTATAAAGGCTTTGACTAGTGAATGCAAAGCCAAGGGCCTTTGAAAAAATATTGACAAGGCCGAAATCTGACCCTTGATAGTACTCAAGGCAAGCTTCCTATCTACAGCCCATTGTAGGAAGTCCAGAATCCTACCTATTACGTATTTACGTGGATGCCATTTCTTGGCCTCACACCAGGCGATGTACGCCTTCCAGATTCTATAGTAGATCTGCCTGGATACCGGCTTCCTGGCATTGATCATGGTAGATACCACAGAATTAGAGAGCCCTCTCTTTTTTAGAATGTGGGCTTCAATAGCCAGGCCGTCAAACCTAGGGCTGGTAAGGAAGGGTGGTATATCGGTCCTTGCGAAAGCAGGTCCGGACGATGTGGGAGAGTCCAAGGACTCCCCACTGACATTTTACAATCTCCGCGTACCACGCTCTTCGGGGCCACGCTGGAGCCACCAGAATCACTGGTTTCTTTTCTACCCTGATTCTGCGGAGTAATCGAGGAAACCATTGTGGCGGTGTGAATGCATATATCAGCTTGAACTGATCCCAAGGGAACACTAGGGCATCCGAGCTGCAAGCTAGGGGATCCCTTGTCCGAGAGACAAACCTGTCCACCTTTGCGTTGAATCTGGATGCTAGAAGATCTACATCCGATGTTCCCCACCGCTGACATATTGTCCAGAAAACCTCGGTGAAGGGACCCTTCCTCTGGGCATAATTGCTGGCGACTTAGAAAGTCCGCCTTCCAATTCTCCACTCCTGGAATGAATACCGCAGATATGGCTGGGACATATCTTTCTGCCCATTTCAGGATGTAATTTACTTCCCTCTGGGCTGCACGACTCCTGGTGCCCCCCTGATGATTGATATATGCCACTGCTGTGGCATTGTCTGATTGAATTCTGACAGGGGACCCTTGGAGTTTGGATGTCCATGCTACTAGGGCATACCAGGCTGCTCGTATCTCTAAGAGATTGATGGGCAGGGCCTTTTCTGCATCCGACCATCTGCCCTGGAGAGACTATTGCTCCAGTACAGCTCCCCAGCCTATAAGGCTGGCATCTGTAGTGACCACCTTCCAAGAAATCGGACTGAAGGATTTCCCTTTTTCCAGATTCTGGGGAACCAACCACCAACGGAGGCTCTTGCGAACGGAAGGGGACAAGGACATTGTAAGTCTAGGGCCTGAACTTTTTTGTTCCAGGCTGACAGTATGGCCCCTTGCAAATTCCTTGAATGGAATTGACCGTAGGGTACTGCTTCGAATGATGCCACCATTTTTCCCAGCAGCCTCATGCAAAGGCGTATGGACGGCTGTCTTTTTTGTACCCACTAAGTGGATCAAATCTTTCAAAGACAACACCTCTCCTCGAGGCAAGAATATTTTTCTCTGGCCTGAATCCAACCTTAGCCAAGTATTCCAGACTTTTGACTGGTTTTTAGGGCTAACTTGTCTCGGTTGATAATCCAACCGTGAGATTCCAGATACTTGATTGTCTTGTGAACGACCACGTCTAGTTTTTTCACTGAGTGGTCTATCAGCAACAAGTCATCTAGATATGCCATTATCATTACACCTTGTGTTCTTAGATTGGCCAATAAAGGGCCAGAATTTTTGTAAACACTCGTGGTGCTGTGGCCAAACCGAAGGGTAAGGCTCTGAACTGAAAATGGCGCCCTTCTACTGCAAAGCGTAGACATTTTTGGTGGACTGGAAAGATGGGAATGTGCAAATAAGCATCTTTGATGTCGATCGCGGCTAACCAATCCTCCCCTTGTAGGGCAGTGGCCACCGATCGGATCGACTCCATCGGAAAGTCCTGATATACAGGAATTTGTATAGCCCTTTTAGAATTAATATGGGCCTCCCGTCCGCGTTTGCTTCGGGACTGTAAAGAGGTTTGAGTAAAACCCGAACCCTCATTCTTCCAGGGGAACCTCCATAATTACTCCTTGGAGCAATAGTTGTTCTAGTGCCAACAGGAGGGACTCTCTCTTCCGGGGATCCCTTGGCACGTTTGACCTCAAAAATGGGAAGGAGGAGAGTCTTAACTCCAAACTGTATCCCAAACATATCGCGGAGAGCACCTATCTGTCTTGATCGTGTCCCGCCAGGTCTCTTGCGAACAACTGGAGTCCTCCCCCCACCCGACTGAGTGGGGGCAACCCTTCAATGAATTTAACTTTGGGGGAGGTTTTGTACCTCCCCTGACTCAGGGTTTCTCATTACCCTGCTATTGTCCCTGTTTTTTACCCCCGGGAATTGACCGAGGAGGCCGTCGGAACTGTTACACAGCCGATGCCTCAGGGACTGGAGAAGCAGGCCTCTTAAAGAGGGACCTCTAACTCTGTTTTTAACCGGCAAGAGCGTATTTACCGCTGGAAATTTTCTGGATATATTTGTCCAGGTTTTCCCTGAATAAGCGTTCACCATGAAATGGGACGCTAACCAGCCATTCTTTACAGGGAGCTTCAGCAGACCAGTTTTTGAGCCATAGAAGCCTACGCATATGTACTATAGACAGCGTAAGGCGGGAGGCCTGATGGACTGAATCCTTTATGGCGTCAACCGCAAAGCCTAAGACTCTAGGTAGATCAGCTAGGGCAAAGCCTGCTGATCTGTCAAGTCCCTCAAGACCTGTTTCAACTGATCCTTCACTGCTTAGCAGACCCCAATAGCTGCTACTGCTGGTTGTGTCACCAAGCTTGCTGTAGAAAGAAGCAGACTTTCATAAGGACTCCAATCTTTTATCTATTGGGTTCTTGAACATTTGGACATTATCCACTGGACATGTCAGTGATTTATACATACAAGAGATGGCTGCGTCCACTGTAGGGACCTTCCATTTTTTTTTTTTTTTTTGATGAACTTATCCTCCATGGGATAGACCACCGGAAATCTCTTGGGGGAATAAATATTTTCTCAGGACGTTCCCAATCCTGGTAAATAAGCCCTTTCAGTAAAGGGTGAAGTGGAAAAGAACAGACAGTCTGGGGGCTTCTAGCGACCCCAACGAGGATACAGTAGTGGTTGATGGTTCCGCAAGGTGCATTTTTAAATGCTGATCGGACCATGTTAGTCAGAGACTGAACCCATAATCTTTCAGCTTGAAATGCTGAGAAAAGGTTCCCCCACTGTTGACTCCTCTATAACAGAATCAACCTTATCCTGATCCCCTTCAGGCAGGTCAATCCCTGTATGGGACTGTTGCTCTGCTAACAGGCACTCTGAAGGAGGAGACGGAGATCGGGCATGCTTTCCCTGACAGGGAGGCAGCGATCAATGTTGACAATCTCTCTCTAATCCTCCCAGAGCTGAGGAAAAAACCTCCTCTGTTACATACACAGGAGCAGGTGAACTGAGGACAGCCACAGTACCAAGTACCCCTGCGGGGTCTCTACGGTCACTTACCTCTGAACTTCAGGGGAGACTGGTGCAGCAGAAGTATGCCCAAGATCCTCAGAGCCCGATGAGACCCCCTTCGCTTCCTGGAAGATTCAGTTCCGGAGCTTCTGGACGGCATATTCCTAAGCCTAAAGCTGAGGTATTCCAGCCGTAATACACCACTTTTACTGAGAATAGTCTAGCACAATTGCTGCTATATCACAGTTGGTGCCTACTAAAGTGCCTTTCTAGGGGATGCCTGCATCAACCGCCTCTGTGTGCCTTTATATTGTTGCTAGCTCTGTCTGTGCACTTCAACAGCCAGCTATAATGTGCTTTAAAACACGCTGGACGCCCGCACATGCGCAGTAGCGCCGCGGCGCACACCTGAGCGTCATCCACCCGCTCCGCCCCTTTTTCCAGATCGCTTCTATGAATAGAGGCGCGTGCCCGCGCACGCGTGCGGGCACGTGCGCCTTCGGCGCCTTTTTTGAAAACAACAAGGAGCTAGATGGGAGCCAGGGTCCCTTTGCCGCAGGGCCCGGGGATGGATGAGCGCAGCAACAGGGCAGAGGAGACAGCTTCCCAGGAGAGAACATACCAACTGCCTGGATTTGATTCTGGAAGAAAAAAATCCACATTACAAGAAAAAAGAACCATAGCGGCCTCTAGTGTCTAACACAGGTACCGCGGTCTTACATTTTTTTTATTTTTTTTCTTGCCTACTATTAAAATTTTTACATTTTCTCAGTAGTAACAGGCATACACAGAATATTAGCGGGAATACCTTAGGTAACAGGCAGAAAGACAAAATAGGCTTGGGGGTCCCTCAATAGAACCAAGTTCCCGAGGGCCCCCACTTACCTTTTCCTCGCCGCAGGACTCTGTTTGGTCCACAGAAGCCCAAACTTCACCTATCACGGCAGGCATTGTAATCAAACCTTCAGGGACCGGGTTCCCAAGGATTCCACTCCCCTGGACCTGTATAGCACCCTGCACAGAAAACATCTTGGCCGTGGGTATGACCAGAGCTCTGGATCCCAGGGTCCAGCTCTCCTAAGAGAAGCATTACAGGCAAAACCTTGCTCTTCTCTGCAAGGCCCGGGTACCGACCGTTTAGCTATGAAGCTTTTTTGGTCGGATCCGGAATAGCTTACTGAGGCCCAAAAGAACCTGTACGCAAGCTCAGTGAAAAACACATGTTTCTTCTTGGCCAACACCTTAGACACTGGCAAAAAACTGAGGTGCTCCCGGATGGGAGGGGCTTATATAGGGGAGGGTACTTCCGGTTTTGGAAGTTGCCAGTGCCAGCACCTGACGGTATCTATATAACCCATTAGTAATGACTATGTCGCTCTGTGTCCCGTGATGTACGAGAAAGAAATCTTGATAGAGGCAGGACTTTGCTTCCTCATGTCAAAGCCTCCAGCAGGGAGAACATTAAGCAGTGCAGTAGGGACATCTCCAAATCTCAAGCTCCTGAGGGTATCAGCATACCTCCCAACTTTGAGATGGGAATGAGGGACACCCATCAGCAAAAGTATGCAGGCATAGGACACACCCCTTGCAAAGCCCCCTTAAAGGAGAATTGTACAAAAAAAAAACAAGATTGGTTAAACCTACAAGTTCTTTTTTTACCACTACTATTGCTTATATTGGCTTTTGGAATTTACAAATGCAGCAATTTAGAAACTGGATGAAAGGTTTAGTGCTGGAAAAATAGGATTTTTTGTACTCACCGTAAAATCCTTTTCTCTGTCGTCCATGGACGGACACAGCTCCATAAATCTTGACTGTTGTGTATGTTCCGTCAATTAGGAGAGGACTAGGCAGAAACATGTTAGATATGCATACATGTTATTTAAACAGAGTTGAAACAGCCCCACCCAGGGGGCGGTCCCTCTGAACATCCCTCTGAACATCCCTCCACCCTGCAGCCAGCAGCCTCAGTTTGTTGAAAGCAGTACAAACTAAAAAAGGAGGGGTGGGAGCTGTGTCCGTCCATGGATGACAGAGAAAAGGATTTTAGGGTGAGTACAAAAAACCCTATTTTCTCTTTTCGTCCATGGACAGACACAGTTCCATAAATCTGGACTGTTGGGACTTCCCAAAGCAGTGTAAAAAAAACGAGGGGTGGACACAGCAATCAAAAAAACAGTTTCACCCCAAAAAAGCAGAGCTCCTCAACGGAGGAGTTGCAACCTCAAACAGCCGCCTGCAAAACTTTGCGGCCGAAGCTAGCATCCGAAGATGCACTCACATCAACCTTATAAAACTTTGAAAAAGTGTGAACGGATGACCAGGTCGCCGCCTTACACACTTGTGAGACAGGCGCTTGATGTCGGAAAGCCCAAGAGGCACCAATAGCCCTGGTCGAATGTGCCGTAACGGGAAAAGGAGGCGCCCACCCTTTAAGGGCATAGGCCTAAATGACAATCTGCCTGATCCACCGAGAAATGGTGGCCGACGAGACTGCCAGGCCCTTCTGTGGACCAGACACCGACACGAACAGTGAGTCAGACCTCCGAAACAAAGCCGTGACAGACAGGTACACCCGAAGGCACGTACCACGTCCAAGGAATTTAGCGCAACCTCCTTGGCATGCGATGGCTGAGGACACAAGGTAGGACCAAATATGGGGACTTGCAAGACAAGGCCGCCAATTCAGAAACCCTCCTGACCGATGTGATGGCTACCAGGAAGACCACCTTCTGAGAGAGTGTCAAAAACAGGAATTTCCCTAATGTCCTCAAAGGGAGGTTTCTGAAGTCCCGAGAGCACCAGATTTAAATCCCACGGAGGTAGTGGTGGTCGCACCGGAGGAGCCACATGTCGGACCCCTTGCACAAACGTACTTACTAGTGAATGAGTAGCCAGGGGTCGCTGAAAGAAAACAGCCAAGGCTGAAATCTGCCCCTTAATGGTGCTTAAGGCAAGTTTCAGATCCACGCCGCGCTGCAAAAACAGCAGGATCCTGGAAACCGAATAAGTCCGTGGACGCCATTCCATCTCCTCACGCGCAGAGATGTAGGCTCTCCATGTGCGATGGTAGATCTTCCTAGAAGAAGATTTCCATGCCCTCAACATGGTTGAAATGACCGAATCCGACAGGCCTCGGTCCCTCAACACCTGGCTTTCAATAGCCACGCCGTTAAAGCCAGCGACTGTAAAGCAGGATGAAGAATAGGACCTTGCGAGAGAAGGTCCTCCCTCAGTGGTAGCCGCCAGGGCACATCCGCCACCAGCCGCACAAGGTCGGCATACCACAGACGCCTGGGCCAATCTGGGGCGATTAGAATCACTGGAATTCCTTTGAACTCTACCCTGCGGAGTACACGGGAAAGCAACTTCAGTGGGGGAAAGGCTTAAAATTAGCCGATACTGACCCACGGAGCCACCAATGCGTCTGACGTGTCTGCCCAGCGATATCTGGACCTGGCCACGAACCTCGACACCTTGGGATTGAGTCGAGAGGCCAGGAGATCAACGTCTGGCGTGCCCCATTTCCGGCAAAGGAGTTGAAAAAGCTCCGGATGCAATGACCATTCCCCATGGTCCAGCATCTGGTGACTCAGATAGTCCGCCTGCCAGTTTTCCACGTCTGGAATGTAAACTGCCGATAGGGCCGGCACGCTCCTTTCCACCCACCGCAGGATGTGAGCGCCTTCCGACGCTGCAGCTGAACTTCTTGTTCCTCCTTGATGGTTGACGTATGCCACAGCCGTGGCATTGTCTGACTGGATCCTGACCGGATGCCCCTGCAGCCTCTGAGACCACTTGGAGAGGCACAGCCTGATCGCCCGGAGTTCCAGAACATTGATCAACAGTTGGGATTCGGTCGGGACCAGTGGCCCTGGGACGCCTGAACCCCACAGACTCCCACCCCAACCGGTCAGGCTGGCGTCCGTCGTGATCACCGTCCAATGAAAAGGGAGGAAGGACTTCCCATACCGAAGAGACAGGGATCTCAGCCACCAACTCAGAAAGGACCTGACAAGGTGACTTAACCGAATCTGACGATCCAGAGACAACAGAGATTTGTTCCATTTGGAGAGAATCTCCTTCTGCAAGACCCGAGTGTGGAATTGGCCATATGGTACTGCCTCGAAGTAGGCTACCATGAGACCCAGAACTCGCATGCAGAAACGGAGAGACGACCGTTTGCGGGATGTCAACAACCTGACTGCCGCCTGTAACTTCTCTGAGGGAAGAAAGACTCTGGCCACTGAGGAGTCCAGAATCAGCCCCAGGTACTCTAGGCACTGGGTCGGTACTAACACCGACTTCTGGAGGTTCAGTATCCACCCAAACTCCCGGAGGGTCTGACTGACTATAGACACGTCCTCCTCTAATTCTGAGCTTGAAGCAGCTCTCAGAAGAAGGTCGTCCAAGCAGCCTACGATAGCAATGCCGCGCTGTCTCAGCAAAGGAAGAATCGGGGCAAGCACCTTGGTGAAAACTCTTGGTGCCAATGCTAGGCCAAAGGAAAGAACCACAAATTGATAGTGGTCTTCGCCGATCGCAAAGCGCAGGAACCTCTGATGCCTGACGCAGACGGGGACATGCAAGTATGCGTCCTTGATATCCAAGGATGCCAGAAACCCCCCCCCCCCGGATGGAGCGCAGCCACAACCGAACGAATCGATTCCATCCGGAACTTTTGGACCTTTACAAAGGCATTGAGGGCCTTGAGGTCCAGTACAGGACGAACTCCGTCCTTCTTTGGGACCACAAACAGATTTGAGTAAAAACCTTGAAACCTGTCCTGTGGTGGTACGGGTATGATCACCACACACCCCAACAAGTCTTGCACTGCCCCCTGGAGGGCAGCTCGAGAGCCAGAAGGAGAGGCAGATTTGAGGAAAAAAATCTGTTTGGTGGACAATAGAGGAACTCTATCTTGTACCCCGAGGTGACCACCTCGCAGACCCACTGGTCGGAGAGCAGGGATGTCCACCGAGCTGCAAACCAGCGAAGCCGTCCCCCCACCCTGAAGTCGGGCGGGGGCAAAACTTCATGCAGTAGCAGGCTTGCTTGCTGGCTTGGCGGGCTTACGCACCCAGGGACGCTTCTGTCCCCCAGCTGGACCATTGTCTGCCTGGGAGGGTCTGCCGGCAGGTCCTGACTGACGAAAATACCGCTTCTGTGTAGGAAAGGAGGGCCCCGGCTTACGGCGCGGCTCCTTCCCTTTAGTGGACTGAGGGAGAAGTGTGCTCTTACCTCCAGTGACATCCTTAATGATGTCATCCAGTGAGGCACCAAAAAGCCTCTCACCCTTGAAAGGCAATTCTGCCAGAGTTTTCTTAGAAGCTTGGTCAGCGGATCAGCATTTCAGCCATATTAGGCGGCGCAACACCACCGCAGATGCTGAGGCTCTGGAGATCAAAGGGGCTGCATCCAGGGTTGCATCACAGACGTACACGAGTCCCTGTAGCAACTGTTCTGCCAGTGACACGCATACTGGAGGAAGCTGATGCTCCTCCACAGTCTGGTGCAATATCTTTGCACACTCCGTAAGTGTCTGGGACACTAAGGTAGCTGCCAAAATAGGCCACAATGCTGACCCCAGCATGGTGAACATAGAGCTGGTCACTGCTTCGGACCTCCTATCAGTAGGGTCCTTAAAAGGCAGGGGTCCCTTCCACCAGAATAGTGGTTACCTTATTCAACCGAGAGATCGGGGGATCAACAACCGGAGGAGAAGCCCATTTTTTCAAAAGGCTCTCCTCAAATGGGTAGCGGACCACCATACGCTGAGGGACCGCAAAGGGCCTGTGTGGCCGTTCTCATTCCTTATCTATGAACTTGTCAAAGAATTCAACATAAGGAAAAACCTTAGCAGAAGGGGTCGGTTTGTGCGACCCAAAAGGGACAGACCCTGCTGTGGAAGTCCCAGCTGTATCTTCCAGCTTGAGAGTGTCCCTCACAGCA
The DNA here is from genome assembly GCA_029206835.1 of Rana muscosa. Classification (NCBI taxonomy): domain Eukaryota; kingdom Metazoa; phylum Chordata; class Amphibia; order Anura; family Ranidae; genus Rana; species Rana muscosa. The sequence goes on along the minus strand of CM055120.1, from coordinate 326,018,253 downwards.
TTGATAAGTGCACTTACATGTGCCCTGTCTTGAGCTGACCCAGACGAGGGGTCTTCCTCACAGGGAAGGTCCTGGTCCGCATCCTCTGGCACACCAGAACAGGGGTCCTGAGCCGCAGCCAGGCCCGAGTCTGAGTCAGAACATTCCCCAGGCAATGGCGGGGGAGGGAGAGCTTAGTACCCCTTTTACGCCCGCACGCCGATTCTACCCTGGCAACAAATGACTCCAGGACTGCCGACAAAGCTTCCAGGGGAATAGCAGGTGCAGGAGCACCAGTTGCTGCCTCTGGAATGTCTGGGGAAATGCCAGCTTCTGACTCCACATTTGCCCACTGACAGCCCTTAGGGACCCAGTCAAGATAATGATACAATTATTGTCCACCCTCCTTGCTGCACTGACCGAGGCGGGGGAATACCCAGGGGACTCACCACCTAGCCAGGGACCGCTCAGCGCCGCTGCCCGCTCTCTATCCGCACACCGCGTGTACCTGAGGAACTGTGTGAGGTAAACCGCACCGTTCGCGCTGTTCAGGAAGCCAGCCAACACTAGGGGCCAAAACCCACTCCAAAATGGCCGCCGAGTCCCTCAGAGAAAGCGCACGGACCACAAGAAAATGGCCACCCGCAATTATCCTGGCGCGGCCATCAATGGGAAAAACAATGTAATGCACAGGCCCCAAATGGCGCCAGTGTTACAAAAAATGGCGTCCAGCAAGCGAGGTGGACGAGAAGGCCAGGCACGGAGTCTTTAAACAATTTACACCCCCCCCCACACAGAGAGCGGACCTGGACACCCCCACAGCCCCCCGCCGGGACCCGGAGCCTCTCCAAGGTATTCCCCGGTCGCAGTGAGCCCCGCAATGGGGAGGAGGAAAAAGGGGTGACAGAGGGAGAGAGGTGAGGGCAATAGAACCCCAGCGACCCCTGTAGGAATGCCCAGCTGTTCCATCCCACCAAAGCAGAAGGAACCGTACTTGCCCGTCCTGCGAGGACCTGCTGGTGCGTTCCTGACAGACCTACAACCAGCAGTATGGAGTAGCTGTCGGCCAAGTCCACTGTGACTAAGACAGCAAGCCGCTCGGTCATATGTGGACCCTGGAGCATAGCTCAGCGGCCACCCCTGGAGCCATGGGGTATGTCGTGGCCGAACCCGCACGTAGCTAAGGACTGCTCATGCTCGCTGGCCGGACTGGGGGGGACTACAAGGATCTATATTATCCTGCCTGTCATGCCCAGCCAGCAGTTGATAGAAGATTCTAAAAATAAAATAGTAAACATAAAAATTTCTTCAGGACTCTGGGCCCAAAGGGAGCTACGTCCTTCTCCTCTGCTAGGCAGAACAAAACGGAGGCTGCTGGCTGCAGAGTGGAGGGATATGTTCAGAGGGACCGCCCCCTGGGCGGGGCTGTTTCAACTTTGTTTAAAGAACATGTATGCATATCCAACATGTTTCTGCCTAGTCCTCTCCTAATAGACGGAACATACCCAACAGTCAAGATTTATGGAGCTGTGTCCGTCCATGGACGAAAAGAGAAATGCATTTTATATACATCTATATCGATCAGACCAAAATGAGGGACAAATGAGGAGGAATGAGGGACAGAGGGACATTTCTCCAAATCAGGGACAGTTGGGAGCCATGTATCAGTCAGAGGCATTGCCTTAGGGTGCTTTGTTGAAAAAATGCATTAAAAACACATATGCTTTTTCCATTCATTTTTTTATGCATTTCCGGGGTGTTTTCTGAGTGCCTGATTCCCAGCATGCACCTGTAAAACACGTGACTCCAAAAAACACACCAAAATGCATTTTTGAAACATTTTAAATTCATTTCAATGGGGAGCTGTGTTTTTAGTGTGGGTTTGAAAAGCGCACCAAAGATGCAGCATGAAGTACTTTTTAAAACGCACCACAGCCGTAGTGCAGTGGTGTAAGGAGTCCCGTAGGATTTAAAGGGAAACATTGTTATTGCATTTTTAGCAAGGCAAAAACAGAGCAAAAATGCATCAGTGTGAAAGCAGTGTTAGATCTCACACTACAGAATTACAGCTATGAACCTGTAGGTACAGGAGTGCCTAGCCACCCTCACATAGTAGGAAGTGAACTACTATTTTTCAGAAGGAATTCTAGACAAAGGGTACATATTTCAGGGTACTGCTTAGGCACAATTAACATTTCTAGCTGTTCCCTGTAACATAACATTCTCGCTGCTTGAGTTTAGGTCCACTTTATATGCTCCTTCAGAGGTAGACTGGCTGGTCCTTTCCCTCTGCAAAGATCACAAGACCAAAGTCCTAGGCATCTGTTCATGTGGCCAGCACAGGATAGAGTCAAGCCTAGGATTTCCAAGCCTCAAAGCTATAGATATTGCTTGACACCTGAATGTCATTTCTGATTTCTGAGCCACCTACTTTCTAGAGAAATAAATAAAATCATATGAATAAGCTGTTACGGCACTGTGGGCATTTAGCCTTTCCTTGACATCCCTTCAATGCTAAGCTCCATGATCCAATCAAACTCAAAACTCCAAATCCTCTTTGTCAGCTAGCAGTACCCTTTGCTGTGCAAGACTTGTTTCCAAGATAACCGCATGCGATCAACCCTCCAGCAGCGCTTGCATTGTTTTTCAACAGGTCACTGAGGAATACACGCCAACTTGGCGACTGTGGCCTATCTGGGGTACATATGGACACAACTGCTGCCTAACGGGGCTGACGACATTCACACCGTGGTCTCCTCAGCAAGAAGAGGAAAATGGTCTTTGTGCCACACAATGCACCGTTTGATAGATCTGAAGTGGTTGATGTTAACGGATCAGTCCCTTTATGAAAGGCTTGCAATACGCAAGTGAAATATTCTCAAATATTAAGCACGCGGTTACTAAACATAAAAGTGCAGATAAACCTTAACACACAGCACTCATTCTCACCGAGCTTCTGAGAGGAGATAAAGGGTCCTGCCGTATAATAGGCATCTTATGGAGTTTTTATATGCTTTAAATAGTGAACATTCTTTTCAAGATTTTTTTTCCATCTCTTTGAAATACTTCTCTATTAGGTCCTCTGGGTATTTGAACATTGATATGAATGCTGTGAAAAGATTTTCCCATTTAAAAAGTGGCAGTAATCTATTTTTAAGAGACTTAAAACCTCATTGTTAAAATATTTTACAAAGAAAAAAAAAAAACTTTTTGCAGTTCCTTTGATTAATAATATATATATATATATATATATATATATATATATATATTGTCAGGCTATGAGAATTCAAAACAGAATGAAACAGAAACATAAAAGGTGTATGTTGTGTGTATTTTTTTTCTTCCCGAACCACATTTTTATACAACTACACGCGCATGGTGTTAATTGAATGGCACTTAATGTAATGGTAAGAAGCAACACCATAGGTTACAGAAGCTTCAATCTAAGTATGTCCAAGAATGTGGAACATTTTTTGGCTGTAATCTTACTTGGCTCCTAGATGCACTGTAGAACACCAGGCTAACTGTGCAAAGACAGCCAGAGCTGCAGAGAAAGTAATGATCTATTGGAAGATAATCAACTAGGTCTTACCTACTCAACCTAACATTTAACACCAGCCCAGCCAAACAAAACAAAACCCTAAGACCACTTTCACACTGAGGCACTTTTCATGCGCTTTCACGCTAAAAAAAGCGAATGAAAACTTATTTCCATTAAAATTAATGAATGCTTTCACACTGGGGCGGTGCGCTGAACAAACGCCCCTCTCCATTGAAATTAATTGAAAGCGCTTCAAAAGCGCCTAAAAAGCGCTTCAAAGGCGCTCAGTGTTTTACTGGCAGTTTTTCAAGCGCCTCAGGTGTGAAAGTGGCCTTACCCTTACCATTTTGGCATCAAATCCACCTGTAATGACTTTCAAATCTTCAAGTTTTCAGGAGTTCTCTATCCCAGGTGCCTTATTCCACTTTTGTAGGTTTCAACTTCCCCAACGTAGACCAAAACCTCAACAAGTGAAAAAACCTTTTCCAGAATCTACTGGTTCTGAAGTTTGGGTATTGGCACGCTGAATGGCGGGGGGCAGTATACTTGTAGCCAGGTTATGGACGCTCACGTAGTTGCATATTGTTAACCAGTGGTAAATGAGCTTTTACACAAACCTAACTAACCTCTGTAGCTGAAGGCACCATAGAACAATTTATTTCAGCTCTGAATAGAAGCAGTGGAGATGCTTGAGTTCTTCTCTCAGCAGCTTGACTCATGCTGCTCCTACCTTCATTAAGTGGTCCCACCATCCAAATACAACAACCTTGTATTTGTTTCTGAAACAAGCAGTATGTACGATAACCACTTTTCATCTTTCTAGTCAGGTCAGTCAATAATGGCTGAATATGTGCAGTAAGTGCAAACCTTTACATTGATAGTCCACCCAAAACTGATATTTGAGCCATGGAGGAAAGCCAGTAAGCCTTGTGTCACACTATGAACTGCATGTGGACCGCACAGGAACCGCACTGCCTTCCTATGCAATTCACATGTGATTCAGCATGGTGCGATCTGAGCCCATTCATCAATGGGCTCAAATCGCAAAGCATCGCACCAAAGACATGCATGCAACTTTTATGAAGCTGCACCGCAACCGGATCACGTGGCTGTTTTATACCTTGCTATCCTGTGCGATCTGGTGCAGGCAAACACACTGTGTTTACGACCTGCGTTTGAAGTGTCGTTAACTTGGTATGGACACCTGCAGAAAATCGCAAAGGCAGTGCCATAGGAACGCAGTGCTGGAAACGCGCACAGATCGTGGCATTTTCCACACTGCATTAGTGTGAACCTAGGCTAAGTTGAACCACCTTTCAATATCTTTTATTGTTTTTTACACTAGACCATATATGTTCTAGACCAAATCTGTTGAAGCTGGAGATGTTTATGATGGCCATACCAGTACAGTTTAATTAGATTTGCGTTTTAGAACATTCATGTGATTTTCCAATGGTTAGTGAAGCTAAATTTGTGTTGGTGTTCGACTGTAGTGACAAGAAAATTAGAAGGAAAATAATGAAATTTCCCTCTCAAACAAACTAAATTCTTAGACCCCTTTCACACTGGAGGTGTTTTTCAGGAGCTTTAGTGCTTAAGATAGCGCCTGTTAAGCGCCTGAAAAATGCCTCATCTGCAGTCCCAGTGTGAAAGCCTGAGTGCTTTTACACTGGGGCGCTGCACTTCGCTGGCAGGACTTTTTTTTAACGTCCTGCCAGCGAGCATTCTTGGGGCACTTTAGGAGCGGTGTATACACCGCTCCTAAAGTGCCCCTGCCCAATGAAGAGCCTTATAAGTGCCAAAGCGCCTACAAAGTGCCTTTTATTCGGCTGCTAGCGGGGGTTAAAAGCACCTCTAAAACGACTGTAAAGCGACCGCTCTGTTAGTGTGAAAGAGCTCCAACTGTGAATGTGTTTTTGTTTTTTTTTACAAAAATTTTACATATTGTAATATGCATTATTCTAGACACAAAAGAAACCTGTTTATTATGTCTGGGTTCCATTCAAGTAGCAAGACAGAATTTTTTTTAGGGGGTTCCAGACAAAATCGAATGCTCTGTTGAATGATTTTTTAACATTTCCGTACAAACATTCAAATAAAATTATACTGGTATATGGCCAGCTTTCCCCACTCAACCAAGATCAGTGCAATTAGCATGCTGTGATTAGTTATCCCTAAATAGATGGAGGGTCAACGTTGTCCTAGCTTTATGGAAAGACCATGTGGAATATTCTGAAATAAAATTAACTAACAAACTTCAAATCAATCGAACAAGCAAATTGTTTCCCCTTTCCTGTATATAAATAGTAGTTCCAGAAATGCTGAACTAGAGAACGGTGTATTCTGTGCAGATACTGCGCTTGACATATTGTTGGAAGCGTTTCCCAAATCTATGTCTTGGAATGGAATTTGGGAGCCTGCCACAATCTGAAACGTGTGAGCAGGCCTTTTATTTTGTCACTTTGCCGCTAAAAATAAATAATAAATCTGATGATAAAGGTACATGTGCAGGATATAAGATAAACTATTTAGAATGTCGTGGGTGCAAAATTATGCAGGAAACCAGAAAGAAAAAGACAAAAAATGTCTGTCCAGTGGACTAAAAATTTTAAAGACAATTTACTTCAATATCTATGTTTTATGTGCACTTTTCTTAAAGCATGACCCTGGAAAGCTACATTTTGTTTTAAAGTGGCTGTAGAAAATGAAACATATAAAGAACAGGTCTCTTCACCGATACGCTGCCCTCACAGGTCTCAATTCTGCTCTGTCTTCAACTTGCAATATATCACTACTCAAGCTTCAGTGACCAGTAATCTTTTTCTGCAGACTGCTGAATGGGCGAGGCTTTACTCATTTAGGGGGTGGAGCTTATTGGGTCAGAGAAGAAGTCAGGGCCAATGTGGACAGAGTACCTTGGATCGGGGGGCCCATTCAAACCACATTAAAAAGTGATTTCGAGGATTTAAAACAAAAAATGTAAGCGTAAAGGCCCACCATTGGTCAAAGAATAGAGGTTGGTTCACACTAGCCCCATTGGGCTGCACTGGGCAGTATTGCCCAATGCAAAGACAAGGCAAACTAAATGTTCTTGTAAGACCTTTTCACACCAACCGACTGCATTGGTCTGCATTATTTTATTGCAGTGCGCTGCAATGTGTCACAACATGCTATAGCACGTTCTTTTGCTCCTCACTCATTTAGACATGAAGAGTGCAAGAAGAGAACAGATTAACTGCTTGGGGTTGCCTTCACCTTGACAGATGTGGGTGTTGTGTGCCTGTCATGGAGTCTGATGAGACAGAAAGCAGCAAGATAGTGATGAGGTATATAGAGCTGATGACTGGATTATACATTTTTGGCTGGATCTTACTGGTAGGCACAGTGCACTTTTACATACACCTTTTAGCAAGCATAGCAAAATGAAGACAACATGATAAAAAATAGGATTTTTTTTGTACTCACCGTAAAATCCTTTTCTCTGACGTCCATGGACTGACACAGAATCTTCATCTTGACAAAGTGGGTTATGTTCCTGCTCATAGGAGAAGACTAGGCAGAATGTTAGATGTTTTAACATACATTCCCTTACCAGAGCTGAACAGCCCCGCCCAGGGGGTGGTCCCTCCGGACATAACCCTCCTAGCTGCAGCCAGCAGCCTCGGTTTGTATTAAAGCAGTACAAACTCAAAAAAGGAGGGGTGGGTGCTGAGTCAGTCCATGGACGTCAGAGAAAAGGATTTTACGGTGAGTACAAAAAAATCCTATTTTCTCTTACCGTCCATGGACTGACACAGCATCTTCATCTTGACAAAGTGGGACGTCCCAAAACAGTGTCAAAGAACGAGGGGTGGGAACAGTATCAAGGAAAAAAACAAACTTCACCCCAAACAAGCAGAGCTCCTCAACGGAGGAGTTGCAACATTAAACAGACGCCTGCAAAACCTTACGGCCGAAGGAAGCATCAGAAGATGCAGCCACATCAACCTTATAGAACTTTGAAAAGGTATGTGCGGACGACCAGGTCGCCGCCTTGCACACTTGTGCAACAGACGCTTGATGTCAGAAAGCCCAGGAAGCACCAATTGCTCTGGTAGAATGCGCCGTAACCGGAAAGGGAGGCGCCCGCCCCTTAAGGGCATAGGCCTGTATGACGGTCTGCCTGATCCACCGAGAAATGGTGGCAGACGAAACCGCCTGGCCCTGTTTTGGACCAGACACAAACAGCGAGTCAGACTTGCGATCAAAGCCGTAGCAGACAGGTACACCCCCGGGGCACGTACCACGTCTAACGTGTGGAGCGCAAACTCTCTGGGATGCGACGGACGAGGACATAAGGAAGGAAGCACAATGTCCTCATTAAGATGGAAGGCCGAGATCACCTTCGGGAGAAAAGAAGGCTGCGGGCGTAGCACCGCCTTATCCTTATGGAGAACTAAGTATGGCGGTTTGCAAGACAAGGCCCCCAATTCGGAAACCCTTCTGACAGAAGTAATGGCTACCAGAAAAGCCACCTTCCTGATGTTTTCAAAAGGAGGTTCCTGAAGAACCGAGAGCACCAAATTCAAATCCCAAGGAGGAAGAGGTGGCTTAACAGGGGGGGAGCACATGTCGGACCCCCTGTATGAAGGTACTAATCAAAGAATGGCCCGCTAGCGGCATCGGAAAGAAAATAGCCAAAGCTGAAATCTGACCCTTAATGGTGCTTAAGGCAAGCCTTTGGGTTACAGCACGCTGTAAAAACAGCAAGATTCTGGGAACGGAATACGTCCGTGGATGCCAATCCAGCTCCTCGCACATAGCGATGTAGGCCCTCCAGGTACTGTGGTATATCTTCCGGGAAGAAGATTTTTGTGCCCTCAGCATGGTCAAGATTACCGAATCCGAGAGACTGCGGTCTCTCAGCACCTGGCTTTCAATAGCCATGCCGTTAAAGCCAGCGACTGTAAAGCAGGATGAAGTATGGGACCTTGAGACAGAAGGTCCTCCCGCATCGGCAGTCACCATGGAACGCCTGCCACTAGGCGCACAAGATTGGCGTACCAAGGATGCCAAGGCCAATCTGGAGCGATGAGAATCACCGGATCCCCTCGGCCTCCACCCTGCGAAGAAGGCGAGGAAGCAACTTCAGTGGAGGATAGGCATAAATCAGCCGATACCGTCCCCACGGGGCCACCAACGCGTCTGGACCTGGCCACGAATCTCAACACTTTTCGATTGAGTCGAAAAGCCAATAGGTCCACATCCGGCGTGCCCCACCTCTGGCAAATGAGGTGAAATACCTCCGGATGCAAGGACCATTCCCCCTGGTCCAACATCTGGCGGCTCAGATAGTCCGCCCGCCAGTTGTCCACTCCGGGAATGTAAACGGCCGACAGAGCCGGCACACTTCTTTCCGCCCACCTTAGGATGTGAGCGACCTCGGACGCCGCAGCTGAGCTCCGAGTTCCCCCCTGACAGTTGACATAAGCCACTGCTGTGGCGTTGTCCGATTGGATCCTGACCGAGCGTCCCTGCAGTCTCCTCGACCATGAGGAGAGGCACAGTCTGATAGCCCGGAGTTCCAGGACAGATTGGCAGACAGGACTCGTCCGGGGTCCAGAGCCCTTGGGCTGACAGAACTCCCCAGACTCCGCCCCAGCCCGAAAGACTGGCATCCGTTGTGATCACAGTCCACTGGACAGGAAGGAACGACTTCCACAACCGAAGGGCCGGGGATCTCAGCCACCACGTCAGGGATGCCCTGACCAGGTGACTCACCTGGATCTGACGATCCAGTGATAATGGAGACTTGTTCCAGCAAGATAGGATCTCCTTTTGTAAGACTCGAGTGTGGACTTGGGCGTACGGCACCGCCTCCAAGGAAGCCACCATGAGTCCCAGGACCCTCATGCAAAAACGGAGTGACAACCATTTGCGGGACATCAGCACCCGTACTGCAGATTGAAGAGTCTGTAATTTGTCTAAGGGTAGAAATACCCTCGCCTCCGAGGAGTTCAGGATCAATCCCAAGTACTCCAGACGCTGAGTCTGAACTAGGACCGACTTCTGAATGTTTAGCAGCCATCCGAATTCTCGGAGGGCCTGACTGACTATCTCCACATTTTCCTCTAATTCTGAGCCAGAGTCTGCTCTCAGAAGAATATCGTCTAGATAGACCACGATAGCAATGCCTCGCTGTCTCAGCAAAGCTAGAAACGGGGCAAGCACCTTGGTGAAAACCCGCGGTGCTGACGCCAAACCGAATGAAGAGCCACAATCTGATAGTGGTCTTCGCCTATCGCGAAGCGCAGAAACTTCTGGTGACCCACACAGATTGGGACATGCAAGTAGGCGTCCTTGATGTCCAAGGATGCCAGAAAATCCCCCGGGTGGAGCGCAGCAATCACCAAGTGAATGGATTCCATGCGGAATTTCCGAACCTTCACAAAGGCATTTAGGGCCTTGAGATCCAGAATTGGACCGGCTCCGTCCTTCTTTGGGACCACAAACAGATTCAAATAAAATCCCTGAAACCTCTCCTTTGACGGTACCGGCACAATTACTCCGCACCTCAGCAAGTCCTGCACTGCCCCTAATTTGAGAGATTTGAGGGAAAGAATCTGACTGGTGGCCAGGAAAGGAACTATATCCTGTACCCCGAGGTAACCACTTCGCACACACAACGGTCAGAGATCCGGGAGGTCCACTGATCCGCGAACCTGCAAAGCCATCCCCCCACCCCAGAGTCAGGCAGGAGCAAGACTTCATGCGGTGGCGGGCTTGGTAGCCGGCTTGGTTGGCTTACGCACCCAGGGGCGCTTCTGTCCCCCAGCCGCACCCTTGTCAGTCCGGGAGAATTTTTCTGCAGGATTTGATTGACGAAAAAACACTTCTGAGTGGGAAAGGAAGGACCCGGCTTATGGTGCGGCTCCTTCGCCTTAGGAGGCTGAGGAATAAGGGTGCTCTTACCCCCCGTGACATTTTTAATAATGTCATCCAGGGAAGTACCAAATAGCCTTCCGCCCTTAAAAGGCAAATCCATCAGGAGCTTCTTAGAGGCCAGGTCAGCAGACCAGCATTTTAACCAGATTAGGTGACGCAAAACCATCGCAGACACTGAGGCCCAAGAAATTAGGGGGGCAACGTCCATAGTGGCATCGCACACATACACCAGGCCCTGTACCATTTGGTCTGCCAGTGTAATGCATTCCGGAGGAAGATTATGCTCCTGCACATACTGTTGCATAATCTCCGCCCATTTCGTGATCGTCTGAGTCACCAGGGTCGCCGCTACAAGAGGACGGAGCGCGGATCCCAGCATGGTGAACATGGCTCGACTCACCATTTCCGACTTCCTATCAGTAGGGTCCTTAAAAGCAGGGGTCCCCTCAACCGGCAGAGTTGTGGCTTTATTCAACCGGGCGGCCGGGGAGTCGACCACCGGAGGAGAGGCCCATTTTTTAACCAGGCTGTCCTCAAAAGGGTACCTAACCACCAGACGCTGCGAGACCGCAAAGGTCTTCTGTGGTTTGTGCCAAACCTGGTAAATGAATCTATCAAAGAAAGGTGTATAGCAGGGCTTGACAAATTTGCTTGGAATCTAGGAGCCAGCTAAAAAAGTTAGGAGCCAGGAACGCGCCCTGTCCCGCCGAGATCGTGCGCAGAAGCGAACGCATACGTGAGTAGCACCCGCATATGAAAACGGTGTTCAAACCACACGTGAGGTATCACCGCGATCGGTAGAGCGAGAGCAATAATTCTAGCCCTAGACCTCCTCTGTAACTCAAAACATGCAACCTGTAGAATTTTTTAAACGTCGCCTATGGAGATTTTAAAGGGTAAAAGTTAGTCGCCATTCCACGAGCGGACGCAATTTTGAAGCATGACATGTTGGGTATCAATTTACTCAGCGTAACATTATGTTTCACAATATAAAAAAAAATTGGGCTAACTTTACTGTTGTCTTATTTTTTTATTTAAAAAAAAGTGTATTTTTTCCCAAAAAAGTGTGCTTGTAAGACCGCTGCGCAAATACGGTGTGAAAGAAAGTATTGCAACGACCGCCATTTTATTCTCTAGGGTGTTAGAATAAAAAATATATATAATGTTTGGGGGTTCTAATTAGAGGGAAGGAGATGGCAGGGAAAACAGACAGGGAAACTCCATTAGCATTGCTGGTTGTCATACCAACTGCCACCACAAGATGGCGCTAGTTGACAGAAGGAAGCATAGGCCTGCAGAAGGCCGCAAAGCTGCGGCTTCAATTACCGGCCGGCGCGGCCCGACGCGATCCCGCGGCGCGGAGGGGGGGCACGGAGACAACAGGATACCCCAGCTGTGCTGCCCCAGGCGCCAGGTCGCTAATTCTAGTCGCAATGGCGACCTGGCACCCGGGGTTTGTCGAGCCCTGGTGTATAGGGAAAAAACTTTTTAAAAAACTCCACCACAGGTTCCTCAGCCGCAGTATCCAGCTTGAGAGTGTCCCTCACAGCATCAATGAGTTCACTAACAAGTGTCCTGCCATGTACTGACCCAGATAAGGAGTCTTCCTCACAAGGAATGTCCTGGTCAAAAATATCCAAAAATTCAGAACTAGGGTCCTGTGCCGCAGCTATTGCCCATATCTGAATCAGAGCACTCCCCTGGAGATGGTGGGGGGAGAGGGTGCTTAATAGCCCCCTTGCGCTCGCACGCCGCTTCCATCCTGGCAACAAATGATTTCAGGACTGCCGACAACTGTTCCATAGGGACCGCAGGTGCAGCAGCACTGCCAGTTGCTTCTGACATGAAAGGGGAAGCAGGTGACACTGACTCCATACCACCACCATCTGAAACTTTGTCCATATCAGAGATAAAGTCCACCCTCCAGCTGCACTGACTGTGGGGGGGTTACCCAGGGGACTAACCAACCCAACTAGGACCGCTCAGTTCCGCTGCCTGTGTCCGTTCTCTACATAGTGGCTCCCGCGAGTGAAAAGTGAGGAGATTGTGAGGAGAATTGCGCCGTCCAATCAGCAATAGGGGCCAAACCAGCACAAAAGAGCGTGCGGCTACAAGAAAATGGACGCCGCAATAACAAGTGCGTCAAAGGCGGCTACGGCAGGATGGCCGCCAATGCGGTTTTCAATTGTAAAATAAAACACAGTAAAAACATGGCGCCGAATGGCGCGCAAGGCCCCCGCTGACACAGCTAAAACCCCACACCTCATGCAGACCCCTGTGGACCCCCACCAGGACAGAGAGCCCCCCAGGCACCCCCAGTCAGCGCACCATAGTGTAGGTGACAGAGAGTAGTAAAAACACAAGGGGGAGACAGGGAAAACCCCCCTACCATAGGAACACACAGTATGTACTCACCTGCTAACAGCTAGGACCCACTGGTGTGTTCCTGACAAGCATTTCACAGTGCAGTACTGAGTAGCTGTCGGCCAGTCCACCGCAAAAGATACAGCAAAACTGTTCAATCTTCTGTGGACCCTGGAGCAAAAAGCTCACCGGCCACCCCTGGAGCCATGGGGTATGTCGTGAACTGATCTCACGCAGAGAGAGGATCAGCACGCTCGATGGTCGGACTGGGAAGACTACGAGGATAGCGAACTACCCAATCTGTTGCCCAGCCGACAGTTGATAGAAGAATCTTAAAAATTAAATAATAAAAGTTTAAAAAAGAACAAAACATTTCTTCAAGAGACTGGCTCCGAAGAGCCACGTCCTCTCCTCTGCTAGGCAGAAAAAAACTGAGGCTGCTGGCTGCAGGTAGGAGGGTTATGTCCGGAGGGACTGCCCCCTGGGTGGGGCTGTTCAGCTCTGGTAAGGGAATGTATGTTAAAACATCTAACATTCTGCCTAGTCTTCTCCTATGAGCAGGAACATAACCCACTTTGTCAAGATGAAGATGCTGTGTCAGTCCATGGACGGTAAGAGAAAAAATGTTTTTTCAGTAGCAGGATACCCAACCATACCCAAAATCCATTCTTGCCATGCTTCAAGAGACTGCCTGCATGTTAACAAAATACTTTAAGATTCTGCAACAAGCCTATCAGGGATTGCCAACATAAAAGAAGACTGTCAGGCACTGTAAACATTATGGGAAGACTGCTCACATTATTACGGTTAAAATAAATATGTGAACACCTGTAAAACTAACACTTATGACATTAAATCTATCTAAGATCAATAATAAATTTGTACATCTATTACAACAAAACAATTAACCCAACAATAGCTAAAAATCTGACTCAAGAACCTGCCATTGTAACAGGCAAGCTTTAGTGAATTTTGCTATTTACTGATACAGAAATATCTGAGGTTAAACAGCTCACGTTAACTTGAAACAGCCCACAATTGGAACCCCATCCTTTCTGCCATATAGTAGGCAGTGTATGGAAAGTTGAATGTGGCATGTGACTAAATGCAAAACGCTGCTCAACCTTCACAGAAAAATGCATGGGCGGGCACTGACACTCATCTCAACTAAAAGAAGGTCAGCTATGCCTGTTGTCTCTACAATACTTTTCTATAGAATTACGTGCTGTTTTTTTTTTTTAAATATACATTTTTGAGTAAAATATCTGTTGATCCCACCATTGACCCACTCCTGTTTGTTAGTGGTGGCAATGATCTGCAGGGTCATATTTATTTTGTAGCATTGCCATCACTGCACAGGCAGCAAAAAAGCCATGTAAACGTTCTAATCTGCCTTGCTCTTTCATGATCCCAATAGCTTGGGCGGTGGGCAGGTCTAGTCTGCCCTGGCAGACTGGTGGAAAGAACAGGAGGAGCCACTGCCAATCAACAACAGGAGGAAGACTGGTGGCATTAACAAGATAAGGCACTGTCAATCACTCTTACTTGCCTTGTCAACTGGTGCTGCTGGTTATATAGGCAGCTAAAAGCCTTACAGGGAAGGGGGTAAGAATGTTTGATTGAAAGCGGCTCCTCCGGTCATTGCCATTCACATCAGGGCAGCTTGGTGAGCCACTCAGAACTGGGAAAGAGCAATGCAGCCTTGGGACCTGGGACAAAAACATGTAATAAAAGGTATTTGGAAGTAATTTTATTTATACACTAATTTGAATTGGAAGGAAATTCCAATCCTGAAAATGTCAATCACCAGAGCTGGTCCTCAGCAGATGGTGGAGATGGACCAGGAACCCTAGTGGCCCTCAAGCTCTTTGCTGTGGGCTTGTACCAGAATGCGGCTCTCAGCAGCACCCCACCAAGGAGTGAGCAAAGAAAGGAATGTTTTGGTGTGGAGACTGTACAATAGGGCATAAGCAAAAGAATAGACAGGTCTAGGCAGGGTTCATGACTGGCGGCAGGCAGAGAGTGTTCAGGCCAAGGCAAAGACTGTGGCTGGCGGCAGGCAGAGAGTGCCCAGGCTATGGCAGAAGTTGTCAATGGGAAAGAAAAACAGAATGGTCAGGACAACCTGTGCCAGCAAGAAGATCTTTTCTACAATTTCTGCAGTAGCTGGCAAGAAGACTTCCCGGGATGATGCTTAAATACCCTTTGGGTCAGAGGACATGCCCAGAATCATTCCAGGGAGCTCTGGAAGGCCTGGCAGAGATTGTCCGAGCATCACTGAAAGTACTGGCAGAGATTTTGAGAGTCCCAGCAGTCACTATGATTACAATTGAGGTACTGGCAGTGCTTCTGGGCATTTCATTGGACATTCTGGAGGTGCCAGGAATAAGTCCTAGTGGTTCTGCAACAATGGCAATTCAGGTTTAAATGGCACGTTCAGGCTATTAACAGCACTTCTTGTTGCAGGCTGACAATGCAAAGCCTGTTTTATGCATCCCTTCATTTGGCCGTTGGGCTGCCTGTGAGGTCCATTAGATAAGCAGTCCAGCAGCCCAAGGAAAAGCGCTGCTGCTAATTACTAGGCAGTGGCTTAGCGTTGTCCTCTTGCAACAGGTAGTGCTGTTACCTACAGGATCTCCAAGTAAGGAATATTGAAACAGATTCACAAAAAAAACAACAAAAAAAACAGTTTACATGAAGAGCCGGTTCACACAGGGGCGACTCGGGATCCGACTTCAAGTCGCCCCAAGTTGCACTGTTTCTAAAACGAATGGAAGTGAATGGAGTCGTCTTAATGTACACGCCTGAAGTCGCTCTGACTTCAAAAAAGGTTCCTGTACGACTTCAATCTGACTTCTAGGCGACTTGTACCCATTGATTTCAATGGAAGTCGTCTCCAAGTCGGATCCCCGTTCATAGAGAGGCAACTTTACAGGAAGTCGCCCCTCTGTGAACCGGCTCTAAGGCAAACCCCTCCCACGGAGCTGGTGGTGGGCATGAATCATGAGGGGGAACTCCACGCCAAATTTTAAATAAAAAACCAGCATGGGTTCCCCTCCAAGAGCATACCAGGCCCTTAGGTCTGGTATGGATTTTAAGGGGAAACCCCTACGCTGAAAAAAACAGTGTGGGGGTCCCCCCAAAATCCGTACCAGACCCTTATCCGAGCACGCAGCCCGGCCGGTCAGGAAAGGGGGTGGGGACAAGTGAGCGCCTCCCCCCTCCTGAACCGTACCAGGCCGCATGCCCTCAATATGGGGGGTAAGTGCTTTGGGGCAGGGGGGCGCCCTGCGGCCCCCCCACCCCAAAGCACCCTGCCCCCATGTTGATGGGGACAAGGACCTCTTCCCGACAACCCTGGCCTTTGGTTGTCGGGGTCTGCGGGCGGGGAGCTTATCGGAATCCGGGAGCCCCCTTTGATAAGGGGGCCCCCAGATCCCGGCCCCCCCACCCTATGTGAATGAGTATGGGGTACATCGTACCCCTACCCATTCACCTGAGGGAAAAGTGTCAATAAAAAAAACACAATAGACAGCCTTTTAAAGTAATTAGGCAGCTCTGGGGGTCTTCTTCTGACTTTGGGGGTCTTCTTCCGACTTCGGGGGTCTCTTCCGACTCTCCGGTGCCTTCTCCGCGCTCTCCGGTTCTTCTCCCGCTCTCCGGTGCTTTCTGCCTTCTGCTGGCCCCTCCGCTATCTTCTTCCAGCTCTTTTTCTAGCGGGGGCCTGGTCTTCATCGTCGTCTTCTTCCCTCTTCTCTCCTGGAGATGTTGACACGACAAGGTCTCCCGCTGTAATGCAGTGTGCGCGGCGCGCAATAATTTATATAGGCATGGGGTGGGGTCACCCCGCCCCCTATGACATCATAGCCCGGGGCATTATGGGACTGTGACATCATAAGGGGCGGGGTCACATTATCCTGTGACCATGCCCCATGCCTATATAAATTATTGCGTGCCGCTCACAGATTTATTAAAGGGAGCTCCCGGATTCCGATAAGCCCCCCGCCTGCAGACCCAGACAACCAACGGCCAGGGTTGTCGGGAAGAGGCCCTTGTCCCCATCAACATGGGGGCAGGGTGCTTTGGGGTGGGGGGGCCGCAGGGCGCCCCCCCTGCCCCAAAGCACCCACCCCCCCATGTTGAGGGCATGCGGCCTGGTACGGTTCAGGAGGGGGGGGGCGCTTGCTTGTCCCCACCCCCTTTCCTGACGGGCCGGGCTGCGTGCTCGGAAAAGTGTCTGGTATGGATTTTGTGGGGACCCCCACGCCTTTTTTTCGG
Organism: Rana muscosa; assembly: GCA_029206835.1. Lineage (NCBI taxonomy): Eukaryota > Metazoa > Chordata > Amphibia > Anura > Ranidae > Rana > Rana muscosa. The sequence continues at coordinate 326,001,167 of CM055120.1, read as the reverse complement.
CGTAGGGGGTTCCCCTTAAAATCCATACCAGACCTAAGGGCCTGGTATGCTCTTGGAGGGAAACCGATGCCGGTTTTTTATTTAAAATTTGGCGTGGAGTTCCCCCTCATGATTCATACCGAACACAGGGGGCAGCCTGTCCTGGAGGCGACTTAAAGTCGCTCCAGGTTGCGCTGTGGTTCAGGCTCAAGTCATGTCCAAGTTGCCTTGCAAAGTCGAGCTCAAAGTCGTGTTGCCCCTGTGTGAACCAGCTCTGAGGTATGATGCCAAACATACAAAAAAAAAAAAGATTTGGGGTTTACATAAACTTTAACCAAATAATACATGGCCAGCTAATTACTGCCTGCGTAATGTGTTCCAATTCATTACACATGAAAAGGTAAATTAACCTGTTCATGAAAACATGTGTTGGTATATTTCTTAAGTGTAGTTTAGAAAACAGAAAAATGGAGGCTCATAAAGTAAAAAAAAAAAAAAAAAGTGGTATATTGTCTATATACAGACGCCTATACATACGGTATACATGCTGGCTTTCTGCTTAGGCGGTTTCAGCAATAACAAGGGTGGTAGGGCAGTTTAATATTGTTCTCTTTTAACAAAAGCTGACTCGCGCCTTTTCTTCTCTTTTGCCTCATTTGGCAGTCCTCTGTAAAGATTGTTCCCAATCAAGGTTATGGAGCTGAAAAGGTTCTACTTTATTTCAGACGAATAAAACCGCTTCCATGAAAAACGCTTTGAATCTGAAAAGCGCCAACATTATTGTCCTTTAAAAAAAAAAAAAGGGGGGAAAAAGCATTGTAATCTCGTCGGGGATAGAATAAAACACTTAGATGCCAAATTTCCAGCAGAATGTCAATAGGGCCTCATGTTTGTTGTTTTGTTTCAGGTATCTCAGAATAACCCGATTCAGATGTGCGCAAAGAAGGAAAAAAAAACTTTTGAGTGGTTAATGTATCGCGATAGCACTGATTTCAAACCTGGCTTGCAGAATAGCAATTAAATTGCACAGTGACTATGCCTTACAGACATATTGTAACACCAGGATAAACGTTGCAATACTCGTAATTGCATTGAACAGTATCCCCTAAGCTCACCCTACAGCTTCTCTATAGACACTCTGTTTTAGAACCTGCAAGTGGATTATTTAAGCCTTCATCTGTTTTATTTTACCCTACTTTATTTATTGTTTTATTCCCCATAGATATAGCTCCTTTCACACTCTGGGGTTTCAGGTAAAAAAATGCTCAGGGAAACCACTGGCTGAGCAACTGGAAATCTTAATTTATGCTGCATTGTTGTTGTTGTTTAGTCATGTCCAACTACTTGTCACCTTATGGACCATAGTGCGCCAGGCTTTTCTGTCCTCCACTGCGTCCCGGAGCTTGCTTAATGTCATGTTCATTGTTTCGATGTTGCCATCTATCCATCTTGTTTTCTGTTGTCCTCTTCTCGTTTTTCCTTCCATGTTTCCCAGCATCAGGGTCTTTTCCAAAGAGTCCTCTCTTCGCCTTAGATGGCCGAAGTATTTAAGGTTCAGCTTCAGGATCTGTCCTTCCAGTGAATATTCAGGGTTGATGTCCTTCAAGATTGACTGGTTTGATCTCTTGACGTTCAAGGGACTTTCAAGAGTCTTCTCCAACACCATAGTTAAAAAGCATCAATTCTTCTGTGTTCAGCCATCCTTATGGTGCAACCTTCACAGCCATAGGCTACTAATGTGGAATACCGTAGCTTTGGCGATACAGCACTTTGTCAGTAGGGTGATATCTCTGCTTTTTATAATGTTGTCTAGGTTTGCCATTTCTTTTCTCCCAAGAAGCAAGCGTTTCTTATTTTCATGGCTACATTCACTGTCTGTCATGATCTTGGAGCCTAGGAAGATAAAACCTGTCACGGTTTCCATTTCTTCTTCTATTTGTCAAGGAGTGTTGGGACCAGTTGCTGCATTAAAAGACCTTAAAGAGACCCTGTCACCAGATCCTTCATTTTAACAACAATCTTCGCATAGGGGCAACAGTGCCATCTCCTTCATTAACCACATTATCACTTACTAACAGGGTTATGAGGCATGCTGAGGGGTGTATTTATAAAAGTTTTGTAGAGCTATTTGTCCTGTAAAACTGCATCTGCATCCATTCTGTGTAAATGGGGGGGGGGGGTGGATTTAATGGTACTAAGCTATTTTCTCTCCAGGTAAAATGTTCTTCAGAAGGAAGAACATTCCTTCCAGGAAAATACTGTATTTTGACCACTAGATGGAGCCAACTATCAAAGTATTTATTTTCCATGATCATCAGCCCCATCTAGTGGTCATAATGCCATATTTTCCTTATTCACTCTATTCTGTATGAAAGAACATTCAGCCTAAAAAGAGCCTAATAACATTTGTTTTTGCCCCCTTTCTCACACAACAAATGTACATGTTTCACAAGGCAAATAGCTCTGCAAATTGTTTAATAAATACATCCCTGGGTCCGTATGGACTTGTTGAAGACATGTTTCAGACTTTGTATCAAGCTTGTGATGGGATATGTTTGATGGTGACGGATGGCTGATCTTCTCCTGGCAATGTAGTGGTGTTGGACTCTTGGATGCAATGTTCCACCCTGGTCTTTTTCTTCTCCCTGTGTCTCCCCTTCTTTTTCCCCCTTTTTTACTTTATTTTTTTATTTTTAATCTCCCTCTATATCTATTCACTTTCTCCTATTTACAATTGTCACTCTGCAAAAACTCAGTAATCTAACAAATGCTTTTAACTCTAAAACTCAACTCCTCTATGAGGAAACTTGTATGCAGGCAATAACCTGTTTTGTCCTCTCCCCTTTTTTTCTGATGACACTTTTGTATTGCATTTACTTTACTTATACAAACCTTCACTATGTTTATACGTATTTTTGTTTCACATTGAATAGAAAGGTGACCTGTTAACTTAATATTACAAATGCCTTTATTGCAATGTTATCTCATATCTAATACATGATATGTTCATTTTTCTATAACATGAATTCATTCACCTGGAAGTTATATGATCCTTGTTTGGCTGTCCTGTAAAATGGATCTTTTACGTCTACGACATTTCTTCGTTACATTGTGAAATATGTTTTCTCTTATTAAAAACTCAATAAAACCAGATTAAACATAAATACACTCCTGGGTGTTATTCATTGCAGTATATCTTTGAGCCCAAGCTGCACGATGATGCCACCCTGAGAGGTGTGCCATGACAGCCAGGGCATTAGGTTGTATGATGCAGGACTTTATTAACCAATTTTTACATTTCACACACATATTAAAATCAGCATTCTTTGTTGGAAAATTACATAGAACACCAGCACATTATACATTTTCTGAAAGCAGAGGCCCTGTAGAATAAAACAGTGGCAGTTGCAATTTTGAAGACTAATGACATCTAGTAGTGCAGAAGACTTTCTGCGGGGAATAGCTCCAGATTGTAGGCAAGCATTGAGGTAAAAGCTTTTTTAATGGTATAGTATTTTTTTTCTGCTATAATATAAAAAATATACATTGTACATTTTATTTTTTACACCAAAGCATAATGAAGTAAATGAATACAATATCATTATAACACTGCCTTTAACACATGTGAAAGCATATTAACTGAAGTACAAAACCTCAGAAAACAGATCAGAATTTTTTTACCACTTCCTCAGAAAAAAAAAAAGCAAGCATAACATAATAGATTTTATTTAGGGATTTCAGCAGCTGTGAGTTCAAATGAATCTTCTGATCCTGTGTAGAAAATAATAGACAAACATTCATCTATATTAGCCCAGCCATCCCTTGATGGTGTTACATGGTGTCAGATCTATATTTGGGATCTGTAACATTTTCATCTAGGCACTTTCACCGGGCGGTGACACACGCAGAGCAGAAGATGTGTAATTAATTCAGACTTGCAACAGTGTTATCACCTTCAGTAACTACATTATCACTTACTAATAAGGCTAAGAGGGACACCTACACCTCTGCACTAGTTCAATTGAAGCAAGTGTTTCTGCTAGTGTAGACGTTTATTAATAGGTCCTATGCATACAGTAGATAGCTATAGGTGTACATTTATTTACAGGGACAGCATAATAAGTAGCTGCAAAAAAAAGATAAAATAATATACCAATCTGTCCAAATAGCCAAATTTGATACTTACAGTGGGCCTCTCAATAAAATTCACACAAATCAACATTAGTACTAGCAAACCAACATATTATCCGTAGTGAAAAAATTTGCAATCCATGGCTTAGAAATTGTGGTTTTCCATACCCTCATGTGATTTAAGCCTAAAGAGACTCTGTCGCCAGACCATTAAAAGAGAAGTGTGTGAATTAAAAAAAAAACAAACAATCATACTCTAGATGGCTTTAGCTCCGATCCCCCGCCACCTCTAGACCAAGAACTGAGCGATCAAAGACTGCTGATCACTCAGTTCTTGGTCTTCAGTGAGCAGAGAGCCGGTGACTGACTCTGCTCTGCCCCTCCAGTGCTCACTGGAGAGCTGGGCTGTGGAGGGAGCGGGAGATTCGCTGAGAGACTGAGCCAGCTGCCGGTCCAAGTATCTAGATCACTGTCAGCATTGATCCAGAGCCTGAACCGGTTGGGTGACGTCCACTGACAGTGGACTTTACCCTGCTGTCGGCTGAAAACGGGTCACAGGAGTGCAGAACAAAGTGCACTCCTGTGACTCACAGGAGAAGTAGGGCCAAAAGAGCTTTGAATTCAATACCAAGTTCCAAAATAAGTTTATATATGCATCTAACATATTTTCGACATGCCATTTACCCAATTTTTGGTGACAGGGTCTTTTTAAGCAGCCTAGGTAACATGGTTACCAACAACACTGTGGGAGTTTCGCATCTTTTTAGATTACAGAATCAATACTGTTTTTAAATCAGACAGACATAATCTGATAGGGTTGCAGTGAGAGAAGAGCATCACCAAACCATAAGCAGAGCCTGCATATGTAATCGCAGTCTGTACGTACCTAGATAATTACAAACTATACATAGATACAAAGTCTTGCACTCAAATCCTGCAAAGTCCATGATAAGCTATTACAGCTTTCACAGAAAAATCTAAATATGGTACTAAAACAATCAGAAAGCACTCCATAGAAATGCTGTGTGGGTGCTTCTGCATATGCCTTTGTAAAGTGAGTTAAACATTATGCAGGCCTCTAGCCTAACCACTCTGTGTAACCTTGCTCTGACCTAAACCCCTGCCTATGTAAAGGCAGATTTACAGCTTGGGAGTCTGAACTGTGGTCAGTCTTTGTTCATAGACAGGATAAAAGAGCTTGTAATAATCGTGGCCTCCTGAGTGTCTTTATTCTGCAGATAAAGTCTCAGCGTCTGCTCCTCTAAGAGGGTCGGACTAGGTGTGATCTTGGTAAAATCTACAGAAATATGCATACATGGGAAGAATTTGGCCAAATAGATACTTTATATTACTAAAAGTATTGGGACGCCTGCCTTTACACACATGAACTTTAATGGCATCCCAGTCTTAGTCCGTAGGGTTCAATATTGAGTCGGCCCACCCTTTGCAGCTATAACAGCTTCAACTCTTCTGGGAAGGCTGTCCACAAGGTTTAGGAGTGAGGCCTCGTACACACGGCCGAGATTCTCGTCGAAAAAAACATGTTGTTTTTTTCGACGAGATTTTTGGACAAGAAAATTGTCCCGGCCGAGTGTACACACGCTCGATTCAAAGAACCCGCGGTTCTTTGAATGGAGCGTACGCGGTGACGTCATCGACTACGACGAGCATGCGCTCGTCACATTCGATGCCGTCATCTTGGTATACCCTACGTATGCCTAGGAAGCTACCGCGCATGCGTCGAATTCATTTCGAACATGCGCGGGCTTCCGGGAGGACAGGTAAGTGTACACACACTCACTTTTCTCGTCGAGAAACATGCCGATGAGAATCTCTATGAGAAAATAGAGAGCAGGATCTCTATTTTCTCGTCGAGATACTTGTCGCTTTTCTTGACGAGAAACCATACACACGAACAAGTTTCTCGCCAAAAAATCTCTGCCAGCAAGTTTCTTGCTGGTTTTTGCAGAGAAACTCGTTCGTGTGTACGAGGCTTGTGTCTATGGGAATGTTTGACCATTCTTCCAGAAGCATAATTGTGAGGTCAGGCACTGATATGGACGAGAAGGCCTGGCTCACAGTCTCCGCTCTAATTCATCCCAAAGGTGTTCTATCGGTTTGGGGTCAGAACTCTGTGCCGTCCAGTCAAGTTCCTCCAACCCAAATTCGCTTATCCATGTCTTTATGGACCTTGCTTTGTGCACTGGTCCAAATCATTTGGTGGAGGGGGGATTTTGGTACAGGTTTGTCTTTCAGGGGTTGGGCTTGGCCCCTTAGTTCCAGTGAAGGGAACTCTTAAGGTGTCAGCATACCAAGACACTTTGGACAATTTTTTGCTCCCAACTTTGTGGGAACAGTTTGGGGATGACTCCTTCCTGTTCCAACATGACTGCACATCAGTGCACAAAGCAAGGTCCATAAAAACATGGATGAGCGAGTTTGGGGTGGAGGAACATGACTGGCCTGCACAGAGTCCTGACCTCAACCCGATAGAACACCTTTGAGATGAATTAGAGCAGAGAATGTGAGCCAGGCCTTCTTGTCCACATCAGTGCCTGACTTCACAAATGCGCTTCTGAAAGAATGGTCGAACATTCCCATAGACACTCCTAAACCTGGTGGACAGCCTTCCCAGAAGAGATAAAGCTGTTATAGCTGCAAAGGGTGGGCCACGCAATATTGAACCCTACGGACTAAGACTCGGATGCCATTAAAGTTCATGTGCGTGTAAAGGCAGGTGTCCCAATACTTTTGCTAATATAGTGTATGTGAGATATGTACATAGGAAAGAAATACAACTGTGTAGACTGCCTGCACAGAGTATTGCCACTGCAACAAAAAGTTTAGTGTTACTGTATTATTCCTGCCAACACCCCCCCCCCCCCCCTTCATCAGGGCTATGAGCTCTTGTGTTACGTTTTTATTGCTGTCCGTGTCCCCATTGGGACGATTCACCCTTTTTGTTTCACTGGTGACCACGGATACTGAGAAAGAAAGTTAGGGGAAATCCAAAATATTAGAGTTGTTCCCCAGAAAAGTAGTAAGAAGAAATCTTCAAATGGGGACACATGTTCTGGTGGCAATCGTCTATGAGGGAAATTCTCCTGAGTTTCTTCAAACTTCCTGCTGTGACTGTGGGACAGGATTTAAAAAGGAAATTTCCCCAACGGTACACAGATCAAAAATTTACTTAACCACCTCAACTCAGGAAGGTTTTACCCCCTTCATGACCAGGCCATATTTTGCTATTTGGCACTGCGTTATTTTAACTGGTAATTGCACGGTCATGCAACGCTGTACCCAAACTAAATGTATATAATTTTCACACAAATAGAGATTTTTTACACCCAAAGTAAGGTTATTTTTCCTATCAACTACAACAAGCTGTAGATAGATACAGTAGATATTGGCAGGGGTTCCCTGAGACTTGAAAGTTATTTCAATGGTTCCTCTACATTTAAAGCGGAGTTCCATCCAAAAATGCAACTTCCGCTTTAAGTGATGGTGACCCCCTGACATGCCACATTTGGCATGTAATTTTTTGGGGGGGAGGGGGGTACCCGGTTTTTACAGGCACCCAGCACCCACTTCCTCCCCGTTCACCGCGGTGCCGGGAAAGAAGATCACCTCTCCCCCCTCTCTCCCTGCAATCTTCTGGGACACGTCACAGGTGAATAACTTAAAAGGCCCTCTTTCTTGTCTGGTCATTAGCCTAGGCTTATGACATCATGCACAGCTCTCTCTCTCTCTCTCTCACTCTTGTGAGAGTTTTCCAGGAAGGGAGGGGGTATGAGTCATAAGAGAGCCAATGAGAGCTGCAGGTCTGCAGAGCTGGAGGTGTGCCTCTGTGTGTGTAAATCCTCGAATTGAACAGGCAGCAGCTTCAGATTCCCACAGTTAAAATGGCTGCAGCCAGACTTAGTGGAGGGAGATTTCAGTAGCATATTTGGCAAGTACAGAATCACAGTATATATAAAATATTATGCAAAGTGGTTGGAGCCTCTGATGTGATCTTTGAGGATGCACTACTCCACAGTTCCTGCAGCTACAGAGGTCAGTGAGGGATTGTTTTAAAGATATTTTGCTGTTTGCTAAGAATATGTCAAAATATTAACAGCACAGGTACATTTAAGGGGACCTATATGCCCCTACTGAATTCTTTACAGCTGGAGCCTACTCTCCTTGAGTGCACTGTGCAAGCAATACTGCCAGTGAGCACTTGTGTGCTGACTCATCTGCCAAGAACAGTGCAAAGCATTTCAAAAGGACTATGTTTCTGTAGAGATTCTCAGCACTTTCAATACCTGCAGGCAGCCCAAGTCCTTCAAGCAACCAACTACACCTATTCTAAGAATTTCTGATCTGGCTGTTTCCCCAGTGTACAGATTTCCCTGTACTTCCTGTGTGGTCACTAAAACAGGATCTGTCACCCAATGCAACACAGTCAGCACTAAAATTAATAAAACACACATAAGGAGCGATGTGATTTCAATGCTTATTCGAATAGTATAAATACAAGGAAATCTTGGAGATCACTGGCTCTGGTGAAGCAGCTCTTAATCACGCAGGCCTCTCAATTGTTACCAGGAAGCAGAGACATAGAAATGGGTGTCAAACCACAAAGTGCTATAGTCATAATATCATCACAAAAAAACAGCCAACACATTTCAGGGGCATCTCCCCCTTCATCAGGGTTTTGAAGACTAGAATAAGGATTTGTATAGACTCACAACTACTGATTAGATTGGTATAATTCAAATTCAAAAGGAGGTTGTGCACCAGATCAAATATAGATCTATTTGGTTATAGTCTCCTTCCCATTTAATTTTTCTTGTTTTCTTCGTCCTAAGGCCTCATGCCCACTGACGTTTTTACAGCTGCGTTTTTTACAGCTTAAAAACGCCTGTCCATGTTATTGTAAATAATTTTTTTTTTGGGAAAAAAAAAAACGTCGGAGCTAAAAACGCGATCGCGCGTTAGTGCGCGTTTTTGCGCGTTAGTGCGCGTTTTTTGACGCTCGCGTGTTTTTCTGCCTAATTCTGACGCTGAGGAACGCACTGGTCCTGGGTTTTTTTTTACAGCTTAAAAACGTCTATGCTATTTGCAGCTCAAAAACGTCTAGGTGGGCATGAAGCTATAGACTAACATGGACAGGCGTTTTTAAGCTGTAAAAAACGCTCAAAAACGCGGCTGTAAAAACGTCCGTGGGCATGAGGCCTAAAAGTGTTTTTTTGACCCCTTAAACAAGTTGCCTGTTTTTTATGATGGTATTACAAACAAATAAAGACACTTTGGACTCTTTCACTTTGTGGTTGGGGGCCCATTTGTATGTCTATACTTTGAGCACTATAAACCCAGCAGAACTTTTAACTCTTTCTCTCTCTATACAAAACTAATAAAATAAAAACTTTCAGCTTAGGTTCTGCCCTCAGGCTGGGTTCACACTAGTGCGACACGACATCCGTCCTACTTTGGATCCGACTTTGCCCTGCGACATGAAGCCGACATATGTCCGACTTCCAATGAACGGGGATCCGACTTGGATCCCCGCCAATATCAGGCACTGTGTTTGGTATGAATCTTGAGGGGGAACTCCAGGCCAAATTTTAAATTTAAAAAAAAAAACGGCGTGGGTTCCCCTCCAGAGGCATACCAGGCCCTTCGGTCTGGTCTGGATTTGAACGGGCGCCCCTACGCCGAAAAGACGGCGTGGGGGTCCCCCCAAAATCCAAACCGGACCCTTATCCGAGCACACAACCTGGCCGGCCGCAGGGGAAGAGGGGGGGACGAGAGAGCGGCCCCCCCTCCCTCCTGAACCGTACCAGGCCGCATGCCCTCAACATGGGGGGTTTGGTGCTCTGGGGCAGGGGGGCGACCTGCGGCCCCCCCACCCCAGAGCACCCTGCCCCCATGTTGATGAGGACAGGGCCTCTTCCCGACAACCCTGGCCGTTGGTTGTCGGGGTCTGCGGGCGGGGGGCTTATCGGAATCTGGGAGCCCCCTTCAATAAGGGGGCCCCCGGATCCCGGCCCCCCCCACTCTATGTGAATGAGTATGGGGTACATCGTACCCCTACCCATTCACCTGGTGGAAAAAATTGCAATAAAAAAACACTACACAGGTTTTTAAAGTAATTTATTACACAGCTCCGGCGCTCTTCTTCCGACTTCCGGGGGTCTTTTCCGACTTCGGGGGTCTCCGGTGTTGTCTCCCGCTCTCCGGTTCTTTCTTCCGCCGGGCCTCCGCTAACTTCTTTTTAGCTCTTTCGCTAGTGGAGGGGCGCGGTCTTCCCGTCGTCGCCGTCTTCTTCCCTCTTCTCCTCCTCGATGTTGACACGTCGCTTCCTCCCGCTGTAATACTGGCTCTCCGCTCCGCTCCGCATTAATATAGGCTTCTCATGACGTCACAGTCACATGTTCCGGGGCACATGGGCCCGGTGCATGTGACTGTGACGTCATGGGAACATGTGACTGTGACGTCATGAGAAGCCTATATTAATGCGGAGCGGAGCGGAGAGCCAGTATTACAGCGGGAGGAAGCGACGCGTCAACATCGAGAAGGAGAAGAGGGAAGAAGACGCCGACGGCGACGACGGGAAGACCGACCCCTCCACTAGCGAAAGAGCTACCAAGAAGTTAGTGGAGGGGCCGGCAGAAGGACAACGGAGAGCCGGACGAGACAACGGGAAGACCGGGCCTCCGTTAGCAAGAGAGCTAAAAAGAAGTTAGCGGAGGCCCGGCGGAAGAAAGAACCGGAGAGCGGGAGAAGAACCGGAGAGCGCGGAGACGACACCAGAGACCCCCGGAGTCGGAAGAAGACCCCCGGAGCTGTGCAATAAATTACTTTAAAAAACCTGTGTAGTGTTTTTTTATTGCAATTTTTTTCCACCAGGTTAATGGGTAGTTGTACGATGTACCCCATACTCATTCACATAGGGTGGGGGGGCCAGGATCCGGGGGCCCCCTTATTGAAGGGGGCTCCCGGATTCCGATAAGCCCCCCGCCCGCAGACCCCGACAACCAACGGCCAGGGTTGTCGGGAAGAGGCCCTGTCCTCATCAACATGGGGGCAGGGTGCTCTGGGGTGGGGGGGCCGCAGGTCGCCCCCCTGCCCCAGAGCACCAAACCCCCCATGTTGAGGGCATGCGGCCTGGTACGGTTCAGGAGGGAGGGGGGGCCGCTCTCTTGTCCCCCCCTCTTCCCCTGCGGCCTGCCAGGTTGCGTGCTCGGATAAGGGTCTGGTTTGGATTTTGGGGGGACCCCCCACGCCGTTTTTTCGGCGTAGGGGTGCCGTTCAAATCCAGACCAGACCCAAGGGCCTGGTATGCCTCTGGAGGGGGAACCCATGCCGGTTTTTTATTTAAAATTTGGCCTGGAGTTCCCCCTCAAGATCAGCAGAGCACAAGTCGCATGCCAAAGTCGGACCATGCAAGACTGCGGTCCGACTTTGATCCGACTTCAATGATAGTCAATGGGCTGAAGTCGGATCAAAGTCGGACCAAAGTAGTACAGGGAGCATTCTCAAAGTCGGACCGACATGTGTCGGACCAGTTAAGACGGCTCCCATAGGGAAACATTGATTTTCACACGTCATGCGACATGAGCTCCCAATGTCGGAACGTTTGTCGCCCCAGTGTGAACCAGGCCTCAAGGAAGGTTTGGTACCCCATACTCATTTTTTAGTCTGCAGGTCTATTTCCCTATGTACGAAGTAATCACCCATATTATTACCCAGCTGCCTATTTCACGTACACACACACACAAACCAAAAGCATCCAGGAAGAGCAAGCCGAGGTGGCGTCATCGTCTTATTTTACCCGCTTCGCCTTCCTATACCCAAATTACACGACTGTAATTATTTTGACAACATAATGAAAAGAAAATTGGATTTGGGCACTGCAAGTTTATCTAATAATTCTATTTCTCTCCAGACTTCACAGCAGTGACAGTCACAAAGAGACCTGTCCATTCCAACAGGGGAAATATTTGATTTTTTTTTGTTCCGAGCGTTATTTATTTTAAACAAGTTCCTATTATCAGAGCGGATATGATAGCTGAATAATAAAAAAAAAAAAAGGGGGGGGGGGGAGAAAAATCAAGAAATTCCTGTATTTCAAGGCACTATTTTTTTTTTTTTTTCTCTCCCGCTCTCACTTTTGACATTTTCTTCCCCTGGGAAGACAAGATAAAGATGCTGTCACAAATGGGTGACTTTTCTTGTCAAATGACAGATTTGATTCTCCATAGCAACGGCAAATCAAGGTGTTAGCCTGAATTAAAGGCTCGTTTAAACGGTGATTCCATATTTATAAAAATGGTCTCAAATGAAATGAGTATTAAGTAAAGGGATTATTTTTTTTCCTCTTCATTCCTTTCTTTCTCTGTTTTTTCCTCTGTGTAGAATGAGGACTCAGGCTGAACAGAATGAAGCGTATTTACATTTTGAGGGGAACGCTAACATATTGTGTGAGCAGATGTACAAACAAGAGAGGTTGCAGGGGTCAGGTGCGGGATTCTGATTTACAGTACTGGAGCTGGTATACAGATGGACAGCGATTGTACAAGAGGCACAGAGCAGGGGGCACAGAGAAAGGAAACAGGCAACAGATGAACATTGTCCTTCCTTGAGTTAAAAAAAAAAAAAAAAAAAGACAAACACACACATTATTTGTTTTAGTAAACAAAAAGGGGGACATGGAAAATGTAAAGCACATTGAGCTGCAATATGAGCATTCAGATAGGCGGAAGAAAAAAAATGGGGGGGGGGGGGGATGTTGAAGGATTGTGTATTGCAAACACTACTGCTGTTTTCATAAATCTATGGGTTTCCTACCCGCCATCTGATGACTTGTAGTAGTAAGATGAACAAGCTATCTCTTATTAAAGGGACCCTGTTGTCAGACAATTTATTTCAACAACAATGTTCCCATACGATTATAAAATATGTTCAATGCACATACTGTATGTATGTTATTTACCTGTAAAAGCCTCCCTTGTGTAGACATCAAAAAGCCCTGAGACTGCTGCTGGACATCGCCATATTGGATGTGATGTCAGCAACCTCTTCCTCCTAAAGTAGAACTTCACCTAAAAGAGGATCTTCAGCCTGTTTGCAAAATATTAAAAGCCAACAGCTACAAATACTGTAGCTGCTGACTTTTAATAAAAGGACACTTACCTGTCCAGGGATCCAGAACCAAACTCGCCTGGGACGATTCTTCACTGGTCTTCGGGGCCCCAGTGCTGGCATGTTTAGTGTGGGAAGCCGGTTGTGACTTCACAGCTGGCTTTCCACCTCACATGCATGAGCCACGCTGCACTGTGTAAACAATACCGTGGTAACCGCGCTAGCGGAATAACACCAATCATATGTGAATACAAGAGCTGCTAGCACACTATGAGATATTTATCACAGCAATCAATGAACAAAGTAACAAAATGTTCTGCAGTGCAATTTAAATAAAATGAATATAAGGGAAAAAAATCTCAAAATACAGTCCAAAATTTGAAAGTATAAGTATAATAGTAAAAGAAGAGATACATTTTCAAATACACCTCTTCTAAAGTGCTCCACTGCCACGGTACAGAGACTCAAATCTGCTTACTAGAATGATATGACTTTATAAAGATAAAGAGTCCTATCAAGCTCATATGGGTTCCATGCTGGACAATTCCATAAATCTGCAAATGATCTCCTCCTTGAGTAAATAGAGGGGAAAAGCCAAAGAAAAGAAAACAAATTCAGCCACCACATTCAATGATGGGTAAGCTGCAATATAATACATTTTTGGTTTGCGCCTTTTAGTTCCCCTGACATGTGTTGGTTTTTCCTTTTGAGGTTTAATGATGAAATAAACTTGTCATAATATATCCTCAATTGGCACTCCTGATTTTAATGTACCCCTTGGATTTCACCCAGGAGGCCTATTTACGTCCATGAGCTGCCAACTGGAGCACTACATACACTTCAAAATGAAATCTTGACTGAGGAATTGATCTGCAGGTTCATCCACAGCCTTCTACCTCCACCTCTCACAAGGCTCATGAAAATGTGAACCCTGCCAGCAATAGCTCAGACAGGGGACAAATCTACAAGTAAGGCAGAGACTATTTTAACTGTTAGAATAGTACTGTCAGAATGGTAAATAAGAAGTTAAATCGGAGTTCCATCCAAAAATTTAACTTCCGCATTTCGGAATCCCCCCCCCCCTCCGGTGTCACATTTGGCACCTTTCAGGAGGGAGGGTGGGGCAGATACCTGTCTAAACCAGGTATTTGCTCCCACTTCCGGGCATAGATAGCCGCAGTAGCTGCGGATATCTACATCAAGCCTGGCCCGTCCTCCTCCACCCCCCCCCCCCCCCGCTGTTTTTTGGGAGACACACAGGTCCCAGAAGACAGCAGGGACCAGTTTGGACACGCAGTGCGACTCGCGCATGTGCAGTAGGGAACCAGGCTGTGAAGCCGCAAGGCTTCGCTTCCTGTTTCCCTTACCGAAGATGGTGGAGCCACCACCTTAGAGCCGAGGGACAGATCGGCTTCGGGTGCCGACATCGCGGGCGCCCTGGACAGGCAAATGTCTATATTTTAAAAGCCAGCAGCTGCAGTATTTGTAGCCGCTGACTTTTAAAAAAAAAAAGTTTGGTGGAACTCCGCTTTAAAGCTGTTGTATAACCGGCTTTCACATTTTCACCTACAGGTAAGCCTATAATAAGGCTTACCCTGTAGGTAAAATGAATATCTCCTAAACCTGTATGGTTTAGGAGATATTCACCTTGCATGCAGCCGCTGACATCAGCGACGCATGTACTCTGAAGGTCTGGTGGATGTTGCCTGAAAATCAGAGCGCTTTGTCGTAAAGAGGACTCTCACGCGCATGCGCAGGAGTGACATCATCGCGGCTCCGGCCACTCACAGCGACGGAGCTGCGAACCCAGAAGAAATGCAGCGGGAACATGTCAGCTCCCTCAGCGGTGACCGGGAGGTGATGCCGGCGCTTCGTTCTAAGGGAAGTATTTCATAATGAGCTAATATGCGGGTATACAACGGCTTTAAACACTAACTTTTCTTTGCTGGAAACCTGACCTCAATCCTGATGAGGGCAACCCAATCTTAAGGCTGGGTTCACACTATTGCAAATTGGATGCAGGTTTCTCCGCATCCAATTTGCATAGCAGGAGATTGTGACCATCTCTACGGAGCCGGTTCACACATGTCCGGCGCGGCTCTGGTGCGAATTGCACAGGAGTCCTGTGTGTCTTTTGGTCCATTTCAGGTCCGAATTCAACCCAAAAATCGGGCTGAAATCCGACCTCAAACAGTGAATGGAGATGCACCGGACTCATGCTGTGAGCCACTGCATTCTCCAGTGTGAACCCAGCCTTAAACACTGATACATTGAGACCTATTTTTTCCTCCTGCCTGTCCCCTGATTCCATTTGGGTAACTGCTTGTACACTCTTACCCTTACTTTTCATTTATTTGTATGCATTCCATGTATTTATTGTGCATTGTTCTGGATGCTGTTTTTGTAATGATTTTATCATGAATGATTTGTTAGATAATATAAATATTTACGTGCACAAGGGCCATATAATGTGCTAGTCATGTGCCTCTTAACCATATGTATCTCTTACTCTGGGTAATGTCCCAATGTTGGGACATTTAGCACCCTATAGACTGATTCATTTGATGTTTTTTATTTTATTTTGTGTTACTGTGCATGGGACTTTCCAATCAATTCCAACCAGGGACACTGTCAGAAAAGGTAAGTTACATAGTTGGTCAGGTTGAAAAAAGACAAAAATAGTAAACCTTCCTATACTCAATCCTAAATCCACAGTTTATCCAGATGAAGGCAATAAAACCCAATAAAACATAGTCCAAGCTGATCTCCGCCAGAATTTACTGTACATCAAATCTAATGTTACCACCTCCAAAGTGAAAACAAAGAAAAGACACGCTATAGCATAAAACCTGTTGGGAGGAGTTACAGTGTGCTGATGTCACAACACTGAATGGATTGTATGTGGTGGCCATAGCTCTGCGATATCCATTTTTCTGTCCTGGATGGCGGTGCTCTAACTAGTGTTGCAGCCAGTAAGGAGATATCTTAAAGGGAACGCAACCTAAAGAATAGTAGAATTACCTGGGTGATACACATGAACTGGTCGTTTTTTAAGTTTATCTATACAGTAAAACATTGGTTTGAGAGCGTTTTGCAAGACAAGCAAAATTGAAAAAAAAATTTGACTTGATATACAAGCGATGTCTTGATATAAGAGTAGCGTCATGTCACAACTGAGTATAAAAGAGAAGAGAGGTGCCTCTAAAGCCCCGTACACACGGTCGGACTTCCATCAGACTTTTTTCCGAACGGAGTTGGTCGGGAACACCCATAGCATACACACGCTCGGACTTTTCTGCAAACTTTCCCAAAACTTTTTCCAACATCACGTGGTTTTTCTGCTCTTTACCGCCACCCTTTGGTCAACTTCTGCTATTGATGGTTGATTGTAACATTATTTGTTTTGTCCATCGGACAAAAGTCCGATGGTTTTCTGTACACACGGTCGGACTTTGCTCCATCAGACTTTTGTTGGCCAAAAGTTTGTCCGTTTGCAGACCCAACATTTGTCCGATGAAAAAAAAAAAAAAAAAAAAAAAGTTTGTCCATTGGAGCGTACACACGGTCGGATTGTTGGTCCAACTTGCTCAAAATGAAGTTTGTTGGCCAAAAGTCCGACCGTGTGTACGGGGCTTTAGTGTAGCAATATGGTTACATTTCATGAAGGTACAACATTTAGCAACATATTGCTACACTTAGAGGTGCCTCTCTTCTCTTTTATACTCTACAGCTCCTGCTGGATTTAGCTTCTTATGCCCCGTACACATGATCGGAAATTCCGTTGGAAAAGAATCGGATGGTTTTGCCAACGGAATTCCGCTCAAGCCTGTCTTGCATACACACGGTCACACCAAATTCCGACCGTCAAGAACGGGGTGACGTACAACACGTACAACGGCACTATAAAGGGAAAGTTCCATTCCAAAGGCGCCACCCTTTGGGCTGCTTTTGCTAATCTCATGTTAGTAAAAGTTTGGTGAGTGACGATTCACGCTTTTCAGTCTTCGTGCTTTTCAGTCCGTTCCAGCGTGACGAATGTGCTATCTTCATTACGAACGCTAGTTTTACCAGACCAGTCGCTCTCGTCTCGTACTTGATTCTGAGCACGCGTGGCTTTTAGTGCGTCGGAATTGCATACTGATGAACGGATTTCCGTCGTAAAAATTGAGAACCTGTTCTCTATCTAAGTCCGTCGGAAATTCCGACAGAAAAAGTCCCATCTGACTTTTTCCATCGGAAATTCCGACCGTGTGTATGCAGCATCATGCCCTTGTGGAAGCTTCCATTTGTGGATGGACATTTTATGGTTACACAACCTGGTCACATTGCTATAATCTTTTTATATGGACTATAAACTTAAGAACCTATGAATAAATGGTTGCGGAACGAATCATCTGAGTTTCCATTATTTCTTATGGGGAAATTTGCTTTGATATACAAGTGCTTCGGATTACAAGCATGTTTCTGGAACGAATTATGCTCGCAATTCAAGATTTTACTGTACTTAAGGATGAGCTCCAGGTCCCCCACTGCAATCTGGACTAAGGGAAACTGGCAGTGAAGCTACGCTTTGTGAATGGGCTGGCTGCGGGGGAAGGAAGGGTGAACTTATGACTGTCAAAATCAGGTACCCCACCCCCCCACAAAATGTGTCAAATGTGGCAACAGAGGGTCAGAGGAGGCAGACAAGCGAGCTTCCCCTTTTGGGTGGAGCTCCACTTTAACCTGTTATACATGAAATTGAGGACCTATCACTTGAAGGAATTGCAGAATTTTAGATCTAGTTATTAACCACTTAACGACCGCCCACCGCCGATTTACGTCGGCAGAATGGCACGGACAGGCAGAATCACGTAGATCTACGTGATCGCCTTTGTGCAGTTGGGGGGTCCATCCGGACCCCCCTTCACTGCAGTGAGCGGCCGTTAAGTGTTCGGGAGCGATCAGGCATGAGGGGGGGCGCTCGATTCCGCCCCCCCCCTCGCGATCGCTCCCGGCCAATGAAAATGCTTCCTCCGCCATGTGATGTAAACAAGGCTGGAGGAAGTGATGTCATCTCCCTCGCCACGGTCTTTCCGTTCCCGGCGCCGAGCAGAGAGGAAGCAGGTTAGTGCACTAACAGTCCACTGACACGTAGGTACACATAGGCACACAAATCACCCCCCAGTCACCCCCAGATCACCCCCCAGGTCACCCCAAAGCCCCCAATCACAGTGTCACTGATTGCAGTGATCATTTATTTTACTGATCACTGCATTTAGTGTCATCTGTGATTGTAAAAAGTTGCAGGGCAGTTAGGATTAGGCCCCTTTAGGTCCAGGGTAGCCCCCTAACCCCCCCTAATAAAGGTTTAACCCCTTGATCACCCCCCAGGTAACCCTTTCACCCCCTAACTTCAGCGTCACTAAGCGATTGTTTTTCCGATCGCTGTATTCGTGTCGCTGGTGTTTTAGATAGGCAGTTATTTTTTTTTAGGTTCGCCGCAGGTTTTTATTAGTGTCAGGTACCCCCATATATTATTTTAACCCCCTGATTGCCCCTAGAGTTAACCCTTTCACCAGTGATCGCCGTATAAGCGTCACTGGTGTCACTGGTTAGCCAGTAAGTTATTTAGTTATTTAGGTTACCCGTCAGGTTTTTATATAGTGTCAGGTACCCCCATATTTAACCTAATAAAGATTTTAACCCCCTGATTGCCCCTAGTTAACCCTTTCACCAGTGATCACCATATAAAGGTTACGGGTGACGCTGGTTGATTAGTTTGCTTTTTATAGCATCAGGGCACCCGCCGTATATAACCCAATAAAGGTTTAACCCCCCTGATCGCCCGGCGGGTGAGATCAATTAGGTTTTAGCGCCAGAGAGGGTCTGCGTCGCCCCAGGCAGTGTTAGGTTAGTGACAGTAACGCTAACACCCACGCGCAAAGCATACACCCCCCTTAGTGGTATAGTATCTGATCAGATCTGATCAGATCTATACTAGCATCCCCAGCGGTTTAGGGTTCCCAAAAACGCAGTGTTAGCGGGATCAGCCCAGATACCTGCTAGCGCCTGCGTTTAGCCCCTCCGCCCAGCCCAGCCCAGCCCAGCCCACCCAAGTGCAGTATCGATCGATCACTGTCACTTACCAAACACAACACACATAACTGCAGCGTTCGCAGTGCTTGGTTTTTGGGGCCCTGTACGCGGCTAGGCTCCCAAAAAGTCCCACACATGTGGTATCCCCGTACTCAGGAAAAGCAGCAGAATGTATTTTGGGGTGCAATTCCACATATAACCATGGCATGTGTGAGCAATATATCATTTAGTGACAACTTTTTGTACATTTTTTTTTTCTTTTTGTCATTATTCAATCATTTGGGACAAAAAAAAAAAATATTCAATGGGGTCAACATGCCTCTCAGCAAATAGCTTGGGGTGTCTACTTTCCAAAATGGGGTCATTTGGGGGGGTTTTGTGCCATCTTGGCATTTTATGGCCTTCAAAACTGTGATAGGTAGTGAGGAGTGAAATCAAAAATTTATGCCCTTAGAAACCTTGAAGGCGGTGCTTGGTTTTTGGGGTCCCGTACGCGGCTAGGCTCCCAATAAGTCCCACACATGTGGTATCCCCGTACTCAGGAGAGGCAGCAGAATGTATTTTGGGGTGTAATTTCACATATGCCCATGGCATGTGTGAGCAATATATCATTTAGTGACAACTTTGTGCAAAAAAAAAAAAGTTTGTCATATTCCCGCAACTTGTGGCAAAATATAAAATATTCCATGGACTGAACATGCCTCTCAGTAAATAGCTTGGGGTGTCTACTTTCCAAAATGGGGTCATTTGGGGGGGTTTTGTGCTATTTTGGCATTTTATGGCCTTCGAAACTGTGATAGGTAGTGAGGAGTGAAATCAAAAATTTGCGCCCTTAGAAATCCTGAAGGCGGTGCTTGGTTTCCGGGGTCCCGTACGTGGCTAGGCTCCTAAAAAGTCCCACACATGTGGTATCCCCGTACTCAGAAGAAGCAGCAGAATGTATTTTGGGGTGCAATTCCACATATAACCATGGCATGTGTGAGCAATATATCATTTAGTGACAACTTTTTGTAATTTTTTTTTTTTTTTTGTCATTATTCAATCACTTGGGACAAAAAAAAAAATATTCAATGGGCTCAACATGCCTCTCAGCAATTTCCCTGGGGTGTCTACTTTCCAAAATGGGGTCATTTGGGGGGGTTTTGTACTGCCCTGCCATTTTAGCACCTCAAGAAATGAGATAGGCAGTCATAAATTTAAAGCTGTGTAAATTTCAGAAAATGTACCCTAGTTTGTAAACGCTATAACTTTTGCGCAAACCAATAAATATACGCTTATTGACATTTTTTTTACTAAAGACATGTGGCTGAATACATTTTGGCCTAAATGTATGACTAAAATTGAGTTTATTCGATTTTTCTTATAACAAAAAGTAGAAAATATCTTTTTTTTTCAAAATTTTCGTTCTTTTTCCATTTATATCGCAAAAAATAAAAATCGCAGAGGCAATCAAATACCATTAAAAGAAATCTCTATTTGTGGGAAGAAAAGGACGCAAATTTCATTTGGGTACAACATTGCATGTCCGCACAATTTACAGTTAAAGCAGCGCAGTGCCGAATCCCAAAAACAGGCTTGGTCCTAATGGCCCGAAATGGTCCGGGGCTTAAGTGGTTAATATGATGAATTGCACTTTTGTACATTTGTATAGTTATATTATAGACGCTGCACTTTATATATATTGAAACTATAGTATAGTTTCTTCTATGGAGCAGATCGTGAAGTCTAAAAGTACTGAGCACACACAGCTGTCACCTTTCGGCAAGCATCACTTCGAGTCCTGCCACTGAGACCATCCAACTAGCCAGGCACATATACTCCAGTCCATTTCAACTGCATATCTGCCTGTTTATGGTCAGACAAAGCAGGAATAATCAATTCACAACCTAAATGAAGCCAATATGGAAGTAACACTGCCACCGGGAGATCTAACAGCAGCCCAAAGCAGATTGAAAGTGTTACTGAAAGCATAAAGCATTCTAAAAAACCTAACAAGCAGCAGAGTTTCCTAATGATCTCCAAGAGACAATACAATATCCCCCCTCCCCCAACCAACCTTGAAGTTTCAATCCCACTATGTTTATATATGTGACAACAGCATGTCAGTTCACAAAAGTTGAGAGAGTTACTTGACAGGGACGTGGAAAGTTTCAAACAACACCTTGTGAGGGGGCCGGCTAAATCCCCAAAGCGGGAGGCTGCTCCCTAAACCACAAGATTACTCAAATGAAAGGGAACGTTGGCCGAGTATTGTTTTGATAACACGTTCCTTTAAAGCAGACCTAGCGGTCCGCACAGTTCCTAGAATCCTCCATGCACAGATAAGGAAACAACAGCAACAAAAAATAACAGAATCAACAACACCAATATTAAAAAGCAATCCTATTGCCAGGTGACCAAGAAATAATCTTGCAAAATTAATATCCAATACATCGTAATTTGAATCGTTTGTAATGCACCACTGGGTTTTCTCCCGCACTCCAAAGACATTCTGGTTGTTTATTGTCTTTTTCTAATTACTCCTAGTGTGCATGTGAGAAAGGAATGTTAGATTGCAAACTCGTTGAGTATTTAAAGCGTTGCGTAAATTATTAGATTTATACAAATACCTGTAATAAATAACAGATAACATACACTATATTTTGAAAAGGTCTCTTTATGTCCTACGATGCATCAACACCACCGGGCAGCACTAGGGTTGAGTGAAACTGAGCTTTCAGTTCTATAAACTGTTGGTGACAATCACATTTCAGTGAAGTTTCGCCATTTAGGAGCAATGCTTTGAAGTCAATGTGGAGGTTGAGATTAAGGTATTTTTGGCAGCTTTTTCAAATTTATTTTTAGGAGTGCAATAGTCTAGAATAGATTAGCGATTCTTAACTTGGGTTGAGCCATATGTTGCTAGGGGTTCCTTGAGCTGTAGGTGATTGATCTCCCATCTTATGGTGCCTAGATAATTGCGGGACTAGTGCCATTTTCTAGCACTAGGACACCAATGAGGTTTTTAGCTGCTTGGAAGGGAGGCATTCTGACTGCCACTATGATGCCGTGTACAGACAATCGGACATTCCGACAACAAAACCGTGGCGGATGTTGGCTCAAACTTGTCTTGCATACACACGGTCACACAAATGTTGTCGGAAATTCCAAACGTCAAGAACGCAGTGACGTACAACACGTACGATGAGCCGAAAAAAATGTAGTTCAATAGCCAGTGTGGCTCTTCTGCTTGATTCCGAACATGCGTGGAATTTTGTGCGTCGGAATTGTGTACACGCTCTGAATTTCCGACAAGTTTTGTTGTCGGAAAATTTGAGAACCAGCTCTCAAATTTTTGTTGTCGGAAATTCCGACAGCAAATGTCTGATGGAGCCTACACACGGTCGGAATTTCCGACAACAAGCTCCCATCAAACATTTGTTGTCGGAAATTCCGACCGTGTCAGCACAAGTGTTTTTCCCACTAGCTGCCAATGTAAGGGTAAGGGGCATTTTCCCCACTGACTCCTGAGACCTCAAAATTATTTCAAGGGTTCCTTTTGGGTAAAAAAAAAATTGGGAAAGGTTGTTCTAGATAAGTCTGGGGTATAACTGAAGCTGCTTATAACCATACTGGAAGTGTTCTTGTGCCAGCAAATGGGCCCTTAATATCCTGACTGTTTTTTGAGCTTTTTAAACAAAATATGTGTACAGACAGTGACAGAAAATAAATTAAAGCAACAGCATGCAAAGAAATATACATTCCTTCATAATACTCTATATGAGCAGATCAACACATGCCCAAGACAAGAGATTAAAAATGAGCAGAACAGGTATTGCTCTTCTGTGTCCTTTAATATGTTGCCTGATTAGTTCCAGAGATTACAAAATTAAGGTTAATGGGTGTTTTTTGACAAACTGGTCAAGCCTATATAAAGAATGGCATATGGAAAAGTTAGTTGGACAGGCCAGAAGATTTGTCCTGGGTTTTAAGCCCATGACATCTTCCTCCTTGCAACTCTCCACTTCCTTCCCATTCACAACATTATCTTGAGTCAAGCCTCGTACACACGGCCGAGTTTCTCGTCGAAAAAAACACGTCGTTTTTTTCGACGAGATCCTTGGACAAGAAACTTGTCCCGGCCGAGTGTACAGACGCTCGATTCAAAGAACCCGCGGTTCTTTGAATGGAGCATACGCGGTGACGTCATCGACTACGACGAGCATGCGCTCGTCACATTCGATGCCGTCGCCGCCATCTTGGTATACCCTACCTATGCCTAGGAAGCTACCGCGCATGCGTCAAATTCATTTCGAACATGCGCGGGCTTCCCGGAGGACAGGTAAGTGTACACACACTCACTTTTCTCGTCGAGAAACAGGCTGACGAGAATCTCGACGAGAAAATAGAGAGCAGGTTCTCTATTTTCTCGTCAAGATTACTTGTCGGTTTTCTTGACGAGAAACCATACACACGAACGAATTTCTCGGCAAGACATCTCTGCCAGCAAGTTTCTTGCTGGTTCTTGCCGAGAAACTCGGTCGTGTGTACGAGGCCTCAGAGTGCTCTAGGGATAGATGTGCCTGCAGACAGTTGGATCATGCACAATTTCCTTCCATTAGATAATTTTTTTGAAAGCATATCTCCATGAGGTTTTTGAACTAAAGGAATGCATAGACAGGTGGATAAATTGTTACAACACTTACCTCGCAGCACTTGCCTAAGCATTGATGTTCCTGTAGCCTCATAGCTGCATATCTGCAGTGTACAATCATAGAAGGCATATCTTGCCGAGTCCTGTCACCGATGACTGCTATTCTCATGATTTATGAAGTGTCTACCTGAGAAATGTAGTAAGAGTTGGTGATGCTGAGCTGCTCATTGTTCAGGACCAACTGCAGAAGAAGCTACACCTGAGGACTTGCTACAAGGATCCATCTGCTTTTACTTTATTCATTCTGGAAATCTGGCTAATTAGTCCTTTGAATTCCACTTGACTTTTTTATGACTTCCAAAGAATAGGTCCTTGCACTTGGACCACTCCTGTAAGTAATTTTCCAATGCTCCTCCCCCAATGCCCACAAATGTAAGGGGCATTTTCCCATCTACTCCCAATGCTTAAATTCAAAAGTCTTTTATAGGCTAAAGAATATGTAACCCCAACATTTCATATTCCGGATATGTGTTTGTTGTACCATGTACTTGCGTAAAAGTTATCCTGTTCTCTATGGGAATTCTATGTGAATTCACAAAATACAAAGGCTGTGAATGGGCAGCAGAGGGGAGGGAGAGGCATAGCTGCTCTGTGTGATTATCTCCAATCACAGCCCTGAGTGTATCCTCCGGGGTGTGCAAAAAACCTGTCACATATAAGTGATAAAGATAAGTCACAGAGGTGACATGCACCCAATTGGACTTAGTAAATTGGTCGTGTGTACGCAGCTTTCAGTTTTCTCGTCAAGAAAACCGACAAGAATCTCTACGAGAAAAATAGAGAATCTGCTCTCTATTTTCTCGTCAGCCTGTTTCTCGACGAGAAACCCGAGTGTGTGTACACTTACCTGTCGCCGTGGAAACCCGCGCATGCTCAAAATCACTTTGACGCATGCGCGGTAGCTTCCTAGGCATAGGTAGGGTGTAGCAAGATGGCGGCGACGGCATTGAATGTGACGAGCGCACGCTCGTCGTAGTCGATAACGTCACCGCGTTCGCTCCATTCAAAGAACCGCGGGTTCTTTGAATTGAGCGTATGTACACTCGGCCAGGACAAGTTTCTTGTCCAAGAATCTCGTCAAGAAAAACGACAAGTTTTTTCCTGACGAGATTCTCGGCCGTGTGTACGAGGCTTAACTCATAGTGTCCCTGCACTTTTTGCAAAGTTGCTAAACTACTAGAATTCAGCTTTATGAAAGCCCACTCTGGGTAGCCACAAACATTTAAAACACTCTTGAGATGGCTGTGCCATTTGTCTTTAGACACTCCTTAGATGCATGTGCTCTTTGTCCTTAGACTCTGTGTTTGGTGTTACCATCTCAGCCAGATGCTGCAGAGTTCTAAGAATCCCCAATTAGTGTTTCAGTGGGTGGTGGTAGTCAAAAAGCAGATACTGGTCTGTGTGGGTAGGTTTCTTCTAGACCTTAATGGCCAAGTCACCCCCCTATTTGACATGTAACACACAGTTCAAAAAGGGTACTTTGTTATTCTATTTAGCTTCATGTGTAAGCTTGATTGATGTATTTGTCAACTAAGTTCATATCTTAACTAAAAGGCTTATATTTCTGATCCATTCTAATCTTGACCTACATATCAAGAACCAATGTTCTGTTGTTATTCCTCTGAAAGACTTCATGGCTCTATTCATCATCAACTCAATGTAAAGGTTAGCTTCAGTGGAAGATACAGGTAATCCCAATGCATAGCCATGCTTCTGTCTGTAGAAGTTATCCATGAAATAGGTGAAGATGAAAACTGGTTCGCAAGAGGCGTGAAAGAGACCATCTACAATTAACCCTGAACAGGGATGGGGCAGAGGCGTTGCTAGGGGGGTGCGGTCCGCCCCCGGGTGACACCCGCTAGAGGGGTGACACCCTCCCTTTTTTTTTTTTTTTTTTTTTACAGCTGACCCATTCATTGATTAATTTCACCCCGCTGGGCTGGAAGCCTGGAACAACACCTCCAGCGCCGCGGCCGCGCCTAGTGTGTGTCCTCCGGCTCCTTATTCTTCCTATTCCTAAATTCCAATCCTCCTCCCTACCCTACAGAGCCAGCGAGCGACTCAGCCTGTCACATCATCACACTGCACTGTGATGATGTGACGACACGTCACTGCAGCACACACACAACTTTCTCCGCCCGGGCGGCGCGGCTGCTGTGTGTGACGGTCGCTGCCCACAGTGCCCAGCCCTCCTCCTCTCCACTCTCCAGGAGTACAGACTGTCTGAGACTCCAGCTGGCGGCGGCGCGGCGCACAGAATAAGAACAGGTGGGAGGGGGGGTTCTCCACCGTCGGCCCGCCGGAGCACAAGATGAGGTGTGTGTATGGGGGGGGGGGGGTTGCCTTTGTAAGAGAGCTAGTGTGGGACAGTGGGAGGACTCAGTTTCAGTGTCTGGCGCCCTGCCCCTGACGGCCTGTATATGATATGATAAGGAAGGGGGGGGGGGGATGCAAGGTGGTCTGCTGCTAGACACAGCTATAGATTTTATTTATATATATATATATATATATATATATATATATATATACTATGTAATATAGCTGGTCCAGCCGCCCCTCCCCCCACCAGACCAGCTAACTCCTGTGCTACTGTGCCTATTATATGTAATATAATATATCTGTGTCCAGCAGCCCCCCCCCCATTATCAGACAGCCAACACTCACAATATAATTTATATTAGCTGACTGAGACACCCCCAGCCTGAGCTGGTCTGATGATGATGATGATGGGGGGGGGGAATGCTGCTGGCCACAGATATATTATATTAGATATAGGCACAGTAGCTGAGTGACACACCTACCCACCCTGAGCAAGCTGGTCTCATGGGGGGGGGGTGCTCTGTGTCACCAGGTATGATAGCTGAGCGGAGCCGCCCTAATCTGGCCTGATAAGGGGGGGGGTGTCCACAGACCACAGCACAGGTGTAGGCAGACAGTGACCCACACCCACATCAGATCCATCCAGCAAGCAGAAGGTCACAGCAGCATCTTCTCGTCTTCTCTGTGGCCATCAGATCCGGTCCAAGCAAGCAACACGCCTTGTTGTCAGCAGGTCACAGCATCTTCTCGTCTTCTCTGCGGCCATCAGATCCAGTCCAAGCAAGCAACACGCCTTGTTGTCAGCAGGTCACAGCATCTTCTCGTCTTCTCTGTGGCCATCAGATCCGGTCCAAGCATGGACTTGACATCACATTGTTTCTTGCCAAGCAGAACCTAGCATTCCGTGGCCACAAGGAAGATGAGTGCTCATTTAATAAAGGGAACTTTCTTGAGATGGTTGAAATGCTATCAAAATATGATTCAGTACTCAAAGAACACCTAATTAGATTGAGGCGGAGCACCTGTAAACTTAAAGTATCGGTCTCATATATTTCTCCACAAACTCAGAATGAGTTTATAAGTGTCCTGGCAAATCACGTGAAGGAGAAGATTGTCATGGACATAAAGTCTGCAAAGTACTTTGGAATCATGTTTGATAGCACACCCGACATATCACATACTGACCAGATGTCCGAAGTGATCAGATATGTGAACATCAAGAATAGGAAAGTTGAAGTAAAAGAAGTGTTTCTAGGATTTTTCCCTTTAAAGGGGAAAAAAGCTGCTGATCTCAGTGTGGATATCTTTAAAAAATTAGAGAGTGATGGACTGGACATAATGATGTGTCGTGCTCAGGGTTATGATAATGCTGC
This sequence comes from Rana muscosa, assembly GCA_029206835.1. NCBI lineage: Eukaryota > Metazoa > Chordata > Amphibia > Anura > Ranidae > Rana > Rana muscosa. The sequence goes on along the minus strand of CM055120.1, from coordinate 325,973,468 downwards.
TACTATGGCTGGAATTCATGGAGGTGTACAATCCATTATTAGGGAAAAAAACAAAAAAGCGATTTTTAATGGCTGTGTGGACCATTCACTGAACTTGTGCGGTCAGCACTCTTTTGCTGAGAATGCTTCATGTGTGACATTTTTTGGAACACTTCAGTCAATGTTTTCTTTTTTTGCTGCTTCCACCCATCGATGGGATGTGTTAATTCACCATACTGGAGTGTCAGTGAAAAGATTATCAACAACACGCTGGAGTGCTCATCATGCTGCAGTTAAGCCAGTAAAAGAAAAATTGAATATGTTTGTGTCTGCAATCGAAGCGCTTTGTGATCCTTCTGAAAATATGGACACAAGAGGAGCAGCAGAATGTCTACTGCCTGCTGTCTGTGATTTTACGTTTTTGTGCTACCTATACTTCTGGGGTGATGTACTTCAAGAAGTTGATGTTACACAACAGTACCTGCAGACCAAAGGCTTAAGTCTGGACAAGGTGGTGACAAAGCTAGAGTCACTAAGACTTTTTCTGTTTGAAGAGCGCAGTCACCTAGTGGAACATGCAATTAAGCAGGCACATTTAAAATCTAAAGAATATGGAATTGCCGTAGAGAGAAGAGCCAGGTTTAAGAAGAGGATGGCAGGGGAACAGGCACGTGATGCTGGAGGCATAAGTCTACAAGACGAGAACAAGAGGGCAATGCTTGAGTGCATTGATCGCTTCCATTCTGAACTCCAGATCAGATTAAGAGCCATCATGGAAGTTGCAGCCATGTTTGAGGCTGTTCAAGCAAAGAGTCTCATATATGAAACTGAAGAAACATTAAAGGTGTCCATTCCAAAACTGACCACTTTTTATGACGAAATATCTGAGAGTGAGCTGTTAATGGAAATACCCAGACTGAGGAGACATCTCAAAGCAGCCAAGATCAACCTAGAAGAAGTCAAAGATTGGTCGGCTTTACAAGTTTTGACCTTCATAGCAGAATGGGACTTCATTGAATCTCTTCCAACCCTTTCACTATGTCTAAAAATATTTCTGACAATCTGTGTGTCTGTGGCTTCATGTGAGAGGAGCTTTTCAAAGTTGAAGCTGATAAAAAACTATTTGCGTTCAACGATGGGACAGGCAAGGCTTTCTGATCTTACAATATTATCAGTTGAAAGTGAACTAGCGAAATGTATTGATTTTGATGATGTTGTTCACAATTTTGCAGCTGTCAAGGCTAGAAAAGCAAAGTTTTGATTTAGATGTTAACTAAATGCTTTCATATTTGTTCCTGTTTTTGTGTTATTTATTTATTAATTCAGTAAAGTTTAAAGTTAAAATAAATACAGTTCTTTAACAGTTTAAGCTTTGATTTCTATTATTTTCATATGATTTTGTTATTCAAATTTGCTAGTTGATTGATAGTTATTAACGGCACTACTGTTGCCAATATATGCAGTGTTATTAGGGTGAAAAAAATTATTGGGGGGGGGGGTGACACCATGTTATACCGCACCAGGTGACACCAACCCTAGTGACGCCACTGGGATGGGGGCCTTGGACCCCACCTGTTTTCCACATATAACACAGTTTTAAAATTTCTACTTCTTTTACACCTTCAACTGTGCAAGTCAATGAGGAATTATCACCTATGTAGTCTTTCTGACACCAAGGATGAGATGATGTAACTAGAAAAGGGTGGTGCCACTACTTTTACACTACCTATCCTGCTCTTGGTCAATCAACATCTACATATTTCTTAGCAAGTGTATTAAAGGTGCCTGTGCTACTTGTGAGGATTTAAATCTTAGGGTATCTTAATGACACTCATTGGAAATAAAGAAATGGCTTGGAGATGCTACAAAATGTCTCCAACACGGAAGAACAAGTCCAGTTGAATGTGACCAACTACTACCAGTTATACCATGACCTGGATAAATAATAACCTTCACAGACATTCAGAATATATGTATTTCAACAGTGCATGTATCTGCTTGCCTGGAGTTTAGGATTAACTGCTTAGTCTAAGATGTCTTTTAAAGGAGAAGTATAGTCAAAGCTATTTTGACTATATTTCTCCTGTAGGTCACAGGAGTGCAGTTTGTTCTGCACTTCTGTGACCTGCTTTCAGCCAACAGTGGGCTAAAGTTTGCTGTTTGGCTGACGTCACTCAGCCCATCCAGGCTCTGAAAATATACTGACCATATGGTTGGGATCCACCGAGAACCCTGGATCAGCACATGTCTCAGCCTCTCGGTGATCCACCGAGAGCCTGAGCCAGCCCCTCCTGCCCCCTCCACAGCCCAGCGCTCCAGTGAGCGCTGGAGGGCAGAGCAGAGAGCTGGAGACTGACAGTCCTGGTTCTCTGCTCAAAGCGGAGGGGAGAACTGAGCGATCAGCGATTTTTGATCGCTCATTCTCAGCGCAGAGCCAGTGGGGGAACAAATGCAGCATCAGATTAATGCTGCATCCGCCTAGGTGATATATATATATATATATATATATATATATATATATATATATATATATATATATGTGTAGCGACCTCACCTCTCACTCCCTCCTTCTCTGTCAATGTCAATGGCTCTCGTCTAGGGGACCAGGGAGGAGAGTGTGGCGCACCACCAGCTTGTATCCTCTTGTGTGTAGAGGTGTGAGCTATAACCAATTACCTTTGGGCCTGTGCCCCTGTCCAGAGCCAAAACTTCCCCTTGAGAATAACCTTTAACTCCCAGAAAGCCAAGTTCCACACCATTGAAAGTCCAAAACTTATTTATTCTTTTAGAGCAAGAAATAGTCCTTTTAGAGCAGACTGGTTAGACAACGAACAGACAAGGTGAAGAGGAAGGTCCAGCACAAACATGAACTTGTTACTCTCCTGTTTCAGTGTGCGCAAATAGGCTCGGCGCAAGGTCGCTGCCACCGACCTTGAGGGTGGTCGCCGTCACCGACCGGGTGAATTAGGCTTGAGGTCTCTGCCACCGATCTGGGTTTCAGTTGGGTCGCTGCCACAGACCATGAGAACGTGGACTACCTTCTTGAGATGCGGCCCCTGTCAGGGGAGTCATCCATCCGGACGGTCACCAGAGGCCTCCACCATCACCAGCCAATGCTGTGCTGGATCTTCGGGAAGGTCACTTCTCTGGTCCCCCTCGCCCTAGATTCGGGTGTCCAACACCGGAGGACACCCTAGGAATCCTCCATCCCATGCGGGACCCAGTTGAAGGTACTGGGCCCCAGGCCTCCAGAGAGTACCTCACCCCAGACCAAAGGTGTCTGGGGTGAAATCGCAGCTCCGTCTCTGGGCCGAGGGCGCCCGGAGACCACCAGCACTCACACCCAGGCTGAAGGTGCCTGGGCGTGGACCCCGAGCGGAAGATGTCCGCCCCTTTTATCCCCTCCCCCAGCATGCACAGCAGGTTCCCCACCCCGCTGTACCACTGCCGCGAGAGGACAAAAAAGGCACAGACCTCCAATGGTGGTTCAACCCCGGCCTATGGCGACAGCGCCACCTATAGGCCACAGGGAACTGGACACCATTGATATCCTCCACTAGCATAAATTGGTCCATGAACCCTAACAATTGCTGCATCTGAGCCTGCTATCACTCATATGCCTCCCCTAAATGTAACCACCCGCTACACACATATATATATATATATATATATATATATATATATATATATATATATATTTATTTTGAAGTCCATACTTCTCTTTTAAAGGTAATTTTCTTAAGGTGCCTATAAAACTACAGTAATAATGCAGACCTAAAAAAAACTCCCCACAAAGCCTAAATGTTCTCTTACATCCATAGGTACCTGTAGTTTACTTAAAAATTGCAGCTCTACGTACTTATGGAAAACAAGACTTTTGTATTTTGATGTAAAGTCCAGGTACAACTGATCCCTCTAATGCGCGTACACACGATCGGAATTTCCAACAACAAATGTTCAATGTGAGCTTTTTGTCAGAAATTCCGACCGTGTGTAGGCTCCATCGGACATTTGCTGTCGGAATTTCCAACAAAAATTTGAGAGCTAGTTCAAATTCCGATCGTCTGTATGCAATTCCGATGCACACAAAAACATGCATGCTCAGAATCAAGCAGAAGAGCCAAACTGCCTATTGAACTTCATTGATCTCGGCTCATCATACGTCACCATGTTCTTGACGTTCGGAATTTCCTACAAGATTTGTGTGACCGTGTGTATGCAACACAATTTTGAGCCATCATTCCATCAGAAAAAAAATCCACGGTTTTGTTGTCAGAATTTCAGATCGTGTGTACGCGGCATTAGAAGGAGAACATACTGGGAACCACAGTCTAACAATAGCTTGGGTTGCCAGTGCATTTGGCATTTTCTTTTATTATTGCCTCCGAGGCCATCAGCCCTCCCCAGAGCTTGGAATAAAGCGCTCTGTGACGCTTGCTGTCAGGTAGTTTCTTTATGAGTGAAATGTGTCACTTCAAACATCTAAGAATAACCAGCACCTCCAGACACACATGAACTCCAAAGAGAGGAACGAGAGTCTGTAAAATATTCAGCTGTGCCTGAAAGACTAAATCCATAATAAGAGGGCCAAACTGAGCTATTTTAAACTGCTGCATACATATGTATCGGGGGGGACCTGAAAGACTGAACTGTGTGCCTAATAAGTAAGGTGTACACAAAACTTCCCTGCCGACCCCAAAAATGACAAGCAGGACATTCAGGATCAGCTTACTGAACACTAAGGCAGTGCACATAGCAAAATGGTATTGCAAAACGAGGGTTACCCACAGTAACTAAAAACAGCTTTTCAATGATTTGACTACAGTACGTGAAAGTTGACCACACTCATTGCAATCTGATTGAACAAATTTATATTACCTATAATCTAAACTCAATAAAAAATAAATAAAAAATACTGCAGCTTACTTGTGTGGTAGCTGCATTATTTAATTTTTTCATTTTTCAGACCTTCCTTTGTTTTTCCCCTAGTGATCCTGCCATTAACACATGTCCTTCCTATCTATGGAGGAGAAACATTGTCACCCTAGGAAAGGAAGTGTGTGGGGACTACAGAACACCTCCCTGTCTCCATAATGTGTTTGTGTGGTGGGGGAGGGAGTTTTACAGTCCAATGAGAGAGCTGGGAACAATGCTAATTAACAAAAGTGCAGAACAGGAAAGGAGAATAGGAAAATAGGAAAATATCAGCCCACTGTATTTGTCAGGATCAACAGCTGTCTATTTGCACTTATCTAACAGATACAACACACTTCAGCTGTATAGTTAACAGACCAAAAGAAAGCAAATAAGAGAAGTTCATAGTTAGGATTTACATACACTTTAAAGTGGTTGTAAACCCCTTTTTAGAACTTGTACCTATAGGTACCTTGATGTCATCGGTGCATGCGCTGTAAAGAAACAGCCCTCCGTGCCGTTTCTTCCCAAGCGAGTGCCGTGACTGGCGGCTCCGGCGCGCATACGCGGGAGTGGCGTTACACAGCTCCGGCCAGTCACAGAGCCGAAGTCCGCGGCCCCAGAAGGAAGAGGGGCGAAGATGGATGCGGCCATCACAGGGACAGCGCGGGCTTCGTTTGAAGGTAAGTGCCACATAATGGGCTAGTATGCAATGCATACCAGCTCATTATGCTTTTACTTTGCAGGGTTTGCAGGGTAAAAAAGAGAAAGTAAAACCCATCAGGGTTTACTTCCTCTAAATTCATCAGCAACTACAGTGCCTTGCAAAAGTATTCACCCCCCCCTTGGCATTTTTCGTGTTTTGTTGCCTCACAACCTGGAATTAACATGGATTGTTTGAGAATTTGCATCATTTAATTTACAGAACATGCCCACAACTTTGAAGATGTTTTTTTTTATTTTTTTATTGAGAAGCAAACGACAAATGGGTCAAAATGACAGAAAAAGTGCATGTGCATAACTATTCACCCCCCTAAAGTCAATACTTTGAAGAGCCAACTTTTGCGCCTATCACAGCTCAAAGTCGCTTTGGATAAGTCTCTATGAGCTTGCCACATCTTACCACTGGGATTTTTGCCCATTCCTCCTTGCAAAACTGCTTCAGCTCCTTCAAGTTGGATGGTTTGCGCTTGTGAACAGCAATCTTTAAGTCTGACCACAGATTTTCTATTGGATTGAGGTCTGAGGTCTGAGCTTTGACTAGGCCATTCCAACACATTTACATGTTTCCCCTTAAACCACTCAAGTGTTGCTTTAGCAGTGTGTTTGGGATCATTGTCCTGCTGGAAGGTGAACCTCCGTCCTAGCCTCAAATCATACACAGAGTGGTACAGGTTTTGCTCAAGAATATCAATATCCCTGTATTTAGCACCATCCTTCTTTCCCTCAACTCTGACCAGTTCCCCAGTCCCTACTGCTGAAAAACATCCCCACAGCATGTGTTCTTGAGGTGATGTGATGTGTTGGGTTGGGTTTGCGCCAGACATAGCATTTTCCTTGATGGCCAAAAAGTTACATTTTAGTCTCATCAGACCAGAGCACCTTCCTCCATACATTTTAGGAGTCTCCCACATGCCTTTTTGCAAACTCAAAACGTGCAATTTTGTTTTTTGCTGAAAGTAATGGCTTTCTTCTGGCCACTCCGCCTTAAAGCCCAACTCTATGGAGCGTACGGCTTATTGTCGTCCTATGACTCCAGTCTCTGCTGTGGAACTCTGCAGCTCCTCCAGGGTTACCTTAGGTCTCTGTGCTGCCTCTCTGATTAATGCCCTCCTTGCCCGGTCCATGCGTTTTGGTGTGCGGCCGTCTCTTGGCAGGTTTGCTGTTGTGCCATGTTCTTTCCATTTGGTTATGATAGATTTGATGGTGCTCCTAGGGATCAAAGATTTGGGTATTTTTTTTATAACCTAGCCCTGACTTGTACTTCTCAACAACATTGTCCCTTACTTGTTTGGAGAGTTCCTTGGTCTTCATGGCAGTGTTTGGTTAGTGGTGCCTCTTGCTTAGGTGTTGCAGCCTCTGGGGCCTTTCAAAAAGTTGTGTATATGTAATTAAAGATAATGTGACACTTAGGGGGTTATTTACGAAAGACAAATCCACTTTGCACTACAAGTACATTTGAAATTGCACTGAAAGTGCACTTGGAAGTGCAGTCGCTGTAGGTCCGAGGCGGACTTGCAAGAAAAATAAAAAACAGCATTTTAGTTTGCACATGATTGGATGATAAAATCAGCAACGCTTCTCCTCATTTCAGATCTACCCCTCAGATTTTCAGCGACTGCATTTCCAAGTGCACTTTCAGTGCAATTTCAAGTGCACTTTGCACTTGTAGTGCAAAGTGGATTTGCCTTTCGTAAATAACCCCCTTAGATTGCACACAGGTGGACATCATTTCACTAATTATGTGACTTCTGAAGGTAAATGGTTGCACCAGAGCTTTTTATGGGCTTCATAACAAAGGGGGTGAATACATACGCACGTGCCAATTATCATTTTTTTATTTCTGAAAAATAGTTTTATGTATATATTTTTCTAATTTTAGTTCACCAACTTAGACTATTGTGTTCTGATCCATCACATATAATTCAGATTAAAAAACATTGAACTAAAGGCTGTAATGTAAGGCCCCTTTCACACTGGGGCGGGGAGGTGCGCTGGCGGTATAGCGGCGCTATTTTTAACGCCGCTATACCGTCGGATTTGCCGCGATATTCGGCCGCTAGCGGTGCAGTTTTAACCCCCTCTGGCGGCCGAGTAAGGGTTAAAACCGCCCGCAAACCGCTGCTACAGCAGCGGTTTGTGGGCAGTATAGCAGCGGTGTCCCATTGATTTCAATGGGAAGGAGCGGTATACACACCGCTCCTTCACCGCTCCAAAGATGCTGCTTGCAGGAGATTTTTTTCCTCCCGCCAGCGCATCTCCTCAGTGTGAAAGCCCTCGGGCTTTCACATTGAGAATGCTGGGGCAGGATTATTTCAGGCGTTATTTATGCGCTATTTTTAGCGCTAAAACACCTGAAATACGCCTCAGTGTGAAAGGGGCCTAACAAAATAGGTAAAAAGCCAAGGGGGGTGAATACTTTTGCAAGGCACTGTATGTAGTGTGAAGGTTCTACTTAAATGGTCCAGTCTCTTTACATCAGGTAGGACTTCACACTAAGGGGATAATTTACTAAAACTAAAGAGTGCAAAATCTGGTGCAGCTGTGTATGGTAGACAATCAACTCCTAACTTCAGCTTGTTCAATTAACCACTTAAGCCCCGGACCATTTGGTAGCTAGAGGACCAGAGGTGAATTCAGAATTTTGCACTGCGCTGCTTTAACTGTAAATTGTGCGGACATGCAATGTTGTACCCAAACGAAATTTGCGTCCTTTTCTTCCCACAAATAGAGCTTTCTTTTAATGGTATTTGATTGCCTCTGCGATTTTTATTTTTTGCGATATAAACGGAAAAAGACCGAAAATTTTGAAAAAAAATGATATTTTCTACTTTTTGTTATAAGAAAAATCGAATAAACTCAATTGTAGTCATACATTTAGGCCAAAATGTATTCAGCCACATGTTTTTAGTAAAAAAAATGTCAATAAGCGTATATTTATTGGTTTGCGCAAAAGTTATAGCGTTTACAAACTAGGGTACATTTTCTGAAATTTACACAGCTTTAAATTTATGACTGCCTATCTCATTTCTTGAGGTGCTAAAATGACAGGGCAGTACAAAACCCCCCCAAATGACCCCATTTTGGAAAGTAGACACCCCAAGGAAATTGCTGAGAGGCATGTTGAGCCCATTGAATTTTTTATTTTTTTGTCCCAAGTGATTGAATAATGACTAAAAAAAAAAAAAAAATTACAAAAAGTTGTCACTAAATGATATATTGCTCACACATGCCATGGTTATATGTGGAATTTCACCCCAAAATACATTTTGCTGCTTCTCCTGAGTACGGGGATACCACATGTGTGGGACTTTTTGGGAGCCTAGCCGCGTACGGGACCCCGGAAACCAAGCACCGCCTTCAGGATTTCTAAGGGCGCAAATTTTTGATTTCACTCCTCACTACCTATCACAGTTTCGAAGGCCATAAAATGCCAAAATAGCACAAAACCCCCCCAAATGACCCCATTTTAGAAAGTAGACACCCCAAGGAAATTGCTGAGAGGCCTGTTGAGCCCATTGAATATAATTTTTTCTGTCCCAAGTGATTGAATAATGACAAAAAAAAAAATTACAAAAAGTTGTCACTAAATGATATATTGCTCACACATGCCATGGTTATATGTGGAATTACACCCCAAAATACATTTTTCTGCTTCTCCTGAGTACGGGGATACCACATGTGTGGGACTTTTTAGGAGCCTAGCCGCATAGGGGACCCCGAAAACCAAGCACCGCCTTCAGGATTTCTAGGCACAAATTTTTGATTTCACTCCTCACTACCTATCACAGTTTCGAAGGCCATAAAATGCCAAAATCGCACAAAACCCCCCCAAATGACCCCATTTTGGAATATAGACACCCCAAGCTATTTGCTGAGAGGAATGGCGAGTATTTTACAGCTCTCATTTGTTTTTGAAAATGAAGAAAGAAAATATATATATATTTTTTTTCAATTTTCAAAACTTTGTGACAAAAAGCGAGATCTGCAAAATACTCACAATACCTCTCAGCAAATAGCTTGGGGTGTCTACTTTCCAAAATGGGGTCATTTGGGGGGGTTTTGTGCTATCTGGGCATTCCATGGCCTCCGAAACTGTGATAGGCAGTGAGAAGTGAAATCAAAAATTTACACCCTTAGAAAGCCTGAAGGCGGTGCTTGGTTTTTGGGGTCCCGTACATGGCTAGGCTCCCAAAAAGTCTCACACATGTGGTATCCCCGTACTCAGGAGAAGCAACAGAATGTATTTTGGGGTGTAATTCCACATATGCCCATGACATGTTTGAGCAATATATCATTTAGTGACAACTTTGTGCAAAAAAAAAAAAATTGTCGTTTTTCCGCAACTTGTGTCAACATATAAAATATTCCATGGACTCGACATGCCTCTCAGTATATAGCTTGGGGTGTCTACTTTCCAAAATGGGGTCATTTGGGGGGGTTTTGAACTGTTCTGGCATTTTATACACAACATTAGGAAGCTTACATCCACTCTTCTAACCACTTGAAGACAAAGCCCTTTTTGACACTTTTTGTTTACATGAAAACATTTTTTTTTTTGCAAGAAAATTATGTTGAACCCCCAAACATTATATATATATTTTTAAAGCAAAGGCCGTACAGATTAAAATGGTGGGTGTTGCATTTTTTTTTCTACACAGTATTTGCGCAGCGATTTTTCAAACGCATTTTTTGGGTTAAAAAATACACTTTTTTAAATTTTAATGCACTAAAACACACTATATTGCCCAAATGTTTGATGAAATAAAAAAGATGATCTTAGGCCGAGTACATAGATACCAAACACGACATGCTTTAAAATTTCGCACAAACGCGCATTGGCGACAAACTACATACATTTTTAAAAGCCTTTAAAAGCCTTTACAGGTTACCCCAGTAGATTTACAGAGGAGGTCTACTGCTAAAATGATTGCCCTCGATCTGACCTTCGCGGTGATACCTCACATGCATGGTGCAATTGCTGTTTACATATGACGCCAGACCGACGCTTGCGTTCGCCATTGGGCAAGAGCAGGGCAGGACAGGGGTGCTTTTTTTTTTTTTTTTTTATTATTAATTTTGCTTTTTTATTTTATTTTTAAATTGTTCCTTCCAAGTATTTTTTTTTTTTATCATTTTTATTGTTATCTCAGGGAATGTAAATATCCCCTATGATAGCAATAGGTAGTGACAGGTACTCTTTTTTTGAAAAAACTGGGGTCTTCTAGACCCTAGATTTTTCCTCTGCTCTCAAAGCATCTGACCACACCAAGATCGGTGTGATAAAATGCTTTCCCAATTTCCCAATGGCGCTTTTTATATCCGGGGGGGGGGGCATTCCCTCCCACTGCTTGTAAAAGCAGTCCAGAGGCTAATTAGCCGCTAGGATTGCTTTTACATGAAAGCCGGCCGCAGGCTGAAAAGAATGATACCAAGATGATACCTAAACCCGCAGGCATCATTCTGGTATAAACATTCAAAGTCCAGCAACATACCAGTACGTTGCTGGTCCTTGTTGGACATGTATTGTAATCTTTTTATTTCATGCAGCCAGTTGGCTGAACGAAAAAAGAGATTGATCGGTGGGTATGCCCACCATTAGAATACCGCCCTTCATCCACCCACTTCCAATGATGGGCATACACGCACCAGTTATATATGCCGAAGCATGGGGGCATCCTCCCGCAAAAAAGTTATGCCGCACACACATGGTCGGACTTTTCCACGGGCAAGCCTCCGTCGGAATTTCGACCGTATGTACGCGGCATTAGGAGCAAAATCGCTCCTCCGCCCCTGCTGCCCCAATGCTTCGGCATATTTGCTTTTTTTTTTTTAACTGTGGTGGTGAAATCACCTCCTACAGCACAGGAGTCGCAGGGATCAGGCCTGTCTCTGCGAACGCTGCAGTTATGTGTGTTGTGTTTTGTAAGTGACAGTGATCGATCGATACTGCACTTGGGTGGCCTGGGCTGGACGGAGGGGCAAAACGCAGGTGCCAGCAGGTATCTGGGCTGATCCCGCTAACACTGCGTTTTTGGGAACCCTAAACTGCTGGGGACGCTAGTATAGATCTGATCAGATCAGATATTGATCTGTTCAGATACTATACCACTAAGGGGGGTGTATGCTTCACGCGTGGGTGTTAGCGTTACTGGCACTAACCTGACGCTGCCTGGGGTGTGACTCAGACCCTCTCTGACGCTAAAACCTAATTGATATCACCCGCCGGGCGATCAGGGGGTTAAACCTTTATTGGGTTATATACGGCGGGTGCCCTGACACTATAAAAAGCAAACTAACTAACCAGCATCACCCGTAACACTTATATGGTGATCACTGGTGAAAGGGTTAACTAGGGGCAATCAGGGGGTTAAAACCTTTATTAGATAATATATGGGGGTACCTGACGCTATAAAAACCTGCGGCGAACCTAAAAAAAATTACCAGCTACCGATCTGCATCACCGACACTAAGACAGCGTTTAGAAAAACGATTGCTTAGCGACAGTGGTGATGGGGGTGAAAGGGTTACCTGGGGGGGCGATCAAGGGGGTTAAACCTTTATTAGATAATATATTGGGGTACCTGACGCTATAAAAACCTGCGGCGAACCTAAAAAAAAATACTGGCTACGATCTGCATCACCGACACTAAGACAGCGTTTAGAAAAACAATTGCTTAGCGACAGTGGTGATAGGGGGTGAAAGGGTTACCTGGGGGGCGATCAAGGGGGTTAAACCTTTATTAGATAATATATTGGGGTACCTGACGCTATAAAAACCTGCGGCGAACCTAAAAAAAATTACCGGCTACCGATCTGCATCACAGACACTAAGACAGCGTTTAGAAAAACGATCGCTTAGTGATAGTGGTGATAGGGGGTGAAAGGGTTACCTGGTGGGCGATCAAGGGGGTTAAACCTTTATTAGATAATATATTGGGGTACCTGACGCTATAAAAACCTGCGGCGAACCTAAAAAAAATTACTGGCTGCCGATCGGCATCACTGACGCTAAGACAGCGGTCAGAAAAATGATCGCTAAGCGACAGTGGTGATAGGGGGTGAAAGGGTTATCTGGGGGGTGATCAGGGGGTTAAACCTTTATTAGGGGGGGGTTAGGGGGCTACACTGGACCTAAGACTAAACTTTGGTGACACTTTTACAGTCACAAATGTCACTGATTGCAGTGATCACTAAATAAATGGTCACTGCAATCAGTGACACTGTGACTGGGGGCTGGGGGGGTGATCTGGGGGGTGATCTGGGGTGTCTGGGGGGGCCTGGGGGGGCGATTTATGTCCCTATGTGTCCTGGTGTCAGTGTAGTGTTGTGTGCACTGACCTGATATCTTCTCTTGTACGGCGCTCGGTATATGTGAGCGCCGCACCAGAGATGACATCACTTCCTCCTGCTCCCTCTGTCTGACACAGACAGAGGGGGCATTTCCATTCGCCGGGAGCGATCGCGAGGGGGTGGCCAGAAACGAATGGCTGCCCCCTCATCCCGGAACACTCCCGGACACTTAGCCACCGCTCACTGTATAGAAGGGGGGTCCGATTGGACCCCCCAACTGTACAAAGGCAATCACGTACACTCTACGTGATTGTGCCTGTCGGTGCCATTCTGCCGACGTATATATACAGTGAGCGGTCGTTAAGTGGTTAAAACTAATCACAAATCATGGAATCTCCTCTGTTACAGCAAGATATACTGTGCAGTGTATGTGCCTTTGAAAAATTATGCAGCAAAAAAACACGTGACCTCCCGAAACTCTCCTTCCCCGTTCTGAGGACTACAGTGGGAGGGGCTGAGATTCCCCTCTGATGTCAGCCAGGAGAGGAGGAGAGCGGTGAGAGGTCACGTGAGTGCACAGCGGCACTCTGAAATAAGGTATTTTGCTGCATATTTCTTTTAAAACTGACACTGCACAGTATATCTTGCTGAAACAGAGGGGATTCCAGCATTTGTGATTTTACAGCCACAGCGGAATAGTGGCGGGAGTGGAGGAGCCGGGAGGAAATGGCTCACATACAAAGACTCCAGAGCTGACAGGCTGGGAGTGAGGGGGAGAGGGAGAGACTGTGGAATGATGGAGGCACGTAAACTGACTACGGTATCATGGATCAGCAGCAAAGATTACCCACTAAGGGGGGCACAGGAACAGGCAGGATTAACCAGGCATTTTACAGCATAGAGAGGAACAAGAGAGGGTTACAACCACTTTAAGCTTTGACAAACAAACCTGGAAGCGGATTGGTTTCTATGCAAAGCTGCACCAGATTCTGCGCTCTCTAGTTTTGGTAAATCAATCTCTATTGTACATAAAGGCGATTGCACACTCAGATGATAACCTGTATGTCCAGTTTACAGCGCCATCCCACCCAAAACTGGAGCTTTTGATAGATAAATTTAGAATTAAGCCATGTGACAGTCTCTTCTATCTTTAATGGATGCTATTGGTGAGATCTCTGCCCTGATTTCTCAAGTCTGTGCACCTGTTGTAGCCCTTATGAGAAGCTCCCACTATCCCTGCTGATTTTTTTTATTTATTTTATACAGAATGCCAGAGGAAAGGCTGTAACATACATGGGGGTGCATGACAGTGTTGTCAACCTACCAGATTGAAATTTACTGACATGACACGTGTTTTTACTGACATTTCCAAAAGTTACGGCGTTTCAGTATTTAGGCTACAAACAAGTACAATATGCAATTAGCAATGTGATTTAAGGTAGATGTTAAGGCAAAAAAATATTTCCTCAATTTAGGGGTAGTGTTTGAGTGGCAGTTATGCTCAAACATCTAAATTGTTAGGACATTATCAACCATTTTTGTCTGCAGGAAGAGTATCGGTGTGTTGTTCCCTGTGGCCTGCAGGTGGCGCTGCCATAGTGGGCCAGGGTTGAACTGCTGATACAGTGCTGTGCCTTGTGTGTCCCCTCTCGGCAACCATACAGTGGGAGTGGTTGGCCTGCTGTGTATGCCGGGAGAGGATATAAAAGGGGCAGACGCTGCCTGTTCGTGGTTCGGTCGTCGGGAGTCCTACTCCCAGGGAGTGTGTGTTCCTGTTCGCCCTGGGCACCTTTGGCCAAGGGGCAGTGGTCGGTGATTCAGTCCCAGGCACATTTAACCCTGGGGCTGCAACTAAAGGCCTTGGGCCCAGCACCTTCGGCTGGGGCCCATCAAGGATCGAGGAATCTCAGAGTGCCGCCTTGCAAGGGGACCCGCATCTTAGACGAGGAGCCCGGGGAAAGACCGTTCCGAGGGATTGGTGAGAAGTCACAGTGAAGGAAGGGGCCTGGTAACTCTCTGGAGGGATGTCTTCTCCTTACAAAGAGGCCAAGCTTTGAAAACCAAGTTCACCAGGTCTGTGGCAGAGACCAAGTTCACCAGGTCTGTGGCAGAGACCAAGTGTACCAGTTTGTGTAGTGATTGTGCGGTTAGTTCGAGTACCATTTTGGCTGCTAGTCCCTATCTAGGGAGACTATCCAAATGGGCTAAGTCTGCTTGAGAAGCCATTACGTTTTGAGAAGAATTACGTTTGTGCCTGGACCTCTCCCACACCTTATGCTGTCCTGTTCTCTCTCCAACCTTTCCTATCAGAGACTGTCGTTTAAGAGAAATAAACTCTACGTTGGAGTTACAGCTGGTGTGGACATTGAAGTCATTGGGGGAGACTTGTCTTTATTGACTATAGAGATAAGAACCATTCTCTGGAGAATCTGGCTGTGGAGACCCATCACAACACCACTCAACCTCTTCACATAGGAGGGTACGGGCATATAGAGCTGGGTGTGCCCTTTCCTCCTGCGAGAAGCCAAAGACAAGGAGGAGAGGATGGTAAGCGCTATACTTATTTTATTTTCGATATAGTAAGTAGGTCAGAAACAGGACTCAGGAGGGCAAGAAATTAGAATGGGCAGGCACACACACATAAAATTGTCTCTCACAGTGACACTGACAGCAGTGTGCAGCAGCACAGATGATGACACCTCACTGACAATGCACGTCCCCTCCTGAGTCACAGTGACAGTCTCTCTCAATGCCAGGTGGTCCCTTCAGTCCACTCCAGTCCATACAGCACTGATGGTCCTTCTACCGGCTTGCCTTGCTCCCGTCCCACAGACCCGCACACAAGGCTCCAGTCGCTCCGCTCAGCTCCCTTACACCATGACATCACACGACACGTTCAGGCACCACCTCTGTCAGACCTGTCCCCTGCTGGCGACGCCCAAACACACTGTAGCAGACTTTTCTGTCACTGGCATTAGAAAAGTGCCCATTTTTTACAAGCTGCCAGTAAAAATACTGATGGTTGGCAACACTGGTGCATGAATGCCCAAATGTTACAGTTAGACAATGATAGAATCTGCCGTTATGGCATGGAATATCCACAGATAAGAAGCCATGGCTGCCTCAGTCCACCAGACTCCAACTATAACTAACATATCACTCGTAGCTAGCTTTTAGGTGGAATTAATCTATCAAACTAGTTTATATTGGATGCTGAGGTCTAAAAAGTTTTGCCACAGCGTCACTTGTAAATTTAGCAACTCCAGTAAAAGAAGATGCATACTCTCCTTTCTACTCATTTGGTTGTGACACTTTCCTGCTCCCCAGCAGCTGTAGGTATTCTGCTCTTGCCACCATACGCTATTTTTTCTCTCCTTGGCTTGTACATCACAAAAGGACTAAAAGGCGGCAGGAGGAATCACAGTATGTAGCCGGAGAAGAAGGTATAAAACACACCAGAAGTGTGAAGACATGGGCCACTGGAAAAGTTTAGATAGATTACAGTGTGTTTAGTTCACAAGTGACCCAGTGGCGATAGGGTCCCTTAAAGGCAAACAGGTAGTTAAATTGTTATCTTGGCTGTCTTGTAGCATTGTGGTCCCTTGGTTAATTCCCACCAGGGATTCTGTTTTTCATCAATTGTGTACGTTCTCAACTGTTGGCCCCCAGACTAACCTCCCTTTTTCAGCAGCTTTCCACCCTGGGATCCCTTCCGGACTCAATGTCCGAGGCGGTTGTTGTGTTAGTGCCCAAACCCGGGAAGGATCCAGAAGAGTGTGGCTCCTACAGGCCCATTTCTTTGATCAATACGCTGATGCCAAGCTTCTGGCGAAAGTGTTGGCGTTGCGACTGGTCACGGTGTTGGGGGACTTGATCCACCAAGATCAGACCGGATTCATGCCGGGGAAGGGCATGGATATTAACATCCGTAGATTTCTTAACTTAGATGCTCCTCATGATAATGGCGGCACCCGGGTCATAGCCTCTCTTGACGCTGAGAAGGCTTTTGACTCGGTGGAGTGGGGGTACATATGGGAAGTCCTGAGACGCTTTGGATTTGGCCCTCAATTTCTTAGATGGTTGGGTATGTTGTATGAGTCCCCTAGAGCGAGAATATGTACTTGGCCCTCTGGAGGAGAAGATCTCCCTATATGCAAACGACACGCTGCTCTATCTACATGATGCTGGCACCTCGTTGCAAGCGGCCTTGCTGATTTTTGATGTCTTTGGGCGCTTCTCCAGGGTCAGGATCAACTGGTCCAAGTCTGTCCTGTTCCCGCTGGATTCCCAAGCCCGTGATGGGGGAGCTCCGACCCCGCTGCTCTGGGTAGAGGAGTTTAGATATTCGGGGATTGTGGTGTCGAGGGACCTTCGGGACTTTCGTCGCCTCAATCTGCTGCCTATTGTGAAACATCTCAGGGAGCACTGTTCCAGATGGAGGGAACTGCCCCTTAATCTACTGGGACGCATTAATGTGTTGAAAATTTTATTTTTGCCCAGATTCACCTATGTGTTCAGGAATTGCCCATTCTGGCTCCCCTCTTCGTTTTTTAAAGACCTGGATGTCTGCATAAGCTCCTTTCTGTGGAGGGGATCTTCTCCTAGGCTAGCCAGGTCCACCTTACAGTTGCCAGTCCATTGCGGGGACCTTGCGCTCCCCAACTACCTGGTGTATTTCTGGGCGGCAATCCTGGTTACTGTGAGGTGGTGGTTTGAGCAATCCAGGATGAATGCGGCCACTTGTTTGGAGGCTGCCATACTGGGGTCGCTCAAGGAACTGGGGAATCTGGTCTATAGGGGAAGTGCTGCATATTCTTTACTGCCTGCTCCTACTAGGATGACCCTTAGAGTGTGGACTGTGGCTCGGAGGAGATTCCTCCAGCCACATCAATACTCTCTCTCCCTTCTGTCCGCTCTGGGGTAACCCTTCCCTCCCTCACTTTAGGATGATACCTGATCCGCAGTTGTGGGCCGGGTATGGGATCAAGGTCCTCCGAGATATTATTCGCTCTGGGACTTTGATGTCTTTTCAGGAATTGGCTGCCAGATATGGACTCCCGGGTAGTATGCAGTTTAGATATTTTCAACTGAGGCATGCTGCCAGGGCCCAATTTCAACTGACTATCAACATTAGAACTGACCCTATTGAAAGGCTTTTAGCTCAGGAAACGCTTACTAAAACGCTCTCTACACTGTATCTGGCTCTCCTGAAGGTTGACTACCCCAAGATGGACTCACTCTGGGAGAAATGGCAGGCTGATATTCCCAGCCTGGATAGGGAAACATGGGGGGAGTGCTTTGAGGATGGAGCAAAATTAATGATATCCTCTAGGGATAAGCTGCTGTACACTAAATTTATGCATTGTGTGTACTACATGCCTCAGAGGCTGCACCAGATATACCCTAATAGATCTCCTAACTGCCCTAAATGCCATTCTTCGGATGCCACTTTTCTCCATATGTTCTGGACCTGTCCCTCGTGGTGGCTTTCTGGGTGGAGGTCTTTGATTATGTCAATATACACCTTACCTTATCCCTCCCGGTGTCACCTGAGCTAGCCTTACTAGGGATACATGATGATGACCAACGACCTCGCTACACGAAATTGCTGGTTTCCATGTTATTGTTCTATGCCAAAAAGGAAATTCTACAGAAATGGTCCTCTTCCTCTCCTCCCAAAATTGACGCATAGGAATCTTCTGTTAATACGATGATGCCTTTCTATAAGCTAACTTGCATCAATAGGGGATGTCCTCAGAAATTTGACTGGGTCTGTCTCCCTTGGACACAGTAAATTTAATTCAGATTACTGGTGAACAGAGGCTGCTTTTTAGCTGATTACCTTGGTCTGTTGGGGGTGGACGGGTGGGGCTGGGTTCAGATACGTTTTTTTACTTAATGTGTCCTAATGGAGTTTGTCTCCCTGATTAACCTTCTTTACCTGTTGCTGTAATACTTTTGATTGTGCTTTGTATGACAATTATTGTGTCTTCTCAATAAAGACCAACCTTATTGTTAAAAAATAAATAAAAAATTGTACGTTCTCTACAATGCAGTAGGTTTCCTCCAGATATTCCTATTTCTTCTCGCCACCCAAAAACACACTGGTACGTTTACACTGTTCATCCAAAACTATCCATAGAGTGAGTTTATATATGTTTTTAGGACCATGATACAGGGATCAGGCAGTAATTCCTGAGGTTGGGGATGGAAGTGAAGGACCTATGTGCTCTATATGGCTCAGTGGAATCTGCTACAAACATAAATTAAATCTCCAGCCAGATTAAAAATATCCAGCAAACGTTTATTATCAGAATATCAGGAATCTCCTGCACTTTCTTGGATGAAGGGAAAAGCTTCTGGACTGAGCTGCATTGTATAATGGCTAGCGTTTACTGGGATTTTATTCCTTGTTGGGAGCCAAGGTCAAACAATCAGATACAAAGCAAATGGCTATCCTCATTTCACAAGAATTCTAAATGTTGTGGTTTGCCTGGATATTCTTTAGAAATTAGAAAGGTTAGGTCTTTCTTACCACTTTCAGCTAGGAGACGCACCATGAGAAAAGTAACAGTATGAGGGAATTAGCCCTTTATTAACGGTAATAAACCGCAAAGCATTTCAAGAAAAAATACCACTGGGTATTCTTATTTAAAGAATGTACAGCACAGTGGCTTAGTTGGGAGCAGTCATATCTTCCAGCACTGCGGTCCTGGTTTTAAATCCACAAGGAACAATCTCTGAATGCAATTTTAAATTTCTCTATAATCATTTGGCTTTTGCACACCATACAATATCATACTGCCAGAACTCATAAATCACTATCTTGTAGTAGTTTGTCATGTTCGAGGTGCCTTGTTCTGTAATGCTGAAGCTGTTTCATAGCTTGCCAAGCCACTTCTTCAGTTTCTACAGTGTCAGGAACATACCCCAGCATTTATATTCACACCTTAGGACACCTTAATTGAATCATAATGCAATGTGGAAATTTTGACTGTCCAAGAACAGGATGGGGAGTGTGAAAGTTGTAGTGCCATCATGTCCTAGTTACACAATCCCATTGCTGATGTCAAAAAGCTTGCACACCAACAACACCATCAAAGGGGTTATGCAACTAGGACAGGATGGCACAACGATTTTCACACCTCCCATCCTGCTCTTGAACAATCTACTTTTACATATTCCAAAGTGATTGGATTAAGGTGTGCTAAGGCATAGATATAAAAAAAAAGCTTGGGTATCTTCCTAAAACGTCTAAACGAAACGCTGCTAAACACAAGTTACCGCGTTTAGCCGCGTTTGGCGCTTGAAATGCCGATAAACACAGCTTCTGAACTGATTTTTTTGGGTTCCAGAAAAAGCCTCTAAACTCAACTGCCTAGAAGCGACTATAAACGACCCAGTGTACATGTACTGATAAGATAACAGAGGAGAGTTCAGGACCAGTTGAAAAAAATGTCCAACTGCTCCTAAACGTCTGTTTACCAGCAGCAGTGTACATGAGGCCTAACACTCTAGGGACTGAGAAGTGGCTCGATAAGCTACACAAAACCTTTGACATTTCAGAACAAGTCCAGCTTAATATGACTAACTGCTATTAGGTATACCATGACCTGAATAAATGAGAACTTTCACAGACTCATAGGTGACTTATATTTCTAGAGAAATGCCCTGCACCCCTGTTAAAATCATTGCACTCCATCTCAAGTCTTGCTGTACAGAGCAATGTCTTGCCTACAAGAGGACATAAACCCAGTAGACAGTCAGTCCTGCAGCACCTGAAGACTTATCTGTGGTTGTTACATAAACAAGTATATTCACACTGCCTGCCCAAATATGTTTATGTGGAAGAGGGAAGAACCAGAGGGAGTATGACCAGATACCTACTGCACCAGTGCATCTCGAGGGAAACAGCAGGAAATGAATAGCAGGTTTCCTTACCTATCCAATCGCATCCCCGAATTTTGTGGGCAAGCTGTGTCTTCTTTCTTCTATAAACTGTAGTCTGAACAGGTAGACATTGGCACCTACGGCCAAGTTTTAGAGATCATTAAATATTCAAGAAAAGCTGTGCTTTGCCTATTTAGACCAAAGCACAAGTCATCCCAATTAGTATATACTTACCTATCCTTCCTTCTGAAAGGTATACCGCTACTTTGAAATATAGAGGAGCATGTGACTCACTCCATGTGACAGAGCTGAGCCAAAAATGTTGTCACACAGGGAGTTCATAGCCCTCTGTATGCTATACCTTTAGTGCCTCGTTACTTATACGAAGCCTTTGCTTTGCTCCATCATCACTTCGTTCATCGTAAGAAATTTTCGTTTTGATTAGAACAGGGGAGAGTTAGACCCACTACAGAGTTTTTATTGCTGTCTGTATCCTTGCTGAGGAGATTCACTCCTCCATTTGTCCTGGTGACCATTGTCACTGAGACACAAAGTAAGGATACATTCTAAATTATAGGGTTGTAATGAAAGCAAGATGAGGGGAAAGCATCAGATGGGGATGAATGTTATGATGACAACTGCCTAAAGTCTAGTACACACGGGTCGAAATGTTGGGGAGCATTGGCCGGTTCAATAGAAACCAGCCAACATTCGGTCCTCGTGTACTGCAGTCGGTCCAACAGAAGCCAGCCAGCTTCTGTCAAAGGGGCATGACTGAAAAAGGTCTACTGAATGGCTCCTGACCAGCGCTCTCAGCCAATGGCTAAGAGCACTGAGCGGAGTGTTCTGGTGGGAGGGCATCCCCTGTCAGAACACAATAAAACAGTAGGGGAGATCACTGTACTAACATCTCATAGTTAGTACAGCGGCTCCTCCTGGGCTGTCAGTTTTTTTTTATTCATACAGCCCGCTGGGTTGAGCGAAAAAAAAAAAAATACTAGTGTGTACTGGGCTTAAGATGGAATTTTCCCTCACTTTGGGTAGATTTCCTCTTACTTCCTGCTGCATCTCCAAGTCAGGGTGTTAGGGGAAATCTCTCTAGCAGGACAGAGACTGCAACCTATAATCTGATAACCTGAGTGCAGAAGGGTTAAAATCCCTATCAAAGAGCAAGAAAAAACATTTTGGCTACACATACACTTTAACTTTATGCTACATTAAAGAGAACTTGATGCACACGTTCACTTTGAGGTGTTGTTGTGAGCCAATGTACTAAAGACTTTGATAGCAGTATTTTTTTTTAAACATTTTGGCTGGATCTAATAGTGTCTATGGGTTAAACACAGACATTACCAGCTAAGGGATCTTAAATGGGAATTATATGGACAGGTTAGAAAAACTCCTCCAAATCCTACTGTTATTCATTGGATAATTTGGTATGAAACGTGTCCACAGAGCAAGGCACACCCCCTGCCCTGCTCCATAGGCTAATAGTGTCCTGATAGAACTGTTTGTGTTTACAGAGCAGCTCTACACACCACTATTTAATATCCATGGCAAAAAGATTTGTGCCAAGAACTTAAAATAGTATTAAACAGGCCTTTTCCGATGTCAACCATTTGGTTGTGTTTGCAAAGCAACGAGCCACACGGAAGTAAAAAAAAAAAAAAAGAAGAAGAAGAGGGACATTCCCTTTAAGTGCAAGTTTGGATAAATGAATTATTTGCTTGCTTTCCTTTTCTTCTTTACAAAACCAATGACTTTTTTCCCCCCAATCACAAAGGATGTCTGCTTGAAAAGGAAAAAAAAAAAATCTATTAATATTTGCTACCCTCAGCAGCGCAGCATGATGGAACGTGTCAGATTATGTGGCTGTCCTCATTTAAATAACAATATCTGCCCGAGAAGTTTTAGGTCTCTCACCTAATGCCTCCTTTATATTGTTTAACACTGGTTAGATCAAAGACAATTGACCAAAACATTTCCAGTTTGCGATTGCAACCTTTTGTCATCACCCCTGGAAACGGCGCTCTTCCCGCTGCCCTCGCTTTGCATGACAATGGCAGCGAACTGTTTAAAATTAAAAGTCTGACATACATGAATTATGCAAATCGACGACTCTGACTTATACTAAGAGCTAATGCTTTTAGATTTGGCATGGTAATTACAGAAGGGAGAGACGAGGAGGACATTCTGCAAGCAACAATATTTACGTAGTACCTTTTTAACTGCGGAGTAAATCACCGCTTCACAAGAGATTCAAAGAATATCTTGTAGGGGTTCTTTTTAATTCCTCTAATCCACAACAATACTGACAGAAGAAATGGGGCACAGGGCAGTGTATTGTGACAGTGCAGTTTGAAGAGATCATCAAGCCAAAGTGAAAATAAGATATGCACAATGTGATATTTAAAAGTACACTCCGGACAAAATCGAAAATAAACCTTGAGCAGCATATGAATGCCGCGGACCTGCTTAAAGTAAACCTGTGGCCAGGCTATGGACATTTAAGTACTTACATATTATTAATGAGTAATAAATGTGCTTTAAAACAAGCTCTCACTGACCACTGTAGATGCAGGCTTTGTGGTGCAATTCATCCTCAAAGTTCAGAACCATTGAAGCCATTCAAATTGGTTCTCTGAGCAGCTGAGCTCACCAACCTTCTACATATCATAGAAGGACTCAAAAGTTCAAGTTTCTCTGTTCCACCTCAGCCAAGTACATTCCAGGAGCATCATAACAAAAAGTCTTTAAAAGCTTGCAGTTTATCCTCTTTAGAAAGAAGCCACAGCCTGGCTAGAAACATCTGTCCCCTGCCAGCGTTCTGCAGAGTGGGGCCCTTGCCTTGTGTGTGGAAGCAGTAGTTGCTCTGCAGAGGCTCAGCACACACATCTGCTGAGTAAGAGCTCTCCAATTAGCAAGGAAGTTAAAGAGGAGTTTCATACTCCTTCAGAAAAAAATTAAAATCAGCAGCTACAAATACTATAGCTGCTGACTTTTAACATACATCCTTACCTGATTCTTCAATCAGCTTCGGGTGCAGGCACCGGCATCTGTAGTAAGGGTAACAGAAAGTGAAGCCTTGCAGCTTCACAGCCTGTTCCCTACTGTGCATGTGCGAGTCACACAGCGCCCTTTGAATGGTCCCGTAGTCTTTCAGGACCTGCGATGTGTCCCAGAAGACTGTGGGGGTAGGGGGGTGAACTTCCACCTCAGTTTGTCACGCTGATCTGAGCCAGAAGTGTGAGCGGGAACCTGTCAAAATCAGGTACTCGCTCCCCCTCCAAAAAGTGCCAAATATGGCAGTGGAGGCGGAGGGGGTGCAAACAAACGGAGCTTCCCCTTTTGGGTGGAGCTCTGCTTTAAGTTTTGCTGACTGCAGAGCTATAAGCCTGACTCAGCAGGGTGCATGTCAAACATCTGCAGAGGAGGTCACTGCTTCCCCACAGATATCCACTTCATCGCTGATGGGGGAATAGACATTTTTACTCAGGCTGTGGCTTGTTTCTAAAGCCTATAATAACCTATTTACTAACATTAAAGTTAAAGGCTCAAGGTTTTTAACCTTAATGCATTCTATGCATTAGGGTACAAAACCCTCTAGGTGCAGCCCCCCTTATACTTACCTGGGCCCCATCTTGGTCCAGTGATGTGCAAGTGAGCAGGGGCTCTCTCATGTCTCTCTCTCCTCATTGGCTCACACAGCAATGGGAGCCATTGGCTCCTGCTGCTGTCAATCACAGCCAGTGAGCCAATGAGGAGACAGCGGGGGCAGGGCGGAGCCACGCTCTGTGTGTGAATAAACACACAGAACGCGGCTCGGGAGCAAGCCTACTCAATTGCCCCATAGCAAGAGGCTTGCTATTAGGGACATTCGACAGCGAAGAGGAGCCAGGACTGCCGGCAGGGGACCCAAAAAGAAGAGGATCGGGGCTACTCTTTGCAAATAAATCCAAAAATAATATTGTGAAAAAAATATTCAGTGTGAAAAAAAAGCACCACCACAAATGCGAAATATTACCACAAAAAACAAGAAACAAAATAAAGGTGTGTTGCGCTGCAGCGATTGGTATTAAAAATACTGAAAATAAACAGTCCAGAAAAATAAGTCTCTCAAATGGACCATAAGGCCCCTTTCACACTGGGGCGGGCAGGAGCGGTGGAGGTATAGCAGCGCGATTTTCAGCGCTGCTATACCGTCGTTCTTACCGCGGTATGCGGTCTCTAGGGGGGTGAATTTAACCCCCGCTAGCGGACGAAAAAGGGTTAATACCGCCCGCAAACCGCGGCTATTGCCGCGGCTTGCGGGCGGTATTATCGCGCTGTCCCATTGATTTCAATGGGAGACCACGGTAAAGGAGCGGTGAACACACCGCTCCTTTACTGCTGTAAAGAAGCGGCTAGCAGGACTTTTGGAGCGGTCCTGCTAGCGCACCGCTTCAGTGTGAAAGCCTTCGGGCTTTCACATTGAAGGCTAAAGGGCATGATTTTTTCATGTGGTATAATAGCGCTAATATTAGCGCTAAACCGCATGAAAAACGCCCCAGTGTGAAAGGGGCCTAATGGTCAAATGGCAAACTCCATGATTCAACTGTGGATAAGGTTATCCAATCCCTTCACCAAGTGAACACGCCACCACCACAATAGGTTGGACTCTTACCAGAGAACCTGGACCCTTTATTAAGAAGGGTCAAACATTAAATGCTGGATAGTGTAAAACCTCTTAAGGGTTGCATTTAATATAAAGTATTGCAAACACACATATCCATAGTAAAAACAGCATTGCATGGTAAAAAAGGAAGGCGGCCGCCACAGAACATCCAAACATGTAAAATGCGCGATAGCAGGAACATACAGTTTAGCCCAACCGGTTTGCAAAACCATTAACATATTTGTTATTTAAAAAAAAAAACATATCTTTCCTGTAGAATCACTTCAAATAAACCCCTGAAATTCCATATGTACCTTACCAACACCGAAAAAGTCCCATGCAAGGATGTCAGTGCCAAAGTGAATGTATCAGATCTACCAGTGGCCCCACTTGCGAGTACACACCTTTTTGCAGCCCCCCCCCCGTTCCAGCAGTCACAGACCTTTCTGCGGGCTCCCCTGTACCAGCAGGCCCATATCCTTCTGCAGGTCCCTAAGACCCATACCTTTCTGCAGGTGCCCGGACCTGGGAGGCACCCACCTTTCTGCAGGCCTCCAAGAACCAGCAGGCATACAGCTTTCTGCAGGCCCCTCTGTCTCAGCAGGAACAAAGCTTTCTGCAGGGCCCCTGTCTCCGCAGGCACACCTGCCAGTAAATGTGCATCATCCAACATTTCCGCATTTCACAGTCCTAGACTGTTGACAGTACCACTTTTCTTTCGCTGGAAAAGTCCAGGCCAGCAAATAAAATGACAACAGCCCAAAAATAATATTTTGGATGTGAAGGGAAGCAGCAGGACGATAGGAAATTAAAATTCGGCTGCATTCAAAATAAACAGGTGCCTGCGAGGCATAAGGACGCTAAGGAAACATTTCACTGAGTGAAGGCCTGTTTTTATTTTTTTATTTTTTTATTTTTTCCTAGCTGGCAAACACATGTGCATTCGCAGACCCAGATACTGGCATTCACGTTTCCCCACCACCCCAGCCAAAAAACAGAAAACCTGCAAAGGTGTTACTTCATTTAACTGCAGATTATGAGGCCAGCTCGACTGCTGTTTATAAATAGAGCTGAATAATCATGATTCAAGGCTTAGCTGGAAGGGAAACAAGATTTCCAGAATGTGGAACATATCGTAGGTCTGGTATAGGGGCTGCGTATAGAGCAGTGGGGAGATCTTCTACTGGGAACATCAGTAACCTGCTAAAAAATCTAAACTTAAGCTGTAACAAAAAGGCAAAAGTATTTTTTTGGATAGAGTAAGGGAGGGTTATAATTCCTCTGTTTTTTTTTTTTTTTTGCCATCTGCATCCTATTGGGGAGATTTCCCTTAATTTCCTGCCCCATAGCCAAAACAGAAAGTGAGGAGAAATCTCTCCAAAGTGAGGGAATTCAGAGGTGTCAACAGGTTCACCAGAACTAGTGTCCTCTCTATTGCTGTTTGGGTGATAACCCAGAATTTGAGAATTTCTTTTATATTCACTTTTGATGGAAATAGTAAACAGGACAAATAAAGAGGTTGAATCTCATTAACAGGGGCACAGACAAAACCTACGATTAACCACTTAACGACCGCTCACTGTATATATACGTCGGCAGAATGGCACCGACAGGCACAATCACATACAGTGTACGTGATTGCCTTTGTACAGTTGGGGGGTCCAATCGGACCCCCCTCCTATACAGTGAGTGGCCGTTTATCGTTGGGGAGCGATCAGAGATGAGGGGGTGACCATTCGATTTCGGCCACCCTCTCGCGATCGCTCCCGGCGAATGAAAATGCTCCCTCTGCCTGTGTAATGTAAACACAGGCAGAGGAAGCAGGAGGAAGTGATGTCATCTCCCTCGCGGCGGTCTTTTCGTTCCCGGCGCCGAGGAGAGAAGAAGCAGGTTAGTGCACCAACAGTCCACTGACACTTATTTACACATAGGCACACATTTCACCCCCCAGTCACCCCCAGATCACCCCCCAGCCCCCAATCACAGTGTCACTGATTGCAGTGATCATTTATTTTACTGATCACTGCATTTAGTGTCATCTGTGATAGTAAAAAGTTGCAGGGCAGTTAGGTTTAGGCCCCTTTAGGTCCAGGGTAGCCCCCTAACCACCCCTAATAAAGGTTTAACCCCTTGATCGCCCCCCAGGTAACCCTTTCACCCCCTAACGCCAGCGTCACTAAGCGATCGTATTTTCGATCGCTGTATTTAGTGCCGGTGGTGCCCTAGATAGCCAGTTATTTATTTTTAGTTTCGCCGCAGGTTTTTAGAGCGTCAGGTACCCCCATATATTATTTTAACCCCCTGATTGCCCCTAGAGTTAACCCTTTCACCAGTGATCACCGTATAAGCATCACTGGTGACACTGGTTACCCAGTTAGTTATTTAGGTAACCCGTCAGGTTTTTATATAGCGTCGGGTACCCCCATATTTAACCTAATAAAGGTTTTAACCCCCTGATTGCCCCTAGTTAACCCTTTCACCAGTGATCACCATATAAAGGTTACGGGTGACGCTGGTTGGTTAGTTTGCTTTTTATAGCATCAGGGCACCCGCCGTATATAACCCAATAAAGGTTTAACCCCCTGATCGCCCGGTGGGTGAGATCAATTAGGTTTTAGCGCCAGAGAGGGTCTGCGTCGCCCCAGGCAGCGTTAGGTTAGTGCCAGTAACGCTAACACCCACGCGCAAAGCATACACCTCCCTTAGTGGTATAGTATCTGATCAGATCTATACTAGCGTCCCCAGCGGTTTAGGGTTCCCAAAAACACAGTGTTAGCGGGATCAGCCCAGATACCTGCTAGCACCTGCGTTTAGCCCCTCCGCCCAGCCCAGCCCACCCAAGTGCAGTATCGATCGATCACTGTCACTTACCAAACACAAAACACATAACTGCAGCGTTCGCAGAGATAGTCCTGATCCCTGCGATCGCTAACAGTTTTTTTTGTAGCGTTTGATATATTTGCTGACGACAGTCGGGTGCTTTTTTTCCTGTGAATCTTACTAGTGTACCCCTAAATTTAGAGCCCAAAATGGCAAGACGAAGGTACACTAGTAAAGAGGCCTACGAGATTCTGAGCATGACAGATAGTGAAGAGGAGGTCATGTATCTGTCAGATTCAGGCTCAGAATATCTTCCCGTAGAAGACAGTGACGTCAGCGGCCCCACGTCAGATAGCTCTGACGACGAAGTTGAGGTTCCTGCTAAGGTCAGGCGTACCCGATCCCGATCTTCTGAGGTTGTTGAGGAGCAAGAACCGCAGGGCTCTCGTATCATGGAGCAGAGTAGTACTAGCGCCGCTATTCCTTCTGGTGAATTGGCAAGCACCAGTGGCCTAGTACAGCCTGGGCGTACATCCAGCACTGCAGTATCACTTGGTGACATGGCGAGTCCCATAAGTGCAGTTCAAGCTGGCGAGGTGGCAAGCACAAGTAGTGTCCCACTGCCACCAATAAGAAGACAAAGGCAGGCCCGTCGTACCCATAGTGTTCTTCCTGCAGAATTCGCCTATCCTGATTGGGTCCCCACCACTTCTGTAGAACCCGTACTTCCCCCATTCACTGCCCAACCCGGTATTCAGGTGGATACAGCTGATTTTATGCCAATTGATTATTATTCGCTGTTTTTCACGGAAGATCTCTATAGATCTATTGTGGACCAGAGTAATTTATATGCTGGTCAATTCATCGCCGCTAATCCCCAGTTGCCTTCCATTGCCAAAGATTGGAAACCAATTACGGTTTGCGAATTTAAGACCTTTCTGGGCCTTTCCCTCAACATGGGCACACAAATTCCCGTCATTGCGTGCTTATTGGTCCACGCACCCAATTGACCACATGCCCGTGTTCTCTGCCTCCATGCCCAGGAAACGATATGAGCAGATTTTGCGGTTCATGCACTTCAACGACAATGAACTTTGTCGTCCACGTGGGGACCCTGAATACGACCGGCTCTATAAAATTCGGCCCCTCATAAACCACTTCAACAAACGTTTTGCAGCCTTGTTTATTCCCGATCAAGCTGTCTGCGTTGATGAGTCCTTGATTACATTTTCTGGCCGCTTGGCTTTCAAGCAGTACCTTCCCAGCAAGCGTGCCAGATACGGGGTCAAGCTCTATAAGTGCTGTGACAGGGCAACAGGCTATGTATGGAGCTTTATGGTTTATGAGGGAAAAGATAGTCAGGTTGAGCCGGTCAACTGCCCTGATTACATAGGGAGCGCTGGCAAGATAGTGTGGAAATTGGTGTCACCCTTATTCGGAAAGGGGTACCACTTGTATGTGGACAATTATTACACGAGCGTGCCACTGTTTAGTCACTTGTTTGATCATCAGATTGGAGCATGTGGCACCGTGCGACCTAATCGCCGGGGCTTTCCCCAGCGGCTTGTAGATGCCCGTCTTAGGCTGGGGGAGAGAGCCTGCGTAAAGTGTAATAACTTGCTCGCTATGAAGTGGAGGGACAATAAGAATGTTTTCCTTCTTACCTCCCTTCATGCAGACACGACAGTCCAAATTCGTACGGCGACTGGAGTTGTGGAGAAACCCCTCTGTGTCCACAAATATAACAAAAATATGGGAGGGGTGGACCTCAACGACCAGTTGTTGGCGCCGTATCTAATTGACCGTAAGGCGAGACGCTGGTACAAAAAAGTGTCTCTATCCTTATTTCAATTGGCTTTGCTGAATGCTCATGTGCTATACAGAGCTTCAGGCGGGACTTTATCTCTTCTAAAATTCCAGAATGAGATTGTCACAGAACTCCTGTATCCAGGCGGTTCTGCACCTCACCATCCCCTACCAAATGTAGTAAGCCGGCTGCATGAGAGGCATTATACGCATGTCCTCCCGAGTACCCCTACCCAACGAGCCCCCCAAAAAAGATGTGTCTGTAGCAAGCGCGGATTTAGGCGTGACACCCGTCATTATTGTCCACTCTGTCCTGACAAGCCTGGCCTTTGCCTTGGTGAATGTTTTGAACGCTACCACTCGAAAGTGAAGTTTTAGCGTAGGGTACAGCATTTCACAGACTAGGACACACTTACACAGGGTCTCCCAAGATGCCATTACATTTTGAGAGACCCGAACCATTACAGTTGTTAAAGTTACAAAAAAAAAGTGTAAAAAAGAAAAAAAAACGTAAAAAACAAAACACAAAAAAAATATAAAATAAAAAAACCAAAAATAGTTGTCGTTTTATTGTTCTCTCTCTCTATTTTCGCTCTATTGTTCTGCTCTTTTTTACTGTATTCCATTCTGCGATGCTTTATCATACTTGCTTTTCAGGTATGTAATTTTTTGTTTTCAGGTGCGCCATTCAACTGCAGCGCGGAATTATTTATCTTGACAGCAACAGCGTTTGCTCCCACGATACATAAAGCCATGACTCCAGTGCTGTAGGAGGTGATTTCACCACCACAGTTAAAAATAAAAGAGCATATATGCCGAAGCATGGGGGCAGCAGGGGCGGAGGAGCGATTTTTCTCCTAATGCCGCGTACATACGGTCGAAATTCCGACGGAGGCTTGCCCGTGGAAAAGTCCGACCGTGTGTACGCGGCATAACCTTTTATGCCGCGTACATACGGTCGAAAATTTCGACGAAGGCTTGCCTGTGGAAAAGTCCGACCGTGTGTACGCGGCATAACTTTTTTGCGGGAGGATGCCCCCATGCTTCGGCATATATATATATTTTAGGCACAGGTTGCGTTAAAAAAATGTTTTATTTTTTACTAGGTTTTGTTTTGGTATTTGCTTTGCAGGTATGGTATGGTAAGGTCTTACTGTTGTACTGTAATGTTACTTTGTTTTAATGTTAACCATCATTTGCTTAGCAGGTACGCCATTCAGTTGCATCGCAGATTTATTTATCTTGACAGCAACAGCGTTTGCTCCCACGATACATAAAGCCATGACTCCAACGCTGTAGGAGGTGATTTCACCACCACAGTTAAAAAAAGAGCATATATGCCGAAGCATGGGGGCAGCAGGGGCGGAGGAGCGATTTTGCTCCTAATGACGCGTATATACGGTCGAAATTCCGACGGAGGCTTGCCCGTGGAAAAGTTCGACCGTGTGTACGCGGCATAACCTTTTATGCCGCGTACATACGGTCGAAATTCCGACGAAGGCTTGCCCGTGGAAAAGTCCGACCGTGTGTACGCGGCATAACTTTTTTGCGGGAGGATGCCCCCATGCTTCGGCATATATGCCCATCATTAGAAGTGGGTGGATGAAGGGAGGTATTCTAATGGTGGGCATACCCACCGATCAATCTCTTTTTTTCGTTCAGCCAACAGGCTGCATGAAAAAAAAGATTACAATACATGTCCAACAAGGACCAGCAACGTACTGGTATGTTGCTGGACTTTGAATGTTTATACCAGAATGATGCCTGCAGGTTTAGGTATCATCTTGGTATCATTCTTTTCAGCCAGTGGCCGGCTTTCATGTAAAAGCATTTCTAGCAGATAATTAGCCTCTAGACTGCTTTTACAAGCAGTGGGAGGGAATGCCCCCCACCGGATATAAACAGCGCCATTGGGAAATTGGGAAATTTATCACACCGATCTTGGTGTGGTCAGATGTTTTGAGGGCAGAGGAAAGATCTAGGGTCTAACCCCCCAATTTTTTTCAAAAAAAGAGTACCTGTCACTACTTATTGCTATCATAGGGGATATTTACATTCCCTGAGATAACAATAAAAAAAAAAAAATATGGAAGGAACAGTTTAAAAATAAAATAAAAAAGCAAAATAAATAATAATAAAAAAAAAAAAAAAAGCACCGCTGTCCCCCCCTGCTCTTGCGCAAAGGCGAACGCAAGCGTCGGTCTAGCGTCATATGTAAACAGCAATTGCATCATGCATGTGAGGTATCACCGCGAAGGTCAGATTGAGGGCAGTAATTTTAGCAGTAGACCTCCTCTGTAAATCTAACGTGGTAACCTGTAAAGGCTTTTAAATGCTTTTAAAAATGAATGTAGTTTCTCGCCGCTGCGCGTTTGTGCGCAATTTTAAAGCATGTCATGTTTGGTATCCATGCACTCGGCCCATCTTTTTTGCTCAAACATGCCATGGTTATATGTGGAATTGCACCCCAAAATATATTCTGTTGCTTCTCCTGAGTACGGGAATACCACATGTGTGAGACATTTTGGGAGCCTAGCCGCGTACAGGACCCCGAAAACCAAGCACCGCCTTCAGGATTTCTATGGGTGTAAATTTTTGATTTCACTCCTCACTGCCTATCACAGTTTCGGAGGCCATGGAATGCCCAGATGGCACAAAACCCCCCCAAATGACCCCATTTTGGAAAGTAGACACCCCAAGCTATTTGCTGAGAGGTATGTTGAGTATTTTGCAGATCTCGCTTTTTGTCACAAAAATTGAAAAAAGAAAAAAAAAAAATATGTCTTTCTTCATTTTCAAAAACAAATGAGAGCTGTAAAATACTCACCATGTCTCTCGGCAAATAGCTTGGGGTGTCTACTTTCCAAAATGGGGTCATTTGTGGGGGTTTTGGGCTATCTTGGCATTTTATGGCCTTCAAAACTGTGATAGGTAGTGAGGAGTGAAATCAAAAATTTGTGCCCTTAGAAATCCTGAAGGCGGTGCTTGGTTTTCGGGGGCCCGTACGCGGCTAGGCTCTCAAAAAGTCCCACACATGTGGTATCCCCGTACTCAGGAGAAGCAGCCAAATGTATTTTGGGGTGCAATTCCGCATATAACCATGGCATGTTTGAGCAATATATCATTTAGTGACAACTTTTTGTACATTTTTTTTTCTTTTTTTTTGTCATTATTCAATCACTTGGGACAAAAATAAAAAATATTCAATGGGCTCAACATGCCTCTCAGCAAATAGCTTGGGGTGTCTACTTTCCAAAATGGGGTCATTTGGGGGGGTTTTGTGCCATCTTGGCATTTTATGGCCTTCAAAACTGTGATAGGTAGTGATAGGTAGTGAGGAGTGAAATCAAAAATTTATGCCCTTAGAAACCTTGAAGGCGGTGCTTGGTTTTTGGGGTCCCGTACGCGACTAGGCTCCCAAAAAGTCCCACACATGTGGTATCCCCGTACTCAGGAGAAGCAGCAGAATGTATTTTGGGGTGTAATTTCACATATGCCCATGGCATGTGTGAGCAATATATCATTTAGTGACAACTTTGTGCAAAAAAAATAAAGTTTGTCATATTCCCGCAACTTGTGGCAAAATATAAAATATTCCATGGACTAATCATGCCTCTCAGTAAATAGCTTGGGGTGTCTACTTTCCAAAATGGGGTCATTTGGGGGGGTTTTGTACTGCCCTGCCTTTTTAGCACCTCAAGAAATGAGATAGGCAGTCATAAATTAAAAGCTGTGTAAATTCCAGAAAATGTACCCTAGTTTGTAGACGCTATAACTTTTGCGCAAACCAATAAATATACGCTTATTGACATTTTTTTTACTAAAGACATGTGGCTGAATACATTTTGGCCTAAATGTATGACTACAATTGAGTTTATTCGATTTTTCTTATAACAAAAATTAGAAAATATCTTTTTTTTTCAAAATTTTCGGTCTTTTTCCGTTTATATCGCAAAAAATAAAAATCGCAGAGGCAATCAAATACCATTAAAAGAAAGCTCTATTTGTGGGAAGAAAAGGACGCAAATTTCGTTTGGGTACAACATTGCATGTCCGCACAATTTACAGTTAAAGCAGCGCAGTGCAAAATTCTGAAATCACCTTTGGTCCTTTAGCTACCAAATGGTCCGGGGCTTAAGTGGTTAAAGGGGAGTTCCAGCCTTTTTTTATGTTTATTAAAAGTCAGCAGCTACAAAAAGTGTAGCTGCTGGCTTTTAATAAACATACACTTACCTGTTCCACTGTCCAGCGATGCGACGCCCGGAGCTTCGCTCCTCTCCCCCCCTTCTCCGCCAGCGCCTCCATTCATAGTGTGGGCACCTGGCTGTGACAGCTTTTGGCTTCACGGCCGGGCACTCACTGCACATGCGCGAACTGCGCAGCGCTCTCTGAGTGGACAGGCGATCTTGCCACGTGTCCCAGGTGATCGCCTACAGAGACGAGTCGCCTAGGCGGTCCCTGGGCGGAAGGAGGAAGTGGGACAGGAAGTCCCACTCCTACTGAAGCCCCCCCCCCAAAAAAAAAAATTACATGCCAAATGTGGCATGTAAGGGGGTGAGGAGTGGATTAAGCGGAAGTTCCAAATTTGGGTGGAACTCCGCTTTAAGTCCCGGTGGGTGGGACGAAATGCATCATAGGTACTGTATGGTCTTTGGTGGAGACTCACAGGCTAAAGCCATTATGATACCTATACTATGGAGGCTGGTTGGGAGAGCTGCGCCTTCTTGATTTCATGCATGTACTGCCTTAGATGGGCAACTTGGCAGCCTGCACCCCTTACCTAAGGATCGTGGGAGCTCGGTCTCAAGCTTTAAGCAGAGTTCTAAGCTTGGTATCCAGGTCGCAATACCTGCCAAGTGTTCTAATCCCTCTCCTCTCTATCCAAAACAAAAAAAAGTTTTGCCTTTAGATACACTTGAAAGTGGAATTTCCCCCCAGCAATATTTACCTCCTGCCAACCCTCCACCATGCTGCCATCATTAGGCTTCCTGCACCTGCACAGATGTGTTGCAGGTCTTTATCAGGTATTCAGGACCTGACAGACACCTTTTTGCACGTCTGCACATACGGGGATTCCCACGCATGTGCACCAATGCGATTGGGTTCTGGTATCTGGGAACTTGGGTATTCACAGGAATCCCGATGCATGCGCAGACATGCCACAGATCACAAATGCCAGACAAAGAACTGTATCATATCTTAGCCTGTGCCCCTGAGTAATATACTGCCCCCTAGAATATGATGTGGCAATCCCAGGAGGCGTCAGGGCATTCTACATAATTTTCACTTATGCCGCGTACACACGATCGGATTTCCCATCGGAAAAAGTCAGATGTGAGCTTTTGAACGGAAATTCCGACCGTGTGTATGCTTCATCTGACTTTTTCGGTCGGAATTCCGGCAAGCAAAAGTTTGAGAGCAGGTTCTCTATTTTTCCGACGGAAAAAATTCATATTGGAAAATCTGATCGTCTGTAGCAATTCCGACGTGCAAAATTCCGACGCATGCTCGGAAGCATTGAACTTCATTTTCTAGGCTCGTCTTAGTGTTGTATGTCACTGCATTCTTGACGGTCGAAAGTTCCGAGAACTTTTGTGTGACCGTGTGTATGCAAGACAAGCTTGAGCGGAATTCTGTCGGAAAAACCATCCAAGGTTGTTCCGATGGGAAAAACGATCGTGTGTACGCGGCATTAGGTGAGGAATCAGAAAGTACTGTGGTGCAGTACAAATAAAAAAATTCCCTTTTGTTTAAAAAATATTAAACATTTTCCAATTTTGTAGGAAGGAGGGAGAGGAACCAGAACAGAAAGGTTTTTTGTAATGGATGAAGGACCACTTTAAGCTGGCCATACATGGTTAGACTTTGTTCATTCGTACAAAATTCTGATTTTTTTTTGTCAAAGCATTTGATGAGGCCAGTCAACTAATTTCATGTAAAAGTCTTTAAAAATTTTGTCCAGACCAAATCCACCAAAGAAAATATACAAAGCAAAGTTTATTAACTCACCAACCAGTCATTTGTAAAAGCAAAACAATCTTTATTGTTTCTTTACAAATCATGAAAATAACAGCTTTCTTCAACAAAGCCAAATCTGGTCTGTTAGTAGTTTAACACACACATTTGATGCCCGATATAGGGGAATAATAAACACATATTCTTCAATGTTTTGTACACAATAAAATGTTGTTTTTTTCAATATTTATGAGTTTAACTTTATTCCCAAGAGTTTGGGCATCGTTAAAATCTCATCCTTTTCTTCTGCATTTTTTGTTCAAACTTAAAGGGGAGTTCCAGCCTTTTTTTATGTTTATTAAAAGTCAGCAGCTACAAAAAGTGTAGCTACTGGCTTTTAATAAACATTCACTTACCTGTTCCACTGTCCAGCTCCGCTCCCCCCCCTTCTCCGCTGGCGCCTCCATTCATTGTGTGGGCACCCGGCCGTGACAGCTTTTGGCTTCACGGCCGGGCACTCACTGCGCATGGGCAAACGGCGCAGCGCTCTCTGAGTGGACAGGCGATCAATCGCCTGGGACCTGTCACGTCCCAGGTGGTCGCCTACAGGGAGGGGCCGCCACAAGGCTATATGACGTATCGCCTAGGCGAGCCCAGGGCGGAAGGAGGAAGTGGGACAGGAAGTCCCTCCTACTCCCCCCCCCAAAAAAATAATTACATGCCAAATGTGGCATGTAAGGGGGCGAGGAGTGGATAAAGCGGAAGTTCCAAATTTGGGTGGAACTCCGCTTTAAAACCATCTCAATTGAAATGTTGAATAGATATACCTCCATGGCAATACCCCATAAGAAAGGTGTAAACCTGAAATGCGTCGGGTAGAATGGAGACTACAGAATTCCATGTATCACACTTCTATGTCTGGGTGTATATTTAACCATGAATTTTTTAACCTTTATGCACATTTCTATATTTGAATATTTGAATCAGGATCGCATTGCAGGATACAGGGGAAGTTACTTACCTTGTTCCTTGGATCCTGCGATGTGTCCCCGCAGTCTGTGCGAGCTGTCTCCTCGCTCGATTCACACAGTGCCGAGCTCCGTTCCTGAGTGTTGCCGCGCACGGGGACGGAGTGCGGCGCCAAATTCAAAAAGTGAAACGCACAATACACATACATTACTATAATCTGTAAGATTACAGTATACTGTATCAAATAATAACACATCCCTTTGTCCCTAGTGGTCTGTCCAGTGTCCTGCATGCACTTTTATATTATAAAAACTGTTCTTTCTGCCTGGAAACTGGAGATTGTCCATAGCAACCAAAAAGTGTCCTTTTACATCAAAAGTGGTTTTAGACCAGCTAGAAAACAGCGATAATAAATTAGAATCACTTGCAGAATTGAGCGATAGTGATTTGTGGGGAAATTCGTCATCAAACACTGAAAAACACTTTTATTATTATTATCTGTTATAATTATTTTATAGTTATTTATTACAGGCATACCCCACTTTTAAGTACACAATGGGTTTTATTTACTAAAGCTGGAAAGCCCAAAATCAGGCTCACTTCTGCATAGAAACCAATGAGCTTCTAACCCCAGCTTGTTCAATTAAGCCTGGTAATAAAACTCGGAAGCTCATTGGTTTTTATGCAGAAGTGAGACAGATTTTGCACTTTCCAGCTTTAGTAAATAAAACCCATTGTGTACTTAAAAGTGGGGTATGCCTGTATATTATAATTTATGATTTAGTTTTTTTAACTTTATCATACCCGGGATGTCTACTAGACTCTTGTTTGGACAGATTTAGGTGAGTTATTCCTAAGAATTACAGGCCTACAATATAAAAACGCCAAATTTCCATGCAAAATAATGGTACCGCTTTCAGCACCTAAAATCTGAAATAATCATACCGCCAGGGAGGTTAAGGTCCTGCTTCAGTGGGGGATCTGGTTTCTTTCTATACTTAAAATTTGGGATGTGGTACATTGCATGTTTATGAGTCTTTATTGTTTCTTCACAAGTCGCCAAAAAATACCACAGCTTTCTTCAGCAAAGCAAAATACAAACAGTCCATAATGCTGGTATAGTGAATAGTAGTGAATATAGTGATAGCAATATTACAGCTTACCGCAGAACTGCCAGTCCCACACCGGGGTAAGGGTCCCGTTTGCACAGGGCAAAGGAAAGAAGCAAACAGAATCTCAGTCTCCTCCAGACAGTCCACACTATCTCACAGCTGTGAACTGCCCCACACTTCACCTCACAGATCCATGCTCACTCCTTCCTGTTGCTGTTCAAGCTGCTGTTGCAGGTGGGTTAACCCTTCTGGGACCAAAGTCCCTGTAATCTGGGTTTGGAGGTTTTTTCCCACCCAAAGTCTCTCAAAGTCTCTGAATTCTGGGTCCCATTAGAGTACATATTAATCCAAAGAGTACTGAAATCAGTCTTCTCCTCTGTAACTGGACTACCCCGAAACCCCTCATCCTGCATGGGCGAGACTCCCTGAGTACTAAAAATGTACTTTGAACTCTCCCTTATAAGGACCACAACCAAAATTGTGGGGAAATATATCTCCCGTCCAGGACCTATCCCTGGCTTTCTGTACAATAGATATTAGAATCTACTTATAAATTCAGTTTTGCGTAGACTATACAGAAACCTATGTTTGTATTGTTCTTTTTTACATTCCTATACCATACATAATCAATTAAAAGAACACATTTTTGTGACCATGAAAGTTCTATTCTGGATGACAGTTTTCTTAATGTTACAACACTATAATTTTTCCCAGCTGAGGGCCACATTGACAGAATTTGATTCAATCAGATAAGAATGGAGAAAAAAACTTCCATCCTCCATCTTTTATTTTTCTCGTCACTGCGGTCGAAATCGATCATCAATTTGTATTCATTGACCATTAGAAAAATGAACTAACGCTTTGAAAACTAACATTTGCAAACATAATTCTAACGTGTATGGTATGCTTTAGGCTACAATCAATTAGGCATTCATTAGAAAACAGAAGGAGTAGGTAATAGGCATATTAAAGCCTTGCAACTTAAAAAAAACTGTGTGTCTTCAACCACTATCCTCTTCCCCACTCTATGCTGAAGGAACTTACGGTGCTGAAACCCTTGTTGCATCATGAGAGTTGAGCCTTTTATGCTGATTCAGAATTACTATAACATGCAGAGTTGGAGAGAGAGAGAGAGAGAGAGAGGACATACATAGGTCTTAATTTTCTCCATGCGCCTAACTATTAGAGAAAATGGGACGCTGTAATCAGGTAAAGTATATCTCTGGGCAAAAATCTTTGGGGAAGGGTTGGACCAGGTTTTTATTGCTATCTGTGTCCACATTGGGGAGATTCACGGTTTTTACTGGTGACCAGTGTCACCAAAATATAAAGTGGGGGAAAATCCAAAATGTGAAAAATGTCTCCAGGAATAGGAGGGGAAGGAACATTCTCCAGGGGGGACACTTTTTACAGGGGACAACTTTCTAAGAAGGTATTTTCCACCTCGATTTCCTCCTCCAGTTACATCTTTGGAAAAAGAAGTGAATAGAAATTTCCCCCATCCCTACTGTATCCAAAGCTGAAAAATAAGGTTTTGGCTATACAAATAGGCTTGTTCTTCAAAGATTTTTTTCGATGAATGTTTTGGATAGGCTTTTTCTTCAAAGATTGTGTTTGTCTTGGGTTACGTGTCCAGTTTAGAGTTGGCAGAGTGTTTTTTTCAGTTTCAAAGTTTATTAGGTTTTGCAAGGAAATACAATAATTGCTGTGGATGTTTAGCAACATTAAACAACTTATAGATGTACAGAAAAATATGCATGGTGGTTAAATTGTATATAAAGTTATGTTTGCCAATAAAAGAGAGGAAAAATAAACCATAGAATCATCACAGAAATATGCCAATAAAACTATTATACCAGTGTCTGCGGGTTCTGTGTCGTATGTGCCTATTAAATAGGTCATAAAAGACTAGGGGGAAATGAAGATTACACAATGATTATTCCATATATGTAGAAGTATTTTCCTATAAGGTCAGGAAAGGAGAGGGCTAGAAAAGGAGAGATGAAAATAACATGGAGTGGTTAGAGGTGAAGGAAGATGGGTCC
This sequence comes from Rana muscosa, assembly GCA_029206835.1. NCBI lineage: Eukaryota > Metazoa > Chordata > Amphibia > Anura > Ranidae > Rana > Rana muscosa. The sequence continues at coordinate 325,933,311 of CM055120.1, read as the reverse complement.
ACTGTAGAGGGTTTTACAGAGAGAGTGGGTTTCAGCTGATTGGGTAAATGGGTCTGAATATAAATGCATGGGATGCAGGTCAGCCAAAGGCTAGCTCCCCCAACTCATAGGTATCTTTGAGTATTCACTGATTGGACGAGATGGAGAGCTGAAGAGAAAATGCACAGCTCTCAGTGAATGACATCTGTGCCGGAATCAGCCAGGTATGGCATATGCATACTTACATTGGTCCAAGCTGGACTGATGTAACTATGCAAAAAAATCAATACCTGGGGTCAAAATCAATAATCATTTCCAAAATCATAGGAGCAGGATTGAAACATTTTCCTGAACAAACAAAATGCTAAATTGATTGTCCATTAATTCCAAAATTTAAAACTAAAAGCAATCAAAATTTTGATGTACTAATCAACAACATTAATCAAGTCTCTGATGGCATCAAATGTACTGATGAGACTTTTCATATGAACGTTGGTACAAAATCTACCAGATGTCCAGCTTTTGTATCCACTCCTGGGTGAAAAAGTTGTGCTCATGGCTCCAGGGGTATGCCTAGGCTAATTGCCATGACAATCCACCAAACATGAAGCACTTGTTGTATGGTGGATTGTGGTGCCACGGTAATGGGTCATCTGCTGGAGATCTTTCTGGGCTTTTGATTGATTCTGGTGATCCTGCTATCCCGTGTCACCATTGGGGTCCATGTACACTAGACAAATGAAAGAAAAGCCAGAATCTCTGTCAGAAAAATAAGACTTAGCCCAGGTTCACACTGGGCTGCGGGAATGAAGCCGTGCGACTTCAGCTGAACTCGCACGGGATTTCAGTCCCGATTTCGGCCGCGATTACAGAGACATCTGTGTAGGTCTCTGCACAGATGTCAATATAAATCGTGGGCCGAAGTCGCAAAAAGTAGTACAGAAACTACTTTTTGAAATCAGTGCAGTGCTGCAGATGCAGCGTCGCACCGATTAGAACGGTGCCATTGCCGGAAAATGCCACCGATTTGACATGCAATTTGACATGTCAAATCGCACCAGTGTGAACCAGGGCTTAAAAACACTCATAATGGCTCATATTTTCCACGTGTTTATGCGCGTTTGCCTTTATAATTGATTTTTCCAAAACATTCCAAAATGCCAAACACGCTTAAACACCTCATTAATGTGGATTTATGTGGATTTATATGCGTTTATGCGCATCAAGCATTTTTTCTGTCTGAATTCTCCTCTCCTCTCAAAAACTAGCTTGTGTTGGGTTTTTTCAGCTTGTAAACGCTGTTCCACAAATATGCCTGTAAACTTCCAAATGTGCATGGTCACATAGGGGTTTATTTACTAAAGGCAAATCCACTTTGCACTACAAGTGCACTTGGAAGTGCAGTCGCTGTAGATCTGAGGGGGAAGATCTGAAATGAGGAAAAGCTCTGCTGATTTTATCATCCAATCATGTACAAGCAAAAATGCTGTTTTTTTTTTCTTCCATGCATGTCCCCCTCAGATCTACAGCAACTGCACTTGTAGTGCAAAGTGGATTTGCCTTTAGTAAATAAATCCCATAGGGTAACAGAGTTTTTTCTACAGGCTGAAAGAAAAAAAAATCTAAAACACCTGTATAAGCAGCATTTTTTATGCATGAGACCTTAAATTTAGCTTTGACCACTTCAGCTCCGGAATGCATTACCCCTTTCCTGACCAGGAAGATGTGGCACTGCGTTATGCCGCGTACACACGGTCGGAATTTCCGACAAGAAATGTTCGATGTGAGCTTTTGGTCGGATATTCCCACCGTGTGTAGGCTCCATCGGACATTTGCTGTCGGAATTTCCGACTACAAATGTTTGAGAGCAAGTTCTCAATTTTTCCGACAACAAAAGTTCTCATCGGAAATCGTGTGTATCCAATTCCGACGCACAAAAATCCTACGCATGCTCGGAATCAATTCGATGCATGCTCGGAATCATTGTACTTAATTTTACTTGGCTTGTTGTAGTGTTGTACGTCTCTGCATTTCTTGACGTTCAGAATTTCCGAGCAACATTTGTGTGACCGTGTGTATGCAAGACAAGTTTGAGCAAAAAAAAAAAAACGTTTTTGTTGTCGGAAATTCCAATCGTGTGTACGCGGCATAACTTTACCTGACAACTGTGCGGTCATGTGACGTTGTACCCAAATTAAATTGATGTCCTTTTTTTCCCACAAATAGAGCTTTCTTTTGGTGGTATTTGATCACCTCTGCGGTTTTTATTTTTTGCGCTATAAACCAAAAATATGACAATTTTGAAAAACAAACAATTTTGTTTACTTTCTGCTATAAAACATATCCAATAAAAAAAATAAAAAAATCGAATTTCTTGATTCTAGGCCAATATGTATTCTGCTACAGAAATCTGCCATACAGATGGTGAAAAAAAAAAAAAAATCCAAACGCAAAAAAAAAAAAATTACCTATAGTTCTACTTGAACAATTGATGTCCAATTTGACAAAACAATCAAAGCAGACATTAATCGAATAAGACAAAATTGGCAAGGCTAAGCATCAGATAGTGTTTGTTTTGATCTGTAGTGGCAAAAAAATATAAAATTTAATTGTACAGGGATTGAAGACTTTTCTTCACTAGATTGATCTTAAGCGATTCAAAGGGGTACAAAAATGCCCTCTGTCACAACTAATCAGTTCGGGTCAATCAAAACAATCACTATTTGTCATTCATCTCTTGGCCATGGTATTTTTATCTCGCTCAATCGATGCCCAATTCAATCATTTGTCGATACAGACATTGATTGTTCCGTTTTATCGCATTGTGTATAGCCGTCAGTAAAGAGTTGTTACCAAATCTATTTCCCGAAATAACAGCTAACACTGTAGTCACTGTCTGGAAAGAAATAAATACATTTCTTCTAAATTCCCAAACTGTACAAGGAGGAACGCGATCTTTGGCGATAAACTATGAACGGCAAGCAGACAAATGAATGCTCGAAGGCTCGAGATGATACTTATCTTTACCAGGGACAAGAAACATACATTATCAAATCGTCTTGTGGGAACAGATAAATGTATCATAACCAGGAAATTGCTATGTGTAAATAAATAACTCACTTTGCGATTCAGTTTTACGCTTTTTTTTACCCTCTGCTGTGAGACAAATAAAAAGTCATGCCGGCTCTCTTGAGAGCGTACAGAAATGTATTACAGCACAAGAAGCAGATACAACATATCGCTGGATGGTGAACATATGTCTGTTCATTGAACTGTCCACCTGTGATCAGCCAATTGAAAGTGTACAGAGAGGTAAAAACAAATCTGTTGTTCCTTTAAAGCATAACTCCAGCATAAAAAAGCAAGATTAAAATGAATAGTCCATCAAAAGATAAGAAAAAAAAAAAAAGCTTCTGTCAGAATATTCACTTTCAATACAGATGATATTTCCCCACAGTATTTCCATTCCACCACAAGATGTCCTCAGTCTGATGGCCAACATCACTCAACCCACTTCCTCTGAGCCAGGTAGTCCTGAACATGCTCCCAGCCTGTGACTGGACAGTAAAAGAGATGCAGCGTAGTGATGAGCTCACCTCCCTGTCATTCTGCTCTCTCCTCCTTTCAGCATGCGCCTTATCTGTACATGAACTGAATGACTCCCTGTGATGCTTCTTTCTCTCTCTTTTACCTCAGCACCAGTGTAAAAGGACGGCAAGATGCTGATCAGGTTAAATTCTAGTACTTACGCTACTTGCATTAAAACATACATTTAGGCTAACTTCACAAAGACTTTGAATTTGAAATCAGCCTTTAATGCACATTAACACACCTATAGTGTTAATGCATGTTTCAGACACATTGCGCAGGAGTTCAAGCGTCAAACAAAGCTTCTTAAACACCCTGTGAGATTTTTTAACCACTTCAGCTCCAGAAGATTTACCCCCTTCCTGACCAGGCCATTTTTTACTATACGGCACTTTACTTTAACTGACAATGGCGCGTCATGCGACGCTGTACCCAAATAACATTTTTGTTCTATTTTTTTCCCATAAATAGAGCTTTCTTTTGAAAAAATAAAAAATAATAATATGTTTTACTTTCTGACTTTCTGCTATAAAACATATCCCATAATAAAAAAAAAAACAAAAAAAAAACGAATTTCTTCATAAATTTAGGCCAATAAGTATTCTGTTACATATTTAACTGTTCACAGTTAACTGTGTGCCTAGCTGGTGTTCTATTGCAGTGGGAGAGGTGTTTGTACTAGTGTAAGTCATAGATCTGTGTCCCTGCTTTGCAGGAACACAGGATCCATGCCTTCCTTCCTGACAGAACGGCGATCTACCTTATTTACATAGGCAGATCGCCGTTCTGCCTGTGTTCTGAAGGATCAGTGGGTGCTGGCGGACATCCGGTCCGCAAGTTTTGCTGTGTGGAATCACAGCAGAAGCAAGCCTCCGGTGGCTTTCACTCGTGCCTGATACCCCGGAAATCCAGGATCACGTATATATACACATGTGAACCTGCACAGTGTAGCGTAACTGCCCTATAGCAGTAAATGTGCTATGGGGCGGTCGGGCAACTGGTTAAAAAAGTTTTACAATCCTAAATAGGGAGATTAAATATTATGCTCCCTGTTATGAGTGGCATTGGCAGGTGTTTGGCAAGCGGTAAACACTGGACTGAAGGCTTTAAAGCTCTAGTAAACTCTGCTTTTTATCTTGTATCTACAGGTAGGCCCATAATAAGGCTTACCTATAGGTACAATGAATATCACCTACATGTGCACCGTTTAGGAGATATTCCAATGTGTAGCAGCCGTTGACATCACCAGCGTCATGGATGGCACACTTGAGCATGCTGTACATTGAGAGTGCTGTGCTGAAATCGTGGCTCCCGCACGCATTGTGAGGGGGTGACGTCATTGCGGCTCTGCCATTCAAACAGCTGGAGTTGGCAAACCCGAAGATTGAACAGGGCGCTGCTGGAGGGATCTGTTTTAGAGGTAAGTCTGTCATAAGGTGCTAATATGCGGTGCACCAGGAAGTGATGTGGGCACTGCAAAAAAGGACCCGCCTACACTACAGAACAGTAAAAAGAAGGCGAAAGAAGGATTGATACCTGGCCTCTCTATTTCAGCTAAGAAATTGAGGATTTTGGATTGATTTATTTTTAATAGAAACTATAGATTAGATAAGGAGTAGTGATAATGGGTATTTTTTTTGTTCCCAGAGATCAACAAGGAGACAACAAGGGGTTCATAGCCATAAGAAGTTGACATTGAGCACCTTTGTGTACCCCAGAGGCAACTGTTCTATATGGTGAAACAAGGGCCAGGACTCATTGACACTTTGCTTAGCACTGGATACAGAAGAAACTGCATTCGCTATTTAAGTGTTGAGCAAAGTGTCACTGAGTATTGACACTTACATCCCTCATGTATAATTCTTGTTCCCCTACTGTCCGGTAGCAATAAACACATAAACTTAGACACCTTGTCCAAGGCTCACACACACACACACAGACAAGCTATAGTCTACAAAACTTTTTCATATTAAAGTATCGTCATGAGCTTCGGTGTTCCATTTCCCGCATTCACCTGTCTAACTGATCTGAACTGACTTCATGTAAGTGTTTGCACATTTTATGGCGAAATTAGGAATACATCTGGAAAAGAGTGTAGAAAGTCAGTTTTATAGTTTTTCATCATGTAATGGTGTGCTTCATTGCCTTTTGGCAGATCCAGCGCCGTGGGAGAAGAATACACAATATGAATGAAATTTACTAGCTTCGGTAAATAGGAAAAGCATGATCATTTTTAGATGCAAACACGTCCAAGACAAATCCTCAAAGCTCAAATATAAACTGGAACTTCAAACTGAGAAACTGGAACAAGGGATTGAGAAACAAGTGAATGGTAGCTCCTAATGGAAACTTTACTTCAACTTATTAAACTTTTGAAAAAAAAAAAAAAGGAGTATTGCAGAAAGCCCATGGCGTCTACCTGCTTATGGCATTTGCTTTTTATCCCGGCACTAAGGGATAGTATTTTATTCAATGCAAAGAGTCATAAAATCATTATTTCTTTACAAAACATGCCTTTAGACCAGTGTGAGAAAGCATGCATGCAGAAACAAAAACACATACTAGGCAAAGTGCAGAAAGTAGGAACCCCCCTCCGAGACCCTTTAGTTGAGCTCATCCCATGTGACCATGGCCAGCCAACTGTGATTGAGTTTCCATAACACCTAAAAAGATTCTGCAATGACTTATTGAAAGAAGCCATACATCTTTAAAGTAAAAATTTTAATGTGTTGCACCCTAAGTCCACGTTCACATTGGGCCGACTTGGCATGTGATTTAACATGTCAAATCACATGCCAAATCGGCGGCTATTGCCGGAAAAGACACTGCCCAAATCAGTGGGGCGCTGACTTTGCGGTGCCGCACCGATTCCCAAAAGTAGTTCCTGTACTACTCTTGGTGACTTCAGGGGCGATTTGAATAGGCGTCTGTGCATGAACCCGCAAAGTTTTCTCTCAAATCGCCCCCGAAGTCTAACTGTATTGCCGGTTTGAAATCGTACGAGTTCAGATGAACTCGCACAATTTCTAACCCGCATTTAGTGTGAACCTGGGCTTAATGACAGTTCTCACACGACAGTGGAAAAAACAAAAAAGGTAAAACAGCAAATTTGCAATCTTGCTTCATTTACACAAATACATTGTTAAGCTAATGTAAGACTCATTCCCACATCCTGAAGACTGACGGTTTGTATGGAAATCTTCTCTCCAGAGATGATCCAGTCCTCCTCACATTGCTGAATGGTGCTGCAGAGGTTGATAGCTTTGAGTCAGACATTGCAGGACATCCTCAAAGGATAACTTCCCCTTTTGTTACGTTACAATCATATACAGGGCGTAACAGGTTACAGTTGCAGAACCAATTAAAAAAAAAAAACATTTATTCAGAGTTCTGTGATTTGAAAACTGCAGGTACCAACATCCTTTGCAGCTGTAAGCTTGTAGTTCTCAGTGAACTTCCAGGGCAACTGTTGAGCTCTCTAGGTAGTTTACTGAGTTTTCCTGTCAGAGTGTAACTGCCTGCTTGTACGAGCACACAACTTACACAGATTGTCTGCAAGAACCTTGCATTACACCTGCAATCTGCTGATTGTGGGTGCAATGCTTTCCAGGCTCATAGTAAAAAAGGATATTTTTGTACCTGAAAAAAGATGTGCATTTATTTATGTAGCGGGGTCCTCAATTTAGGAGTAGTGTTTGAGTGGTATGCTCAAACACCTAAATTGTTAGGACATTATCAACCATTTTGTCTGCAGGAAGAGTATCGGTGTACCGTTCCCTGTGGCCTGCAGGTGGCGCTGCCATAGTGGGCCAGGGTTGAACCACTGATACAGTGCTGTGCCTTGTGTGTCCCCTCTCAGCAACCATACAGTGGGAGTGGTCAGCCTGCTGTGTATGCTGGGAGAGGATATAAAAGGGGCAGACGCTGCCTGTAGGGGGTTCGTCGTTGGGAGTCCTACTCCCAGGGAGTGTGTGTGTTCCTGTCTGCCCTGGGCACCTTTGGCCTTGGGCCCAGCACCTTTGGCTGGGGCCCATCAAGGATCGAGGAATCTCAGGGTGCCGCCTTGCGAGGGGACCCGCATCTGGTGAGAAGTCACAGTGAAGGAAGGGGCCCGGTAACTCTCTGGAGGGATGTCTTCTCCTTACAAAGAGGCCAAGCTTTGAAACCCAAGTTCACCAGGTCTGTGGCAGAGACCAAGTGCACCAGTTTGTGTAGTGATTGTGCGGTTAGTTAAAGTACCATTTTGGCTGCTAGTCCCTATTTAGGGAGACTATCCAAATGGGCTAAGTCTGCTTGAGAAGCCAAGCAGTGACGTGTATTACGTTTGTGCCTGGACCTCTCCCACACCTTATGCTGTCCTGTTCTCTCTCCAACCTTTCCTATCAGAGACTGTCTTTTAAGAGAAATAAACTCTACGTTGGAGTTACGGCTGGTGTGGACATTGAAGTCATTGGGGGAAATAGAGGCTTGTCTTTATTGAGCATGGAGATAAGGACCATTCTCTGGAGAACCTGGCTGTGGAGACCTGTTTCATAACACCGCTCAACCTCTTTACACAGGAGGGTACGGGCATATAGAGCTGGGTGTGCCCTCTCTTCCTGCGAGGAGCCAAAGACAAGGAGGAGAGGGTGGTAAGCGCTATATTTATTTATTTTATTTTTTCAAATGTGAACTTATCCTTTAAAGATCCTAAAGGGCCCCTGCCCCTTCTTCCATTGACAAAAGTCCTTGTATTGTCTTTACTGGCTTCTGTGTATGGGTGAGGGGAGGATGAATGAGAGGATGAATGACAGGATCCACCCTACCCCCTCCCCATTAAGAGAATGGGGAAGGAAAGGGAGTAGCCATATAGGCTCCCCTTTCCTCATGGGGTCACTGTAACTGCAAGGTTAATACATAAGTTTCTAAGAAGGTTTAGCTACAGGGCTAGAGAGTCAATAGTTTAAAAAAAAAAAAAAAAACCCCAGTCAGTAGATTTGATTAAGCTCAGGTGTGTTAGAGAGTTCTGGAAATCTGAGAATCAGTAAGGGATTGGTTAGTGAAATCAGGTGTTAGATCAGGAAAATTCTAGAAGCTGGTTTCTGGTCCATTTAAGGAGCAGTTCCAGGCAGGTTAGTGGTGCGATACCAGAAGATTCCAGCAGGAGGAGCTCCCCACCCTACCCCCCCCCCCCCCCATCTTTTTCCCGTCGCGGCCAATTCATGTGGTAGGCTCCCTCTGGTGAATTGCCAGAGGGGAGAATTAAGGAAAGTCAAGTTCAAGTAATAATCAGCTCGAGTCTCAGTGGCTGGGTTGAGTACGGGTATTGATAAACACTTGGTTGGAAAGTATGTTTTAAAAGTTAAAATTGGTGGATTATGGATTTATGTTTTGAAAACCAGTGAATCAGGCCGTGGCCAATAATTATCCAAAAAAAAAAAAAAAAAAATAATAATAATATATATAAAAATAAAAAATGTTACATGGAGATTAATAAAATTGGTTGTTTAAGTTATAACTTGCTCTGGTGTTTTTTGTGCTCTATGCATGTTCTCCGGGGGTGTGCATGATGCATGTGATCCCATGTGTTCTACACTATAAAAACAAGGACTTTTGCCGATGGAGAGGACAGAAAGGGGCACACGCCCATCGGGACTTCAATATATTGCAATGTTAGACCAAAAGCTGTTAACTTCTGCAGCGCCAGAAGTTCAGCTGTGTGAAGAGGACCTCACTGAAGAGAAGATTTCTACAGGAACCATCAGGAAGACACGAGACATACTTCATTACAGGCAAGTTATGTGACTGCAGCTATAACAAAAAAAGAAAGTAAACAAACGTCCTTAGCCTGCCAGCAATCCAGCAATGTGAAGTTTTCAAAACACTCAGTTCTGAGCCTGTGATTATCCTGGAGGATTCCAAGTTCTGCCTACTGGAATCTTTATAAACACATATGAAAAGAGATGCAGTTCTTGGGGGCCCAAAATGATTTTACTTTCCCAGAAAAATTCTTTAAACAGGAGACAACCTACCAGCACGTGGGAAGAAACTGGAGTATCCAGGGGAAAGCCATGCACAGGAAGATCGGGCAAATTCCATGCAGGCAGTGTCATAGTTGGGATTCAAACCGATGACCCTAGAGCTGCAAGGCGGAAGTCCTAACCGCTAAGCCACTGTGCTTCACATCTATCTGCGACCTAGCAAAGAGTCCTGGCTGGACGGCACGGACGCCCCTACTTGAGACAACCTACCAGCACATGGGAAGAAACTAGAGTATCCAGAGGAAAGCCATGCACAGGAAGATCGGCCAAAATTCCATGCAGGCAGTGTCGTACTTAGGATTCAAACCGATGACCCTAGAGCTGCAAGGCGGAAGTGCTAACCGCTAAGCCACTGTGCTTCCCATCTATCTGTGACCTAGCAAAAAGTCCTGGCTGGACGGCACAGACGACCCTACTTGATCCACCTGGATTATGATTTCAGGCCATGAGCCTTTGGTTTCAGACCCCGACTTAGTAATCGGGTTTACCCAAAAAAAACAAAAAACAAAAACTAAGCAGCCAGATTGTTTTCTTGAAGGAGTTCTGAGACGAGTCCTTAATAATTTGGGTTAAGCACTTATGTTCTGGTTTTGTGACTAGGGCCGGCCATAGACAGAGTGAATTTCTGTCTGCAACCTGGAATTCGCTCAATTCCCCCATCAACAAAGACAGTGTTGAAAGGGGAATGCCTCCCATGCCATTGGGGTTGATTTATTAAAGGCAAATGCACTCTGCAAGCGCAGTTGCTCCAGAGCTTAGTAAATGAGCAGAAGCTCTACTGACTTCCATCATCCAATTATGTGCAAGCAAAAAATTTTTTTTTTCTTGCACGTGATTGGGTATTCTCTTCAAAGTTAAGCTTCCCTCATTTACTAAGTCTGGGAGCAAGTGCACAGTCTATTTGCTTTTAGTAAATCAACCCCATTGTGTTCCCCCGGGAGAACAAAGTGATTTTTAATAGCCGCTATAATAGTAGCTAGCAATAATCGCAGGTAAAATCTGGCAGGCTGACCATATATGGTTTGAATCTAGGATGATTCCTGCTGTGCCGACCAAGATGCGAACCGTTTATGGCTGGTTTAAGTAAACCCTTTGACACACACCTATACCAGTCAATTTGGCAAACATATCTGATTATTTTATTTAGCACAGTTCTATATTCTGTATATTACAATATAGAAAAAAATAAAAAGTGAAAGTGATGTCCGGGCTGTGCTGTTTGGTAGGAGGTGTATTAATCAAAAAAGTGGCTTGGCAGAACAAAAAAGTCATTGAAATTGTAAATTGTATTAGACAAACTTACAAAATGTCCATACAGTAGATGTTTGCCCGGCGTTTGGCTTTAAATTCCAAACACTGGAGTGTCTTTAATGCCATTCAGTGGCTCTGCTCGCTTTTTAAGCTACAGCTGGATTTTACAGGCCCCCGGGCTCTGCCACTACAGCTATGATTGACTAATTATAACTTTCTATGGAGGACTGTTTAGCAACAACACATATCACCGCTAAGCGCCATAACATCTGAATCAATTACACCTGCAATATGCAATTCCTCTTAATTATTCACACTGGCCTTAAAAGTGCCTTTTCTGCATAGATGACATTATTCCGTATCTAACCGTATACACTCAATTATTTTCACACCATTTACAAACGCTGCAAATGTGTTGCTTCTCAATAAATACATTGTACAACCACAAACTCCTAATTACTTAGCTAAGTCGAAAGCACATTTCTAAAGGTCACAAGTGATAACTGACAGTAAATAGAAGAGCAATGGGCTTCTGCTCAGATATTTTCTCCTGCGACATAAACGGGCCACTTTCATTGGAAAGCAAGAAATTGGATTAACCTTTAATTTCCTGAAATTCAAATGGACCTTAGTGTCTTATTCTCTGCCACTTATCTGGAAGGAGAAAACAGGAATTATAAGTAAGATCTATTACTATCACTTTATTTTCGCTAAAAGCTTTAGCACAACATTTTTATTTTTTTTACATCTTTTTGCTTGACGGATGCTATTTGTTTACTTTTTTCCCTTCTAGCAATGGTATTTGCTGCCATATTGGTTGCTCTGTCCATCACCAAAAGGCTGTGATAGAATGGTGCCACCTAGTGGCCAATATAACACCTCAATTAGAGGTTAAAGTATGTGAAGAGGGGCATTAGTGCCCCAACAGAAATGTGTTTTAAAGTAGATGTAAACCCTAAGGACTCAAGAACACAGTTGGTTAGGGCCATACACTGGCCAGATAAGAATATGTGGGTAACGTGTACAGCCAGGCGTTTCTGATCACATGCGGTTAAATGCAGATGACATGTCCATTGTCACACATCTCTCCCTAACTGCTCCATGCACAATTATATGCAAATGCTACAGACAGTGTCAGCCTATCATCCATGGCTGATCAGAAACACAGCTGCAGAAATATGCTGATCTGGGCGGTGTACAACCCTAATCGTCCATGTTCATGAGGCCTTACTGAATGATATTTAGTTTTCTCAAGTGCTATGTATCATAGATAACTGCCATGTATTTCTTCAAATAAAATACTTGTTTTCACTTTTCTTATATTCGTTGTTACATTTCAGTTCTGTTGATTTCCTGTAGCCTTTTTGCAGCCACTTCATGCCACATGCACATGATAGGGGGACAACAACGGATTTGATTTTTATTTCTTTTGTCTAAGCCAATGGAAAGCTACATTGTAGTTACTAGTAGAAGAAGAAGCCAAAAACAAAAATGCATTTTTTGTTGTTTTTTTAAATGTTACAAATGAAATCTTTCGGGACCAAAATGCACGGCTCTGCCTCTACTTGAGCTTCCAGCAGCACAACACTCAGGTGCACCATTCAATAAAATGGAAATCTAAGTTGTTAAGCACTTTGGAAAAGGAGCTTCAAAACGCTCAGGTGTGAATTGGACCTCAGGGACTCATCAGTGGTGGTTCCTGGCTCCGTCCCTCAATGACATGAGATCTGGTAAACGCAGGAGTCACAATTCTTATGCTGCAGTCTTTGTAATGTAGAACAAATGATAAATCCACATGGAGATGAAGACCCAAGCCTAGCAAGAGTGAGTGAGTGAGAAACTTGTATAGCGCTACAAATGCAAACTAAATCGCCTCAAGTACCACACTACAATTTTTTATTTTATTTAACCCAACAGGCTGAACGAAAATAAAAACTGACAGCTCAGGTTGGAGCCCATGTACTAACATTGAATTGTTAGTACAGCAGCCCTGACCTGAGCTGTCAGTTTTTATTTTCATTCAGCCTGTTGGGTTGAACGAAAAAAAAAATAACTTGTAGTGTGTACTAGGGTTGGGTCTTGCCCTGTGTGCAACAGTATTCTCACAGGGGGACGCCCCCTGCCAGAACACTCTGGAGCAGATTGGCAAATCTATTTCGGTCATGCCCATTCGTCAGAAGCTGGCTGATCGTCCGGCATCTGTCAGACAAGGAACGAATGTCGGCCGGTTTCTATTGAACTGGCCATTGTCGCCCGACATTCGGCCCGAGTGTACTAGGCTTTAATAGCCAGTGAACCTGAGAAATTAAATGTTGAAAATGGACAACTATTCACCAACATCTGCAAGCAACTCAAATGTTTGTTTTACTAGGACTGACCCTTTAACATTGGAGTAGACCATACAAGTCTTCATAAATAAATTCTAAATTTGTCATAATAGAAAACATCAGCATAGATTTTCAGAATCTCTTTACCTTCTTTCCTTATAAAGCTAACCTCCAGTTCCAGTCAGTGACTTTGCCAAGGCTGAGATGATGCCATCAGTCTACTGCAGGCAGGAGGAAGCATTTTCTCAGTCTTTCCTCCCTCAATGATCCAACTGTACATTGTGATTTTGTAGAAAGTCACAAAGTGAGATTCTAGGGCAGGGGCCAGTCTGGGTTCAGTGTTTATGAACACATCCAAGAACTGCACAGGCGCCAGGATTTACATGACTGAGTTATCTCTGAGCCAATATCTCAATCTGGAAAGTAGACGCTAACCCTGGATGATGGTTGAACAAAAATGGCGCCAGCCTTGGGATGAGAAATGTTGATTAAATATTTGTCAGGGGGAGTACTGTGATCTCGGTGAAAGGTAATAAATACCCATAAGTGTTTCACTTACACATTACTTAGCCTGCATGCACTTACATTAGAATACGTGCAGTATATCAATTGCTAGGTCCACTGAAAGAAAAGTCAAACATTACAGTGATACTGATCTTTGACCAAGAAACTAATTAGATTTGCAAACCTACACTAGATAGATGAGGGACACAATCTTTTTGTCCTGGGTGGTTCTACAGTAGCACTGTGAAATAAAAATGTGATACAAAAACACCATCTGTGCTCATTAAAAAAAGGGATTTTTATAACAGCTTACCTGTAAAATCCTTTTCTTGGAGTACATCACGGGACACAGAGCGACTTAGTCATTACTAATGGGTTATATAGTTTACCTTCAGGTGCTGGCACTGGCAACTTCCAAACCGGAAGTACCCTCCCCTATATAAGCCCCTCCCATCCGGGAGCACCTCAGTTTTGTAGCAAAGCAATAAGTGTCCCAAAAAGAGGGGTGGGAGCTCTGTGTCCCGTGATGTACTCCAAGAAAAGGATTTTACAGGTAAGCTGTTATAAAAATCCCTTTTTCTTTTTCATACATCACGGGACACAGAGCGACTTAGTCATTACTAATGGGACGTCCCAAAGCAATACCAAATGAGGGGAGGGATACACTATACATAAGCTGGGCGCCATCAGGCATGAGGATCTTTTGCGGCCTGCAACACACTGCGCCCAAAGGCGACATCCTCCTGACTTCTAACGTCTACCTGGTAGAATCTAGTAAACGTGTGTACTGAAGACCATGTTGCGGCCTTACAGACTTGAGCCAGGGAGGCCTGGTGATGCACTGCCCATGAAGTTCCAACTGCTCTTGTGGAGTGCGCCCTAACTTTGAATGGAGGCGGTCTCTTTCTCAAGCCATAGGCTTGTATTATGACCTGTCGAATCCACTTGGCTAAAGTAGATTTTGATGCTGCCTGACCCTTTCTGGGGCCTTCCGGCAGAATAAACAAAGTATCCGTTCTGCGAATCTGAGCATTGGCTTTTAGATAAGCTTTAACTGCTCTTACTACATCCAAAGAATGCAATAACTTTTCCTCTACCGAGCTAGGTTTGGGGAAAAAAGAAGGAAGAACCACATCTTGGTTCAAATGAAACCTCGATACCACCTTAGGAAGAAAGGCTGGATGAGGACGTAATACTACTCTGTCCTTATGGACAACCAGATATGGCTCCTTACAGGACAAGGCGGCTAATTCCGATACTCTTTTAGCCGAACAAATGGCTACTAAGAAAATCAATTTCCTGGTGAGAAGAACCAAGGAAATGTGTTGCAATGGTTCAAACGGTTGTTTCTGTAGAACCGACAGAACCAGGTTTAAGTCCCATGGACATATGGGAATACTAACCGGAGGGCTAATACGCATCACTCCTTGTATGAAAGCTTTGACTAGTGAATGCGAAGCCAAGGGCCTTTGAAAAAATATTGACAAGGCCGAAATCTGACCCTTGATAGTACTCAAGGACAGCTTCCTATCTACAGCCCACTGTAGGAAGTCCAAAATCCTACCTATTACGTACTTACGTGGATGCCATTTCTTGGCCTCACACCATGTAATGTACGCCTTCCAGATCCTATAATAGATCTGCCTGGATACCGGCTTCCTGGCATTGATCATGGTAGATACCACAGGATTAGAGAGCCCTCTCTTTTTCAGAATGTGGGCTTCAATAGCCAGGCCGTCAAACCTAGGGCTGGTAAGGAAGGGTGGTATATCGGTCCTTGCGACAGCAGGTCCGGACGATGTGGGAGGGTCCAAGGACTCCTCACTGACATTTTTACAATCTCCGCGTACCATGCCCTTCGGGGCCACGCTGGAGCCACCAGAATCACTGGTTTCTTTTCTACCCTGATTCTGCGGATTAATCGCGGTAACAATTGTGGCGGTGGGAATGCATATATCAGCTTGAACTGATCCCAAGGGAACACTAGGGCATCCGAGCCGCAAGCTAGGGGATCCCTTGTGCGAGACACAAATCTGTCCACCTTTGCGTTGAATCTGGATGCTAGCAGATCTACATCCGGTGTTCCCCACCGCTGGCATATTGCCTGGAAAACCTCGGGGTGAAGAGACCATTCCCCCGGGCATAATTGCTGGCGACTTAAAAAGTCCGCTTTCCAATTTTCCACTCCTGGGATGAAAACCGCGGATATGGCTGGGACATATCTTTCTGCCCATTCCAGGATGCAATTCGCTTCCCTCTGGGCTGCACGACTCCTGGTGCCACCCTGGTGATTGATATATGCCACTGCTGTGGCATTGTCTGATTGAATTCTGACAGGGGACCCTTGGAGTTTGGATGTCCATGCTACTAGGGCATACCGGGCTGCTCGTATCTCTAAGAGATTGATGGGCAGGGCCTTCTCTGCTTCTGACCACTTGCCCTGGAGAGACCATTGCTCCAGTACTGCCCCCCAGCCTATGAGGCTGGCATCTGTAGTGACCACCTTCCAAGAAACCGGACTGAAGGGTTTCCCTTTTTCCAGATTCTGGGGCACCAACCACCAATGGAGGCTCTTGCGAATGGAAGGGGACAGGGACATTGGTAAGTCTAAAGCCTGAACTTTTTTGTTCCAGGCTGACAGTATGGCCCTCTGCAAGTTCCTTGAATGGAATTGACCGTAGGGTACTGCTTCGAATGAAGCCACCATTTTTCCCAGCAGCCTCATGCACAGGCGTATGGATGGTTTTCTTTTTGTACCCACTAAGTGGGTCAAATCTTTTAAAGACGACACCTTTTCTGGAGGTAAGAAAATCTTTCTCTGATTTGAATCCAGCCTTAGCCCTAAGTATTCCAGACTTCTGACTGGTCTTAGAGCTGACTTGTCCCGGTTGATAATCCAACCGTGATATTCCAGATACTTGATTGTCTTGTGAATAGCTACTTCCAGCTTTTCCACTGAGTGGTCTATTAGTAGCAGGTCGTCTAGATATGCCATTATCGTTACACCTTGTGTTCTTAGATTGGCCAATAGTGGGGCCAGAACCTTTGTGAACACTCGTGGTGCTGTGGCCAGACCGAAAGGTAAGGCTCTGAACTGAAAATGGCGCCCTTCTACTGCAAAGCGTAGAAATTTCTGGTGGGCCGGAAAGATGGGAATATGCAGATAAGCATCCCTTATGTCGATCGAGGCTAACCATTCCTGCCCTTGTAGGGCGGTGGCCACCGATCGGATCGACTCCATCCAAAAAGTCCTGATATTTAGGAACTTGTTTAGCCCTTTTAGATTTAATATGGGCCTCACGTCCCCATTTGGTTTGGGGACTGTGAAAAGGTTTGAGTAAAACCCGAACCCACTTTCTTCCAGGGGAACCTTCATGATTACACCTTGGAGCAATAGTTGTTCTAGTGCCAGAAGGAGGGATCCTCTCTTCTGGGGATCGCTTGGCACGTTTGACCTCATAAATTGGGCAGGAGGAGTGTCTTTTAACTCCAGCTTGTATCCCAGACTTACTGCGGAGAGCACCCATCTGTCTCTGATGGTGTCCCGCCAGGTCTCTGTGAACAACTGAAGTCTTCCCCCCACCCGATTGAGTGGGGGCAACCCTTCATGACTTGGGGGGAGGTTTTGTACCTCTCTTGACCCAGGGTTTCTTGTTACCCTGTGATTGTCCCTGATTTCTGCCCCCTGAATTTGACCGCGGAGGCCGTCGGAACTGTTTCACAGCCGATGTGCCAGGGACTGGAGAAGTAGGCCTCTTAAAAGAAGGACTTCTACTCTTGTTCTTAACCGGTAAGAGTGAACTTTTACCGGCAGAAATTTTCTGGATATATTTGTCCCGATCTTCTCCAAATAAGCGTTCTCCATGAAATGGGAAGCTAACCAGCAATTTCTTACAGGGAGCTTCAGCAGACCAGTTTTTGAGCCATAGAAGCCTACGCATATGTACTACAGACAGCATAAAGCGGGAGGCCTGTTGGATTGTATCCTTTATGGCGTCCACCGCAAAACAGAAGGCTCTAGGTAGGTCAGCTAGGGCAAGAGCCTGCTGATCTGGTAAGTCCCTTAAGACTTGTTTCAACTGATCTTTCACCGCTTGGCAGACTCCAATCGCTGCTACCGCAGGTTGTGTCACCATGCTTGCTGTAGAGAAAGCAGATTTTAGTAAAGACTCCAATTTTTTATCTATTGGGTCTTTGAACATTGGAACATTATCTACTGGACATGTCAGTGATTTGTTCACAGAAGAGATGGCTGCGTCCACTGTAGGGACCCTCCATTTTTTTATGAACTTATCCTCCATGGGATAGATCACCGGAAATCTCTTGGGGGGAGTAAATATTTTATCAGGATGCTCCCAATCCTGGTAAATAAGCCCTTCCAATAAAGGGTGGATTGGGAAGGAACAGACAGCCTGGGGAGCTTTCAGCGACCCCAGCGAGAAAACCGTAGTGGTTGATGGTTCCGCCAGAGGCATTTTAAATGCTGATCGGACCATGTTAGTCAGAGACTGAACCCATAATCTTTCAGCCTGAGATGCTGAGAAAGGTTCTTCCACTGTTGATTCCCCAATAACTGAATCAACCTTATCCTGATCCCCTTCAGGTAGGTCGATCTCTGTGTGAGGCTGTTCCTCCACTAACAGGCACTCTGAAGGAGGAGACGGAGATCGGACGCGCTTTCCCTGTGACAGGGAAGCAGCGATCAATGCTGTTAATCTCTCTTCCAATCCTCCCAGAGTTGAGGATAAAACCTCCTCTGTTATATATACAGGAGCAGGTGGACTGGGGACAGCCGCAGCACCAGGCACTCCTGCGGGGTTCCTACGGCTACTGACCTCTGAATTCTCAGGGGAGATTGGTGCAGTACAAGCATGCCCAATATCCTCAGAGCCCGATGGAGACCCCTTTGGCTTCCTGGAAGACTTATTTCCGGAGCGTCTGGACGACATATCCTTTAAGCACAAAGCTGAGGTATTCCCGTCGTCATACACCAATTTTGCTGGTAATAGTCTAACACAGTTGCTGCTATATACCAGCTGGTGTCCACTAAAGTGCCTTTCTATGGGGATGCCTGCATCAACCGCCTCTGTGTGCCACTGTTTGTTGCTAGCTCTGTTTGCATCCAGCTGACACTTGTACTGTGTCTTTTATACATGCTAGGACGCCTGCACATGCGCAGAAGCGCCGCGGATCGAGCGTCATCCACCCGCCCCGCCCCTTTTTTTTCATAGGAGGCGCGTGCACGCGCCCGTGCACCATTGGTGCCCTTTTCGAAAACCAAGCAGGGACTAGGAGCCAGGGCCCTTTTTGCCGGAGGGCCTGTGCGGTGGATGAGCGCAGCAACAGGGCAGAGGAAGTAGAGAACAGGGCAGAGAACTTACCAACTGCCTGGATCTTTTGACTTGAGAAAACCAAAGATCCACATGACAAGAAAAAATGGACCACAGCGGCCTCTAGTGGTTCAACACAGGTACCGCGGTCCTCTTTTTTTTTTTTCTTGACTACTATTAAAATTTTACATTTTTCAGTAGTTACAGGCATACACAGATATTAGCGGGAATACCGTTAGGTAACAGACAGAAAGACAAATTAGGCTTGGGGGTCCCCCAATAGAACCAAGTTCCTGGGGGCCCCCACTTACCTGTTCCCCGCCGCAGGACTCTGTTTGGTCCACAGAAGCCCAAACTTCACCTATCACGGCAGGCATTGTAATTAAACCTTCAGGGACCGGGTTCCCAAGGATTCCACTCCCCTGGACCTGTATAGCACCCTGCACAGAAAACATCTTGGTCGTGGGTATGACCAGAGCTCTGGATCCCAGGGTCCAGCCCTCCTAAGAGAGGCATTACAGGCAAAACCTTGCTCTTCTGTTGCAAGGCCCGGGTACCGACCGTTTAGCTATGAAGATTTTTTGGTGGGATCCGGAACAGCTTACTAAGGCCCGTAAAAGAACCTGTACGCAAGCCCAGTGAAAACACATGTTACTCTTTGGCCAACACCTTAGACACTGGCAAAAAACTGAGGTGCTCCCGGATGGGAGGGGCTTATATAGGGGAGGGTACTTCCGGTTTGGAAGTTGCCATTGCCAGCACCTGAAGGTAAACTATATAACCTATTAGTAATGACTAAGTCGCTCTGTGTCCCGTGATGTACGAAAAAGAAAAAGTTTTTAAAGAAAGCCTTATGGAGAAATAACCTTGGCTACCAAAGCCGAACCATGCTTCTTGCATGGCTGGTATGTTTATCCAAAGCTCCAACACTTTGAGCCACTGCCCAGGAATTATTAATCAGATCAGTTTTGACCTTCCTCCAACTTCACTAGCTGTGTGCTTGTTCTGGGTCAGCAAAGCAAATATGTGGCAGCGTCCTACGTAAAAAAAATAAAATACATTTTTTTACTCAAAAATTTGTATTGCATCTTCAGAGGAAATAGAGGAAAGTGTACATACAGTGCTTCGTCGTAGAGGTAATTGAACAAGCCATAGGTAAGGACACACAGCTGAAGTGTTTTTGTCTGAATATCTAAAGATTAGCAATGAAATACATACATCGACAGTACTGGCCTCAGTAGGAGCTCAAGACCTTCGTGAAATGTTGTTTGTACAATGTACGCATATAATATTTCTGCTAATGTATTGGCCCTATTGATTGCTAGCATGCTGGCAGTTCTTGCCACGACATAGGCAGCTGCCACATTTTGCGTACTTAATTGCTAGGAAGCCAGCAGCTCTTGCCACCTAGTGTACTTCAATGCTCGGGTGCTGGGAGGTCCTGCCACTTAGCACCCTTTGTTGAAGTACACAGGCAGATCAATATTTCCACTTTGGGTGCTTCTTAGCTAGGACACAGGCAGCTTTTGCCACTTAGCATTCTCCATTCCTAGAAGACAGGTGGCTCTTGCCACCTAGCATGTTTCATTGCTAGGACGCAGGCGGATCTTGCTACCCAATGTTCTTTGCTGCTAGGATGCAGGCGGATTTATGTTGCTTAGACCCCTTAAATGCTAGGATACAGGCAGGTGTTGCTGCCTAGACTAGAGTCTTGTCAAGATACAGATGGCTGCTGCTGCCTAGCAATCTATGTTGCTAAGATGCAGATGATTCTTGCCACCTAGTGAAACAAAAGGTAATTGTGCTACTACCCCAAAATCTCATATACATGCCATCTGTAATTCAGTAATGGAGTAAGAGTCCAGCACCAAACATCTTGAAATTAAAGTATTCACTTTATTTCTCCATCAAGACAGAAAAGGGAATTAATTCCTTGTAAAAGATTGATGCGTTTCTACCTTTTGTAGAGGCCTTAGTCTTGTAGAGGCCTTATGACTAAAGCCTCTACAAGAGGTGGAAACACAAAATTAATTCCTTTTTATGTCTTGATGGAGAAATAAAGTGAATACTTTAATTTCAAGATGCTTTGGTGCCAGACTCTTACTCCATTACTGAATTAACATATTGGCGCCTAGTGTCCTTCATGGCTAGGACACAGGAGGTTCCTAATGTCTAGCATCCCTTGTTGCTTGGACTCAGGCGGCTTGCCACATTGCGTCCTTCAGTAATAGCACAAAGGCAGCTTGCACAATCTTTGCAAAATATCAAACAGGGACACCACCATATTAATGAGTCAGTACCCCTCTTACTTTTGGACATTATTTTAAGCATTTTCAATGCCCCGGGTTGGATCCTGTAGTTTTATGCATTATTTAAAGCTCCCGCAATCTAGCATCCTTTTTTTTGCTAGGACACAGCTGGTTCCTGCACTTTAGTGCCCCTCATTTGCTAGGATGAAGGTGACCACTCAGCTCTAATATGTCACGTCAGTAGTGAGTAATCAAGCTAATTAAACATTGTTAATAGTTATATATCAGTCCATATCTCTGAAGAAACGTGTGAGATGTTAGGCTCTGCCATCCCGTTTGACAGCATCACGCATAGTCAGAAGTGTCCGGCCACATAGTGCTATTTACACATTGATGCCTGTTTCACTTTATTTATGCTTGCGATACGTTTTTTATGGGACTAGTTTACAATATATTATACGGATATCGGAATTTCCGATCGTGTGTACGCGGCATTAGATTAGGTCTGCTTTGTTTTATTCTGCCTGTGATTGTCAGGACCACTCATACCATATACTGGGGCTTTCCAATGACTATCTGAGAAGGATCCTTTGAGATTAGCTAATGTATGATGTCTTTGCATCCTGAGCACTAATGACCTCCTATCATGTAGAGGTCCTATCAATCTGGTGAGCATATTTGTGGTACACATGTGGAGGCAGAGGTTCCTTGTGTTATACACTTTGGGGTGGGAAGAGTTTTATGAGGACTTTTGATGCACATTATGGTATACTCAGAGGACTGTACATGGACAATTTTTCGCTGTATTGTTGAATACTTGTTTTGGGATGTTAATTTACATTTCATTTACACGGATTGTAAGGAGTAAGATTATTATTATGTTAGATTGATTCACACTATCGGTTTTGATTTTATTATTTTATTTTCCATCCTTTGTGAAACACATTGTTGTGCTAGCAACTTTTCTTTAAATTCAAATGAAAAGCTACACCAAGACACTTTTTGTATAATTTTCTCTGTTGCACATACATTGTTTCCAATTCTGTTATAGAGGCGAGGAGTGGGGAAGTGTTCTGCAGTCTTGTC
The DNA here is from genome assembly GCA_029206835.1 of Rana muscosa. NCBI lineage: Eukaryota > Metazoa > Chordata > Amphibia > Anura > Ranidae > Rana > Rana muscosa. The sequence continues at coordinate 325,910,977 of CM055120.1, read as the reverse complement.
CTAGGGTGACAATGCTGCTTCTCCATAGCTACAGTATGGAGAGTGAGTGTTGTCATCCTAGGACAAGAAGTATGTTACTGGTAGAATCGTCAAGGGAAAATTAGGAAAATAAATATTGAAAGAAAACGATTGCCGCAATATATTAAGGCTGAATGCACACTGGCTTAAAAAAAATCACTGCTACTACAGGAGTTTTGTGTTCTGCCTGTAGAAGCAGCTCAATGTTATCCTGTGTGTCCATGCACATTAGAACGATTACAGGCATATTTTAAGCTCAACTTTTAGAGGGAAAAAAAACCTTATGGATTGCGTTCCTGATTGGAGCTTTCTGGCAGAAAAAACGCAAAACTCGCCTAAACTTGTCTAAACTCTGTACAAAAAAAATGCTCCAGATGAGCGTTCTTTTCTGCCAGGAGAACTGTTGATTTTTTAAGCCTGTGTGCATGGAGCCTTAATGTTTGTCCTTGGGCTTAGAAACCCTTTAATCCAAGTTCAAACTGCCCAGGTCTCCCATACATGTTGCCCCTGTCAATGTCAGGCTGCATACTGTATCTATACAAGCTTGTGATCTCACTAACACATTAGATGGTTAGTGACACTCAATGGCAAAAACAATTGCAGCTAAAACAAGAAAAAGGGTAAGAGAAGACAAAACCTTGGTGGTTGCCATGGGAAACACCCACACTTTATATGCCAGGTCTCCAAAATCCGCCACATGGGCTCAAATTCATGATTTCACTAGCAAAATGAAACCTAATCGGCTGCTATGGGCAACAGCTTCACTTTTGCTCCATTTCTCCCAAATCAGCCCCAGAGAGCCATTATTACGTTAATTAGGCGAGCGCAAAACATCCGCAAGAGCTAGTCACCTTCCTTCTTCTGTCGCTGCCAACTGTCACCTGCAGCGGCACTCATTAAAGCGATGTTGTATCTTCTTTGTTTAACGTAATCATTTTAATTGAAGTTTAATCTTCCAAATATTTGGAAGATTTTTAATTGACATTTGTAGTAATTAATTGGTAAGCATTAAAGCTTTGTCGGAAGAATTTAAAAAAAATTTAATTTGACGGTGAAATTGGCTAGCGACCGCTGTGAGGCTCCTGCTGGGAGAATGTCATGATTTCAGAGGGAGGAGGGAAGCGCATGACGGACCCTTTCATACAGTCATGAATTACATTACTAATGTATTCCATTACCACCCGCAAATGTCATGTTAATTTTTGATCATCGTCGGTGCAGACAATGGCTTCAGCGTTGGCAACAAGCCAATTAGCTATGTAGAAATGGAGCAAAAAAAATTCTGGCAACTACAGAACTTCAGCAAGGGTTATAGAAAAATATAAGGATTTCTGTATCCCAAACTATACGGAGGACACATTGGATCTTCAGTAGTACAGAAAGATGAAGGAAGCTCCTTTGGTTTTGAGCTGAGGTGGCAAATCTACAAGAGGCTATATGTTATATTTTGAGATGAATTAATGGAATGAAGAAAGAAAAGATGGAAGAGCTTGCATTGCAGTCCAAGTGCTCTGCCATACATACAGAGCATTTGCAGGGAAAAAGCAATATCAGTCTTGGAACGCTATTCCGGAAACACTGCATATGTACTGAAGTCAAAAAGCCCAATTAGCTTATTAAATGGCCCAAAAAGTTAAAAGCCCTTACCCCCCATGTCCAGGATATATTCTCGTTTACTTTGGGAGGCACCTTATTCCATGGTCCTGCAGTCTTTTCTTCCTGTTACTGTAGTGCCTAGTTCTCTTCACTGACTGTATGGCCACCCTCTTGCCAACATCATTGCTAACAAAGCAGGACCCGCGCCCACCGTTAGTTCTGCAATATATCTGATGAGGTTGAGGGCCCATCCACATTCCAGGGAAAGAGAGAGGAAGACCAGAGCACGCCAGCTGCTGCAGGGCAGTGAAACAAGGTACTATTCTCTAATGACTTCTCCCTAGACAAAGAGAGCATTCTATTTGGTATATCCCGAGGGGAAGGGGCATCACTATTTATTTTTTGAACCATCTCAAAGTTGGGTTTTAATGTAAATCTGAACACTTTAGACTGATCATATGATGAAAAAAGTAGTGGTAACTTTAATGCACATGATGGCTTCACTGGTCAACAGGAAGGCTAAAAAAGCAATGGGGACTAGCCGTTAATTCCTAAACCTTCCCAGTACTGGTATTGCAAACTGCAGAATAACCATCATACCACGGATCTAACCACACCCTAACATTAAACCTATCACTTAGCTCTCTAAACCCTAACACCTTGGCCCTAACTAAACTACAACAATAAACCTATCACTTAGCTTTCTAAACCCCAAAACCATGACCCTAGCTGTACCCAAACACTAAATCTAATAGACTTAGCTCCCTAAATGCTAACACCATGGCCCTAATCACTCCTTAACACTAAAACCAAAACCTATAACTTTGCTCCCTAGCCCCCAACATTAATTTTAACCCTAGCAGGTAACTTCAACCCATAATCCTAATATGAACCCCTAATTCTAGTCTTTAACCTAACCCTAAAAGATAACAATTATATGTCAAGATCCCACACTGAAACATGTGAAGCTTGGGAAAAAGCGATCTCGGACCACAGTAACCAATCAGATTTATTTACCTTAAAGTTAGAAAATGGAAGCAAGCTTCCAAACTGCTATGATAGGCAAAATTGCTATCATTCCCATCCTTCACAAAGACCCCTGGAAGTTAACACAACCTTCATCAATGCCGCCCTGAAAGGCAGCTGACAGGCCTTATATCTCTTTATTGGATCCCCCTGCCATCTTTTTATGAGATTGTCAACATCGAAATATCCACCTCCAAGTACGATAAAGACCAATATCTTCTAAACACAGTTACAAGAAAATGCCAAGAGAAGAGAGGTGAAACACTGGGAGTTTATTACATTGATAAACATTGCATTTATAGAACTTCCAAAGCCCAAAGTTTGTGGGTTCTGCAGTTTTTTTCTTAAAGCAGCTGTTGATTTACAGCTCTGGACAGTAAATGCACCATTATATTCTTTGGAAAGTTTAAATGAGATTAAGGATGATCAAATACTTATAAACAGGGTTTAAAATACCCAGAGGGCTGGAGAAATGAAGGGTCATTTATAACAATATTATAAGTGCAAGCTGTGTATGTAATACAGAAATCTATTGAGATAACAGCATCTCTGGGAAATATAAAATGCTAGGAAGCTGCTACAAACTCTACATCTAAATACTGGACTTAAAATTCAATATTATTCTGCATTTTACTAAATGTACCGTGCAAGCATGATTTTTTTTTTTAACAAAGTATAAATAGTGAAAATTTCACTTTTAAATGACAAACAAAAATGCATTTACAGGTCCTTCTCAAAAAATTAGCATATTGTGATAAAGTTCATTATTTTCTGTAATGTACTGATAAACATTAGACTTTCATATATTTTAGATTCATTACACACAACTGAAGTAGTTCAAGCCTTTTCTTGTTTTAATATTGATGATTTTGGCATACAGCTCATGAAAACCCAAAAATCCTATCTCAAAAAATTAGCATATCATGAAAAGGTTCTCTAAACGAGCTATTAACCTAATCATCTGAATCAACTAATTAACTCTAAACACCTGCAAAAGATTCCTGAGGCTTTTAAAAACTCCCAGCCTGGTTCATTACTCAAAACCGCAATCATGGGTAAGACTGCCGACCTGACTGCTGTCCAGAAGGCCATCATTGACACCCTCAAGCAAGAGGGTAAGAATACAGAAAGAAATTTCTGAACGAATAGGCTGTTCCCAGAGTGCTATATCAAGGCACCTCAGTGGGAAGTCTGTGGGAAGGAAAAAGTGTGGCAGAAAACGCTGCACAACGAGAAGAGGTGACCGGACCCTGAAGAAGATTGTGGAGAAGGACCGATTCCAGACCTTGGAGGACCTGCGGAAGCAGTGGACTGAGTCTGGAGTAGAAACATCCAGAGCCACCGTGAACAGGCGTGTGCAGGAAATGGGCTACAGGTGCCGCATTCCCCAGGTCAAGCCACTTTTGAACCAGAAACAGCGGCAGAAGCGCCTGACCTGGGCTACAGAGAAGCAGCACTGGACTGTTGCTCAGTGGTCCAAAGTACTTTTTTCGGATGAAAGCAAATTTTGCATGTCATTCGGAAATCAAGGTGCCAGAGTCTGGAGGAAGACTGGGGAGAGGGAAATGCCAAAATGCCTGAAGTCCAGTGTCAAGTACCCACAGTCAGTGATGGTCTGGGGTGCCATGTCAGCTGCTGGTGTTGGTCCACTGTGTTTTATCAAGGGCAGGGTCAATGCAGCTAGCTATCAGGAGATTTTGGAGCACTTCATGCTTCCATCTGCTGAAAAGCTTTATGGAGATGAAGATTTCATTTTTCAGCACGACCTGGCACCTGCTCACAGTGCCAAAACCACTGGTAAATGGTTTACTGACCATGGTATTACTGTGCTCAATTGGCCTGCCAACTCTCCTGACCTGAACCCCATAGAGAATCTGTGGGATATTGGGAAGAGAAAGTTGAGAGACGCAAGACCCAACACTCTGGATGAGCTTAAGGCCGCTATCGAAGCATCCTGGGCCTCCATAACACCTCAGCAGTGCCACAGGCTGGTTGCCTCCATGCCACGCCGCATTGAAGCAGTCATTTCTGCAAAAGGATTCCCGACCAAGTATTGAGTGCATAACTGAACATAATTATTTAAAGGTTGACTTTTTTTGTATTAAAAACACTTTTCTTTTATTGGTCGGATGAAATATGCTAATTTTTTGAGATAGGATTTTTGGGTTTTCATGAGCTGTATGCCAAAATCATCAATATTAAAACAAGAAAAGCCTTGAACTACTTCAGTTGTGTGTAATGAATCTAAAATATATGAAAGTCTAATGTTTATCAGTACATTACAGAAAATAATGAACTTTATCACAATATGCTAATTTTTTGAGAAGGACCTGTACACTGGGTGGAATGGTGGAAGCAGTCCCATATACCTATCAGATGTTGCATGTCACCTACAAAGCTGTGGGGCTTGTAAAATCCAGTGTGACTTAACCACTTCAGCTTCGGAAGATTTACCCCATCTTCACGACTAGGCCATTTTTTGCAATATGGCACTGCGTTACTTTAACTGAAAATTGTGCGGTCATTCCCAAAAAAAGAGCTTTCTTATAGTGGTATTTGATTACCTCTGTGTTTATTTTTTGCGCCATAAAGGAAAAATAAAAACAGCAATTTTGAAAAAATAATAATAATTTTTTACTTTCTGCAAAAAAATAAAAAATTCAATATAACAATGTAAAAAAATTAAATGTATTCATAAATTTAGGCCAATTTGTATCTACTACATATTTTTGGTAAAAAAATCCCAATAAGCGTAAATTGATTGGTTTGCGCAAAAGTTTTAGCATCTACAAGCTATGGGATATTTTTTTTACTAGTGGCGGCAATCAGCAACTTATAGCGGGGCTGCGATTTTGCGGCACACAATCGGACACTACCTGACACTTTTTGGGAAACCAGTGACATTAATACAGTAATATGCACTGTCACTGTACTAATGACACTGGGAAGGTAAGGGGTTTACATCTGGGGTGGGCGATCAAGGGGTTAAATGTGTGCCCAACATGTGTTATTGTGTGTGCTGTTTTTACTCAGCAATGTGCTGTTTTTACTTCCTGCTTTTCAGGGAGAAAAAACAGCGCATTGCTGCTGTCAGAAGAGAGCTATCTTCATTAATTACCAAAGACAATCGTCAGGTGCTGGCGACCAATTAGCAGCTGGCACCTGCTAATTGGTTCGTGCCACAGCCAATCGCTGCACGGCCAGGGCAGTGGAAGTGTGTGAGCGCAGTCTCTCTACCCCGGCGTGCGAATCACGTACTAGGTATGTGATCCGGCGCAGAGCAGCTGCCCTGCCGCAGTATATGTGCGGTGGGCTGTCGTAAAGTGGTAAACGGCTATAATTTTCACACGGCTCCTTAAGGGTGGGGCTAAAGTGTTAAGAATTTAATAAAGCCCATTTTGTTAATGTAACTTCCCTTTAGATATTTAAGATTTTATTAGGCAGAGACTTTGTCCGTATTAGCCACAGCAGCCAATGGTATTTGTGACAGACCCAACCAGGACAGGGGCTTTTGGAGAAGACTAGGTGCAAGCCTCCTACGCATTGATAATGGCCCACAGATAGAACAGATCATTTTCTAATGATGGACAACCAATTAATGGATGCTGAGAGTGAGGCTTGCAATATTTCTATGAATAAGGACAATAAAGCTTCCCTTCTGGAGTGGATGGACTGGTGTAATATTAATCTTGTACGGGTTAATGGTCGGAGTAAATATGGGACTGGGTTGGAGAGGCTCCTTCACTTGGTACAAAAAGATTTACCAACAATATCCCTCAAGAAAGCTATGAAGACAAGGTAATTCCACCTTTTTAGACTGCTGGAATATTGTATGAGTTTGTCTCCTAGACTGTTGAAGACTGTTGCCAGATAGTGTGAGGTGGGATGGGATCACTGTTTGTAATGTATTTATTGTTAAGTAGGTCTCTCTCATTGTGTGCCTCTTAGGTGTGAATTCCCATTGTTAATTGGGTCACATATTGTTTCTGTTTATTGGCTAATTTGGCTAACTCTTGGAGGTTCCTATGATGGGATTAGCCTTGTGTCAACACTACCTTGTTCTCTAAACCATTGTGTGATGTTTTGGGTAAATATTTGTTTTTATTCTTCATGTGGTGACTGACCTACTTTTGAAAATGTTTAAAAAACTTTTTCTGTTCAATGAACAGGCATTCTTTTGGTTTCACCTTAAGGCCCCTTTCACACTAGCGGACCGTATGTCCGCTTTTTCATCCGTCCGTTTACGGATGAAAAAGGGACATACATTGGTCCCTATGAGATTGCGGGTGTCAGCGGATGAACATTCGCTGACACCCGATCTGCTCCGTGTCTGCAATCCCCCGTTTCTGCAGACGGAGGAAAATCCTATTTTTCAATCCATCTGCAGAGTGGATCGGATGAACACAGACAGACGGTCCATGTTCATCCGATCCCCCCATAGGGGAGAGCGGAGATCTGACAGGGCGGTCCCTGCACAGTGTGCGGGGACCGCCCTGTCATCCGCCGGCTCAGCGGGGATCAACGGAGCGATCCCCACAGAGCAAGCAGAAGTTCACGGGGCGGATCCTCACGGATCCGTCCTGTGTGAAAGGGGCCTTACATCTTGTCTGTGTACAATGCTTGGGGTAAAAGGGCTGGTATTAGCTCTCGGTCTGCTGGAACAGTTTGGTGGGCAGGAGGCACCGTTTGGTGGAAGCACCTAAGCGTGGTGCCAATCGCTTCCATCACAGTATTGTCATTTCTAACTGGGAGTTTCTATAGTAGGTACCAAACTAGTTACTCAGGGGCAGTTCTCATATTAGATACTGGATATGTTTTTGAATTAATCAGGAAAGAGGTCTTAAAAATAGGCAAATTTTTGTATTCTGCCATAAACAATGTTTATCTGCATGTATAAATATATAAAAATAGTCCTGAGGGGGAGCTGTTTAAAACAAGCAAACTATAGTCCAGTCAGGTGGGCTTCAATCACCTTGACTAAGTGTTCGGTGGTGGTTGCAGACTACCTGACTGGTTGAGTGGAGTTGGCTTGTTTTAACATGCAGCTCCTCATCAGGACTATTTTTATTTATTCAACTAAGCTAAGCAGTATGTTGTTAGAAAAGCCATATATGTCTATATGCTCGCCTGGTGTGTTTTCCTACATCCAAGAGGATACTGCACACATTGCTTCATACTATGCATACTAGCTCATTATACCTTTCTCTTGCAGGGTCTTATTTTATCCCGTTTTTTCCTTCCTCTTTAAGAGCTGTAATTCCTAAACTCTTCCTCCGATTTGGATTTACATACCCTCAAATTAAAACAGTGTGCACTTTCGGCCCATATCCATTATATAACTATAGCTTGAGAATGTTTTGCTAAATACCTTGAAAAAAAAACTAACATTGTGCCTGTGTCCAAATATATATACCGGTATATATATATATATATATATATATATATATATATATATATATATATATACACACACACACACACACACACACACATACATATACATATGCACACACACTCATGTACATACATTTTCATCCTCTGCTTAGTCAGAATCGCAGCCTAAGGCCTTGGTATGGAAGATCCATTTAGCTATTGCACAGATGGTCAGCCATTTATAATCAAACTGCATAGAGCTCCAATTCAAAATAATTTCTTAATGGCTAACTTTATAGCTGTTACATTGCAAAATATCACAATTTACCTTAAAGTCTACTTGTTTCTGCAATATGAGCTTAAAACCCCCATTCTAATAAAAAGAAAGCATGAAAAGATACTACAGCCTAAAATTTATTGAAACCACTTAGCAAATCAGTATGCTTCGATAATGGCTTAGAAATTGCGTTTTTATGTCATGACATGATTTGAATTGCTATTGAAATATGGCCAATCAATGCAGTTCACTGTGACCATTCCCACCCAGCTCTGGTGTTGTGCTGGCACACAGCAGTCACAATTTATACTTGTATCAGGAAAGAATAAAAAGTTAAACATTTTAAATATCATCAGTTTTGGAGATAAAGTTGGGCCCTCCTGACAGTACAAAAAGTTGATAAAAAATCTCTTTCTGCAACCTCAAAGGAGGCTTAGGCCTCGTACACACGACCGATTTTCTCGTCGTAAAAAACACGTCGTTTTTTTCGACGAGATTCTTGTTAAGCTTGTCGATTTTCTCGTCAAGCTTTCTATGCGTACACACTGTCATTTCCCAATTTCCTCGTGGTTCTCTGCGCTCACGTCCAGCACGTACGACGGCACTATAAAGGGGAAGATCTTTTTTCTTGGCGCCACCCCTTGGGCTGCTTTTGCTGATCTCGTGTTACCGTGTGTGAAGTAAAAGTTTGGGAAGAGACGATTCGCACTTTTCAGTCTTCGTGCTTTCAGTTCGTTTTAGCGTGACGAATGTGCTATCTCCTTTACGAAGGCTTGTTTTACCAGAAGATGCGCTCCCGTCTCATAGTTGCTTGTGAGCATGCGCGCTTTTGGAAGAGTCGTAAAAGCATACACACGAACCATTTTCTCGTCACAAAACAGGCCGACGAGAAACACGACGAGGAAATCTGGACTCCTGACGAGAAAATAGAGAGCAGGTTCTCTATTTTCTTGTCGAGATTCTCGTCAAGTTTCTCGTCGTAAAACCATACACACGAACGTTTTTCTAGACAAAAAAACTCTCGCGGCACTTTTCTTGACTGTTTACGACGAGAAAATCGGTCGTGTGTACGAGGCCTTATACTTTTAACATGAAGCTATGTCAACCGGTGTTGGGATGGATAAAGACAAGACGATAGGGAGAAATATTTATTTTTCCTGTAGAAATTGCTGCTTCAGGATTCTGTCAGAGATGGAAAGATATCAGTCCCTTCTCTCATGCCAGGGTGCTAGGTGTAATCCTGGACTGTGACCTCTTCTTGAAGACTGACATCCAATCGCTGTCCAAATCAAGCCACCCTTACACCTGCTATACCAGTAACGATGGTTGTCTAATATAAAAGTGGAAGTAAATCCTGTTTTTGAATAAGGATTACTTGTAGGTACAGTGAATATCTCCTAAACCTGCACGGTTTAGGAGACATTAACACTGCATGCAGCCGATGACATCACCGGCGCATGCACTCTGAAGGGATGGCATATCGCGCTGCGGTCCATGACTATGTCATGCCGCAACGTCATTGTGACGTGGCCAATCAGAATGCTGGAGAACACGAACCCAGAAGGAAGACCGGGTGAAGATGCAAGCCCTGTCAGCGGTGACAGCTCGCCACTGGAGGGCTTTGTTCTAAGGGAAACATTTCATAATGTGCTAGTATGTAATGCATACTAGCACATTATGCCTTTACCTTACATTTAAAAAATAAAATAAAAATAGGCTTCGGTTTACTACCGCTTTAACAGTGTAATGTAATAGGCAGAGAAAAAAGACCACTGCTCTAAATAATCCACACAGACCTGGGTCTGACATGTCCCCTTCTCTGCTTTGTTAGTATGTATGATGACAGGTGTGGCTATTTCTCAGTTCTGCCAGCATAGACCAGTGCAGTGTGAGGGCAACAAACAGCATTTTCACTAAGAAAACTTGTATTAAATATTCCATCTAGTAGGCCAAGTGGTGAATTTAACCATATCTATGTGTCTAATATTTGCCCCAATTCTGGGGCTCCCATACCATGTAGAAAAATGTATCCATATAATTTGTGTAGCTATGCAATGGGCTATAGTGGTCTCCAAACGGTGGCCCGGGGGGTTGGATGTGGCCCTTTGCTTGCCTTTACCTGGCCCTAGAGGCACTGTTCCTGCCACTGACACCAACAGCGGGGCTCTATTCCTCACACTGACATCAACAATGGGGCAACATTCCTCCCACTGGTGCCAATGATGGGGCACTATGCGTTATCCTGATACCAACAATGCGACACTATTCCTCTGAATATTATTATTGATGGGGCATTGTTTACTCCCAGGACATTTTCTACTCACAATGACCACAGTCTGCCCCCCATTCCCCCCAAAAGTCTGAAGTTGGCCCTTTGTTTGAAAAGTTTGGAGACCCCTGGGTTATAGCTTTGGGCTGGACATCTTTCACTATTCCCTTCTCACAAATTGTTGCTAGATTAGATTCTATAATGCTAATGAAAATAATCTTTCATATAAATCATGACTCTTTGTCCTTCTGCTAAATGAGAATGTATGGTCATCTAAATCGACATTTGTGATTGTACTAATACTTAATGAAATGAAAATGAGCTTACTGTACCTTTCTCTTTTTTAGCTGACTTCAAGTGACTTTTATGATGTCTGACTAAAGCCTCGTACACACGATCGGATATCCTATGGATTCTAATCCGATGGTTTTGTCCATCGGAAATCCAATAAAGCTGACTTCCATCAGTCTTGCCTACACACCATCAGTCAAAAAAACGACGGTTCCAAACGCGGTGACGTAAAACACTCCGATGAGCCGAGAAAAATGAAGTTCAATGCTTCTGAGCATGCGTCGACTTGATTCTGAGCATGCGTGGGTTTTTTATCTGATGGACTTGCCCATAGACGATCAGAGTTTTCGATCGGTTTTTTATCCATCGGAAAAATTTAAAACATGTTCTATTTTTTAAAACCGATGGAAAAAAGACCAATGGGGCCCATACACGATCGGTTTGTCTGATGAAAACAATCCATCGGACGGTTTTCATCGGTTAAACCGATCGTGTGTACAGGGCTTTACAGTATATTTAGACTTATGTGTATATAGTTTGTATTATGGGCTTTATAATACCACTCTACCTCTATGAAAATATTATTGTGCTTCATCAGAACTTCTCTACATATATCTATTCAATTGTGATAATTTTTTGAATGTATACATCTTTTGTATTGTGACATAGAAAAGAAAAACTTGTATTTTAAAGCATTTCCAAGTTTTTCTTTTCTATGACATGATACAAAAGATGTATACATTCAAAAAATTATCACAATTGAATAGATATAGAGAAGTTCTGATGAAGCACAATAATCTTTTCATCGAGGTAGGGTGGTATTATAAAGCCCGTCATACAAACTATACACATAAGTCCAAAAACTTATATTTTAATTTAGCATTTCCATGCCGTGAAGTGTTTTCCGGTTTTTGTATTCTTGTTTTTATACATAAAAAATTGAAGAAAGAAATGGAAAAAATAAATAAATAAATTAAAGCATTTCCAAGCAAAAATTAGTCTGAAATCATAACATGCAGAGGACTTTTAAGAGATAAAAACATGCGCATCTTTAATTGAGCCTAAAATGATTCTATAGTTCTTTTCTTCTATCCATCATTCCCTGCACACAAGAGGAGATTTCAAATCAGGCTAAAAGCTGGAGAGCCAGCATTGAAATACAAAAGAAAAGAAGATCAATATACTTCTTAAAAGTTCAGCTTGAAAAAATTATTTACAGCTTTAGTTTCATTACTTACCTGTATTGAAGCATGTCCAATGATGTGCAGGCTTCTGGATTCTGTAGGAACCTTCCTCACAGGGCTGCCCTGTCCTCTTCTTTTTTGCTGAACTTTTGCTCTGAGGCAATTAACAGCTTTGGGTCTCTGGGCTCCGCTGCACTAAAGATGGGCATGCACCCTCCTGCCTTCTCTCCTCCATTGAGGAAATCCTCTGACGGGTCAGACCCCCCCCCCCCCAGGCAGTATAATCATCAAATCATCCTTATTGCGGCAAGACCCAAAGCTGTTTACCCTCACAGTGCTGGAAGGTCAGCAGCAGGAAGAGGACAGGGCTTCCCCACAGTGAAGATTTCTATGGAATGCAGCAGCCTGCACTTGGGGGACTATACATTATTAAAGATTAGTAATATAACTAAAGCGGTAGAGAAAAAACGTTTTTTTAGCCAAACCTCAGCTTTAAGGCATCAGGTGAGGGATATTCAAGCAGCATTCAGCATTCAATCAGGTTTCAGAATGTGGTAACACACCAACAGAAATAACTGCAAGTTCAGAAAATTAAGTCTTGCGCTACAAGTTAAAGTGGCTTCATAGTTTGCTTACAAAGTCAGCTACCTTTCTACCAGCACTGGTCACATTTCATTATACATTGCCACATGCTAAACATTTGCATTAATTTCACTGCGACTTGCTTAAACATCTATTGTGACAAGAAAATGGCTTGCCGGCAAGGCATTTAAATATGCATTTCAGTCTATCTTCAGGAGGTTATCGGGGATAAATAAATGAACACAAACTGTCCTCTGGGTAAATATTTCTTGTTAAGCGGCAACAGGTAAATCTAATTTACATATAATGATAAATGCTAGCTAAATAAAAGAACCTGTAAGAAAAATTTACATGTGCCTCTAGTTTCTAATGGATGGCTGCAGCATTCCGCAATCTATTTATTGTAAAGTCTCGGTGTGAATGAGGAACACAAAATTCTTTAAAATTAGGACACCAGGGTCAATTTGTAAAGCTGAACTCAAGGCAGGTAAAAAAAAAAAAAGACTCAAATAATGTAACAATATGTCCATTATCATACATCACTTTTTTTTTTTTTGGAAATGCAAGCAATGTAAATACCTAAAAAGGTACACAGACTCACCATTGCCATCAGTGCAGCCTGACTGATGCCCATCTGCAACCTCGGATGGGACCAGGACGAGCGCCAACAGACTACATACAGCAGAATGTGTTTTCTCGGTGGCCTCTTTAATACAAAGTCCCGCTTTCTTTGAGGGACAGAACAGTAGTCCAATGCCAGAGAAGGAGATGGGACTTCCTATTACAGAGGCCACCATGCAAACAGGAAATTCACCTGTATGTACGGCACACGTCCCGCCTCCTCCTTGTCCTTGGACTTTGGACATGCCTGCATTAGGCCATACATGCACAAGAAGTGGGGGGGTATCAGTGTCCTGTCCGCAACAGAGGTGCTCCAAGACTTGGCATCCCTGCTAATACTTAGCATAGCTGCAGGAATGCGCACCGATGCATAACGGGTGCATAAGGGAGCGCACAGATGCACGCCAGAACGCGCATTGCGCACTGGCACACAGTTACATACGCCCTCAGCCTACCTTGGCGCAAGTCGGCTTTTATAAGGAAGCCAGTCAGGCTCTGCAGTTGCTGGTTGATCTTTGGCTCTCCAGTGCGTTTGATCCTGTGTTCCCTTTGCCTCTGTTACCGATTCGGCTTACTAATGGACCTGTCTCCTGCCTGCCTCGTGACCTGACCCCAGCTTTTCCAACGGATCTTCTCTCTGATCTCCTGTGTATGACCCTGACTAACCACCTGACTACGCTTACTCTGATCACCACCTGGCACCTGACCTCGACTTTGAATAGACTTCTCTCCTGTTCTCTGCTCTACTGAAGACCTGCTTCTTCCAATGGGCACCACCTGCCTGCAGAACACCATTTCAGTGCATCAGCTGTATACTGGGCATTCCTAGACAGATCATACCTGCAAGCATTCCAAGAGGCGACCCCGTTCTACTTTGGGCCGGACTCCTTTTCCGTCTTTAGGGGAGTCTGGAACTTAGCCTCAAGAGAAGCTCTCCCTCTATCCGCCTCCAGCACTAGGTACATGATGGGGGGAAGGGTATGCCAAAGCATCATGGGAGCCGCTATTTTTTAATCATGTTTAATGCAGTCATTTTCCAACACTTACAATGCACACAAAGTGAAATACAAGCTTGTACACCAGAAGTCAGCATCAGAGGGAAAATATGCTCCGACAGGAGATCTACTGGGCTTTGAGACAGACTGATAACCAGACTACAGCTTTTCACAGCTCATAGGTATATTAAACATGTAGCAACATAATTAGTAAGTGTTTCAGTATAATAGCCATATTTAATGTTATTACTGTTATGTGTTTGTCAGAGTCCCCGGGACACTATCATGGCCCAGGACACTTATGTGCCCATTTTCTGGGCAGTTCCACCCAAATCACTCCCACTTTACAGCTGGGCCCACCCAGATCATGCCCACCTTCCGGGTGGTTCTGCCTAGAATATGCTCACTTTCCGGCAGTCTCACCTGCATCATGCTCAGTTTCTGGATGGACCAACTCCTAAATATCTAGGAACTGCCCACTTGTGGCCACAATCTCCTCACTCAATGCCCTGTTTTATGTTACTGACCATGCTCAGTACCTCAAATAAGCATTTTTAGGACACAGAATCATCAGGACAGAGTATCTAGATGTAGGACAGCTGGCATCTATGTAGAGGCCTTATACCTAAGATTTATAAAATGTGGCTGTCAAGGTCACCTGTGGCCAGGTGACAGATGCACACCGTAGGGGGACAGGAGTGCACCGCAAGGTAGTGAACCCTATGGCTGGCTTCTGCGGATAGGAAACTGGGTGGTTGTGGAAAGCGGGACCAGAGGAGCACAACCGGGATCCTAACGGAAGCTAGAGCCAAGATTCCCCAGGGCGCGGAGTCTAAGACCCAGCAGGTCTTCTCCAGAGCCTCTAGTGGTGAGGATGTTATGCTGCAGGCTGGGACCAGGTCACGGCCCCTGGAGTTTCCTAGCTCACGCCCCGTAGGAAAAGGGGAAAAGAGGGGAAGCAGCAGCACGAGATATGAGAGAAAACGAATAACAAGCTGAAGGTCAGGGGCCACAAGCAGACAAGGATAACGAAAGAACGAGCCGAAGGTCAAGGGTCACGAGCAGACAGGGATAGTCGGGGACAAGCCAAATATGTAACAGAGAGACAGACGTAGCACACGGCAGGCAGGAACCCAAACACATAATGCCTAACAAACACATTGATCAGCAAAGCAGGCTTGCAGTGCACAGGTTAATATAGTGTTCTGTGATAGGGCCTGGGGTGGAGTCAGGCTGGGAGGAGATTATAAAGGAAGCCAGGTGAAAAGGGTTCTGGCCTCCAAGATGAACACATGAGGAGGAAAGGTAAGATGGCAGACAGACATTAATGCATATCCATGACAGTACCCTCCCTCTCATGAGGCCTCCCCCTTCCCCGCCTGGGCCCTGGTTTAGAGGGAAACTTCAGATGAAACTCCTTTAACAGACGAGGTGCAAAGACCTCAGATGCAGTGATCCAAGACCTCTCCTCAGGACCAAACCCTTTCCAATGAACGAGGTACTGAAGAACGCCTTTACAGAGTTGGGAGTCCAGAATTTGACTGATCTCGTACTCCTGATTATCCTCAGAGACAGGCGCCACGGTAGGGAGAGGACGAGAGAATTTATTGAGGACTAAAGGCTTTAGAAGAGCAACATGAAAGGAGTTAGTGATTTTAAGGCTCTTCGGAATCTGGAGTTTGAAACAAACCGGATTCAGTTTAGCAGTTACCGTGTATGGACCGATGAATCGTGGAGCAAACTTCAGAGAAGGAACTCGGAGCTTGATGTTCCTAGTAGAGAGCCAGACTTTGTCCCCTGGCTGAAGAGAAGGCGGTTTACGCCTGCGGCGGTCGGCAAAGCCTTTGAATTTTTCAGCAGCTGCCCGGAGGGAATCATGAACGTGACCCCAAACGGAATTGAGAGACTCCTGAACCGAAGCCAAAGCTGGAATGTCTGGAGAACAGATCATGGGAAGAGGAAGTTGAGGGTGTTTTCCATAAACTGTGAAAAAGGGTGTCTTCTGCGAACTGGTATTCACATGATTGTTATGGGAGAATTCTGCCCACGGGAGTAGAGAGGACCAATCGTCATGGTGAGAAGACACAAAGGTGCGAAGAAAGACCTCAAACTCCTGATTAACCCTCTCAGTCTGTCCATTGGATTGGGGATGGTAAGAAGAAGAAAAATCCAAGTCAATATTGAGGGATTTGCAAAAGGCTCTCCAAAAACGAGACGTGAATTGGACTCCCCTGTCGGAAACAATATGAGAAGGGACCCCATGTAGGCGGAGAATTTCTCGAATGAAAATGGGAACCAAGGCAGGGGCGGAAGGAAGACCAGGAAGAGGAACAAAAATGAGCCATCTTGGAGAACCGATCGATTACCACCCAAATGACTGTATTATTCTCAGACAGTGGGAGGTCGGTGATAAAATCCATGGCAATATGGGCCCAGGGTTCCTTAGGAATGGGCAAGGGCATGAGGAGACCAGCAGGAGCTTGTGTGGAGGATTTGGACTGAGCACAGACATGACAAGCTTTAACGTAGTCTTTGACGTCTGAGCGGAGATTAGGCCACCAGTAGTGACGACTGATGAGTAGGAAGGATCGGAGGAATCCAGAATGACCTGCCACCTTGGAATCATGTCCCCAACGAAGGATCTTAGCTCTTAGCTCAGTGGGGACAAAGGTCTTACCAGGCGGAATTTTTGACTTCAGGGTGGTAGAGTGGGCAACAATGCATGAGGTTGGAATGATCGGCTCAGGTTCAGGGGCGGACTCCTCGTCCAAAGTGTCAAATGACCTAGAGAGCGCATCAGCCCGACCGTTGCAGGAACCAGGTTTGTAGGTAATCGTGAAATTAAAACGGGCAAAGAAGAGACTCCACCTGGCCTGTCTAGGATTCAGACGTTTAGCATTCTGTAGATACTGTAAATTTTTGTGATCGGTAAAGATCGTTATGGAGTGAGGGGAACCCTCCAAGAGATGACGCCACTCCTCTAACGCCAATTTAATTGCGAGAAGTTCCCGATCACCGATGGCATAATTCCTCTCTGCCTGAGAATTTTTTTTGGAGAAGAACGCACATGGTTGGCGTCTCTTCTCAAAGATTTGAAGAAGCACAGCTCCCACCCCCATTGAGGAAGCGTCCACTTCAATAAAAAATGCATTCCCAGGATTTGGTCTCCTCAAGAGGGGGCCAGAAACAAAGGCCTGTTTCAGGTTGTGAAATGCAGAGACAGCTTCGGGAGGCCAGTCTCTGGCATTCACACCCTTCTTGGTCAAAGCGATAATAGGCGCGGCAATGGAAGAGTAATTCCTTATGAACCGCCTATAATAATTAGTGAAGCCAAGAAAGCGCTGTGTGGCCTTGAGGCTAGCAGGAAGAGGCCAGTTGGTGATAGCCAAGACCTTCCCAGGGTCCATACGAAGACCCGAACATGAGACAAAGCACCCCAAAAACAGGACCTCAGAACATTCAAAGGAACATTTCTCCAGCTTGGCATAGAGATTGTTCTCTCTAAGACGCTGAAGTACAGTGCGGACATGGTTTCTGTGGACGAGCAGATTTTCAGAAAAGATCAGAATGTCATCCAGATAGATGACAACCAACTGGTACAGCAGATCTCTGAAGATTTCATTGACAAAGTTTTGAAACACGGCTGGAGCATTACACAGACCAAAAGGCATCACCAGATATTCGTAATGCCCGTCTCTAGTGTTGAATGCAGTCTTCCATTCGTCACCCTCCCGTATTCGAATGAGATTGTACGTGCCTCTGAGATCCAACTTGGTGAAAATGGAGGCACCCTTCAACCTATCGAATAGCTCAGATATTAAGGGGTATCGATTTTTAATAGTAACCGCATTTAAACCCCGATAATCGATGCAGGGTCTTAAGGTACCATCCTTTTTGGCAACAAAAAAGAACCCTGCCCCTGCAGGCGATGAGGATTTCCGGATGAAACCTCTCTCCAGATTCTCTGCGACATACTCAGACATGGCCTGGGTCTCTGGGATGGACAGAGGGTAGGTACGACCCCTGGGTAGAGTTGCTCCGGGGACAAGATCAATAGCACAGTCAAAAGACCTGTGGGGAGGAAGCACCTCAGCTGATTTCTTACAGAACACATCCCGGTAATCGCTGTATGCAGCAGGAAGATCAGAAGAAACAGAAGTGGCAGCAACCGGAAGACTCTCCTTGGGGGTCACCTTGAGAAGACACGACGAGAAACATGAGGAACCCCAGGCCAGGATCTGCCCAGAGACCCAGTCCACATGTGGAGAGTGGAGCTGTAGCCAAGGGAGGCCCAATACAACTGGGGTAGAGGCCTTGGGTAGAATAAGAAAGGATATCCACTCCTGGTGGAGAATCTCTACCGACATCCTAATGGGTAGCGTCTGGAAGCGAATGGGGCCCCCTGGGAGAACAGTGCCATCAATTGCCGAGACTACCAATGGGGTAGTGAGAGGTGAAAGGGTAAGCTTCATAGAAGAAGCAGTTCTCCAATCCATAAAATTGCCGGCAGCCCCGGAATCCAGGTATGCAAGGGTTGACTGAGGAGAAGTGCCTACATGAAGGAACACCGGCAAGAGCAGGCGAGAAGGTGATGTTTCTGGGTCCAATACTCCACCTTCCAAACGTATTAGACCCAAGCGTTTCCCGGACGAAGCGAGCAGGAGTCACGAAAATGACCCTTGCCCCCACAATAGAGGCACAAGCCCAGAGTTCTGCGCCTAGCACGTTCTTCGGGGGTTAGTCTGGTCCGGCCCAGCTGCATAGGTTCTTCAGCAGGTAGAGGATGCTCCACGGGATGAAGAGAGGGGAGCTCAGACTGGCTAGGACCCAGAGAGTGCTGGCGTCTTTTTTCTAAGGACCTCTCTTGAAAATGAATGTCGATCTGGTTGCATAATGAAATGACATCGTCCAGACCGACGGGAATGGCTCTTCCCGCTAATTCGTCTTTCACTCGGTCAGAGAGGCCATGTAAAAAGGTAGCGACCAGGGTCTCATTATTCCAGCTCAATTCAGCTGTGTGGATACGGAGCTGAAGAGCATATTGCCCCACTGAACTAGATTCTTGGCGAAGACGTAAGACAGCACTAGCCGCTGAAGAAGCCCGGGCCGGCTCTTCGAAGATATTACGAAAGAGCTTCAAGAAATCGGACAGGCTGGAAACCACCGGATCATTCCTCTCCCACAGGGGGGCAGCCCAGGCCAAAGCTTCACCGGAGAGGAGGGAAATGATATAGGCTACCTTAGCCCGGTCAGACAGGAAGCTTTGAGGCTGAAGCTCAAAATGAATTGTGCATTGGCTGAGAAACCCCCTGCAGGCCTTGGAGTCCCCAGAGAAATGGAACGGAGCTGGCAATCTTAGTGAGTGTGAGGCTGCGACTGGTGCGATAGGTACAGCCGCTGGTTGTACTTGAGGTTGCGGATTCGGGGTTCCCAGGGAGGCCTGAAGCTGCTCGAATTGAGAAGCCAGATCCTGGAGGAATCGCATCACCTGAGTCTGATTTGATTCCTGGGTTTCAAGTCTGCGAACTATGCCCTGCAATGGATCATCCGCGGGAAGCGGGATGTCAGCCGGGTTCATGGCTGATCAAACTGTCATGGTCACCTGTGGCCAGGTGACAGATGCACACCGTAGGGGGACAGGAGTGCACCGCAAGGTAGTGAACCCTATGGCTGGCTTCTGCGGATAGGAAACTGGGTGGTTGTGGAAAGCGGGACCAGAGGAGCACAACCGGGATCCTAACGGAAGCTAGAGCCAAGATTCCCCAGGGCACGGAGTCTAAGACCCAGCAGGTCTTCTCCAGAGCCTCTAGTGGTGAGGATGTTATGCTGCATTCTGGGACCAGGTCACGGCCCCTGGAGTTTCCTAGCTCACGCCCCGTAGGATAAGGGGAAAAGAGGGGAAGCAGCAGCACGAGATATGAGAGAAAACGAATAACAAGCTGAAGGTCAGGGGCCACAAGCAGACAAGGATAACGAAAGAACGAGCCGAAGGTCAAGGGTCACGAGCAGACAGGGATAGTCGGGGACAAGCCAAATATGTAACAGAGAGACAGACGTAGCACACGGCAGGCAGGAACCCAAACACACAATGCCTAACAAACACGTTGATCAGCAAAGCAGGCTTGCAGTGCACAGGTTAATATAGTGTTCTGTGATAGGGCCTGGGGTGGAGTCAGGCTGGGAGGAGATTATAAAGGAAGCCAGGTGAAAAGGGTTCTGGCCTCTAAGATGAACACATGAGGAGGAAAGGTAAGATGGCAGACAGACATTAATGCATATCCATGACAGTGGCCAAAAGCAGGACAGGGTAGTGGATGTTGCAAAGGAGGTAATGTCAGGTGCAAAAACGTTTTACTGATCAGGAAAGAGACATGCTAATGTTAGAATACAAAATCTGATAGAATGCAATGTGTAAAACATACTGCTTCCTGCCCTTACACTGCAGTACACTGTGCTGACAGAGCTGAGTAACAACCGCACCCCTTAGCACAAGCATTCACAAACAGCCTTGTACTATAACAGAGGAGACGAGGCATGCCTGACCAGGTCTCTTATGCCTTGTTTCCACTGAACGGAACGGTTCGGGTCGGTACAGAATGGAACGGTTTGAATGGTCCGGTCTATTCTGGTGAGCGTTTCCACTGCAAGTCGGACCGTCAGGGACCATTCAGGGTTTAGAAAAAATGCCTCGCGTGTCCGCCAATCAGTGGACTGTATTGTAGCTCCGCCCTAACCTAACCGTTCCATTTTCTATGGCCCCACATCTGAAGCAGGACCCAGAATGGTGCGGTACGGTTCGGTTTTATGGCACGCTTTTATAATGGAAACACCCAAAATAGCGTACCGTACCGAACCGATCCGCTCAGTGGAAACGAGGCATTACATTATGGAGAGCCGTGAGTCTTACTCTGGTACCTACTGAACTACACTGTCATATTTAGACACCCTTTAAAGCAGTTGTAACAGGAAAGGGGAACCAAGACTATGTTTTGCAGTGTTACATTAAAAGATTACCTAAAAGTGAAATATATGTTTAATTCTGAGGGTTTAATCCTGAGGAAGCACGTTCTTTAAAGACGAGAAAATTACCAATATGTAGCAATTTCATGTTCTAATTAGAGGCCTCCTTCGGGGCCTCATACCCAATGCATAAAATTAGGTCAACAGCAGGATAAGGTTGTGGATGTTTTAGAAGCAGTAACATTAAATGCATGACATTTCCTTTAGCAGGTAGGAGCATAGGTGTGCCAGGTGTGTCTGGGCACACCCTAATCACGCTGTGCAGATTCCCCCTGCTGCTTGGCTGAAGAGAAAGGGACTGGGGAATCGCTATCCTCAGTTTCTTTCTCTGTCTAGACCCCTGATATTTCACTAAAGCCCTCCAATGGGGCTCCTAAAAATTAAAAAAAATTAAATAATAAATTGTTGTTCAAAAAATAATAAAAAACTGTAAAAACATTATAATAAAAACGAAATCAAAAACCAACGACTGACACCATCCACTGCTTTACTGACATCGTCCACTGCTCTAAATACTATATATATATATATATATATATATATATATATATATATATATATATATATAAAATTTGCCAGCCCATTCTTTTGCTTTTTTTTCCTCCCTTTTTTTGTTTTGTTCCAATACACACAAAGGGAATAAACATGTGTATAGCAAAACATGTGTTACTGCAATACTTTTCTGTAAGAAATACTTGATTTTCTGGAAAAATGTCTGGGGTGCCAACGATTTCGGCCATAACTGTATGTGCAATAGGCTGCGCACACCTATGGGTAGGAGACAAGCTAATGCTAGAATAAAATCTGATGGAATGCAATGCTGAAAATGCTGCTTTCTGCCCCCACACTGCAGAGCCCTGTGCTGGCAGAGCTGGAAAAAAGCCACACACCTCAGAACAAGCTTTCTGAAACATCCTTACATTGCACAGGGAGAGGGAGAGGCATGTCTGACCAGGTCTGTTCCATTACTGAAAGCAGTGGGTCTTAAGCTGGCCATAGATGGAACGATTTTCTTTCCTGCAACCCGTCGCTTGATTCCCCATCACACAGTCATTGTGGTTGGGGGAATTCCTCCCTCAAAGCCATTATGTTCTCCCAGCAGGGGGGTGGGAGGAGCAGTCCCCGCCGGGAGAACAGAGTGTTTACTGCTAGAGGCTATAATAGCCCCTAGCAATAATCGCATGTAAAATCTGACAGGCTGACTGTACCCAAGTTGAGCGATCAATGTGGTTACAATCAGCCTGCCCATATATCTGAATCTGAACCGGCCAAGTTTTGAACCATCTATGTCAGACTTTACTCTGGTACCTACTGAACTGCATACTAATATTTAGACACCATTTAACGTGCCTGTAACCGGAAAGGGGAACTAAGACTATGGAAATAGAGATTTTAAGTCAAAAATTATTTGACTGAGTATCTATTTTTGTGACTCAACTGGGCTAAAAAAAATATGGAATTCCCTAAAATCTGATAACGTAGGTCCTGCATTGAGAAAATAACTCAGTTTATGTCATTATAGGCTGTTTTTAGTGTCACATTAAAAGATTACCTAAAACTGAGCTATGTGTTTAATTCTGAGGAAGCATCGGTCTTTACATGTTCTCTAAAGATGAGAAGATTATTATTAAAGTGGAGTTCTCAAGTTAACACTAAGAGGGCCCTTAAAATGGAAATTCTCCATCGTCTGCATGTGGTGAAGTGAGCACTTCCAGTAAGTTGTCTCTCAGTGACAGAATGGAACTCATCACACAGATATAATTGAAACCTTCAGGTCCATGAAAATAGATCGGTATTGAAGTTTCCTGCTTTAATTCGAGGGTACTTAAGTGAACATGCAGATGAGATGAGACATCTCCAGCAGCTGTGATTCTGCTCTAATTCTCCCCGCCACCTGCAATCCCAAAACTGATCACAAGCGGTTTGGTAGAAAGTAGAACCTTAAAGGGACAACTATAAAAAATATTAAGATGGCATTTTATCACTTAATAGGTCTCATTCAACCACTGTCATAGCCTTTAATGACCATTATTCATAAATGTTGTAAAAGACTATAAATTGCACGCAACTGGTGTAGAAAAGAATAGTGGCATCAAATGGGTTAAAGTAGAATTATAGCCTCATATTAAAAAATACAGTCCTATAACATTTAATTATAAGTGCATTCGCAGTCACAGTTTTTTGCTTGGTCTCTCAAAGTCCCAAACTGATCCCGTCAGTGAAGTCCACCTAATGCAGCTTCCCGTGATAAGGCAGCAATGATGCTGCAGTGCTCTTAAATTCAGAGCAGAGTTGTCACTCTCATGTACAGTAGGCTGTTTCTGCTTGCATAACTGGGATGATAAGTGTTGCAGGTGGCACGGCTATCAGCATTGTCACTGCGGATTCGAAACACCGGAGCTTGTCAGCACTTGGCTACACTTTGTCCACTGCTTTCTGGACTGACAGCACTGCCTCTGTTGCTGAAAGGATGAGCATGTGCAACACAAATGAAGGAGGACTTAGCTTAGTTAGGGAAAGTAATTTTCACTTTACGAGGCTTGTGCATCATATAGTTACTGGATTTAGTACTTGTTTAGACCACCATTTAAGTTTTACTTTAAGCTAAGCAAGCTGTGGAGGAGTGAGTGTTACTACATTTACTTCTATTTCACACACTGACTGAGTGATTGTGGAGCAGTTACATTACAGGAGTCAGGAACAGTCATGGAGCCACAGATATGGCTACTGGATATGGGGCATTGTTGCAAATAAATGAAACCAAAGTGCAGGTGTGCAACTGCAAATGCTGGCAAGACAACAGGGAGATTGAGCAGAAGTTGTTGGTCACGCTGGAGTGGCAAAAACAGAACTGGGACAGCCTTAACAGTCACTTCCCTGAAAGCAGCGCTCCTAAATATAAAATTGGGTCACTCCATCAATGAAGGTAAGCACCCAATCTTGTTTTACATCTCAGTGCTGATGATCACCTTCAGCTTTTTTGAAACACTTCCTGTCTACTGGACCTGCATACTGATGGAGACATCAAACCGGCGCCATCTTTGTCTGCACAGTCGCTTGAAGTCTCCATAAGGGCGTGTATGATGGAGTGAAAACACAGGAGCACCATTAAGAGGCACAGAGACACGCTAGCGGTTTCCATCTACCATTGTACTGCGCTGGGCTTCTGGTGTGTCCTTTTCTCTTTAAGGAGTGTAGCACTGACCCCCCCCCGAAGGAGCTGCTGATTAATTTTGGGTCATGCAAACTACTTCCATGGCTCCCATTGTCAGGGTAAAGAGTTTTCAGAAAAGTCAATGTCCTCACAGATGTAAAACCTCAACAGTAAGGCTTTATTTTCTTTTGCTGTAGAACTTTAGAGAAAGTGGGAAACGAGAGAAGTAGGGGAAGGTTCAGGCACGCGGTACAAGAGATGCAAACAGTCAGTATATTCACCACTCAAGCCTGAGTGGGTATTGCTCACCCGGATAGTCCCCTCTCACGGTCCTAGCAGCCGGAATGATGCAGTGATCAGACTTTAGACAGTTTCTGCCACAAACTGCTATAGGTGAACAAAGGTCTCTGCCACAGACCTGATGAACTTGGGTCTCTGCCACAGACCTGATGAACTTTAGAATGTGTCCGGGAATCCTCTGCCACAGGATTTTAAATGTCCCAAACCTCCAGCCGAGCAATAATAGAACCTTTAAGCCGGACCGGCATATTTCAGGGCTTTAGTATAGTGGATCCCTCCTTGAATGGGTTGCCAGGCCTCTTCCGAGACATCGGCGCCTTGCCAGACTCCTCCGGGGTAGGTCCTCCCCCGGGTCCCCTCCTCAAGAGCTTCCTTCCCACAGATGGACAGCTTGGGATACCTTCAGAAGTGTAGGCCCAAACCAGCAGAGCCGGGCCTAGCGAGCAGAGATGTAGCCTCGGGCTGAAGGTGCCGGGGCTAAAACACACACACGCACCCCGTGCCATGAGGGCCACAAGGCGCATCAGGAAGACCAACCTTTAATCGCGTCTGCCCCTTATGTACCCCTCCCCAGCATGCACAGCGGGTCAACCACGCCCACTGCATGGCTGCCGAGAAGGGACACCCAATACGCTGTGATACACCTGTATTCCAACATGGGCCAGCGGTGGCAGTGCCACCTGTGGGCGAACAGGGAAAATAACTGCCAGGCAGTATCACAACTAGAGCAGAAGCAAGAATTTAGAGTAATCAGCAAGTCTGAGCCCAACTATTGGCTCAGACTATCCCCTAAATTTAAACATAGCGTCCCAACCATTTGGGCCGGCGCTACAGGAGGATTGGGTTACCTGCAGACATACCTGCCCTCTATTTATCCATTGCCATTTATGCTCCAAAATGGAGGCTCTCATAGATTAGAGTTAATGATCACACTACACAGAGGAGCCTTAATGAGGCAGCGTGACTTCCACATATATTTGCAATCTAAATGCAAATTGTTGAAACAGTGTAAATAATTTTTTTCTTCTCTTTGCTGGCTAGCTGAGAAGTGTGCTGGGAATGTTTTGTACTGCATTTGTACAGTTGTCATCCTATAATGGGAAGTGCCTGAACAAGAGCCTTCATGGCAGGATCAATAAGTATTCTTTTACTAAGAGCTGCAGATTTAAAGGTTGAAAAGAGTTCTAAACTGCTATCAGTTCCATACAAAGCTCTCCTGCTCTCAGTTCACACTAAAATGGAGACTCTTTGTTTTAAATGGCAGGCGGATGCTCCAGGTATTGACAATGACAATTGGGACTACCCCTTCTCTCGGTTGATTGCTTGTAGAGACAGGTTTATTCAATTTAAATTGGCACATAGGATATATTTGACACCCCACAGGCTGCATAAAATATATCTGGACCTTTCTCCCCAGTGTTGGAGAAGTATGGAGGAACATGCTGATTTTAAACATATATTCTGGGCATGTCTGAAAATACAAATCTTTTGGGCTGAGGTTACCAAATTTATTGCTAAATTGACCACTGTGGCATTTCCCCTGAGCATAGAAGTTTGCCTACTTGGCCTAGTGAGCTCCCTAGCCCCTCGTAGGGCACTTAGAACCCTTCTTAGCCTACTCCTCTTTTATGCTTGTAAAGCTATCATCCTAAAATGGAAGTCGAAAGAGGCCCCTTCTGTCATTTTCTGGCAATCCTTGATTGATAATGCTCTGATACGGTTACATAAGACTACTTGCCTCTCTCGTGGATGTCCTTACATGTTCTCTAAAGTGTGGGATATCTAGCTGGCTTCCCCCTAGACTGCTACACTAGGGTTTCCCAGAAACAATCAGAGAAGGTGTTTTTTGGGAATATTGCACCTTGAAAACGAATCTCCTATTTTGAGGGTGCCTATAGTTCCAATCTGTAGAACCCTGGAGATGTTCTGTACTACTTGTTCATCTCCTATGCATACCTTCATTAAGCGCTGAGCAGATACTGGATTATGTTATGTAATATTTATATTTTTCTGTTTTGTTGTTTTGGCTTTTGTTCTTTTTGAGCTGGGGTATTCCCCGAGGCTCTGTTTTATAATCCACATTCTACAAAACCAAAAAAAAAAAAAAAAAAAGTTGAAAACAGTAACTGAATTTAGATGCAACTTAAAAAAAAAAAAGACATACTAAAGTGTTCTGTAGATGAATCTTGTACGAACGGTCATTAACTTAAGGCCTTCTACAGAAATGACAAAAGGCTAACATTTTGCAATAGCTCTTGCCTAACTGGCATACTAATGTAGCTCCCTTACTCCCCCGGTATGCCACACACCCGCAGACCCCGATTTGTTAATGGGATCTACTGGTTTCATTACTTTGGGTCTGCAGCAAAATACCTCCCACGAGTGGATCCTTTAGCTCCGTTGTCTAGGCACACCGACGACTGCTTGGAATAAGGCCAATGTCCACCCTTGAGTAAAACCTAATCAGCAAGCTTTATTCTTTTTCGGCACTTTGAGTTAAACTTGAAGAAAAGCAAGAGTAGAAGAGTTGAAAGATGTAGGGAAAGGTTCAGGTACGCAACACTTAAGTCCAATATCTGCACTCGTCGCCACTCAAGCCTGAGTGGGTATTGCTCACCCGGATAGTCCCTATGAGAGCAGTCCTAGCAGCCGGGATGGAGCACGGACGTTAGAGATGATGAATTCCCCTTTAGGTAAGCCTCCAGACCTCTCCCCGAGACAGCAGTACCGTCGCTATCTCCGCCGGGACTGTTCTTCCCCTGGAACTCCTTTCCTAAAGATTGGCCCCCTACAAACGGGCAGCCTGGGAATCTTCTCTGAAGCGTAGGCCCTAGTCAGCGGAGCTGGGCCTACAATGCAGCAACAGGGCCTCAGGCTGAAGGTGCCCAAGGCCTAAGCACTCTAGCGCACCTCGTGCCATGCGAGCCACGAGGCATACTCACTGGACCATAGGTCCCCCTGTAAGCCCTGGGGTCCCCCTGGAATCGCCTCACGCCAAAAAGGCATCTGCCCCTTTTGTACCCTCTCCCAGCATGCACAGCGGGTATACCACGCCCACTGCACGGCTGCTGAGAGAGGACACCCAAGGTGCTGTGATACCCCCGTAATCCAGCCCATGCCAGCGGTGACAGCCCCACCTTCAGGCAAAGGAGAATAACACTGCCGGGCAGTATCACACCCCGAGCAGAACAACAACTTGAACACAATTGGTCTGAGCCCAATTACTGGCTCAGACTGCCCTTAAATTTCACATAGCGCCCCCAAAAATTGAGGGGGGGGCGCTACACTAATGTTTCCACTAATACATCAAGGGCATTTTTGGTATACAGACAAACATGGGAGAGCAAAGACTGTCACTGGCACATGTTGTCTATAAAATGTATGAGCACCATTATGTAAATGTAAAGAAACTTACCGGCTGTAATCGAGGCATCACACCAAATGGCTCATTGTGCCAAAGAATGTTGACATCCTACCGAACTTCTGACTGTCACAAACTTCTCTATGATCATCAATGTGTGTCAACTGGAGCCCGAGAGGCTAAAAAGGAAAAATGTCAACAGGTTGAGATCTTCAGGTAAGAACAGCAAGTTAATACAATGAAAAGACAGGAGAAGTTGTGCCTTTAAATATTTAAAAGGAGTGTTTAGTCTTTTCAGTAATGTGTAAAAGAAATCTGATTGATGGAAAAGTTTGTTTTTCCAGAAAATAATGTTTTTAGGTATCATCTAAAATCATGTACATGAAGGCACCTACATTTAGTCATTATATATACGCTACCTCTCCGTTCTGCTTTGTAGTGCAATGCAATGGTTGTGCTCTACTTTCTTTTTTTTTCCACATTTCTTAGATTCACAGGTCTGCGAGTCATATATATCTTTTGAAAACAATGCACTCCACGTGCAGCTGATAATTTAACAGTTGTTAACCTGCTGTCACCTGTGTAACACATATGGGCGGTGCCAAAAAGGGTGGGCTTTAATGGCCACACGCCGCACATTTGCATCACTTGAGAAGCCAATGTTTAAGTGCTGAGAGCACACTCTTAGCACAAAGACCGAGCTGTCCAACACAACCCTCAATCCCCACTAATGATCGGTGGCCGGCAGGACCGGCTCCCGATCATGTGACCACTGTGATAGCCAATCACAATGGTCATATGATCATCGGTCCTCCCCCCTCCCTCGCCTAGTAAGGGGACGCCAGGGCTGGGAGGGAAACAAACAAGGAGATTCAATAAGACTGAGTCAGACAGCTCTGCAGGTTAATCTACAAAATAAAATTTATATAGTCAAACCTTTTTTTTATTTGGATAGAGTGTGTAGAGTGCGGTCTGTGCCCCTCACAGAGAGATCCACCAATACTATTAATAAATTGTGGTGACCGTTGTTACTGGAACTGATAATAACAGAGAATCCAAAATTTTGAATTGTCACTAGTATAGAGGGGAGATCTTCCAACAAGGTCAACAACTATATAAAAGGGGATTTACCTCAACAGAGAGATTTCCTCTCACTTCCTCTTGTGTGTATGACAGATAGTGAAGGGAAAACTCTTGAAAGAGGCACAAATGGCAGGAAAAAAAATTTGACAATGGCTTAAAGTATAGCTTATTGAATCCAAAAAAAAAAAAAAAAGCCTTAGATATGTTGTTATACAATCACAGAAAAAAAAGGAAGAACAAGCATTAGGACTTCTTCTGATGGAAAGGACATGGGGGACAGCACTTGATAGAATGTGAGTTTTGTTTATAACATCTTTCAGGAGGACTATATAAAAAATTACCCAGAGTTGGACTTTAAAAAGTGTTTCTAAAGGCAGAAGCTTTTTTATCTTAATGCATTCTATGCATTAAGATAAAAAAACCTGTGTGCATCAGCCCCCCCTCAGCCCCATCTCGATCCAGCTATGTTGCACGAGAGAGTCTCAGCTGTCCGGGACTCTCCCTCCTCATTGGCCGAGACAGCAGCGTGCGCCATTGGCTCCCGCTGCTGTCAATCAAAGTCAGCGAACCAATGTGGAGAGAGAGGGGTCAAGGCCAAGCCGTGGCTCCATGTCTGAATGGACACAAAGCTTGCTCGGCTTTTGTGCCCCCATAGAAAACTTCTTGCTGTGGGGGGCACTCAACAGGAGGGAGAGGCCAGGAGCGCCAGCGAAGGACACGAGAAAAGGAAGATCTGGGCTGCTCTGTGCAAAACCACTGCACAGAGCATGCAAGTATGACGTTTGTTATTTTTAAACAAAAAAATAAAATAAGACTTTAATAAT
Source organism: Rana muscosa (assembly GCA_029206835.1). NCBI lineage: Eukaryota > Metazoa > Chordata > Amphibia > Anura > Ranidae > Rana > Rana muscosa. Next base: position 325,881,003 of record CM055120.1, on the reverse strand, counting down.
ATCACTTTAAAGTCTGCCCCACTCTATCCAAACCTAAAACGTTTTTTTTAACTAGAGTTGGACATTCCTGCCTCTGAACCATCTTCTCATCTAGCATGGTCTTGAATGTAACAGTAGCATCCTCACATACGGTATAAGACTATATCTGGAGGATCTGGGCACATAAATTCAGAACTGAAGACCAATATGCTGGTAAGAAGACCAGCTTCACAAGTCAAAAAGCTGCCATCACCCCATAATTCACCACTAAGTGACTCCATGCTCTCTTGGTAAACTGCTAATAAACTGAGCCACATCTGCACATCAACTCTATTTGTGCTACTACAGTATAGCCCTCTGAGAAGACAGAAAGGATAAAAAAAATGCCTGGTGAGATCTGGAGGGCCCGCTATTAGCTGCTTCTAATCTGAGGAAACTACAGATGATGTATGGAGTTTCCCTGGCAATAATCACATCCCTGCGATAAGCAAGGAGCAGCTACAAAACATCAGATGTAAACAGCACAGAGACAAAATGGGAGCACTATTTCATCAGAGAGAACAATACAGGCCGCTGTGTTATGGCAAGCAATTAGACAAACTGAAACATCCCAGGCAACACAAGAACACATCAAATCAAGGTGCAGAAAAATAGGAAAAAAATGTTGGGTAGACCTCTGAAGACTTTAATAGCTACCGTATTTATCGGCGTATAACATGCATCCCAACTTTAAGAGGGAAGTTTCAGGGAAAAAAAATTCCACAGCCCCCTGCGTATAACACGCAGGCACAGTTTACCCTCCATTTTCAGGGTAAAAAAGTAAGTGTTATACGCCAATAAATACAGTACTTATATGCAAGGCTCAAAAATTTAATCTTTGTGGTACAAATTGGACCAGTCCGTGAAACAGAATAAGTAGCACACCCTCCAAACATTGCTTTTTGGCAACAGTCCTATTTTTCGATCTTCTAGGTTTTGAAGAGATAACAGGCATGGACACACAGAAATATGGGCATGGTCGGTAGAGCTTACAGGAGTAGAGAAACGAGTTTGAGGCATACCAGGCTGGCCACATTTTTTTTTATGTGCAGGGTTTTTGTGCAAATCTGAACAAAAGTCTTCCCACAACATGCTACCGCTAGCAAACATTCCAATTCATCGGATAATTTATTTTTTGATCATGTCCTAAAGTGGATTCAAACCCAAACGAGGTGACATTGTTTGATATAGCACTGTGGGGAAGATTTACTAAAACTGGAACACTCAGATTTGGTGCCTCTGTGCATAATAGCCAATAAGCTTCTAACTTCAGATTGTTCAATTAAGCTTCGACAATAAAGCCTCGTACACACAGCCGGGAATCCCGTCAGGAAAAAAACTTTGGTTTTCCTGACAGGATTCCTGGCAAGCTTTCCTTGCCAAGCCATGCATACAGACGGCCATTCAAAAGAACTGGCGTTCTTTTGAATGGCAAGAACGCAGTGACGTCATCGACTACGACGAGCCTGCGCTCATCACATTCGATGCCGTCGCCGCCCTCTTGCTACACCCTACACTACCCTTGTATGCTACCGCGCATGCGTCAAAGTCTTTTCGAGCATGCGTGGGTTTACCTGGGGACAGGTAAGCATACACACTCACGGTTTTCTCGGCAGGAAACACTCTGCCGAGAATCCCGACGAGAAAATAGAGAGCAGGTTCTCTATTTTTCTCGTCGGGATTCCCGGCAGTTTTCTCGCCGAGAAAGCACACACACGCACGGTTTTCACGGCAAAAAGCTCTCCCAGCAGCTTTATTGCCGAGAAAACTGTGCGTGTGTATGAGGCTTGAGACCTAGATGCTGATTAGTTACTATGCACAGCTGCACCAGAATCTGATGCCGCGTACACACAACCGTTTTTTCATGACGAGAAAAATGCAATTTTTTTTATTTGGTCATTAAAAGCGATCGTGTGTGGGCTCCAGAGCATTTTTCACTACGTGAAAAATGGGCATTAAAAATTTGGAACATGCTCTAATTTTTCTCGTCGTTTTTCACGTCGTCGTTTTTCTCGCCATGAAAAACGGCCGTGTGTACGCTGTAAACGACGTGAAAAAAACGCGCTCAGAAGCAAGTGATGAGACGGGAGCGCTCGTTCTGGTAAAACTAGCGTTCGTAATGGAGATATCACATTCGTCACACTGTAACGGACTGAAGAGCAAGAGGCTGAAAAGCGCGAATCGTCTCTCACCAAACTTTACTAACACAAGGATCAGCAAAAGCAGCCCAAAGGGTGGCGCCATCCGAATGGAACTTCCCCTTTATAGTGCCGTCGTACATTTCGTACGTCACCGCGCTTTGCTCTAGCATTTTTTTTCATGATCGTGTGTAGGCAAGGCAGGCTTGAGAAGAATCACGTCGAGAAAAACTTTGTTTTTTTCAATGACATTAAAAACGGTCGTGTGTACGCGGCATTAGTGCTGCTTCTCCAGCCTATCTCAGCCACTTCCTACTTATATGCACTTGCTCCAGTGATAGCTGCAATTTAAACAATCTGAAAATGATCAAAAACACATTCTTCTTTTTCAGCAATATAATTTAAACATCAAAATGATTGCATTAAAAGATGTGTGGGCACTTTATTATACCCAAAAAATGATAATAAACTAAAAACAAAAATTTTATGAATTACAGCTAACCCATCCTAAATTTGGCGACTGCATTTGTTTTTTTTACTTTTTTCCTTCATTTTCACCTGGTGATCTGGCCAGCAGCAACATGCTTCCTGTCTCGGTGTGTCTCCACTCTTAAGCCTCGTACACATGATCGGATTTTCCGACAACAAAATGTGTGATGGAATGTTTTTTTCGGAAAATCCGACCATTTGTATGCTCCATCGGACAATTGTTGTCAGATTTTCCGACAACAAATGTTTTATAGCATTCTTTAAAATTGTCTGACAACAGATGTGTGATGTCAGATTATCCGATCGTGTGTACAAAATCAAAAGTACAAACACGCATGCTCAAAAGCAATGCTCACCATAGCACCACATCGGCAGAAGTTGCCCAAAGGGTGGAGCTAAAGAGCAGAAAAACTACGTAGTTTCTGTTTGTTAGCCGACAAAAGTTTTGTATGCGAAACAAGTTCAGGGTCAACGCCCTTCGGACAAAATTCCACGGCTTTGTCCGACGGAAATCCGATCGCGTGTATGAGGCTTTAGGCTCCGTTTCCACTATTGCGACCAGAAATTCGTGCCTTTTTGCCGCGATTTTGATGTGACTGGAAACAATGCCTGTGTATTCTTGAGGTCTTTGGACCTCAAGTCGCAGCAAAGTGGGACCAAAGTAGTGCAGGGACTACTTTGAAGTCGCTGCGACTTAAAGTCGCACAGATATGAACGGTACTCAATGGAAATCATGGGGAACGACTTGTCATGCGACTTTGCAGTCCCAAGTCGCATGATATGTCGCACTAGTGGAAACTGAGCAACAGAGACACCTTTGGGCAGCAACGAGAAAGAATAAAGTAAAAAAGCCTAAAAAAAAAGAAAATGAATGCAGCCACCACATCTAAGAATTTGTAAAGGGCAATATAATACATTCGTTTTTGGACCTCAAATAAAAATCACAAAGCAAAACTAAATAGATTTTGGGTACCTTAGAAAACCGGGTGCAGCTGCTGCCAGACTCCATTTTTTTTTTACATAGGCTGCCATTTTGTGGCTTAGCACCTTGTTCACATAAAAAAAGCTTTAGGGCAGAGCTGCTAGGCATAAAAAATTGAGTATGACAACTTTACCATTTTATTCAAATTAAACATCAAATTGGTTGCCATGGTTTAAACATTTTCCTCCTGTGCTTAGTTTTTATTCATAATATTACTAATGGCTTCTTCATTGGACTGGAATCAGGTGTAAGAAAAGAGGTATAATTATAGGGTAGGTGAGATATCCCCACAGAGCTGCCAAGCAGTTTACAGTACATAATTTAAATGATACAGGAGAATACAGATGTGAGGGAGATTTTAGATAGAAAGAAGGAACTGAAAAGGGAGCATGGTATAACAAAAAACCACTGAAGCCTGGCTAAAATATGGTAAAAGTCTTAATGTTAACCCATTGGGAATTGGTGTGAAGCTGGACCTGAACTCACAAATGTAAGATATGTTATCTTTTAGGGAGCATCTAGAAATGTTGATTTTGCCCTTAAAAATGTACACTTTGTCTTTATCTACTTGACCTCTGGAAGAATTACCCCCTTCATGACCAGGCCATTTCTCGGATCGGCACTGCTTTAAATTTAACTGACAATTGTGCGGTCATGCAACACTATATCCAAATAATATTTATGTCCTTTTTTTCCCCCACAAATAGAGCTTTCTTTTGGTGGTATTTGATCACCTCTGCGTTATTATTTTTTGCGCTATAAACAAAAAAAGACGGACAAATTTGAAAAAAAAAACAAAACAATATTTTTTTACTTTCTGCTATAAAACATATCCAATAAACAAATTGAAAAAAATCTAATTTCTTTATAAATTTAGGCCAATATGTATTCTGCTACATTGTTTTGGTAAAAAAATCCCAATAAGCGTATATTGATAAACGTTATAGTATCTACAAACTATGTAATACAGTATATACTGGAATATTTATATATTTTTATACTAGTAATGGCAGCGATCAGCAACTTATAGCAGGACTGCGATATTGCGGTGGATAATTTGATACGGACACTTAGCGGGAACCAGTGGCACTAATACAGTGATCAGTGCTAAAAATATCAATTGTCACTGCACTAATGACACTGACAGGGAAGGGGGTTAAACATTTAGGGCGATCAAAGGGTTAACTGTGTGCCTAACCAGTGTTTTACTGTACTGTGTGTGCTGCTTTTACTAAGGGAATAGATACATTTTATTCCCTGCTTTGAAGGGACACAAATTCCATCCCTTCTCCCCTGTCAGAATGGAGATCTGCCTTGTTTACAGATCTCGGGTCTGTGTGTTTAACCGACAATCGGACATTCAGTGCCCGACACCCGACAATCGGCTTCTGCAGGTGGAAGTGCAGAATCACCCATATATATCAGTGCTCATCAATGATGCCCATCAGTGCCACCTATCAGTGCTGCGTATTAGTACTGCCTATCAGTGCCACCTATCAGTGCCCATCAGATGGGCACTGATGGGCAGCATTGATTAGTAATTATAAGCGGCACTGAAATGCAGCACTGATCAGCGGCACTAATAGGCAGCATTGATGGACACTAATAGATGGCATTGATGAGCACTGATAGGTGGCACTAATAGGCAGCACTGATTATCAGTGTAAACAATTTACTGACATTCTTGGGGCCCCCGGGCTCTGAAGGTTCTAGTTACGCCCTTGCAACCTCCCGACATTCTTCTGCATCTAGAAGATCTGCTCATTTACCGTATTTTTCGCACCATAAGACGCACTTTTTCCCCCCCAAAAAATGGGGGAAAATGTCCCTGCGTCTTATGGAGCGAATACTGTTCATTGCACCACCCCCCGTCGCCACCGCGGCATAAGAATATTGTTGCTCGGCTTCTCTGTGGAGGAGAGAGAGGACAGGATGTGAGGCGGATCCTTGCAGGGGCATACCAAGGAGGAGCGGGGGGAGACGGTCTGCCCTCGGTGCCAAAACATGGGGGGGTGTCAGTGGCATTGCTATGGGGCAACACACCACACCCAGGTCAGTTGACACCAGCCAAATCTGACACCATCCCGAAAGCAACAAGCGCCCTTGCTGTTTTTTCCTTTTCAGCTGGAACACCCCCGGCGCAGTGGTCTGGTCCAGTCTCACTTCCTGCTCTTTCCACCGGCAGCTGCTGCTGCAAACTATGTCCCCAGTCGTCCTTCCTAGCTGCTGTCCGGGTGCATTTGAGGCTGAGAGCAAACCAGAGGGGGTTGTGCATTGTAAAGGCAGTGTCCTCCACTGCCAAAAGTAAGCTGGTGATAAGGGGGTGGGAGGTGTGGGCTGGCATGGTATCCACTGCCCAGTCCCCTGAGTTGCTGTGATAGGAGAGGCTGAAGGGGTGTTTGTGTCTGCCCAGCCACCCTGAGCTGATCTGGGAAGGGGGGGAGATTGCTGTGTCCACCACCACCATCCAGGTATAGTGTAGCTGAGCTGATTTGATAGAGGGGGGTGGTATTGCTGTGTGTCCACCACCCCCCTATAGTAGTACTAAAATATGAAATATTTTAGTACACCATTTGGTTCAGAATTGTTTTTTCATTTTTTCCTCCTCTAAAAACTAGGTGCGTCTTATGGAGTGAAAATCACGGTATATACTGGAAATAGAACAGTTCCTACTTTACTCCTGGGCCACTCAGGTGCAGGTCCCATTGACCCTAGCGCTGAGGTCCTGCCTCCACCTCACACTCCTCTTGGCCATTCACAGACTGAAGCCTGGGGCTTTAAACTATCTTTATTTTAAAGGTGCACCAAATGGAAGATTTGGTCAGGAAACCGAAAATTTAGGACGCACTTGGCCGAAAGCGAAAATTAGAGTTTTTAAAAAATATATATATTTTTTATATATAATTGTATTATATTTGACTTTTTAATTAATATCATGAATTTAAATGAATATGACTTAATTGTCGCCCATTATCGGCACCTTAAGCACAAGAAAAGCTTAAGAAAAATGCATCTCTTTAAATAAATACTTTCTATATAGGTCTTCACACTGGTCCATTGCGCTTCCGTTGTGTTAAAAATCATGCTTGCTGCATTTTTGGTCAGTTAAAAAAAATGCACCAAATCGCATCTGCCCGTTGAAATGCATTGAAAACGCAGCAAGAATGCATCAATAACGCATCTGCGTTACGTTTTTGATGCGTTTTTTGAGTCACATGACCTATGAAAAAATACACTATAAGCACAGTAAAATTGCGGTAAAATCATGGCAAAATAGTTTTCGGCACCATTATCTGCACCTTTTTCTTTATCGGCAAAAGGCTGAAAACACAATTTTTGGCCAAAATTTTGGTGCATCTCTACTTTATTTAGCATGAGACCTTTTATGAAGGTGGACCAAGCTTGAAGACTCATTCAAGCACTCATCCAGAAAGCTCTGAAGGTTCAAAATCCTATATATTGTATTAATCTTATTTTTTCATTTGATTACGTTTATTGCCAAATCAATTAAAAATATTATTGTTGACCCTCTGTTTGCCATCTAGTCATGGAATGCTTTTCCATTGGCCGGTACTATTATGCATAAACTATGGCAGCCTTAGTGATTGACCCAGTGTCCTCATTACACCTCTTAGCCCCAGCCCCATTTCTGGTTACAGACCAATGCTTATACTCACCAGATTATTTATGAAAGACCGTAAAAACTGTTGCTCTTCATTTAATAAACAAACACCTACTCGCTTGTACGCCTCCGGAGGTGGATGCGTTCCAGACGTGTCCTACATGTGTTGATAATTTTCCATTAAATTTAGGTTAGATGAGTTTTAACCCGGGAGCCACAAATGACAGCCAACCTTTATCTCGCTGTGTTCCTGGACAATAAAGTGTTTAAAGTTTCAGAGCCAGCACTTGATGAGACAACTAAGCTATGTTGTCGGTGCACATTGCCACACGAAGCCTCTCGCGCTCGGTATCTTTGATCAACAGGCAACTGGGGAATTAGGATTACAAACACCTTGTTCTTATAAACAGGAGTTGTCTGATATCTAGAATATCGAGTTTTCAGCTCGCTCTTTTGGCCTGCGGTTCCCTTGGGCGATCCCTTTCTTTGCTAGAAGGTGCCAGCGGGAGAGAGTAAGGAGCAGCTGAGCGATCCCCAAGGAATAACATCCACAGTAATCAGCATGTTTACTCTGCAGTGCTGTAAACAGCTATACAACTTACAAATGTTGGGCTAAAAATTAACACAGATTTTAAAATTTACTAACCTCTTGACATTTATCCCAGCTCTGTACATGCGGGATTTTCAAAAGCAATTTTAATACAATTTATGAACAAACGCTGAACTAATTTATTAAGCTTTTAAAGCTTAAAGTAATTGTATACCCTTTTGTTACATTTTATCTACAAGTAAGCCTGTAGGTAAAATTAATATCTCCTACACCTGTATGGTATAGGAAATATTCACTTTGCATGCAGCTGCTGACATCAGCGACGCATGCGCTGTGAAGGCCCGGCGGACCTTGCCGAAAAAAAGCATAAAGGCTCATACACGCGATCGGACTTTGACAAAAAAAACTCAGACAGGCCTGTTTTTGTGGAAAATCGGACCGTGTGTACGCTCCATCGGACAAACTTTTCGGTTTTAATCGGACAAATGTTCGCTGTGCAAACAGACAAACTTTCCGGCAACAAACGTCCAATGCAAAATCCGATCGTGTGTACACAAGTTTATCAGACTTAAGTCCAAAGTACAAACACACATGCTCAGAACCAATGCTAAAGATCAACCAGCAATAGCAGAAGTTGCCCAAAGGGTGGAACTAAAGAGCAGAAAAACCACGTAGTACGTCAATTACGTCACTACGTTCATGTTTGTTGGCTGAAAAAGTCCTGCCGTGTGTATGCATACCAAGTCTTCCGGTTGGAAGTTCGATCGTGTGTATGAGGCTTTACAAGTGCTCCTGTCTGTTTTATTTAAAAAAATGCCTCCTTTACAGTATTCCACAGTGGTTGCTTACAAATCACGTCACCGTCAGGCTCTCTCCTCTGCCCGGCTGACAGATGCAGTTGGTGGGCCCGAGATTCCCCTGCTGACATCATCTAGGATGCGAGGAGGAGAGCAGAGAAAAAGCCAACCGGTTCACGGGATCGCGGGAACCGCTGTGAAATCCGGTAAGGGAGGCATTTTTTTAATAAAGCACACAGACAGGAGTAATTGTTATTAGGACACAGAGGGGCTTATATAAAAATTTAAAAGTTATGAGAGCAGCATCAGTGGAGGGGGTTGGCACTGGCACAGGGGCAGACAGGCAGGGAGGGGAGTGGGAAGGAGGACACAGGATCACATAGGAGGAAAGGAGGGCTGTGGATGACGGAGGCATGTAAACTGAACACAGTGTCAGGGCTCAGCAGCCATGATACACCGTGGTCAGTTTAGATAGGGACGGGTAGAAACTGGCAGGATCAACCAGGTATTTCAGGTGTTACAGGGGGTCAAATAACACAGCACAAGCACTGTGCTGTAAAAAAGATGCTTTAAAAGGGATAGGATCCTTTTTTTGGGGGGGTTAAGAAATGCTTTCATTTGATATTTATTGTTCTTGCATTATAGCCCTGAAAAAGTCCTGTTCCCTGAAATGGGTTGGCTGTTTCTGCTGTTCCTAACAAATAAAGATTTGCAATGAATTGCAAGCGAATAGGAAGTTTTTTACTAGGTGCTCCCAACCATATACCTTAAAAAAAATCAGGAGGGTTATAAGCAAGTTACAGTATCTCACAAAAGTAAGTACACCCCTCACATTTTTGTAAATATTTTATCTTTTCATGTGACAACACTGAAGAAATTACACTTTGCTACAATGTAAAGTAGTGAGTGTACAGCTTGTATAACAGTGTAAATTTGCTGTCCCCTCAAAATAACTCAACACACAGCCATTAATGTCTAAACCGCTGACAACAAAAGTGAGTACACCCCTAAGTGAAAATGCCTAAATTGGGCCCAATTAGCCATTCTCCCTCCCCTGTGTCATGTGACTCGTTAGTGTTACAAGGTCTCAGGTGTGAATGGGGAGCAGGTGTGGTAAATTTGGTGTTATCGCTCTCACTCTCTAATACTGGTCACAGGAAGTTCAACATTGCACCTTATGGCAAAGAACTCTCTAAGGATTTGAAAAAAATAAGTCTTGCTCTACATAAAGATGGCCTTGCCATGGTCGACCAAAGAAGTTGAGTGCACATGCTCCGCGTCATATCCAGAGGTTGTCTTTGGGAAATAGACGTATGAGTGCTGCCAGCATTGCTGCAGAGGTTGAAGGGGTGGGGGGTCAGCCTGTCAGTGCTCAGACCATATGCCGCACACTGCATCAAATTGGTCTGCATAACTGTCGTCCCAGAAGGAAGCCTCTTCTAAAGATGATGCACGAGAAACCTCGCAAACAGTTTACTGTAGACAAGCAGACTAAAGACATGGATTACTGGAACCATGCCCTGTGGTCTGATGAGACCAAGATGAACTTATTTGGTTCAGATGGTGTCAAGTGTGTGTGGCGGCAACCAGGTGAGGAGTACAAAGACAAGTGTGTCTTTCCTACAGTCAAACATGGTGTTGGGAGTGTCATGGTCTGGGGCTGGGGAGCTACAGTTCTTTGAGGGAACCATGAATGCCAACATGTACTGTGACATACTGAAGCAGAGAATGATTCCTTCCCGTCGGACTGGGTCGCAGGGCAGTATTCCAACATGACAACGGCCCCAAACACACCTTTAAGATGACCACTACCTTGCTATAGAAGCTGAGGGTAAAGGTAATTGACTGGCCAAGCATGTCTCCAGACCTAAACCCTATTGAGAATCTGTGAGGCATCCTCAAACAGAAGGTGGAGGAGTGCAAGGTCTCTGACATCCACCAGCTCCGTCATGTCATCATGGAGGAGTGGAAGAGGACTCCAGTGGCAACCTGTGAGGCTCTGGTGAACTTCATGCCCAAGAGGGTTAAGGCAGTGCTGGAAAATAATGGTGGTCGCACAAAATATTGACACTTTGGGCCCAATTTGGACATTTTCACTTAGGGGTGTACTCACTTTTGTTGCCAGCAGTTAAGACATTAATGGCTGTGTGTGGAGTTATTTTGAGGGGACAGCAAATTTATACCATTATACAAGCTGTACACTCACTACTTTACATTGTAGCAAAGTGTCATTTCTTCAGTGTTGTCACATGAAAAGATATATAAATATTTACAAAAATGTGAGGGGTGTACTCACTTTTGTAAGAGACTGTATACATATCTCTCTAAATTTTTATATATATATATATATATATATATATATATATACATACATATACATACACATACACACACAATAATGCACAGCTGTTACAGTATACTTTGGCCAGACGTCCTCTCTGACTGGTTGTAATGTACTTATTGAGTCTACTAATCCTGAGCAACAAAACAGTAAGAAAACACTTGCACTTGTGTAAATAAAAATCAGAACAAGTGTACAAATGTGTAATAGAAAACAAAATTAAATTGTAAACCTATCCAACTAATCCTCATCTTACCAAGTAACTAAAATGAGCTCCAGGAAAACACACAAAGTTTGGCAAAAAATGTTACATGTAAACAACTCTTTATTGGCTACATGTAAAATGACACAGCATCAAAAATGCACAAAAAATATCCCAACAGACTAAGAGCCCATTCACACAGGGGCAGCACGACTTGTGCCGCGACTGTGCTGGGCGATCTCAAGACGACTTCAAAGCAGACTTCCAAAATGACTTCTGTATTGAAGTCAATAGAAGTCGTCTTGAAGTCGTCTTGAAGTAGTACAGGAACCTTTTTGTAAGTCGGAGAGACTTCAGTCGCTCCGCTTAGAACGGTTCCATTGTACAGAACGGGACGCGACCCGTCAGGCGGCTGAGACGCCTGATGAGTCGCCCCTGTGTGAATGGGGACTTAAGGCTGCAATTAAAGCAAAAGGTGGTTCAACAAAATACTGACACAATCGGGTGATTTTTTTGTAAATCTGTTTTTGAATAAAAATAAATAAATAAATGTTCTGACATATTGGTGTTATATCTTTCACTTGGATGTTATAAGTTGCACTGAGTAAATACAGCTGGATAAAACAAAAACTGTCTTTGTCTTCATTTTAGGCTGCAAAGCAGCAAAATGCGATTATTTTAAAGGGGGTGATTATTTTCTATGTCCACTGTATACTTACACTGCATTGTATAGAGCTGGACCAATGTAACTATGCAATCAAAATCATACCTGGAGTTCAGCTTTAAAGTGGTTCTAAATGCAGAAGGTTTTTTTTTATCTTAATGCATTCTTCGCATTAGGATAAAAAAAACCTTCAGTGTGCAGCAGCCCGCCTCAGCCCCCCTAAAACTTACCTGAGCCCCATCTCGATCCAGCGATATTGCACGAGAGGCTCGGCTGTCCTGAAATCTCCCTCCTGATTGGCTGAGACACAGCAGCAGCACCATTAGCTCCAGCCGCTGTCAATCAAAGTCAGTGAGCCAATGAGCAGAGATATGTGTGAGCCTGAGCCTTCGCTCCATCTCTGGACGCACAGAACAGCAGCTTGGTTCAGATGCCCTCATAGCAAACTGCTTGCTGTGGGTGCAGAAGGGAGGGGCCAGGAGCACCGGGAGAGGCCAGGAGTGCCAGTGAGGGACCCGAGAAAAGGAGGATCTGGGCTGCTCTGTGCAAAAACCACTACACAGAACAGGTAAGTATAACATCTAATAACATTTAAACAAAAAAACAACTTTCTTTATCGTACACCACGGGACACAGAGCTAGTCATTACATAATGGGTTAAGGGTCACCAGCGGTGATTGGACACTGGCACAACCAATGGAAGACAGTTCCCCTCCATATAACCCCTCCCATCAGGGAAGTACCTCAGTTTTTTCGCCAGTGTCGAAAGGTGTTGGACGCGTTAGGAGGTGCTAAAGGAAAGCTCTACCAAAGAGACCCTCTGGGAAAAGAGCTATGCTTTCGGATCCATCCAAGACGCCTACAAATGAGCTGAATCTGGATGGGATCCGGGCCTCATCCATGAGGCGTCGCCTGTAATGTCTCTCTTCGGAGGACTGGGCTCTAAGATCCAGCACTTTCGCTATTTCGCTATAAAGTCCTGGTAAGAGTCTTGTACAAGGCCCAGGGGAGAGGTATCCTTTAAATAGGAACCCATATCCCTGAAGGTTGGCACACATAGCCCACCGTGAAGGGTGAAGTTTGGTATCTGTCTGAAATCTTTCAGCAGAAAAACCTGCGGCGTGGATAAGGTGAGATTAGAAGGTCCATAACTAGGTTGGGACCTTTTTCAAAAAATGGATGTCTTCTTTTTTTTCCACCACTGGGGGGAGTAAAGAGCTGAATATACTCACCTCACTCTGTTCAGTGTCGGCTTCGGCGAAGTACACTGCTCGTCACCTCCGCTGCTGAGCTTGCTGGGGCACCCCGATCCTCCTTTCGGTGGCCGACCAGACACCTGCAGATGCAGGTAAGTGGGAACAAGGGCTGATGAAAGTCCTCTCTCACTATGGACACCGCCATAGCGCTAAGGGCCGCGCGCGCGCGCGGGAGCGCGCTTTATCGGAGGGGGGGGGGGCGAAGGCGTGCGCGGGCACGTGGCGCGCGCAGGCACAGAAACGGCGCCAAATTTAAAAGACTGTCAGTGTGAGAAGCACTGCAGCAGCAAGCAAGCTCGTTAGTTCTCTTGTTCCTGGCAGAGAAACACAGCAGCTATACAGGGACGTAAGACTCCATGTGGTTGGATTGGGTACTTCCTAGAAGACATCCATGTTATGCATAGTTATGTGTTAAAAGTTGCATACTTAATGTATTTGCTAAACTGAACACGGTAGTATATGCATTTAGGTACCTTGTATTTTGTCTAAACAGTAAGCCTTCCAGGGGAAGTAATACGGACAAAAAGAAAGCACCACCGCCTGAGAGGAGGCTCTAACTGTGCTGACTCGGTACCTTTCTCTCCTGTGTTGCTAAATGCACCTATTCAGGATGAGCCATTACCTCTGTCAGGTATGGCGGCTTCCCGAGTGAAGCCTGGGCCTGTATATGTCACTGAGGACACTTTATCAGCTGCCCTAAATAATCTGGAGGAAAAAAAAAAAAAAAAAAAATTGCTACCTTAATCGCTAAGTCCTCTAAAAAGGGACAATAAGCGAAGCAGGTCTCTTCCAGTATTGGACCTCCCTTCAGAAGTACCTGAGGGAGGAGGATGAGGAGGAGGAGGCTACATCAGCAGAGGATGAGGAGCCAGATTTTAAGGTCACAGGTACAATGCTATAGCAGTGCATTTAAGTTAACCTCTGCGGAGGTAACGGAATTACCTGTCTCCTCCCTAGGGGCATTAAGATCCCTGCAAGGTGCATGCTCCTTCCCGGTTCATCCGTTACTAGAGGATCTAATATACGCAAACTGGCAACATCCAGATAAGCGTTTCTCACCTCCAAAAAGGTTTAACATTCTTTATCCTATGGGGGAAATTTTTTTAAAGAAATGGAGCCTGCCTGCGGTAGTTGCGGCTATTTCTTCTGTAAATAAAAACCTGACATGTCCGGTGGATAATGTACAAGGGTTTAAAAGAAGGCTGAGAGGAAGTTGAAATCCTCCTTCCTTTTGGCCGGCTCAATTACCCAACCTGCAGTAGCAGCAGTCGGTATGTGTCAGGTCATCAGCCAACAGGTAAAGCAGGGGCTGAAGGAACTGCCTTCAGAGCAGGCTAGAAATTGGGAAAATTTGCCTAAAGCCTTATGCTTCACAGTGGATGCCATGAGAGATTCTATCATACAGGCATCACGCCTTACACTCCAGCTGGTACAGATGCGCAGAGTACTTTGGCTTAAGCATTGGTCAGCGGAAACCCCATGCAAAAAGCTGTTGGCAAGTTCCCGTTCCATGGCGAACGCCTATTTGGGGAAGATTTAGAAAGATATATACAGAAGATATCAAGTGGTAAAACGACTTTTACCTGAGAGAAAGAAAAACAAGAGATCTTGTTTTAAACGCTCTCTCTCCCCAGCTCCCGGGAAATCTGACTCCAACCAGTGGCGGCGGCCTGTTTTAGCCGCCCACAAAAGCCAAGGGGCAAGCTCAGAAGAACAAGAAGCCGTGGGGTGCAAAAGCTAATAAGCAAGCCCCCAAAGCCTCTCAGTGAAGGGGCGCCCCCGCTCGGCCGAGTGGGAGGAAGGCTTTGTCAGTTCTGAGCGACTTGGTGGTCAGAAATCCAGGACAATTGGGTAGTATCCACAATATCCTCAGGGTACAAACTGGAATTTCGAGAGATCCCACCTTCTCAATTCCGAGGTTCAAGACTCTCCAAGGATCCACAAAAAAGAGAATCCTTCTTCAAAGGTTTGAATCACTTAATGGCTCAAGGGGTAGTTACAGACGTACCCCAAAAAGAGCGAGGTTCAGGTTTTTACTCAAACCTCTTTGTGATTCCAAAGCCAAATGGAGATGTCAGACCCATCCTGGATCTAAAATCCCGAAATCGGTTCCTGAACGATCGCCATTTTCGAATGGAAACGATCCGATCCGTGGCCGCCACTTTAAAGGGCGGAAAATTCATGGCGCCCATAGATATCAAGGACGCACATTTACACATACCCATCCTCCCCGCTCACCAAAGATTCCTAAGGTTTGCGGTAGAAGATCGCCACTTTCAATTTGTGGCTCTGCCGTTTGGTGTAGCCACCGCGCCCATAGTATTCACAAAGGTGCTAGCTCCTCTGTTAGCAAACCTAAGAACACGGGGCATTGCGGTAACAGCCTATCTGGACGATCTACTAGTAATAGATCAGTCAAAGGAGGGATTGGGTCACGCTGTACACACTACAGTAGGATACCTGGAGCATTTAGGATGGATTATAAATTTACAAAAATCCTCTCTCCAGGCCCAAAGAAGGATAGTGTACCTGGGCATGATCATAGATACAGCCCAAAACGGGGTATACCTGCCAGAACCGAAGATACAGTCTCTGAAAGACCTGATCCACAAGGTCAAAGCAAACAAGAGGCCGTCTATTCGCCTTTGCATGAGACTATTGGGAAAGATGGTAGCCTCCTTCGAGGCGGTCCCTTACGCCCAGTTTCATTCGAGACTACTTCAAGGCAATATTTTAGCTTCCTGGAACAGGAAGAGCCAAGCTCTGGATATACCCATGCGCCTGTCCTCACAAGTACGCCACAGCTTCGATTGGTGGCTAGAAGCCAGGAATTTACGGAAGGGAAAGTCCTTCCTCCCAGTGGCCTGGAAGGTGGTATCTAGGGATGCCAGCCTATCGGGCTGGGGTGCAGTATTCGAGGAGGCTTCTACCCAGGGAACCTGGGCCAAGACTCAGGGGATCCTGCCCATCAATGTGCTAGAGATCCGGGCGGTATATCTAGCCCTCAAAACCTGGACATACAGGTTACAGGGCTACCCAGTTCGGGTTCAATCCGACAATGCTACTGCAGTAGCTTACATCAATCACCAAGGAGGCACCCGCAGTCGGGCAGCCCAAAGAGAGGTGAACCGGATCCTGGCATGGGCAGAAGAGCATGTACCTTGCCTTTCTGCAATCTTCATTCCAGGGATAGAAAATTGGCAAGCAGACTACCTGAGTCGTCAGCAGCTGCTACCAGGAGAGTGGTCTCTTCACCCCGAGATCTTTCAGGCCATATGTCTGAGATGGGGAAACCCAGATGTAGACCTGCTAGCTGCCAGGTTCAACAAGAAATTGGACAACTTTGTGTCCAGAACGAGAGATCCTCTAGCCTACGGGACAGACGCTCTAATAATACAGACGCTCTAATAACTCCATGGAATCAGTTCTCACTGATCTATGCATTCCCTCCGATCCCTCTTCTACAAAGACTGCTTCGCAGGATCAAGGAGGAGGGAATACCAGTAATCCTAGTGGCCCCAAACTGGCCCAGGAGGCCTTGGTACGCCGAGATTGTAAAAATGGCGATAGGAAGGCCCTGGAAGTTTCCACTTCGACACGACCTGCTGTCACAGGGTCCAGTATTCCACCCTTCCTTACAAAGGCTAAAGTTGACGGCCTGGCTGCTGAGACCCACATTTTAAAAAAAGAGAGGGGTCTCTGGTCCGGCTCTTTCTACGCTCATTAATGCTAGAAAGCCAGCCTCCAGACTCATCTATCAGAGAGTCTGGAGAGCATACGTTTCCTGGTGTGAATCCAGATGTTGGAATCCTCAGAAGTATGAAATAAGTAGGATTCTTGCTTTTTGCCAGTTAGGAGTGGATATGAATTTAGCCCTTAGCACCATCAAAGGGCAAATATCGGCTCTATCAGTCTTCTTTCAGAGACCATTGGCATCTCACTTCCTAGTTCGGACATTCATTAAGGGGGTACTGAGGATAAATCCTCCAGTTAGGACTCCCTTGTGTCCATGGGATTTGAATTTGGTATTGTCAGTGTTGCAAAAGCAACCTTTTGAACCTATTTGCCATATTCCTTTAATTATATTGAGTAGGAAGTTGGCCTTTCTGATTGCTATAGCTTCTGCTAGGAGAGTATCAGAGCTAGCAGCTCTTTCTTGTAAAGAGCCTTATCTAATTTGTCACAAGGACAAAATCGTACTACGACCCCATCCGGCTTTTCTACCTAAGGTGGTGTCGGCTTTTCACTTGAATCAAGACATTGTTCTGCCTTCCTTTTTTCCAAACCCGCGGACGGCGGGGGAAAAATTATTACACTCTCTAGATCTACTGAGAGCGGTAAAGGTGTATCTGCAAGCAACCGCTCAGATACGTAAAACAGATGTTTTGTTTATTTTACCAGATGGGCCCAAGAAGGGCCAAGCGGTATCAAAATCCACCATTTCCAGGTGGATTAGACAAGTAATTATTCAAGCTTATGGTTTAAAGAACAGGACTCCTCCTTTTCCTGTTAAGGCGCACTCTACCAGGGCGATAGGTGCTTCATGGGCAGTGCACCACCAGGCTTCGATGGCTCAGATCTGTAAAGCTGCAACTTGGTCTTCAGTCCATACATTTTCCAAATTCTATCAAATAGACGTGAAAGGACATGAGGATTCCGCCTTTGGGCGAAGTGTGCTGCAGGCAGCAGTATAGGGCTTCTGGTCCGCAAGCGGCCTGTTTTGATCTGTGTCTCCCCCCCTTCATATGAGCATTGCTCTGGGACGTCCCATTATGTAATGACTAGCTCTGTGTCCCGTGGTGTACGATAAAGAAAATAGGATTTTTATAACAGCTTACCTGTAAAATCCTTTTCTTGGAGTACACCACGGGACACAGAGGTCCCCCCCTTCTTATGGGAACCTTACTGCTTTGCTACAAAACTGAGGTACTTCCCTGATGGGAGGGGTTATATGGAGGGGAACTGTCTTCCATTGGTTGTGCCAGTGTCCAATCACCGCTGGTGACCCTTAACCCATTATGTAATGACTAGCTCTGTGTCCCGTGGTGTACTCCAAGAAAAGGATTTTACAGGTAAGCTGTTATAAAAATCCTATTTTAGTATCACTATAAGATGAAAGAAAACACTACAGGACACTGTTATGAAGACTCAGGAACTGGAAGACAGCATGTGTAATCATCATGAGGTCAGAAAATATATATATATATATATATATATATATATATATATATATATATATATATATATATATATATTTGATTTATTTATTTTTCTTATTGGCACACTTTTGCTTTAAGAAGCATGAGCTCCCTAATATTCTGGAAGTCTCCTGTTCCATTAACACCCCATCAAACCAACATGACAGAAAACTTTGCTTTTCACTTAAGGTTTCCCAGGTGCTAAAAATTTCACAAAACTAGTGAGAAGCAGTTCATGTCAAAATAAAGCATGTTTAACATTCCCATACATATTTTTAATATACAAGTTTATTTTCTCCATCTGTCCTCAGCCATGAGAATCTGACTTCTATGTAATGTCAGTCAGTTATCTATGAGTGAAAGGAAAAAAATAATAAATATCTCCAAAGTTTGATTAAAGGAGAAATGAGGACACACAACTAACAGCCCTGGTTCATGCAGCTGCAACAGCACCTAACCACTTCAGCCCCAAAAGGATTTATCCCCTTAAAGACCAGGCCATTTTTTGTGATACCGAACTGCATTACTTTAACTGACGATGTGCGATGCTATAACCAAATAAAATTGATGTCCTTTTTTCCCCAAAAATATTGCTTTCTTTTGGTGTTAGTTGATCACCTCTGCGGTTTTTATTTTTTGCTCTATAAACAAACAAAAAAAATCAACAATTTAGAAAAAAATATATATTTTTTACTTTTTGCTATAATACATATCCAATAATAAAAATAAAATAAAAATGTATTTATCAGTTTAGGCCAATATGTTATTTTCTACATATTGTTGGTAAAAAAATAAAAATCGCAATAAGTGTATATTGATTGTTTTGCACAAAAGTTATAGCGTCTACAAAATAGGGGATAGATTTATGGCATTTTTATTATTATTTTTTTTTACTAGTAATGGCTGCGATCAGCGATTTTTAACGGGACTGCGACATTACAGCGGACAGATCGGACACTTGACACTTTTTTGGGACCAGTGACATTATTACAGTGATTATTACAGATCACTGTATAAATGACACTGGCAGGGAAGGGGTTAACACTAGGGGGTGATCAAGGGGTTACCTGTGTTCCCTAATGTGTGTTCTAACTGTGGGGGGGGGGAGTGGACTAACTGGGAGTAGAGAGAAATCGCTGTTCCTGATCACTAGGAACAAACGATCTCACTGTACTCCTGTCAGAACAGGAATCTGCTAGCAGATTCCCGTTCTGACAGGAGTACAATGAGATTGTTTGTTCCTAGTGATCAGGAACAGCGATCTCTCTCTACTCCCAGTCAGTCCACTCCCTCTATTAGAGCTTTGTTACATAGAGTAAGAGAGATAGGGGCTATGGAGGATTTGGTACTCTCAACTCAAAATAAAAAAGACCAGTACAAGCAAATATGGAGGAATTGGAATCTGTTTATGTATTCGGAGGAGGGGAAGAGATTATTAGATGGGATAGCTGAAGAATAAATGTATTTCTTTGAAGAGAAGTCCAAACCTGTAAATGAGGAAATGGAGGAATCAAACCCCTCCATCCCCCCCGTTGTTGTGTTTTTTTTTTCCTTTTGTTTTTATTTCGGAAATGGGGGGGGTTCTTTAGAGTGGGAGGGAATGGGTAGGAAAAGGAAATAATGAGAAGTTATTAATTAATACTCCTTCAGTCCAAAAGTACAAGGTGGTCCCAGAAAGTGAAATATATAAGTAACCAAAATTGTATGTATGTGTATATGTATAACATGATAGATGGTTAAGGAGATGGAAATGTACTAGGATTGAAGGAAAAGGAGATGTAAATGGTTCCAAATACGATGGTTGTGATAAACTGCCTGGTGATATTTGTTCCTTTGTTTTATTGGAAAAAAATAAAGAAAGTTTAAATATAAAAAAAAAACGGGAATCTGCTTTGTTGGGGAAGCTTCTAGTGCACATTGCAAGCTCACAGTGTACAGTAGAGGAGCACGTGCAACTCTGAACGGTTCACATTTAAGACTTATTTTAAAGTTCTTTAATAATAATGATCCCTGGAAACTCTCATATGATTGTGAAAATGATTAAAAAATCAATTCTATTTCAAGCACTATGAAATACATGATGCCTACCGGTTGAATGATGGATCTAATCCAAGTGCCAAAGAGTCAAGGTTCTTTTTTCTTTTGCAAACAAACAAATTACCAAAAAGACCAATTATGACCATTGCACAATACTGAACTTGCCACTTTGCAGACAGCAAATGAGTAATGTGTCCTATGAAATAATTCATCAGACGTATCACATTTCTACAACATCTCCATTCTGCGGGTCAATCGAAAATATCTGATTGTAATGCATTCATAATTTAATTCTAGGACTTTTACAGAAAAAAGATAAATAAATAAAAGCATCTTCAATGTGTTTTGATGCTAATTTAAAGTGTTTGTTCCTATTGGAAAAACAATTAAATCATGGTTATTAACTGCATTCCCACAGCCCAACAGAAGGATTAGCAGTGATGATGTCATAGGGCTTCCAACCCAAAAGAAGAGTAAAATAAATGCTGAATTCTTTCTTCCACATCTCTATTTCTAGAGACAATGTAGCGGTTTAAACTGAACGGGAAGATATGAAAAGGCACAAACCAATGCAGCTTTGTTTATATATTATTATATGTACCGTATATACTCGAGTATAAGCCGACCCGAATATTAGCCAAGGCACCTAATTTTACCACAAAAAACTGGGAAAACGTATTGACTCGAGTATAAGCCTAGGGTGTCCATCTGCATGCCTCACTTTGCCTCACTCTGTCCATGTGCATGCCTCACTGTGCCCATGCCTTACTGTGTCCATGACTAGACCGACGTTTAACATGGGAGTCTATAGAAGGGGTGCCCAGCTTTGAAAAATCGGTGCTCCCTGGCCCTAGGTTCTCCAGACAACAAACTTTGCACACTTGTAGAAGAGAAATGGGGCTACATGTGTGCCAAGACCGGGGCCAGGGGACCTACGACCGGCCGGTACCGGGTCCCCAAATTCACCAGAGAAATTACCGTTTAACATAGGAGTCTATGGAAGGGGTTCCCGGTATTTGAAAAATTGGTGCTCTCCGGCCGTAGGTCTCCCGGACAAAAAACTTTTCACACATGTAGAGGAAGAGTGGGGCTACATGTGTGCCAAGTTTGGGGTCCAGGGGACCTACGGCCGGCCAGTACCGGATCCCCAAATTCCGGGAGATCAGGCGCAAAAAGGTGACTCGAGTATAAGCCGAGGGGGGCATATTCAGCACAAAAAAATGTGCTGAAAAACTTGGCTTATACTCAAGTATATACGGTATATTTTTTAGGCTCTTTACACTTGTGGAACCAGAGCTTTAAAGCAGGACTTTACCCATAACAATTTGATTAAAAATAATGTTATTTAGCAAGGAACATACATTCCACATTAAAATTTATGCTACCAAAATGAGTGTTTGCTGTAAATTGCCTCCAGCATTGCTTCTTCTTACTGGAGGCTGCTATTTTGCTGAAGCCCAGAGCCCCAGAGCAGCAGTAAATCTTAAAGTAAAACTAAACCCATTAAATTAACATTTAAAAAAAAAAAACTGTTACATTCCTGGCATGCCATGAATGCCTACTGTTGCATTTACTTGTGTCCTCAACCAAACTGTCAAACTATCAAATGGCTGGTGTCATAACTGATCACATGTGCAGCACTATGGCAGTTGCAGATCAGACGATGAGATGGCAGCTTGGTTGGCTGTAAGAATAGGAGGGTTTCTTTACGCTTTAAGGCTGCCAGCAGATCGGCATCTGCATTTTCCGCACAGTGCCAAAACAGAGAGCAAATGAGCATGTGCAGAGTAGGGTGAGGCAGTGTATACCTAGATTTTAACCACTTCAACACCAGGCTTTTTTTACCACTTCCATACCGGGCCTATTCTGGCACTTCTCTCCTACATGTACAAATCATCATTCTTTTGCTAGAAAATTACTCAGAACCCCCAAACATTTTTTTTTTAGCAGACACCCTAGGGAATAAAATGACGGTCATTGCAACTTTTATTCTTGCACGGTATTTGCACAATAATTTTTCAAACGCCTTTTTTTGGGAAAAAAATGGTTTCATGAATTAAAAAATAACAAAACAGTAAAGTTAGCCCAATTTTTTGTGAAAATATGAAAGATGATGTTACGCCGAGTAAATAGATACCCAACATGTCACGCTTTAAAATTGCGCACACTCATGGAATGGCGCCAAACCTCGGTACTTAAAAATCTCCATAGGCGACGCTTACATTTTTTTTACAGGTTACCAGGTTAGAGTTACAGAGGAGGTCTAGGGCTAGAATTGTTGCATGCGCTCTAATGTGGTTTGAACGGCGTTTACATATGTGGGCGGGACTTACGTGTGCGTTCACTTCTGATCGCGAGCTACCGGGGACAGGGGCGTTTTAATTTTATTTATTTTTTATTTATTTTTTATTTTATTTATTTTTTTACACTTATTTTCCTTTTTTTTTTTTTTATCACTTTTATTCCTATTACAAGGAATTTAAACATCCCTTGTAATAGGAATGTGTGTGACAGGTCCTCTTTATTGAGAGATGCGTGGTCAATAAGACCCCACATCTCTCCTCCAGGCTGGAAAGCATGAGATCAGTGAACATTTTTTCACTGATCTCATACTTACTAGCCGCAATGGCGGCTTTGTTTACATATGAGGACCCGGGCGTGACGTCATCACATCGCGCCCGGGCCTCCGACGATCATAGAGATGACTGGTGACCATCTGGTCACCAGTCATCTCTATCCTCGTCACGTGACCCACCACCGGCGCCGGACGATTCTCTCCGGGCCCCCGATGGCACGGGAGAGCCCAGAGAAGCACCGGATGGCGGCGGGAGGGGGAGGGATGTCCCCTCCCGCCGCCTATAAGAACGATCAAGCAGTGGAACCACCCCTATGATCATTCTTATGGTGCGCAGGATCGCCGGCTCTAAACAAGGATATCTGAATGATGCCTCTAGCTGCAGGCATCATTCAGATATCCCCCTATAAAGCCGAGGACGTCATATGACGTCCACCCAGGATGGGAGATCCCATCTGTGGACGTCATTTGACTATGGCTGGGTAGGGAAGTGGTTAAACAGTATAGGCCCTTATTTTTAATGTATTACATATGGCATGTAAGCATGTCATATGGCACTGTGATTGGCTGCACTCTGCTGGCATCCTCTTGAATCTAACCGAAAGCCTCACCACTTTAAGCTGCCCACTTGTTCTCCTGCACTGCAGCTAACAATGGAGCCTGTCCACAATCCATGTAACACACAATACCATGACAAAAAGGGACACACTCTGATGATGTCACCAAACCTCGACAGTATTACTGATAGACGGCACACATTGCATTCTTCTACCCTAGGCCCATCCCATTAATGCATTTCACCCATCCGGGCTTAAACGCCCTTTTTAATCTGTCCTACCAGCTCCCAATCAGCCAGTGACAGCTCGGGCACAGTTCTGGGGGAACCAGAACAAGACAGCGATGCATACGCGTGATGGCTGAATGTTGAGGCCAACCTACCCTGCTGCCTCATATGCATATTGCTGTCATAAAGGGGTTAATGAAAGCAACGCAAGCACCTGCATTTGACCTAGAATCAGCCCTGTACAGCAGAGCACCGAGAGGGGGAGGGCGAAGCAGCACAAGGAACCAATAAGATGTGCTGCATCGCTAGAAGCATGCTGATAGGAGAAGAGTGCCAAGCGACAGAACGATGAGCTCATCACAGTCTTGCCACAGGGTGGGGAGAAGACCTGTAAGTGAAAGAAAAACTGCATCAGTGAAAAATCAGGCCTAATCTCCTGCCAAACAGGGCTGTGCAAATTTTAGGACTGGATGGACAGAAATACAAACCCTTTGGACAGGTAAAACAGCTCCTATATATGTGTATTTGATCTGCGGATTTAGCTCGGGCATTCAACTTTAGAGTGGTTGTAAAGGCGGAAGGTTTTTTATCTTAATTCATTCTATGCATTAAGATAAAAAGCCTTCTGTGTGCAGCAGCCTCCCTCGGCCCCCCTAACACTTACCTGTGGTTCCTCTCTGTCCAGCGATATCCACGAGTGTCTCAGCTGTCTGAGATTCTTCCTGATTGGCAAGGAGACATATGGACTCCCGCTGCTGTCAATCAAAGTCAGCAAGCCAATCAGGGGAGAGAGGGGGTGGGACCGGGTCAGGGCTCCGTGTCTGAATGGACACAGGGAGCTGCGACTCAGCTCGGGTGCCCCCATAGCAAGCTGCTTGCTGTGGGGGCACTGAACAGGAGGGAGGGGCCAGGATCACCGAAGAGGGACCCGAGAAGAGGAGGATCTGGGCAAATCCACTGCAACAGAGCAGTTTTTTATTTTTATAGGGATAAAAACAAGACTTTACAATCACTTTAAAGCAATAGTAAACCACCAAAAAATTAAAAAAAAGCGAGCCCCCTGCAGGTTCAAACTTACCTTCCAAATGAAGCCCTCCAGAAGTGCGCTGTTAACACTGATAGGGCTTCCATGTTCACCCAAACTTTCTTCCAGGTATGTGGGCTCCGGCCGTTTAACCACTTAAGCCCCGGACCATTTGGTAGCTAAAGGACCAGAGGTGAATTCAGAATTTTGCACTGCGCTGCTTTAACTGTAAATTGTGCGGACATGCAATGTTGTACCCAAACGAAATTTGCGTCCTTTTCTTCCCACAAATAGAGCTTTCTTTTAATGGTATTTGATTGCCTCTGCGATTTTTATTTTTTGCGATATAAACGGAAAAAGACCGAAAATTTTGAAAAAAAATGATATTTTCTACTTTTTGTTATAAGAAAAATCGAATAAACTCAATTGTAGTCATACATTTAGGCCAAAATGTATTCAGCCACATGTTTTTAGTAAAAAAAATGTCAATAAGCGTATATTTATTGGTTTGCGCAAAAGTTATAGAGTTTACAAACTAGGGTACATTTTCTGAAATTTACACAGCTTTAAATTTATGACTGCCTATCTCATTTCTTGAGGTGCTAAAATGACAGGGCAGTACAAAACCCCCCCAAATGACCCCATTTTGGAAAGTAGACACCCCAAGGAAATTGCTGAGAGGCATGTTGAGCCCATTGAATATTTTATTTTTTTGTCCCAAGTGATTGAATAATGACTAAAAAAAAAAAAATTACAAAAAGTTGTCACTAAATGATATATTGCTCACACATGCCATGGTTATATGTGGAATTGCACCCCAAAATACATTCTGCTGCTTCTCCTGAGTACGGGGATACCACATGTGTGGGACTTTTTGGGAGCCTAGCCACGTACGGGACCCCGGAAACCAAGCACCGCCTTCAGGATTTCTAAGGGCGCAAATTTTTGATTTCACTCCTCACTACCTATCACAGTTTCGAAGGCCATAAAATGCCAAAATAGCACAAACCCCCCCAAATGACCCCATTTTAGAAAGTAGACACCCCAAGGAAATTGCTGAGAGGCCTGTTGAGCCCATTGAATATATTTTTTTTTGTCCCAAGTGATTGAATAATGACAAAAAAAAAATTACAAAAAGTTGTCACTAAATGATATATTGCTCACACATGCCATGGTTATATGTGGAATTTCACCCCAAAATACATTTTTCTGCTTCTCCTGAGTACGGGGATACCACATGTGTGGGACTTTTTAGGAGCCTAGCCGCGTACGGGACCCCGAAAACCAAGCACCGCCTTCAGGATTTCTAGGCACAAATTTTTGATTTCACTCCTCACTACCTATCACAGTTTCGAAGGCCATAAAATGCCAAAATCGCACAAAACCCCCCCAAATGACCCCATTTTGGAATATAGACACCCCAAGCTATTTGCTGAGAGGAATGGCGAGTATTTTACAGCTCTCATTTGTTTTTGAAAATGAAGAAAGAAAATATATATATATATATTATTTTTTTTTCAATTTTCAAAACTTTGTGACAAAAAGCGAGATCTGCAAAATACTCACAATACCTCTCAGCAAATAGCTTGGGGTGTCTACTTTCCAAAATGGGGTCATTTGGGGGGGTTTTGTGCCATCTGGGCATTCCATGGCCTCCGAAACTGTGATAGGCAGTGAGAAGTGAAATCAAAAATTTACACCCTTAGAAAGCCTGAAGGCGGTGATTGGTTTTTGGGGTCCCGTACGCGGCTAGGCTCCCAAAAAGTCTCACACATGTGGTATCCCCGTACTCAGGAGAAGCAACAGAATGTATTTTGGGGTGTAATTCCACATATGCCCATGGCATGTTTGAGCAATATATCATTTAGTGACAACTTTGTGCAAAAAAAAAAAAAATTGTCGTTTTTCCGCAACTTGTGTCAACATATAAAATATTCCATGGACTCGACATGCCTCTCAGTATATAGCTTGGGGTGTCTACTTTCCAAAATGGGGTCATTTGGGGGGGTTTTGAACTGTTCTGGCATTTTATACACAACATTAGGAAGCTTACATCCACTCTTCTAACCACTTGAAGACAAAGCCCTTTTTGACACTTTTTGTTTACATGAAAACATTATTTTTTTTGCAAGAAAATTATGTTGAACCCCCAAACATTATATATATTTTTAAAGCAAAGGCCCTACAGATTAAAATGGTGGGTGTTGCATTTTTTTTTTCTACACAGTATTTGCGAAGCGATTTTTCAAACGCATTTTTTGGGTTAAAAAATACACTTTTTTTAATTTTAATGCACTAAAACACACTATATTGCCCAAATGTTTGATGAAATAAAAAAGATGATCTTAGGCCGAGTACATAGATACCAAACACGACATGCTTTAAAATTTCGCACAAACGTGCATTGGCGACAAACTACATACATTTTTAAAAGCCTTTAAAAGCCTTTACAGGTTACCCCAGTAGATTTACAGAGGAGGTCTACTGCTAAAATGATTGCCCTCGATCTGACCTTCGCGGTGATACCTCACATGCATGGTGCAATTGCTGTTTACATATGACGCCAGACCGACGCTTGCGTTCGCCATTGGGCAAGAGCAGGGCAGGACAGGGGTGCTTTTTTTTTTTTTCTTTTTTTTTTCTTATTAATTTTGCTTTTTTATTTTATTTTTAAATTGTTCCTTCCAAGTATTTTTTTTTTTTAGCATTTTTATTGTTATCTCAGGGAATGTAAATATCCCCTATGATAGCAATAGGTAGTGACAGGTACTCTTTTTTTGAAAAAACTGGGGTCTTCTAGACCCTAGATTTTTCCTCTGCCCTCAAAGCATCTGACCACACCAAGATCGGTGTGATAAAATGCTTTCCCAATTTCCCAATGGCGCTTTTTATATCCGGGGGGGGCATTCCCTCCCACTGCTTGTAAAAGCAGTCCAGAGGCTAATTAGCCGCTAGGATTGCTTTTACATGAAAGACGGCCGCAGGCTGAAAAGAATGATACCAAGATGATACCTAAACCCGCAGGCATCATTCTGGTATAAACATTCAAAGTCCAGCAACATACCAGTACGTTGCTGGTCCTTGTTGGACATGTATTGTAATCTTTTTATTTCATGCAGCCAGTTGGCTGAACGAAAAAAGAGATTGATCGGTGGGTATGCCCACCATTAGAATACCGCCCTTCATCCACCCACTTCCAATGATGGGCATACACGCACCATTTATGTATGCCGAAGCATGGGGGCATCCTCCCGCAAAAAAGTTATGCCGCACACACATGGTCGGACTTTTCCACGGGCAAGCCTCCGTCGGAATTTCGACCGTATGTACGCGGCATTAGGAGCAAAATCGCTCCTCCGCCCCTGCTGCCCCAATGCTTCGGCATATTTGCTTTTTTTTTTTTAACTGTGGTGGTGAAATCACCTCCTACAGCACTGGAGTCGCAGGGATCAGGCCTGTCTCTGCGAACGCTGCAGTTATGTGTGTTTTTGTTTTGTAAGTGACAGTGATCGATCAATACTGCACTTGGGTGGCCTGGGCTGGACAGAGGGGCAAAACGCAGGTGCCAGCAGGTATCTGGGCTGATCCCACTAACACTGCGTTTTTGGGAACCCTAAACTGCTGGGGACGCTAGTATGGATCTGATCAGATCAGATATTGATCTGTTCAGATACTATACCACTAAGGGGGGTGTATGCTTCACGCGTGGGTGTTAGCGTTACTGGCACTAACCTGACGCTGCCTGGGGTGTGACTCAGACCCTCTCTGACGCTAAAACCTAATTGATATCACCGGGCGATCAGGGGGTTAAACCTTTATTGGGTTATATACACGGCGGGTGCCCTGACACTATAAAAAGCAAACTAACTAACCAGCGTCACCCGTAACACTTATATGGTGATCACTGGTGAAAGGGTTAACTAGGGGCAATCAGGGGGTTAAAACCTTTATTAGATAATATATGGGGGTACCTGACGCTATAAAAACCTGCGGCGAACCTAAAAAAAATTACCGGCTACCGATCTGCATCACAGACACTAAGACAGCGTTTAGAAAAACAATTGCTTAGTGACAGTGGTGATAGGGGGTGAAAGGGTTACCTGGGGGGCGATCAACGGGGTTAAACCTTATTAGATAATATATTGGGGTACCTGACGCTATAAAAACCTGCGGCGAACCTAAAAAAAATTACCGGCTACCGATCGGCATCACCGACACTAAGACAGCGTTTAGAAAAACGATCGCTTAGTGACAGTGGTGATAGGGGGTGAAAGGGTTACCTGGGGGGCGATCAAGGGGGTTAAACCTTTATTAGATAATATATTGGGGTTCCTGACGCTATAAAAACCTGCGGCGAACCTAAAAAAAATTACTGGCTGCCGATCGGCATCACTGACGCTAAGACAGCGATCAGAAAAATGATTGCTAAGCGACAGTGGTGATAGGCGGTGAAAGGGTTATCTGGGGGGTGATCAGGGGGTTAAACCTTTATTAGGGGGGGTTAGGGGGCTACAGTGGACCTAAGACTAAACTTTGGTGACACTTTTACAGTCACAAATGTCACTGATTGCAGTGATCACTAAATAAATGGTCACTGCAATCAGTGACACTGTGACTGGGGGCTGGGGGGGGTGATCTGGGGGGTGATTTATGTCCCTATGTGTCCTGGTGTCAGTGTAGTGTTGTGTGCACTGACCTGATGTCTTCTCTTGTACGGCGCTCGGTATATGTGAGCGCCGCACCAGAGATGACATCACTTCCTCCTGCTCCCTCTGTCTGACACAGACAGAGGGGGCATTTCCATTCGCCGGGAGCGATCGCGAGGGGGTGGCCAGAAACGAATGGCTGCCCCCTCATCCCGGAACGCTCCCGGACACTTAGCCACCGCTCACTGTACAGAAGGGGGGTCCGATTGGACCCCCCAACTATACAAAGGCAATCACGTACACTCTACGTGATTGTGCCTGTCGGTGCCATTCTGCCGACGTATATATACAGTGAGCGGTCGTTAAGTGGTTAATTGGCCGGGCCATGACGACATCACTCCCGTGCATGTGTGCAGGAGCTGCAGCCACAGCACGGTACTTAGCAGCACACTGTGTGCCCTGAATGCAGAGCATCACTGAACACCAGTGCACATTTAGAAGATATTCATTGTACCTACAGATAAGCCTGATTGTAAATAGTGAGTTTGCTACCACTTTAAAGCCCAACTCTAGCTCTCTAAGGTGACAGCCAACATTACAATAATAAAAGGTATTTCAAGGTATAAATATTGCTCCTTTGGTCTGGTCATTTTGTAGATAGATCCAAAGAATGGTCTCATTTACATGGGTAGACAGGGGGCGTAAAAGCAGGCAGCCGAGCCACGATTTTTTATTGCCTCCGACCACCAAGCCAGAAGTTAACATGGTCAGCGGCCATGTTAGTATATGTGGTCCTGGTGTAGCAAAATTTAGATCACAGGTCGCGTTTAGCAGGAAGTATTGCCGCCAGACGTTCCTATTCAAGTGAATGGGGCACCACAACTGTGTGTAACGCATGAGGTTGCAGCATGGCTGGCTTTCAAAGGTTAAGCCAGGATGTTATATATCACCTTTGAACCACCTGTCAAATGCTTCTGAATAACTGATTTACCACAGATCACTTTTCAGAGGGGCTGCAGTGATGATCATACATGTAAACAAGCCAAACAGACCCAAATAAGTCTAAAATTCTGTTCACAGAACTGCCTGCTTTCGCTGTGCTGCCTCAGTGGAAATTTCCAGAAAGGTCCATGAAAGGCAGAATTACACTACAAATGAAGAACAACCATGTCTAACAGCTGATGGGTTAAATCTCCCTGTTAAGCACATGGATCCTTCTGGCA
Organism: Rana muscosa; assembly: GCA_029206835.1. NCBI lineage: Eukaryota > Metazoa > Chordata > Amphibia > Anura > Ranidae > Rana > Rana muscosa. The sequence continues at coordinate 325,850,457 of CM055120.1, read as the reverse complement.
CAGGCCAGACATTTTGAAATCGGTTTTTAATGACCCAACACATCTACCGCTTTAATCGCAGGAACCAAACCAGACACAACAAACCACAGCACAGTCTGCCTGGCCTGTCATAATTCTTATGTAGAAAGTCCAACAGCAGCGGCATTTACAGCTGGCCCAATTTCTACCACTGGCAAATTCCTTGTAGAATGTCAGACATTGAGGAGTTTGAACCTAAATTCAGTTAGTCTACCTGTTGTGTTTCTCAAGGTTCTTCAAGATCTGATGCACTCCCATGCTGACTGTGATAAAAAGAATCATGTGACAAGAGGCTCAGCCCTTTAAGTCCAGGTCGTCACCCTTTTTCTTTTCCCATTACCCTGTCTTCCTGCATGATGTACAAATTTTGATTCTTCCCATTCAGCTGAGCCAGCCCTCTTCCATGCATAGATTGCCAGGTAACCCCTCTTTTGCCCCTTTAATATGTTCTTTTTCGCTAGGACTAAATTTAGACATGCTATAAACCTTGTCGCCCCTATGGAAAGGAATTTGTGGTGGATTGCCTTTCAAAAGGCATTTGACAAGCAGTGAGGGGGACAATATGTCACCTCCTTACAATCTGTTTGAACCCTATAAATAAATGCTGAATCACAACCGCATGCTTTATATGTGGTTGCGGTGCAGCCCCGTTCACTTGAATAGGTTGCATTTGGTAGCGGCACTGCCTACCAAAGTGACATGGGTCTAAAATACGTGTTTCGGCATATGTACAACCCCTTGAGTCCTTGCAGTTGGGGGGTTGAGCTGTGTTTTTAAGGCCCCCCCCCATCCAATCGCTCCCTCTTAAGCTGCAAAGGCAACAGACAGGGTTGTGGGGGTGTAAAAAAAAAAAGCCGCAGCTATGCTTTGCATTGCGGCATGGTAAAACGTATCCCCGGAAGTTCAAACACAAGAACAAACAGGGGACTGGATTTGGATTTTCTATGGGTCACTGAAATTGTCACCAGGCACACTGGCTCCAGTTGGGCAGGACTTCACAAAACAGGGACCACCCTTAAGAAAAGGGAAAAGAACCCAGAGTTGAGAATTCACACCTATATTCCATTAAGAGCACCAAAACAAACTCCTAAAAAGGTAACTTAATGATAAAATTGATTCATAGCAGAACAAAGCCAACACGTTTCAGGGGCCAAACACATAACTCCTTCATTAGGCCTTAATAACTATGAATGTGCTTAAAGTGGTATTAAAGCCAAAAGCAAACCTTGATTTTAGTGTAAATTACTAATTCTAAGGATGCATTGGTTTTCTTTTTTTAGGATTTCCCTAATTTTTACTTGGTGGTCTGGCAAGTAGGTCTAGTTTTCAACAGAATAAGCTGTTCTGCAGATGCATCAGTTAGAGAGTTGCCACAACCAGTTAACACTAACAGGGGTGCTTCCAGTGATCAGTATTTAAAAATTTTGAATCCCAAAATGGAAAAATAAAAAAATTGTTGCTGCAACTGCTTATAAAGTCTTATGCCGCGTACACACGACCATTTTTAATGTCATTGAAAAAAACTGAATTTTTCTCGACGTGATTTTTCGTGTTTCCTCTCAAGCCTGCCCTGCCTACACACTATCGTGGAAAAAAATGTTCGAGTAAAGCGCGGTGACGTCCAACACGTACGACGGCACTATAAAGGGGAAGTTCCATTTGGATGGCGCCACCCTTCATGTTAGTAAAGTTTGTTGAGCGACGATTCGCGCTTTTCAGCCTCGTGCTTTTCAGTCCGTTACAGCGTGACGAATGTGCTATCTTCATTACGAACGCTAGTTTTACCAGAACGAGCGCTCCCGTCTCATACTTGATTCTGAGCATGCGCATTTTTTTTCACGTCGTTATAGCCCACACACGGCCGTTTTTCATGACGAGAAAAACGACGATGTAAAAAACGACGTGAAAAATTAGAGCATGTTCCAATTTTTCTCGTCGTGATTCTCTGCGTTTTTCTCGTCGGGAAAACTGCTGGAAAGCCCACACACGATCATTTTTAATGACCATTTTAAAAAATGTAATTTTTCTCGTCATTAAAAACGGTTGTGTGTACGCGACATTAGATCCAACCACCCCCCATCCTCCCCCAACACAAATTGATAATGCTTCTGGCCAAAGGTGACCCTGTGCTCCTTCATCCAGAGTGGAGGCATTCTAATACAGGTGGTGTGTTACTGGCAAGATCTCCAGGTGAAAACAGAGGGGAAAAAATGCAAAAAAAAAATAAACTTAATTCAGCCACCACATCTAATGATTGGTAGGCTTTATTTAAAGCATTTACAATCACTTGAAGCTCTGATGAATGGGGGAGTGTGTTTGGCCCCATAAAGCTGCAGGCTTTATTCTGCTATGAATCAATTTGATCAACAAAATTCCTTGGACTCTTGGATGTTTAGATGGCACTCTTAATTATATGCCTCTGGGTCCATGACAGCCTGTGCTCACAGGAAGTGGACACCATGCAATGCAGAAAACAAGGACATACAGTGGTGAAAAAGAAGTACTGCAGGGTACAGCTCTGGAATATAGAGGACTATTGCAGCAAAAGCTGCTTTTTTATTTTATCTTTTAATAGGCAGGACTTCTGCTTTAAATTCACAACAATAATATTAGTATGTTAAGAAATATGGAAAAAAAAAAAAAAAAAACAAGTCAAAACCTAAGAGGAACACTACTTTTTACAGCCAGTGTAAAATGATTATTACATTTTCGCTCCTAAACTGCTACTCTAAAATAAAAAAAATCATAAACACAAAGAATGTTTTTTTTTTCTTCATTGTACACATAGAACAAAGGAGTCTGGCTGCAATTTAAAAATTACAAATATAGAGGTTTTAAAATTAACCTCTCTGAACCTCTAAGAGCAGAGTAATAATACTTTTTTTTTTTTTTTTTTTTAAATACAATTTTTTAATGTCCCTTGTATTCACAATGCAACGGCTATGTGGCTATTACAATCAGTTCGCTTATTGTGCATTTAAACTTGTGGGAAACTCAATTACAGTAATCTTTTTTGCTTACATGTACCGTGTTGCCACTAATTGAAGGTGCCCAAAAATAAAATACAATTGCAAGCACAACATGTACATACGTCCGTGTAGTAGTACTAACATAGACAACGAAAAACAGTTAACAGATGCAAATGTGGCCACTTCTTAGCCCTTTGCATTATAAAAGCTGGCATAAAGGGGTTGACAATATATACCACCTGCAAAGTATGATTCTGAAACTGGCAAAGCGTACTACTTGGAAAACATGGCCTCCACAACAATGCAAATTAAACAAGTTTGTAGTGTAAAAAGAAGTCTAAGGCGGTATTTAAGCCACCCCTGGTCACGCACTTCTCCAGGATACATAAAAAAAAATTTTTTCAAGGCCGATAAAGCTGCAATATGCAAACAGTGATGGCTGTAATCATTTTCGGCTGCCGTTTCCACGCACAGCAGGAGAAAACAATTTACCTGTTTGGAAACCTCTGGCACAAAAAAGAATGTATGTGGGCTGAAAACAAGAGCTTACAATCAAGAGGAGGTAAGGAAAACAACCTCTGCTTCTAGCTTGATGACATTATTACAGTGTTGTGTGTGTAGCCCTGGTATAGTTTGCATGAAAAAAAAAGTATGCAAGATATACAGAACAGGACGTGTGGCTTATTTAGATGAGAAAACTGCCACTTCAGTGACAGGACCAATTTGTCCATTCCATTTGTCTCCAGCTCTGCTCAGATAAGTTAGTAGCTTTTTTGTCTATAAAGTACCTACAGACATCACCAATCAGCAAGAGTTGGTTTTTGATTTGTGATGGTTGAAATTTTTACAGAGTACCTCCTCCTCGCATGGCTGGCTAAACAGCAATAGGCCCGGAAATAATTGTTTACTTTTTGGGACCTGCAACAGACACAAAAACGTTGGCCTTGTTCATGTTACAAGCTGCACCTATGTATATGACTCTTTTTTTTGTTTATGAACGATACCACAATGCAGGGAAGGTGTATTGTGCTGCACTGCGGCACGTATGCATTGGATGCTTTTCTAACAGTGTTCTATGGTTCTTTTCAAAATTAATAGCGCTGCATTGTACACTGCACCGTGGCTCATGTGTTACTGTGCATTGCTGGATGCAAGAAAGAATATGTATTTTACCACGTTACCTTAAACTATAAATGTGAATGAACCCTTAAATTGGTCCTGAATTATAGTGAACATTTAGAAATATTATATGTGCCTAAGTGGTACCTTGAGAAATGTACCACTTGTGTTGAATTCCTCCAGAACAATAGCCATGAACTCCTATTTTTAGGCACTCCAGTTCTGTAGCCTCATAACTGTAAATCTGCAGCATGAAATCTAAGGCAGTGCAAAGATTTGGAGTGAGATTTGGTGAGATCATTACTGTCCTGCTCACGGTTCTCCTTGCTGGAGGGGAAGCTTTACCTGAGAAACTGCAGTGCAAGGATCTACCTGATTCCACTTCATCCATTTTGTGAATCTGCGTTTTCTATACCCCTCTTGATGATTCTTAATCATTACCCCACTAGTCATTAGGCAGGCAGCTCTGATAAGTGAAAACAAAGCCCTGCTCCTCTTCCACAGTGAGGAACAGGGCATGGTAAATCACTAATAGGATGAGGATCAGCTACAGGGAGCCTACAGACAACACTGGTGACTAGTTCCTTGCCCTCTGCCTCTGTTTTTGGGCATAGCTTTATTAGGTCCACTTTATTGGCAATTGGAACATACCTGCATTATGAAATGCCCTCTAGTATCCACAGCCTGCCTTTTGAGAAATGTAGGAGAGGAAAGGTTCCTGTTTGGGTGTGGCTACGTAATGGATCTATACTGGGCAATAAATACCTGAAAGTGGTTTCAACACCAACCCGCTCTACCCAAAATCATAAGAAAGGGGCTTTAAATGATCTTGCACTAAAAAATAAAACTACTTATGTCAGAGCCCCTCCCCCATAATAGATGCCAGCATTATAAATAAACAAAAAAGAAAAAAAAATCACAGGGAAAATGTATTAAATAATATTACCATGCCCACAGTTTCTGCAAGAGGCCCCAGGATAATATAAAGTCATAACCCTGCCAGCAAGATCCTGGGAATGTCAAGTATCTCAAATCTCATTAGAAGATGAACCTGCATCATGCTGGAGCATCAACTTATGAGATTTGGGATACTCAGCAGCATTCCCCGATCACAGCTTCTGTCATGAGTAAGTAAAGGTGCGCATATACTGGTCCTCTTCTTGCATCTTTTTAAAAATAATGGAAAAAAAAAAAAAAGGGCAAAGAAATTCTATGTTATTTTTAAAATGCAAGCTAATGGCAGTCTCTATATTTCTCCAGGAGGTCAGGTAACAGCCTTCCTCACAGCTTGGCTCAGTAAACCAAGGACCTATCTGTAGGTGCCCTTTAAAATACACGAATTGCCAAAATACAATGACAATAAAATGACAGTGGAAGTAAAAGGTACAGAAAAATATTGAACTGAGGCTTTAGAGATTAGTTTAGGAAGGAACGCTGAGACGCTGCCAATGCAGAACATAAACATTCATTTCTTTCAAAGAAAAACAATTATTTGCTTTTTAATTAAGTTGATACTTCATTGTCATTATACATCCTGGTATAGAGAACTAGAATCTGGGCATCCTTGTACACATCTTGGTAAAACTGAACTGCACCTAATAGCCAACATAACACAACTGAATCAGAACATGCACTTTTTTTAACCTGTTTTATTTTTTGTAGGTTTAGTAATCAGTTAATATTATTTTAACCACTTGAGCCCCGGACCATTTCGCTGGCCTAATACCAGAGCATTTTTTTGCAATTTGGCACTGTGTCGCTTTAACTGACAATTGCACAGTCCTGCAACGTGGCTCCCAAACAAAATTGACGTCCTTGTTTTCCCACAAATAGAGCTTTCTTTTGGTGGTATTTGATCACCTCTGCGGTTTTTATTTTTTGCGCTATAAACAAAAATAGAGCGACAATTTTGAAATAAATAAATAAATAAATATCCCCAAAAAAAATCTATAAAAAAAGCTACATTTTTCCACAGTTTAGGCCGATACGTATTCTTCTACATATTTTTGGTAAAAAAAAAAAAACAAACCCAATAAGTGTATATTGATTGGTTTGCGCAAAAGTTATAGCATCTACAAAATAGGAGTAGTTTTATGGTATTTTTATTATTATTATTTTTTTTACTAGTAATGGCGGCGATCTGCGATTTTTATCGTGACTGCGACTTTATGGCGGACACGAGACACTTTTGACACATTTTTGGGACCATTGTAATTTTTACAGCGATCGGTGCTATAAAAATGCACAGATTACTGTGAAAATTACACTGGCAGTGAAGGGGTTAACCACTAGGTGGTGCTGAAGGGGTTAAGTGTGTCCTAGGGAGTGATTCTTACTGTTAGGGGGCGTGGCAATGAGTGACACGTCACTGATCGCTGCTCCCGATGCGAGGGAGCAGACGATCAGTGACAGTGTCACTAGGCAGAACGGGGAGATGCATGTTTACACTTGCCTCTCCCTCCTTCTGCAGCTCTGTGACCCGATTGCGGGACACCGGCGGACATCGAGTCCGCGGGTCTCGCTGGCACGGTCACGGAGCTCGCGGCAGGGGCGCGCGTGCGCCGCCGGTGCGGCGGGAATTTCAAAGTGACGTAAATATACGTTACTTTGCTCAGCCGTGCCATTCTGTCGACGTAAATGTACAGGAGCCGGTCCTTAACCGGTTAAAAAAATTCCAATAAGCTCTAATGAGCAGGGCCCTCTGATTCCTACTAGTGGTGCAACGGATCGGTGGTGATCCGTGATCCGAACGGGTCACCCTGTTCGGATCAGATCACCACACGATCCGCGGAGCGCTCCGGAGCCTCGGCCATAGGAAAGGCCGCGGCTTCGGCCTAGCTCCGGAGCGGCGGCCATCTTGGTACACCCGGCGCCGCCGCTGTAATGACGTTTCGTCGCCGCCATCTTGCTCCACTCACACTCCTGCACAGAAATGATAGTAAGAAGGGGCCAAGCGGACATCTTGTTACACCCAACGGATTTTTACATTTCACAGTTATTTTCAACACAAAATTGAGTTTATATGCTTAAATACATTATTTGGAAATCCAACAGACTGTTTACATGTTAAATTTTAAAAGCAGCAGCAAACCTGCTGACCTTACATGCTTGCTAATGTGACAGGACACCTCTGATTTTCACATTTAACATTTAGTTAAATGTGAAAATCAGAGGTGTTCTGTCACATTAACAACCATGTAAGGTCAGCAGGTTTGCTGCTGCTTTTAAAATGTAACATGTAAACAGTCCGTTGGATTTACAAATACTGCATTAGCATATAAACTCAGTTTTGTGTTAAAAATAACTGTGAAATCTAAAACTCCGGTGGGGGGTAACAAGATTTGTGTTTTTTTTTGTTTTGTTTTTTTGCTGATCCGAAAATGATCCGATCCGCGACCCCTGATCCGAGGATCGATCCGATCCGTGAGTTTTTTGATCTGTTGCACCCCTAATTCCTACTGTATTAAAGTGTATTGTATTTGTACTGTCTACCCTCAAGTTGTAAAGCGCTGCGTAAATTGTCGGCGCTATATAAATCCTGTATAATAATAATCATCATACGTAACACACACACTTATGGCCAAATGTGGGTTGGCAACGCCAAATAATTGAGTTCATTCATTTCCAGTGCACTTACAACCTTGTGGCGACATTGTGCTTTTTTCTACAAAGCCAGCTCCATAAAGACATTGTTTTTTTTTTTTACGAAAGGCAAATCCACTTTGCACTACAAGTGCAAACTACAAGTGCAAAGTGCACTTGAAAGTGCAGTTGCTGTAAATCTGAGGGGAAGATCTGAAATGAGGGGGAAGTGCTGCTGATTTTATTATCCGATCATGTGCAAGCAAAAAGGCTGTATGTTTTTTTTCCTTGCATGTCCCCCTCGGATCTACAGCGACTGCACTTCCAGTGCAATTTCAAGTGCACTTTACACTTGTAGTTTGCACTTGCCTTTAGTAAATAACCCCCATTGTTTGGTAAGTTAGGTGTGGAGGAACTTAAGTAGCCTACACAGAGCCCTGACCTCAACCCTACTGAATACTTTTGGGCTACATTGTAGAGCTGCACGATTAATCGTTATAAGATCGCGATTTCGATTCACCCCCCCCCCCCCCCGCGATCTCCAGGCTGGATTAGCTCGATTTTTGTATTTCCGCGCCGGAACCAGCATGGAACGCAAATGGCGCTGATCGGAACTGACGTCAGCAATAGGAACTGACGTCAGTCAGCAGAGAGCATGATGCGCCGCAGCGCCGCATCATCGTGGGCAGTACCACCACGTTTTTTCGGCCGCTCCAGCCCTCTGCTCATTAGCATTCCTGAAAAAACAGTAGGTGTGAGCGGCAAAGCAGAGGGCTGGAGAGGCGGGGCGGTATTAGGAGAATTTGCATTCACGAGGAACAGTAGGAGGGAGCGGCAATGTACAGGGCTGGGGGACGGAGTTCCGATAAGAGCCGAGAGCTAGGGGGAACAGAATCCGGCGGGGAACCATTCTTGGCACAACACCTGTTAATGAAACACCACAGTGAGTGCGCATTGCACACTGTGAGTCTGTGTGTGCACCAGTATTGATCCGATGATTCCAACACACACGTGAGTACCGGCAACCACTGGCACTGTCCCTTATAAAATATTATGAATATTACCACAGTCTGAGTCAGCTACCCATATTATGAATATTACCACAGTCAGCTACCCCAAACTCTGGGGCAGCTGACTGTGGAAATATTCATAATATGGGTAGCTGACTCAGACTGTGGTAATATTCATAATATTTTATAAGGGACAGTGGCTTCTGGTATTTTAAGTCCACTCCTCACATGCCCCCCTTTAATAGCCTGTCTGACTGTCATCTGCAAGGTCTGGGGCCCAGACCTTGCAGGTGACAGTCAGACAGGGACAGGCTATTCAAGGGGGGCATGTGAGAAGTGGACTTAAAATACCAGAAACCACTGTCCCTTATAAAATATTATGAATATTACTACAGCACAGTCTGAGTCAGCTACCCAGACCTTGCAGACAGGCTATTAAAGGAGGACTTAAAATACCAACCACTGTCCCTTACGAGACTGCGCACAGATATTTTATATCTCTCATGTTCAGAGGTTGTAAATCTGTAAAATATTTATTTTTTTGAGAATCGTGAGAGAATCGTGATCTTCATTCTATGCAAAAGAATCGTGATTCTCATTTTTCCCAGAATCGTGCAGCTACATTGTAACGCCAATGTTGAGCCAGATCTTCTTGTCCAACATATGTACCCACGGTTCAACAAGTTTTGTGAAACGTACCCTACTGAACACCATTGGGATTAACTGGAATGCAACTTGCTAGCCAGGTCTTCTCATCCAACATCATTACCTGGCCTTTCAAATGCTCTTTCAGGTGAATGGGCCCAAAATTCCCAAAGAAAAAAACTCCAACATCTTGTGGAAATCCTTCCCAGTGGAGGTTGTTCCAATCACACGGGAGGGCCAACTCCATCCATATTCATACCTGTGGTTTAGAACAAGGAATGTCCAACAAGCTCATAAGACCTCATGCACACTGGGCATTTGACCAGCTCTTCTCAATGTTTTTCCTCCTTACAGGAGAAAAGCGGATTAAAAAGCATAACTAAAGCCGTGTTTTTCAAACTTGTTTAGGCGAGTCAAACATTTGGACAATCTTTTATTCCATTGGCCATAATATTAAATTTATTCTGGTCATTAAAATTTAATGAAAGCTCAAGCACTAAATGCGCCTAGCTTTTAGTGCTTAAGCGCTCCTCACCTAAATGAGCAAGTGATGTGTTCTTTTTTTCACCCTTTAGGGTCAGTTCACACCTAAACCAGCCGCAGATCCCTGTTCTTAGTTTCAGGGACGAATCAGGGCAGAATCTTTGACTGAATTCGTCCCTGAAACGGAGCCAAAGACGCACAGCATTTCTGTGCAGTGCGCTCCACAGCTGCCCCGGAGATATGTGAACCGGCTCCATAGAGAGCCGGTCACATTCCCCTGCTATGCAAATGTGATGCGGGAAACACGCATCCAATTTGCATGGGTGTGAACCCAGCCTTAAACGTTCCTCTTCTAATATGGCTGTAAACGCCTATGTGTACATGACCACAAAGGCTAACAGAGGGGCGTTTAAACGCTCCATGCACACTGGACGCTAAAATAACGTTATAAAAAACTCCAGTAGCTTTGCAGTGAGTCTTTCAACATTTAACGTTCTTGCAATAGCGTTTATTTGCGTTTTTAGCGTTTTTCTGTGTTGTTTTCTAGCGTTTCATTTTATTTATTAATTTTTTTCAATGGATCAAAAATGTTAAAAAACGCTGGTGAGCCATGTTTTTGGGCGTTAATGAGCGTTTGGCGTTTTTTTGTGGTCAGAAAAACGACTCCTGAACACGATTTTAGGGCATTCAAAAAAACAGCCCATAAACTCAACTGCTGATAAACGTCCAAAAACGTCCATGTGTGCATGGACACATAGGATAAAAGAGTGAAATTTATGGGCTTTTAAAAAAAACACCCAAACTCCAAAAAACGGCCGTTTATGAGCTCCAGTGTGCATGGAGCCTTAAGCCCCATACACACGGTCGGACTTTTTGACAACAAACTTCTAAATTCCCAGGTTTTAAAAAAAATCCAACCGTGTGTACGCTCCATCGGACAAACTTTTTTGGTTTTCATCGGACAAAAGTTCGCTCTGCAAACGGACAAACTTTTCGGCAACAAAAGTCCTATGGTGCAAAATCCTATGTGTGTACAGAAGTCAATCGGACTTTAGTCCAAAGTACAAACATGCATGCTCAGAACCAATGTTAAAATCAACCAACAATAGCAGAAGTTGACCAAAAGGTGGCGGTAAAGAGCAGAAAAGAGCAGAAAAAAACACGTGATTTGGGGAAAGTTGGCTAAAAAAGTCCTGCCGTGTGTATGCATACCAAGTTCACGGCCAACGCCCTGTGAACAAAAATCCACGGAAAAGTTTGTTTGAAGTCCGACCGTGACTATAAAAAAAAAAATCAAACACCCTTAAATGCAGTGTTTTGTGGGGTTTTTTGCCCAGTGTACAAAATGTTTGATGGTCAGGTGTTCACAAACATATGACCATGGAGTGGGAGCTAAAGAGAACTAAGATGAATGAGGTTTTATGGTGAGCTATTTTGCTTTACAATTATGACTTTCTATTCCATGGAAGGATAGTAACAACTGTGACCATGAATGGTCTGTGCACACAGGCTTTTGCTCACATTAGAACTACTTTTGTCCCCATACTAGCCAATGAGAATACAGAAGCAGCTAAAACAACTTAGAAGGAGGTCGTGAGGATATCAGCAGCACCTTTGAAGGAGGTCAGAAATGTCTCAAACTGATCTCAAATGCAAGCTGAGTGAACCTTAAAGTAAGCTTCACTCGCCCATCTGCACAAAACCTGAACATGTACGCTATGAGAAAATAAAAAAAATGCCAGAATATATATCTAAAAGAATGAGGGTAACAGGAGCATTAAAGAATGTGGTACTTGCTGTGGTAGCCAACTTTTTGTTGCCTAAATAAATGTGCCAGTAAAAAAAAAGTACCTGAAAAGAAGACTATATAATACCACCCATACTTTATGCGTCATCAAACACTGCTCCATTCAAGAGAAGTTTTTTTCTGAAATAAACACCTCCAAGAGCATCATTCACCTGTGTCCTTCACTACATGCTTTGGTTCCTCTCATGACCTCCACGTCACTACAGGACAAAAAAGTGGCATGGAGATCAGAAAGGGGAACCACAGCAGGGGGCCAGGAGATTGACAACCCCGAAAGTGTTGGTTTCAGAAGAGACTTCAGTGGATGATTTCTATTAAACAGAAGCGTGTTTGGCGGCACAGGTAGCGGGTACTTACAATTTTTTTTGACAGCTACTTCTTTGACTAGTAACTATATAGCAGCGACACACGTCTTCAGGGTCCAACCAGAGCTTTATTTGTCACTGTTAAAAAACATAGTGGGTCCCAACGTTAACGCATTTCAACCCAGGGCCTTAATCATAGCTAGCCTTTTGAGAACACTGGGAGTCTGAGCAGCAGTGAGTTTTTGTTTACTTTTTTGACTGGCACATTTAGATGAACTCATCACTGTACTGCTTCTCATTTTACTGTCCAGTCATAGGCTGGGGCCTTTCAAGCACAACCAGGGCTCAGATTAAGTGGGCTGAATGATGCTGACCAACAGATAGAGGACATCTAGTGGCAAAATAAATTTCTGCAGAGAAATCTCTGGGATTGAACTTGAATATTGAAGCAAAACCTTTTTCTTTTTTTTTTTATCTTAGGCTATTCATTATTTTATTATTCTTAGCTGGAGTTCTGCTTTAGGGGACAGGGTCGTTTAAATGGTGTCCAAAACGCCCAATGAATAAATAGACAAATTCTCTAGAGATTTCCATTCATCTAAGCTTTCATAGACAGCCACAAAAAATACGGTGACAAATGGATTTTCACATATCTTTTTTTCCTTTGACTGGTAAACTGTAAAGTCTCCCAAATTGTGACACACCAGAGAGGCACAGATTGTGAGACAGCGCAGCCAAGCAAAATCAAGCACAAGCTGCAGAATTCTGCAAAAGCAATTAGATTATCATCTGAAAAGTGATAAAAATGCCACGACTTCCAAAAATATGTAAATATCAACCTTGTCAATTAATTAGCGCTGGTAATTAACACTTCCGAGCCATGTGGGTGATCCCTTCCAACATGTCATTTCCTCATTGTGTGGCCTTATAGTCTCTATTTTTCTGAACCAAATTAGGATAAGATAATATACACACATATTGCACTATTTTTTTTATTTTCTGGCTTTCATTATTTTCTAAAGCTACTCAGTTTTATAAACTGTATCAGCAGGAATTAGGTGGCAAAGCAAAGCTAGATTTGTGGTGGACATACCTGAGGTGACAGTATGCTTTTGAGGTCATTGGCCTATTTACCCCTCAAACCCCCAGCCCCAATGTAAGGGGCTTGTGTTGATGGATTTTGATCCCATCAGAGCTGCTTCTCTCCCCATGCAAGACAATAGGAAAGCACAGGCAGCGTGAAGCACACAGACAACTTAGAAGAAGGTCAACTGCAAGTCAGACAGTGGTCAACTACAGGTCAAATGCACCTGTCAATGAACTGTGAGTGGCCTCAGGAGAATCTAAGCCCCCATTCATGCTCAAGTGTAAGCTTTTTCTGGTGATTGTGAAGCGTTTTTTTTTTTTTTTTGGCACGTTTGTCTGCGCAAATGTGTCTTTGAAGTGTTTTTACTGTCTTTTTAAGCTTCTGAAATTTATTTTTGTCAAAGGAAAGCAGTATTATCTGTAAAATCATATGTTGTCACCGTCCTCGGAGCTCCTGAGACAAGCCCACTATGACAATTTCTTCCCAGGCTATCTGCCACTTGCCAATATTCTTCTAATGGGTATCTCGCGGCCCGTAGAGGTTCTTGTGGGCCCACACCACAGGGACGAAGTCTCCACATCCAGCAGGGAGACTTCTGAATCCTCAATTTTGTTCACAAGCCTAAAGATCCCACAAGGAGGAGTCCAGTTGTAGGGGGTGGGGGTGTTTGTGTCATGCATTTTCAGGTGCTCCCATTAAAATCTATAGGGCCATAAATGCGAGATTCTGCCCCGAAAAAAGCTCTTGCACTTTTACAAGGGGCAACATGAGGCTCAGGTGTGAGCCGACACTATTGAATATAGTGAGAATCTTCACGTTAAGTGTTATCATGCTTCAGGAAATGCACGTCAACTTACTCAGGTGTGAATGCAGACTAAAAATCATTTCAAATGCATGACTTTTTCACCTAAATGCAAGCTGTATTTGCCCATCAACACATGCTCCAATATATAATCTGCTTTAAAGCGAAGTGATGTGGAAAATAGAGGTGAAGTGCAACTTGTCCTGATTTACTAAAAATTACCTATATAGATTGTAAGCTCTAACGAGCAGGGCCCTCTGATTCTTCATGTATTGAATTGTATTGTAACTGTATTGTCTACTCTCATGTAAAGTGCAAACTGTTGGTGCTATATAAATCCTGTATAATAATATTAATACGTAGATTAGCCCCAGTTTTATTCCTTCACCTCATTTTACACCTAAATAAACACAAGCATACTATTACCTCACTTCACACCTTACTAAACTAGGCCTACTAGTTTTTATTAATCGTTTAAATAAACTTCCATACGATTATAGAGATTCCCATACTGGAACAATTGATATTCCTGTGTCATACAATAAAGACATTTATTACAAGACCACGTATATTCTATGTCTCCCTTTAAATATCGGTATGGATAGCCCTCAATCTTAAAGGACGTGGTAGGCAACCTTTTTTTAGGTGGCGATCTACCTGGACAACATGGAGGCAATCAAAGATCAATGGGGAACGGCACCCTTTAAAAAAATAAAAATCAACTAGCAAGCCCCAATAAAAAGTAAAGATGGCATGAAAAAACGTTGAAAAATCCAAAAACTATTGTTACTGTAGAAATATATACTTGGCCTACCTTAAAATTTAGCTTCAGTGAGAAACTCGGTATTCACTTTCATTCACATTTTTTTTTTTCATGTCTGGGGAGTAATTGGTCACCCTTACAAGTCTAATGCCGGAATCCACTATAAGGCAGAACATTTGGTACTGCAGGCCATGGGCGTCTGCTCCATAGGGCAAGGGGGGGCGATTGACCCCCCCTGGAATCGAGAAGGTGCTGAAGAGCAGGGCTTTTTTTCTAACGGAACGCAGTGGAACACTGTTCCGGAACCTATGGCAGCCCTCTCTGCTCCGACTTGACAGGTAACACAATAGCCGGTAGAGGAAGTTTTCTCCACAACTTACTTCCTCTACCGGCTTCCCTGTGCTAGCCCATGTGAGTCCTGCCTTCAGGTCAGTGGCCCTCAGGTCAGTGGCGTACTAAGTAGGGGGCAGGCTGCCCTGGGTGCCACACACACACTGGGGGATATCAGGCTTGCGCCCCCCTCTGCGACTGAAGGGGAGACAGCGGGTGGATTTAAGCAGCGCAGCGCGGTGACAGGCAGGGGCAGGCCAGGTAAGAACACAGTACAAACAGAGAGCATTTAGTGGCTTCGAAAATTGGGGGGAAGGGGTTCGCCCGACCGAGTGACACCCGGGACACGCAACGAACGATCCCCCTGTCTCACACAGCCGAGCAGAGTGAAGCCGCCAGCGCCGCCTCCCCTTCCTCCGTGTAGTCTACATGTGCTGTCACTGACTGTGCATCATGTCCCGCGCTGATCTTCTGAGCCGAGGCCCGAGGTACATTATGGGTCTGGAGGGGGGGGACTGTAGTGTACTGTAGGGGGGGTCTGTAGTGTACTGTAAGGGGGGGTTCTGCACTGTAGGGGGTCTGTATTGTACGGGGGTATGCACTGTGGGGGGGTCTGTGTTGTAGGGGGGTCTGTACTGTAGGGGGGGTTCTGCACTGTAGGGGGGTCTGTATTGTATGGGGGTCTGTGTAACATGCAGGGGGTCCAGAACTGTTAGGGGGGTGTCTGTGTAACATACAGGCGCCCCATGTAAAGGGGTCCAGAGGTGCAGGGTGCTGTGTAATGTAAAGGGGTCCAGTGATGCAGGGTGCTGTGTAATGTAAAGGGGTGCAGTGATGCAGAGTGCTGTGTAATGTAAAGGGGTCCAGTGATGCAGGGTGCTGTGTAATGTAAAGGGGTGCAGGGTGCTGTGTAATGTAAAGGGGTCCAGTGATGCAGGGTGCTGTGTAATGTAAAGGGATGCAGGGTGCTGTTTAATGTAAAGGGGTCCAGTGATGCAGGGTGCTGTGTAATGTAAAGGGGTGCAGGGTGCTATGTAATGTAAAGGGGTCCAGTGATGCAGGGTGCTGTGTAATGTAAAGGGGTGCAGGGTGCTGTGCAATGTAAAGGGGTCCAGTGATGCAGTGTTCTGTGTAATGTAAAGGGGTCCAGTGATGCAGGGTGCTGTGTAATGTAAATGGGTCCAGAGCTGTGGGGTGCTGTGTAATGTAAAGGGGTGCAGGGTGCTGTGTAATGTAAAGGGATCCAGTGATGCAGGATGCTGTGTAATGTAAAGGGGTGCAGGGTGCTGTGTAATGAAAAGGGGTCCAGTGATGCAGGGTGCTGTGTAATGTAAAGGGGTGCAGGGTGCTGTTACATGTAAAGGGGTCCAGTTATGCAGGGTGCTGGGTAATGTAAATGGGTCCAGAGCTGTGGGGTGCTGTGTAATGTAAAGGGTCCAGAGGTGCAGTTGTGGAGAGGGGGTAGACAGTAGTGACAAAGAGATATTGAAAGATGCAGGGGTGGGGTGTTTTTACATTTTAACGTGGGGGAGTCGCTTTTAACCCCCGCTAGCGGTCGAAGAAAGGATAAAATGCGACTGTGTATCGCAGCTGCCGAAGCGCCCCCCCCCCAAAAAAAAAATTTCCGCGGACGCCCATGCTGCTGGCTAATTTGCTCAACTAGTTTCAAGGCCTGGCTATCTGGCTAGTGTAAGTAGTATGTAGGGCAGTGTCCAGGGGTCAGTATTATGTAGATCAGTGTACAGAGGTCAGTAATATGTAGAGGTCAGTAGGTATGTAGGGCAGTGTACAGATGTCAGTAATATGTAGGACAGTGTACAGAGGTCAGTAATATGTAGGACAGTGTACAGGGGTCAGTAGTAGGTAGGGAAGTGTACAGCGGTCAGTAGTATGTTGGTTTAACTTTCCAACATCTGCCAAAAACTGAAATATACATTTTTTGGTGGACTGACCCTTTATTTTCCTTTGAAGCAATTGTGTGTGTGCACAGACTTGGGTCCAAGTCGTTTCCCTTGAAAATTGATAAATTAGCTGTTATCAAAACACATTCTGGCTTCCTTTACCTTGAGGCGCCATTGGCAAGATATCTTCAAAAAAATATTCCGTCAACCACAAAACAGATGCAACAATATCACATGATGGTGTCAATTTTTGATGATGCAATCTTCATAGTGCCATTCAGTAAATCCTATGTGCCCTGCTAGCTCTAACTCCACAAGAGGTGTGTTTGCATAGGTCTTACTTTACGGTTTCCATCTATCTCTGAACTACTTAACACCTCACCCATGTCAGGAGAAGACGGGTGGTGTGTCTTGTCCTAGGGCGACTATGATGCTCCTCCATTGAAACAATACAGTGACTGTGCATTGTCACCCTAAGACAGGGAGTGAGTTTCTGGCCAAAATATAATAAAAATAATAATAATAATAATAATAAGGTCTCATTCACACGAGGCGGATCCTCCAACTCAGCGGGAGATCTCTCCATTGATCTCTGCTGAGCCAGCAGATGACAGGTCCCTCTCTGCTCACTGAGCAGGGAGGGGCTTGTCAAGCGCAGCTGCTTGTCTATGGAGAGATTGGACGAAAACGCAAAGCGCTTCTGCAGCAGTGCTACACAGGCGCATTTAACCTCTTCATCGGCCGCTAGCTGGATTATAAGCGCCCCGCTAGCAGCCGATTAGCACCGCTAAAATGATGGTAAAGTGCCGCTAAAACTAGCGGCGTTTTACCGTCAACGCCTGCCCGCTCCAGTGTAAAAGCAGCAGGGTTACGCCGAAAAAAAAATATTAAAAAAGTCAGCAGCTACAAATACTGCAGCTGCTGACTTTTAATATATGGACACTTACTTGTCCTGGGCGCCCGCGATGTCGGCACCCGAAGCCTATCTCTCCCTCGGCTCTCGGGTGCTGCCGCTTTCTTCGGTAAGGGAATCAGGAAGCAGGCACAAAAACAGGTAATCAAAACTTTTAGACAAAAAACAAAACAAAAAAATGGGCTAATTTTACTGTTTAGTTTTATTTAGAATTCATTAAAGTGTATTTTTTCCCCAAAAATTGCGTTTGAAAGACCGCTGCGCAAATACCGTGCGACATAAAATATTGCAACAACCGCCATTTTATTCCCTAGGGTCTCTGCTAAAAAAAAATATATAATGTTAGGTGGTTCCAAGTGATTTTCTAGTAGAAAATACAGGATTTTTACTTGTAAGCTACAAGTGTCAGAAAAGATTTAGGGCTCTTCAACACGGCCGGATCCCGTCATGATCCGCCCCATGAATATCCGCTTGCTCAGCGGAGATCGCTCCATTGATCCCCGCTGAGCCGGCAGATGACTTGTCCGTCTCTGCACACTGTGCAGAAACGGACCGGTCGGATCGCCGCTTTCCTCTATGGGGGGGATCGGATGAAAACGGACCATCTGTCCGTTTTCATCCAATCCGCAGACGGATGGAAAAGTAGGATTTTCCTCCGTCATGCTAAACGGACCATAGCGGAGACTGATGTTTATCCGCTGACATCCGCTATCCCATAGGGATACATGTATGTCCGTTTTTCATCCGAAAACGGATGGATGAAAAACGGACATATGGAACGTCCGTGTGAAAGAGCCCTAAGTCTTTAAATGGTTAAACTTCTACACACAAGTTCAGTTCATTGATAAGTAGAAACATTGTATCTTTTCTCACACTTGGCAGGCTGCCCAGAGACAAGTCGCTCCATGGGAAATTTCAAGCAACTTGCATTGACTTCTATGAAAGAACTTATTTGCAAGTCGTGCTGACGTTTTTTAAATCAGCTTCTTTTTCAGCACAATCGGCCGATGCCGATTAATTAAAAAGTGACAAAAATCGGCGGAAATATCGGTCGACCTCTAGTTAGTACCCAGTTATATTATGTACATTTAAGAAATAATCCAGGCCTTTCTTAAAGCAATCTACTGAGCTGGCCAGAACCACCTCTGCAGGGAGTCTATTCCACATTTTCACAGCTCTTAGCCCTCGTACACACGGCCGAGATTCTCGTTGAAAAAAACATGTCGTTTTTTTCGACGAGATTCTTGGACAAGAAACTTGTCCCGGCCGAGTGTACACACGCTCGTTTCAAAGAACCCGCGGTTCTTTGAATGGAGCGTACGCGGTGACGTCATCGACTACGACGAGCATGCGCTCGTCACATTCGATGCCGTCGCCGCCATCTTAGTATACCCTACGTATGCCTAGGAAGCTACCGCGCATGCGTCGAATTCATTTCGAACATGCGCGGGCTTCCGGGAGGACAGGTAAGTGTACACACACTCACTTTTCTCGTCGAGAAACATGCCGAGGAGAATCTCGACGAGAAAATAGAGAGCAGGTTCTCTATTTTCTCGTCGAGGTTTCTTGTCGGTTTTCTCGACGAGAAACCCGATAGCCACGTACACACGACCGATTTACTCGGCAAGACCTCTCTGCCAGCAAGTTTCTTGCTGGTTCTTGCCGAGAAAATCGGCCGTGTGTACGAGGCCTAACTGTCAAGAAACCTTTCCGTATTTGGAGGTGAAATCTCTTTTCCTCTAGATGTAAAAAGTTCCCCCTTGTCCTTTGTGCTGACCGTAAAGTGAATAACTCAACACCAAGTTCACTATATGGACCCCTTATATATTTGTACATGTTGATCAAATCCCCCCTTAATCTCCTCTTCTCAAGAGTGAATAAAATTCAGTTCCTCATAGCTGAGCTCCTCCATGCCTCTTATCAGTTTGGTTGCCCTTCTCTGCACTTTCTCCAGTTCCCCAATATCCTTTTTGAGAACTGGGGCCCAAAACTGAACTGCATATTCCAGATGAGGTCTTACTAATGATTTGTACAGGGGCAAAATGATATCTCTCTCTCTGGAGTCCATACCTCTCCTAATACAAGAAAGGACTTTACTCGCTTTGGAAACCACAGCTTGGCATTGCATGCCATTATTGAGCTTATGATCTACCAAAACCCCCAGATCCTTCTCCACTACGGATCCCCTCAGTTGTACTCCCCATAGCATGTATGATGCATTCATATTCTTAGCCCCCAAGTGCATAACTTTACATTTATACACATTAAACCTCATCTGCCACAGTCACCCAATTAGACAGAGCATTGAGGTCGGCTTGTAAATTGGCGACATCTTGTAAGGACGTTATTTCACTGCATAGCTTAGTGTCATCTGCAAAGACAGAAATGTTACTTTTGATCTCAGACCCAATATCATTTATAAAGATATTAAAAAGTAAGGGTCCCAACACTGAACCTTGGGGTACACCACTGAGAACCTTAGGCCTGATCTCCGTTGAAGTCTGCAGAGCATTGCAACGGAGATCAGGCTCCTTCATGTTTTTTAGATGGTAATTTTTATCCAATATCAAAGTAAGTGCAATACTTTTGATTTAAAAAATGTGCTACAATTTACTACACCATGGAGCATGTTTTTTATGAGGAACATATTCATTAAAGTTTGGTGAGGACACCTATATCGAGACTGTGACTTGAGAGTGTGGGGAACCCTAGAGAATACTATATTAAAAGGTGCAGTCTGACCACTAAATTTGAGGGTCAACATTAACTGATAGGTTGTTTGACTTATTCACTGTTGGTGTCATGTGGAGTATTCCATGCACAGTGGATAGCTTTGGGATTCTCCTTATACAGTACCTGGAAGCCTGACTCTTTTTGCACTCTTCATTGGGACCATCTGAAAAGGACACAACTTTTTTATCACTTTGGATATTCATTGATTGATGTTTTATTAAATTTCTTAAGCGCTGCAAAAGTTTATGTACAGGCTCCTGCGTGGCTTATACCAGGGGTGCCCAACCAGTGACCCGGGGGCCACATGTGGCCCGCGGAGCCCTCTGATGTGGCCCACGACCTCCTGCTCTGGGATGGAATAGAATACTGTTATTAAAGGTCAGTTTATTACTAAAATCACAGTGTATATATGGGCATATCTGTTCTGCAGTGGTTACTGGGCTGCTTTCAAACTGATCCGCAGATGCAGAGCAGTTTACCTGCACTGAGCCATAGACTTGTTATTACCTGCGAGTTTGGTGAGCTTTCTGAAAATGCAACAAACCTGCAGAATATAATAGAAGTCTATTGCAAAATGCAGGAAAGCCAAAAGGTACACTGTGTTGAACCTGCGGTGCGGGTAAACCGCAGCGCATCAGTGTGAAAGCAGCCTTGGGCCCCTTTCACGTGGTCAATCCGACCAATTGGACCCTCCATTCACCTCTAAGTAGTGGCAGACATAAACCGACTTGTGTCCTACCTTCAATCCGATCCGCCAAAAAAGTGTATAGTGGGCTGTGTCCGTGTCCGCTCTGCATATGCAGAGCAGACACGGAGATGCCATCCATCCACGCCGCTCATTGTGGCCCGCGACAGGTTACCAAGTCGCTTAAGTGGCCCTCGCTCCTCAAAAGGTTGGGCACCCCTGGCTTATACCCCACTCTTCGGTCTGTACTAAGGTACAGACTTGCCTTTATTGGGCTGGAGGAAATAAACAATGGGCCACAAGTTGGATAATGTCATTGCACTTGTCCCCGGGGAAATCAGTGAATCCCTCTGCTGCGTTGGGAGAATGGGACCTGTAGTCTTCCCATTCACAAATCATGCACAACCATGCTAAACTAAACTAATTAAAAGAGAAGTATGGTCATTTCTTTTTTGGGGGGGGGGGGAATCACACTTACTTAGGTGGATGCAGCATCTAGGTGAATGCAGCATCTGTCCCCCACCGGCTTTAAGACTGAGAACTGAGTGATCAAACACAGCCGATCACTTGGTTCTCAGAGCTCCCTGAGCAGAGAGCTGGTGGCTGTCAGTCACTGCTGTCTGTTCTGCACCCCCCCCCTCCATGCTCATTGGAGCGCTTGACTGTAGAGGGGGTGGGAACGGCTGGCTCTGGCACTCAGTGGCTCGCTAAAAGGCTGAGCCGGGTGCTGGTCCAGGCATGTGGGTGAATCCCGACCATATGGTTGTGATCTTTCCTGCTTTCCTGAGCCTAGACCGGTTCTGTAACGTCAGCCCGATGTCTGCTAAAAACAGGTCACAGGAGTGCAGAACGAATGAGCTTTGGCTGTACTTCGCCTTTACTACACATGTTTTTAGATAGAAGCATCCTGCGATTCAGGTAAGTGTGGGGGGGGGGGCATGCCTTTTACTTCGATTTCCCTTCTAAATGTTTTTTTTCTTTGTCCGAATTTCTCACTTCCTGTTTCTCCTCAGTAAACTTCACACACCATCATCCGAGCGGGGGTTAGTTGGCCAGAACAGCTTACTGAACAGCTTACTGAGGAGGAACAGGAAGTGAGAAATTCAGACAAAGAAAACAAAGAAAAAAAACATTTAGAAGGGAAATCGAAGGAAAAAGGTAAGTGAACCAACAATGCACTAGCTTTAAGGAACCTATTTAGAAAATAAAAAACAAACCTTTACAACCCCTTTAAGAGCAATCCAATGCAGATCACACCTCAGAGGGCAAGAAAAGTATTAAGTCTTGATTCTTTAAAATAAATTCAGCAACAAGACAGCGCTCATGAAGCCTCCTAAACAGAGATCGGTTTCAAAAAATGAAACACATCTTTAAAGAGAAGCTTAGCTCTTACATGTTCTTGAAGGATATATCTTAGATGAAAAAATAATAATAATAAGCTTAACCTTGGGTGTCTTTGACCTCCTAACACACTCCCACCACTGACTCACTCGGAAAAACGACAAGGCAGACAAGGTTACGAGGCCAGAACTGGGATATTAACAGGTCATCGTGCGGTCCACTTGGGAACAATTACTTTTGGTCACGGCTAAATGGACACTTGATTGAATACCTGCAAGACAGCTCACATTGCGCAGATAACAATCCTTGCGGCAATGGAAGAATTAAAACGCCTATGATTCAGCCTTTATTACTCAAATGAACCCGAGTGTTGAATAACGAAATCCTGGTCTAGGCAGCCTTGCTAGGGCCTAAATTGAAATGCCACCTCATTAAACAATAATATCTAATTTTATCTAAATGAATTTTCATGAAAGAACGCCAGACAGCGCAGGAATTTATAAAATGAATGATCGCAAACGATACATAATTTTTAACCAAATCTAAGCACGGGGTTGAGGGGGGGGGGGGGGGGGGAGAAAACTAGGAGTGGGATAATGTCAACAGTAAATGTGGAATGAAAATTGCATTATTGTCTCCATAAAAAATGGTTAACGTTAAATTGGAGTCATCATAGGTAGATAAAGGTTTTCCATTTACAGGCTCAACAGTGAGAAAAATAATCAAAGAGGCCTTCTATCTTCTCATTCTGTGTATTTCTTTAACTTTGTCACTGCTCAGATATACAGGTATGTTTTAAGTAGAAATAATGTATATTTTCTTCATCAAACTCCAGTTTTTGTTAAAAATAAAAACATGTTTGCTACAATAACCCATCAGATATATTTTATCATGTTGAGTGTATGTATGGTAAGTCAGCCTTTTTCAACCAGGGTGCCTTCAGGCTTCTTCAGGGGTGCCTTGGCAAAATAGCTAAAAATTGCCCAAAAATTGTATGCAAGCCAGCCGATGGATGGAGCCTGCCCTTCAGTTACAAAAAGCCACAGGTTTTCATTGTTCACCTTTACAACCTTCCAGCTGCCGGCATCATAACAACCAATGACATCATCGGTTGATAAGGAGGACATTGGGCGCCTGCACAGCTTTTTTTGTTTGCCCCTCTCCGTCATCACTGGGTTTACATTAGCTGAGTGAGGGAGAAAAGCTGAGGGAGAAGAGAAACATTGGAATTCTAGTCAGTACCAGTGGGAAAAGGTGTATTTGCTTTGGAAGAATAAATCACTTCTAATGTTGGGTGTCTTACAGGTGTGGATGTTGTTGAATTATGGAAAACTATTTGTTTCGTTTTTTTACATTTTAAAAATCGGGTGCCTTGAGATGTGGATAATTTGAAAGTGTTTGTAAAGGGGAAAAAAAAAATTACAAACATGGCATACTTACCTGCTCTGTGCAATGGTTTTTTAAAGAGCAGCCTCATCCTCCTCTTCTGGGGTCCCCTGCCGGTGCTCTTGGCCCCTCCCCCTTAATGAATGCCCTCATAGCAAGCCACTAGCAAAAAATCTAAATGTTGCATTCTTGCAACCATGGTAATGGAGGACATTATATAAAAGGAGGTTAGCATTGGCAGCCCTCAATTTCTTTCAATACATGTTTCCTAAAGATAAGATGACCCCATATGTACTGGTTTTATTTTCATATAAATGCTCTTTTATGAACGTGCGCTGGAGTTTTCTTATGATATAAGCAGTGCTTTAATACCTGGTTTTACTTGATGTTTACACATTTGTTGTAGTTTAGATAAAAGAGAGCAGTCTATTCCTAAGCACTAAGGGCCAATTCACACCAGCAGCATTGGGCTACATTGCTCAATGCATGCCCAATGCAATGAGAAGCCAAAATCCATTATTTCCATTACAACCAATTCACACCAACATATTGGGGGTTGATTTCTTAAAACTGTAGCGTGCAAAATCTGCAGCTCTGCAGAGAAACAAATCAACTTCTAACTTCAGCTTGTTCAGTTAAGACTAAAAAATAAAACCTGGAAGCTGATTGGTTTCTCTGCAGAGCTGCACCAGATTTTGAACTCTCCAGTTTTAGTAAATCAACCCCAATGTGTTGGTCTGCACGGGGGGGAAACAGATAGTATTTTGACTCCTCCTGTATGCTAAAAGAAAAGCTGCATATCAATGTGTAGCGCCCTGCTCCTATTGGGTAGGCGCTAGTGTAAATTTAGTTGTCTGAGCTGTTTAGCTCAGAATAATTGTACCAAATTATTGGTCTCTGTTCCAGTTCAGCTGGGTTGCACATTTTCCACCTGACTGTGGGTGTCGTTGTCACCACAGGTCAGGGCTGGAAATGCAGTAGGCTGGATGTATTGGGTACCTCTTGCCCAGAAACAGTGCAGTGGGATTGGTCACCCCGCTGTGTATTCTGGGAGAGGGTACTTAAAGGAGCAGACACCGTTTTGGCGGGGTCTTCCGATCCTGACCTGAAGACCCTCCTGGCCTCAGGGATGTGTTAGCAGTTTTCTGCCTCGGGGCCTGCTAGCCCAAGGCTCCGTTACTGAGAGTAGGCCCAGGAGTTTCTGGGGCCTACCGATCCGGGGATGGTCCTGTGTCGCCTTGCCTGAGGGAAGGGACTGAACAATTGAGGGCTCAATTGGAGGACGCATCCGGATAAAAATCTGCCTCACAGTGCTGCCGGCCTGGCTGAAAGATCCTGGCACTGCGTGTTATGTTTCAGAACTTTATCAAGTGAGTGATTACCCAAGTCTGTGGCAGAGACTATTTGTATTCTTCAAGTCTGTGGCAGAGGCTATTTGTATTCTTCAAGTCTGTGGCAGAGACTACCGTATATACTCGAGTATAAGCCGAGTTTTTAAGCACAATTTTTTGTGCTGAAAATGCCCCCCTCGGCTTATACTCGAGTCACCTTTTTGCGCCTGATCTCTTGGACTTTGGGGAGCCGGTACCGGCCGGCCGTAGGTCCTCTGGACCCCAAACTTGGCACACATATAGCCCCACTCTTCCTCTACAAGTGTGCAAAGTTTTTTGTCCGGGGGACCTACGGCCGGGGAGCACCGATTTTTCAAAACTGGGCACCCCTTCAATAGACTCCCATGTTAAACGGTAATTTCTCTGGTGACTTTGGGGACCCGGTACCGGCCGGTTGTAGGTCCTCTGGACCCCAAACATGGCACACATGTAGCCCTACTCTTCCTCTACAAGTTTACAAAGTTTCTTGTCCGGGGAACTTACGGCCGGGGAGCACTGATTTTTCAAAGCCGGGCACCCCCTCCATAGACTCCATAGACTCCCGTGTTAAACGTCAGTCTAGTCATGGATACAGTGAGGCATGGACACAATGAGGCAAAGTGAGGCACACCCTAGGCTTATACTCGAGTCAATAAGTTTTCCCAGTTTTTGTGGTAAAATTAGGTGCCTCGGCTTATATTCGGGTCGGCTTATACTCGAGTATATACGGTATTTGTATTCTTCAAGTCTGTGGCAGAGACTATTTGTATTCTGCAAGTCTGTGGCAGAGACTATTTGTATTCTTCAAGTCTGTGGCAGAGACTATTGGCCGAGCACCGCACCAGCTGCTAGGTCAGTGAGAGAGGCCTATCCGGTGGTTGCTATTTCCAGTGTGGACACTGTTTTTCCTCTGGATTAAGAAGTACCCGTGATCCACAAGCAAGGTACCCGAATCTCCCCTAACCCTCCATCCCTCTGTCTGGAAGTTCTTTAATAAAACCCTTGAGAAAAAGAGACTAAAGCCGTGTACACACGATAGGTTTTACCGATGAAAACAGTCCGATGGACTTTTTTCATCGGACAAACCGATCGTGTATGGGCCCCATCGGTCTTTTTTCCATCGGTGTTTAAAAATAGAACATGTTTTAAATTTATCCGATGGTTAAAAAACCGATAGCAAATTACTATCGTCTGTGGGGAACTCCATCGGATAAAAAACCCACGCATGCTCAGAATCAAGTCGACGCATGCTCAGAAGCATTGAACTTAATTTTTCTCGGCTCATCGGAGTGTTTTACGTCACCGCGTTTGGAACGGTCGGTTTTTTGACTGATGGTGTGTAGGCAAGACTGATGAAAGTCAGCTTCATCGGTTTTCCGATGGAAAAATCCATCGGTTAAAAAACCATAGGAAATCCGATCGTGTGTACAGGGCTCAAGTGTTTGGTGCAGACATTTGTGAACAATTCTTCAAGGAAGACCCCTAGGACGGAAGTGGTGAACAGTAAGGTAACTGCAGACCCAAATCTTAAACCAGCGGCCCCTGCGAGGGTATTGCTACAAATGCAACACAATTTATTAAAAAACCCATGTCAACTTAATTGCGTTTAGCGTGTGCCAATGCATGTTAGATGCAAATGCTTCTGGTATAACCCAGGATAAGTGTTTTACGTTACACACATGTGCTATATGACAAAAATTGAAAAACGTAAGGGCTCCTTTACCTTTTTGGTAGTCCTCTGAAGAACCGTGCTTGGTGGATCACTTTCAGAAGCCATTTGAAAGTGATTAGGCATCATGTTCTAATCCCTAAAAGTCTGCACCACCGTGCCACAAACACGTGCGCATTTACTTGAATGGGTCCCATTTAGCGGATGGTACTGGCCATGGAACACAACAGGGGAGTAATTTTTACCCCCTGTTGCGGATGACGTTACAGCTTAGTGGGCGTTGGATAGGAGCAGTTAAAACAAGTTTAAACAAGACCTAAAAGGGCTGAGACTGTTAAAATCTTAAGCTGGCCACACACAGAGCAAATTAACTGTCTGAAATTTGAGCTATAGATGTCCATGTGGGCACCAAGCCGCCCAACTTCCTTCAATCTGAAAAATCTAAGTAGACGAGAAAAAAATAAAAGGAGTAGGACAAACAGTGGCTGCAGCCAATCAACTAAAAGAAATACAAGAGTGTATGACCAGCCTAAACTAGAACTCCAGACCTCTACCAATAGAAGTGGAGCTGCGCCTTACAGCAATCATTTACTGGCTTGGAGTTGATAAATATTTTTGCCCTCATTTGTTGTGCAGAGTACATCCAGGTGTTCTGACGAGCTGGTTCCTCCTATCGATATGGTTCCCCCCTTGACTGCGCAGGTGCAATCCGAGGCAACGGAAATCTCTGAGGTTTAACAGCTGTTTGGCAGCTGCAGACGCGCTCGCTCCCGTTGCTTAGTTACACACGCCGCTTTCTTCTTCATGCCGCTGTATACAGCAAGGGGCGGCAAGGGGCGGATAAGATGTGATAATATTGAGCAGTGCGATTTGTTTGTTTATACAAGCCTCTCTATACAGCAAGGGGCTGTATAGAGTGTTGTGTATAAACAAACAAATCACACTGCTCAATATCACATCTGATCTGCCCCTTGCTGTATAGAGCATCATGAAGAAGAAAGCGTCATGTGTAATGAAGCATCGGGGGTGAGCACGTCCACAGCTGCAGAGCCTATGGTTCCTCCTATCGATCTGGTTCCCTCTTGACTGCGCAGGCGCAAGCCGAGCCGACGGAAATCTCCGAGCTTTAACAGCTGTTGGCAGCGCCTGCGCAGTCAAGGGGGGGAACCATATCGATAGGGGAACCAGCTCGACAAGACACCGGCTCATTCTTGGCACGCTGAGAATAGTGCCAAGAATGGCAAGAGCCCATCTCCACTCCATTTAATTCTAATCTAATACTCAGGAAATTGATCAATATTTTTATTCATGTCCGTATCTTCCTGTCCTAGAGACGACTGCACCCCTATTTATTGTCAGGCACCATTGTGCAAGAAGAGAGGGCAAGTTTCTACAATAGGGTTACAGTCAGAAATAAAAATCTTGATTTTTAAGGTGGCAAAGAGCCATGGATCCCTCAGTGTACTAAAAAGCCATAAGTTTTTATATTGGAGTTGATTGATTGATATGTAAATTTATATCGCGCCAAATACTGTCTTGGAGGACCGCAACTAAGCGCGCTGTACCATAAATTCACCAATCAGCCTTGGGAAAAGAAAAAAACATTTGAGAAAAAGGGAGGGGGGAGAAAAAAAAAAAGAGGAAGGAAGGCTCACGAGGGGAGTCGAAAAACAAAGTTGACGTTAATTATTACAGAGTTAGGTGTCTCTACATCCGTAGTTAGGAAAAAGCGTTTTTAAAAAGGTGGGTTTTTAATTGCCTCTTAAAAAGAGCTTGGGGCATTGGGAGCCGGAGATGGTCAGGGAGTTGGTTCCAAAGGGCCGTGCCCATAGTCTGCATTCGTCGACCTCCCAAGGACTGGAGTCGGGCGGGTGCTTGGATGATCCTATTTTGAAGCCCTGACCGCAATGCTCTAATTGGTGTGTAATAGGGAGCCATTTCTGTGAGATAGAGTGGGCCCAGGCCCCAATATGCTATAAACATCAGAATCAAGATTTTAAATTGTACTCTATGCACTATAGGTAACCAATGTAGCTGTGCCAGCACAGGGGTGATGTGATGTCTATATGGTGTACCCGTAATAGTGCGTGCTGCTTGATTCTGTATAATTTGGATTTTTTTGACCCACTTAAGGGGAAGGCCAAGGCAAAAACCATTGGCAAAGTCTAGTCTGGATTGTACTTGAGCCAAAGTAAGTGTGATTTGGTGTCGATATGAAAGTAGATGTCTGATCTTCCGAATAATTTGCAAATAGAATGAGGCATTTTTCATACAGTTCATAATTTGCGGAATCCAGGTAAGCTTTGCATCAAAAATGATTCCAAGGTTCTTGACTTGTCTTTTAGGTTCTGGGCAGGTACCTAGGTCAGATGGCCATCGGGATAAAATGGGAAAAGCTAGAGGTTCGCCCACTTGGAGTATTTCTGTTTTGGAGCAATTGAGGCTCAACCAGTTTCTATTCATCCAGGAATGGATATGAGTCATGCATTCTGCTAGGATCTGGGGATGTCTGTCATTTTTGGAAGTGTTGACTAGGATTTGGATGTCATCAGCATATAGTTGGCCTTGAAGGCCATGTAACTGCAACATATCGGGTAGGGGGCGCATGTAACAATTGAAAAGGTATGGAGAGAGGGCGGAGACCTGTGGTACTCCCCAGGGCACTGGGCTTATGGCTGACCTGAAAGGTCCCAGCCTAACCTGTTGGGTACGGTCTTGTAGAAAAGACTGGATCCATAACAGGACAGCATCTCGAATTCCAAACTGGTCATGAAGGCGCGAGATCAGAATGTCGTGATCAATGGTGTCAAAAGCCGCGGAGAGGTCCAATAGCACTAAGGCCGCCGATTCCCCAGCGTCTCTGACCCTCAGCAGCTGTTCCCTCATGGCCATCGTGGAGAGCTCTATTCCCCTGCCCGGACGGAACCCAGACTGGACATCGTGGAATAGGCCCTCCCCTTCAGAGTATTCCTGAAGTTGCTCAAGAATGATGGTTTCCATAATCTTTGCCACAAAGTGAATGCTAGAAATGGGTCTTAGATTATTCGGGTCTTGAAGCTCTGTTTTTTTTTTTTTTTTTTTGTAATTGGCGTAACGTGTGAGTGTTTACGTTTCCCTGGTATAACTCCCAGCCTCAAACTGAAGTTGATGATTGTACATAAGTCTGGAAGGAATGCCTTTGACTGGAGTTTGAAAAACCAGGCAGGGCAAAATTCATCCGCAAAGTGTGTGGGCTTCAATTTAAGAATTACTTTGTGTAGTAACTCCGGCGTAGTAGGTGTGAAGTTTTTTAAGCTGGACAGAGTAGGTTGGATAGCCTCTTGTAGTGGACCAGGTTGGTCAATCAGGTGAATGTTCTTGGCAATGCCCAACCGGATTTTATGAATTTTATCTTGGAAAGCGATCCCTAATTTATTGGTGAATTCTTGTGATGGTATTATCGTCTTGGTTAACCTACGTGGATTAAGCATTTCGTTTACAATTTCAAAAAGTTTCTTATCCTGGTTTCCGGCGTTATCGATCTGTTCACCGTAATATGCTTTTTTCCTGTGGCGAATGGCTTTGAAATATGCCCGAGAAATTATTCGATATGCGATCTTGTCTTGATGTGTGTTAGTCTTAAGCCATTTTCTTTCAAGCTGTCTGTGTTTCGTTTTAATTAGGGCTAGGTTGCTAGTGTACCAAGGTTTAGCCTTGGTAATCTTTTTGCGAAAGTGTGATGTTTTGAGAGGGGCAAGCTTATCAAGTGTATGATGGATTTTTAGTTCAAATGCATCAAGGACTTTAGTGACTCTGTCAAGATGGATTTCAAAGTCAAAAGTTGACTGTCAGCTCTATTTGTCCTAGCTTATCTGGATGGTCCTAATGGAAACAAAAATATTGGATAGGAGATAGAAGTGCCACTCCACCCATAAAAGACCAGAATAATGTTTTATTTAGGATCGTCAGGGAAAAACCAACATGTTTGGGGGGTTTTAAAAGTACTCCTTCTTCGTGACTAAATGGGATGAAAATAATGAAATTTGGATCGGAGAACATTATCAGAAGGATGGGTAATTTTTCCAAATAGTTCAGTCAGAAGACTTATGTCTCGCTGTAGTTCAGAAAACAATTATAATTTTTAAGTGGTTCTAAAGTCAAAAAGTTTTTTTACCTTAAAGCATTCAATGCATTAAATTAAAAAGCCTTATAGTTTCTGTTCCACCCCCCTTCCCTAAAGGAAAGGCTAACCTAAGTTCCACATCCAGCACTGTGTCCATCTGTAGGTTTTCTGTCCCCTCTCCCTGCTTTGACAAGCTTGGCTCAGAGCAGCAGGAGCCTTTGTACGTGCCTTTATAGGGCATTTTCAGGCTTGAGTATTTTTGTTAGTTAGTTTTGTTTGCTAGTTACCAGAGGGAGGAGGGGCAAGAACACACTTTGTGCACTTTCAGGTGTTCCCATATGGGGGTCAAAACAGGAGAATCTGCACAAAGAAGTTTGTTTTTTCAAGCTTTGAGCAACAATCTTCAGGCAACATGGCATTCAGGTATGAACAGGAACCATTAAAAATAATGGGAATTTTGATGTTGAGAGTTGGAGCTCCTTGAGAAAAGCACTTCAAAAATCAAATGGGTGGGAACAGGGTTCTAGGTGCGGGCACTTCAAGTTTCCTGCAAATACCTTAGTTATTAAAAAAAAAAAATTGGGAGGCGCTCCGATCTTTTTCCACGCTACCAGAACCTGGTCACACCCACCCTTCCCACCATTCACAGAACAACTGTTATTACTGGTATTGTATGCCAAGGTGCTCTTATTGCTTCAAGGGCACCATAGAAGTCAAAGGCACAGAAGTCAAGGCCAGTGTCAAGATGCAGAAGCCAATACCTCTTTTCATGTAGGCATGGGGTCAGGTGGTGTCAAGCAGCATTCTTACTTTATATACACTGAGCACTAAGATAAATTTGATTTAAGAAAAAAAAAAAAAACATAATGCATTATGCACAAAGCAGAAGCCATGAACGTAAACTCGACCACAAACAAAACAAATTACATAAATCCTACATCGGGTAATACCAATATAGGAATACAGTACATATTTCCAACAGTGTTTGCTATGTTGTGTGGTTTGAAAATGCCACAGAGGCACCACAATCATAGAAGACATATAAGAGACAGGAAGATGTATATACGCAAAGAACAATGTCAACAAGTATTTTTACAGCAGTAAAGCACAGGTGTTGCTTCAAATATGGCTGTGTTTGAGTTATTTATATGTACACAAGAATTCCCCTAAAAGAAGAATGTAGATGACTTGATGATATAAATCTTTTTCACGCCTAGCAAGAAAGAAAAAAAACAACCTGTCTATTTTGGATTTACTTTTTGGATATTTTGTAAACTACAAAAACACAGGGTTAGATTTTGTAAAACTGGGGCACTTAGAATCTGGTTCAGCTGTGTATGGTAGCCAATCAGCTTCTAACTTCAGTTTGTTCAGTTAGGCTGGGTTCACACTGGTCCGACAAACGCTCCGACATTGGGAGCTCATGTCGCATGACGTGTGAAAATCAATGTTTCCCTATGGGAGCCGTCTTAACTGGTCCGACACAAGTCGGTCCGACTTTGAAAATGCTCCCTGTACTACTTCTGTCCGACTTTGATCCTACTTCAGCCCATTGATTATCATTGAAGTCGGATCAAAGTAGGATCCTTGTCCTAACCATCCGACTTTTGACATCCGACATTGTGATTACAGCAGTAGTAAAAGGAATTTATCTCACCCTGGGATTGTTTTGATTGGTCAAAGGACAAGTCAGACTATCACAAAGTCGGATCAAAGTAGTATCCTGTTCATGAAAGTCGGATGGATGTCGGACCAATGTAGGATCAATGTAGGACTGATGTCGCAGAGCAAATTAGGATGAAAGTCGGATGAATGTCGTGTAGTATCAGTGTGAACCCAGCCTCAAGCTTTCGCAATAAAACCTGGATGCCGATTGGTTTCCATGCAGAGTTGTGCCACATTTTGCACTCTCCAGTTTTAGTAAACAACCCTCACAGTGTTGTATATTAGATTAAAGGGCCACTGTCTCCCAAGTACGTAAATAAAACAAAAATGTATATTTATACAATACTCTATTTGATTTAATAAAACAATGGGTTACCATTCATTGAAGTCTACCCAAAGGCAAAACTTTTTCTTTCTTTTAAGTTTTACTTTTCTTTAAGTTATCAGTCACAAGGTGAGAGGCAACAGCATGCACTAATCTATATGAGACATTTATAAACATAGCCAAGAACTGCACAGGTACCAGGATTTTGGCTATTATGTAATCTGTGACCTGGCATCCCAGTCTGTGAAGTGAATGCTGATCCATGATAATGCCTGAACAAAGATGGCTCCATCCTTTTGGAGAGAAAAGCAGATGGCAAAACTGAAAGCGAGAGTACTGTGATCTCTTTGAGAGGTAATACAGTTTTTGTGGGACACATAACATGGAGAGTTTTCTAAAAATGGTGGAAAATGTTCTTTAGTTCTGGAAGTAGTGGTCACAAAATAAGCATATACAGTAAAACCTTGGATTGCGAGCATAATTCGTTCCGGAATCATGCTTGTAATCCAAAGCACTTGTATATCAAAGTGAATTTCCCCAAAATAAATAATGGAAACTCAGATGATTCATTCCGCAACCATTCATTCATAAGTCCTTCAGTTTATAGTTCATGTAAAAAGATTATAGCAATGTGACCAGGTTGTGTAACCATAAAATGTCCATCCACAAATGGAAGCCTCCACAAGGGGATTTGTAGATCCTGCTGGATTTTGCTTCTGAGTATAAGGCCCCTTTCACACGGGACGGATCCGTGAAGATCCGCCCCGTGAACCTCCGCTTGCTCAGCGGTAATCGCTCCGTTGATCCCCGCTGAGCCGGCGGATAACAGGGCGGTCCCCGCACACTGTGCAGGCACCGCCCTTTCAGATCTCCGCTCTCCCCTATGGGGGGATCGGATGAACACGGATTGTCTGTCCGTGTTCATCCGATCCACTCTGCAGACGGATTGAAAAATAGGATTTTCCTCCGTCTGCAGAAACGGGGGATTGCGGACACGGAGGAGATCGGGTGTCAGAGGATGTTCATCCGCTGACACCCGTGATCTCATGGGGACCAATGTATGTCCCTTTTTCATCCGTAAACGGACGGATGAAAAAGCGGACATACGGTCCGCTAGTGTGAAAGGGGCCTAAAAGAGAAGAGAGGCACCTCTAAATGTAGCAATATGTTGCTAAATGTTGTACCTTCATTAAATGTAACCATATTGCTACACTTGGAGGCGCCTCTCTTCTCTTTTATACTCAGTTGTGACATGATGCTACTCTTATATCAAGACATCGCTTGTATATCAAGTCAAAATGTATTTAAAAATGTTGCTTGTCTTGCAAAACGCTCTCAAACCAAGTTACTCTCAAACCAAGGTTTTACTGTATTGATTGGTTTGCGCAAAAGTTATAGCGTCTGCAAAATAGGGGATAGAATTATGGCATTTTTATTATTATTTTTTTTTTACTAGTAATGGCGGTGATCAGCAATTTTTATCGGGACTGCGATATTATGGCGGACACATTGGACACTTTTGACACATTTTTGGGACCATTGACAATTTTACAGCGATTAGTGCTATAATAAATGCACTGATTACTGTAAAAATGCCACTGACATTGAAGGGGTTAACACTAGGGGGCAATCAAGGGGTTTATTGTGTTCCCTCTGCATGTTCTAACTGAAGGGGGGATGGGACTTACTAGGGGAAATGACAGATTTCTGTTTATACACAGTATGAACAGACGATCAGTCATTTCTCCCCTAAGAGAACCGGGATCTGTGTGTTTAAACACACAGATCCCGGTTCTTGCTGTGTCACAAGCGATCGCGGGTGCCTGGCGGTCGAGCAGCGGCCTTGTGCCTCTGGCGGCGCGAGCGCACCCCTAGTGGCCACAGGGCGAAGCAACGTAACATATCGTCGTTTCACCTGAGCAGCCCATGTGAATATAGTCATACATTATTATTATACAGGATTTATATAGCGCGAACAGTTTGCACAGCGCTTTACAATCTAAAGGAAGACAATACACCAGCAGTACAATTCAACATAAGAGGGTTAGAGGAGTCCTTCTCCTGCGATCTTACAATCTAAGAGGGAGGGGCTGGTAAAACAAAAAAGGTAGGGACTGTGAGGGATGAACTGATGAAGGGAGTGGAAGATTCAGTTGTTAGCTGGAGGCAGGATAGGCCTCTCTGAAGAGATGAGTTTTCAGGGATCGCCTAAAAGTGGACCGAGTAGGAGATAACCGGACAGATTGGGGTAGTGAGTTCCAGATGATGGGAGAGGCTCTGGAGAAATCCTGGAGACTAGAATGGGAGGATGAGATAAGAGATCTAGAGAGCAGAAGGTCTTGGGAGGAGTGGAGAGGACGGTTTGGGTGATATTTGGAGATAATATTGGGGATGTACCTCGGGCAGAATTGTAAATGGAGTTTGTATGTAAAATGGTATTGTTATTGTTAATGTTTTGAATTTTATTCGCTGGGCAATGGGAAGCTAGTGGAGGGATTGGCAGAGAGGAGTGGCGGACATTGAACGATTGGTAAGGTGGATGAGTCTGGCAGCGGCATTCATGACAGACTGAAGAGGGGACAATGAGGAGGGATTTACAATAGTCAAGGAGAGCAATAACAAGGGAGTGGATGAGTTGCTTGGTGGTGTCAACGGTTAGAAAGGGGCGTATTTTGCAAATGTTTCGGAGGTAAAGTCTGCATGATTTGGACAGTGATTGGATTTGGGGCTGAAAAGATAGGTCAGAGTCTAGGATTACACCTAGTACCTTAGAACGAGGGGAGGGACTGATGGTTGTATTATTGATCTTGATGGAGAAGTCGCGGGGGGGCTGGAGGAAAAATCATGAGCTCAGTTTTAGAAAGATTGAATTTGAGGAAGTGGTGTGACATCCATATTGATATGTCAGTTAGTAAGTTAGTGATGCGAGAGGAGACTGGGGGAGTGAGGTGAAGAGTAGAGAGATAGATTTGTGTGTCGTCAGCATAGAGGTGGTACTGGAAGCAATGGGAGTTTATTAACAGACCAATGGAGGAGGTGTAAATGGAGACGATAAGGTGTCCGAGGACAGAACCATGAGGTACCCCTACAGAAAGAGGAAGTGGAGAGGAGGAAACAGAGTTATAGGTCACACTGAAGGATCGCTGTGACAGGTAGAGCAGAGTCTTGAAGGCCAAAGAGTGGAGTTTTTTGAGAAGGGGGGATGGTCAACAGTATCAAAGGCTGCAGAGAGGTTGAGTAGTACGAGTATGTAGTATTGGCCATTGGTTTTAGCAGTTAGTAGGTCATTACATGTGGGCGTATACACAGTGGTAAATTACAGCCCACTCCCTCCCCCCTCCTCCATGCCCACTAACCAGCTAAACACAATGGGGATGGATATAACATGTTGATTAATGGTGGCTTCACCCTCCTCTTATTCTAAGACACAGGCTGGAGGGGCGTGGCACAGCCTGTGACTGGCAGAAACCCACCCACACCATGTTATTTCCACAAAATAATAAAGATTTGATTTCAATTATATATGTGTATGCCAATTTAAAACAGTTTATTTATATTTTTTTTTTTTAGTCTGTATTTTTTTAGTCTGTATTCCAAAGGCTGTTTTTGTTTTTCTGAACATGTGAAAAGCGGCAGAGGACTAGACACTCCTCCTGCTTATGTTTTACTGCAGACAGGCTGGGTCATGTGACAGCTGTAGATCGATTAGGAAAAAGGTACTTTTTTTTATTAAAATAATTACAGTGCCATCATCCACATACAGAATAGAAGGGACAATATAAATTAAACAGTGTGTGTAGTGTATGTTTAGTATCACTGCAAGCATCAATAATTTCTTCAAAAACAGAAAAAAAAAAATTATATAATAATTACCAGAAAATACCACTGTGCACTTTTAAAAATGCTGGCGCTCCAAACCACGCCAATTTCAAGCAAAACTAAATTAATAAAAAATATATTTTTTTAAATGCCATTTAAATCCTAAATTTACCTTTGCCTAGTTGGCAAAGCCATGCGCCAGAGTCCAGACAACTAATCTAAGTACGGGAAAGTGAAGAGAAAAAAAAAAAAAAACACAACTCAAAATTCTTTATAGAAGTGTATTTATAAAAAAAAAAAAAAAAAAAAAAAAAAAAAAAAACTTACTGAAAGTGAAAAAAACCTCAACATTCAAAAATAAGTTCAAAACACTATACTGTACCTACAATTTACTTAACATGGTCTTCGGCTTTTATTTCCAGCATGTAAAAAAAAGTCTGGTTTTAAAAAAAAAAATGGTTTACTGACAAATCTTGCCAAAAAGTGCCACCATCTACTATAAAAAAAAGCAAAACAAAAAAATTATTAACAAAAAAAAAATTTAAAATTACGGGTTTGAATTTTGCTTTACCAGCATTATGTAGTCACATTAAAATATTTAAAATAAAAAGCACAAAAAATTACTACGTAAAAAAGCTCTGGCTCATGGACCAAATGTGGTTAAGCTATTAAAAACAAGACATAAAACATACATAAATTAACAATGAAGCTTCAAATGTTCCAGTTTCTTGCTGGTGTTCTACAGAGACCCTTTGGAGTCTTCCTTAAGAGTTTTGACTGCTACAGTATCTGCTCTCTAGTATTTTATGGCAAGTGTGGAACTCCCAGAAAACAAATGTTCTGGGGTGGCCTACAGATAATTGTATGTAATGATATGTAGGAGACGGAGCTTTGGTTTCTGGCTCTCTGCTCCTCAGTCTGGCTGGGATGAGTCATATGTCAACATCTGCTTGTAGGCTCTAGCGCAGCGTTCAACACATCTCAGCTTACTTAGTCACTGGTGGTCCGATGTGGTGCTCTGTCTGAGTGGGGAAAGAGATGACAAGAATGAGAAGCAGCTGAGTCGCGGCCGCAGCATCTGACTACTGCTCAGTGCTCCGTGAAATCTATTCTGAGCAAGTGGAAGGCCTGGGCGAAAAACTCGGTATGTACAGCATCTGCTGGCCTGATGTACAGGTAGGTTAGTTATCCATGCAGTGGTTTAAGACAGATCCTTTGGCAGCTAGGGTCATAAGAAACAGTTTTGTGGCAGAAGAGGTTGAAGCCTCGTACACACGACCGGTTTTCTCGGCAAGAAACGACAAGAAAACTGTTGGGAGAGCTTTCTTGCCGAGAAAACCGGCCGTGTGTACGAGGCTTTCAGGTTTCTCGTCAAGAAAACTGCCCAGAATCTTGACGAGAAAAAAAGAAGACCTGCTTTCTTTTTTCTCGACGGAGTCAAATTTTTCTCGTCGGGATTCTCGTCAGACTGTATTTGGACGACAAAACAGTTTGTGTGTATGCTTTTCCAAGTCTTCAAAAACAGCGCATGGTCATAATCAAGTATGAGACAGGAGAGCACCTTCTTGTAAAACTAGCGCTCGTAATGGAGATAGCACATTCGTCACGCTGTAACGAACTGAAAGCATGAAGACTGAAAAGCACGAATCGTCTCTCCCTAAACTTTTACTAACACGCGGTAACACGAGATCAGCAAAAGCAGTCCAAGGGGTGGCGCCATTGGAATAGAACTTCCCCTTTATACTGCCGTCGTACGTGTTGTACGTAACCAAGCTTTACAATGACGACATTTTGGATTGACAGTGTGTATGCAAGGAAAGCTCGACAAGAATCTTGTCAAGCTTGACAAGAAATCCGGCGAGAAAAACAACGTTTTTTTTTGCGACGAGATTCTCGGCCGTGTGTTCAAGGCTTTAAAAGTGAAACCTGACCCATAATAACATAAACAAATAATGTTCTTCAGCAAGGAACATACATTCCACATTAAGAATTATGCTACCAAAATTAGTGTGTGCTGTAAATTGCCTCCAGCATTGCTCTTGTTTCTTCTTGCTGGAGGCTGCCATTTTTCTGAAGCCCTGAGCCCCTGAGCAGAAGTAAATCATAAAGTGGAACTAAACCTATCGATTTAACAGTTTCAAAAAGTTAAATTCCTGGAATCCCTGGATTGCCATCGGTCACATTTGCTTGTTTCCTCAACCAAACTGTCAAACCAACAAAAGGCTGGTGTCATAACTGATCACATGTGCATCACCATGGCAGTTGCGGATCAAACAGAAGCAGCTTCCTTGGCTAGTTAACAAGCGAATAAAAAATAATGTTCCTTTAGCAAGGAATATACATTCTACCTTAATAATTATGTTGTCAAAATTAGTGTTTGCTGTAAATTACCTTCAGCATTGCTCTTGTTTATTCTTGCTGAAGGCTGCCATTTTGCTGAAGCACAGAGCCACTGAGCAGCAGTAAATCATAAAGTGGAACTAAACCCATTGTTTCAACAAACAGTTACTTTCCTGGAATGTCGGGATTGCTAACAGTTACATTTGCTTGTGTCCTCAACCAAACTGTCAAACCATCAAATGGCTGGTGTCATAAATGATCACATTTGCAGCACCATGGCAGTTGCAGATCAAACAGAAGCAGCTTCCTTGGCTGTAAAGGATAGAAGGGTTTAATTCCTCCTTAGGCTGTCAGCAGATCGGCCTCTACAAACTCTGCAGTGCCCAAAAATAGAGAGCAACTGAGCATGTGCAGAGCAGGGTAAGACAGTGTATTATTGGATTTTAAACAGTATAGACACTTATAGTTACATAAGTTACATAGTAGGTGAGGTTGAAAAAAGACACAAGTCCATCAAGTCCAACCTATGTTTTTCGTATTTGTAATGTTTTACATAGCTATACCTGCAAAAGGGACCAGCCTGAAGTGATCTAGCAGGACTTCATTTTCTGACTAAAGGCCCCTTTCACGCAGGCCCCTTTCACGCAGGCCCCTTTCACACAGGCCCCTTTAATTTCATTAGTACAGTCAAAGAAAAAAAATGGATTACGTTTTCAGCAGTTTTTCATCAGCTGCTCGTCAGTTTTTTACACCCACTACCAATGCAAAAACGGATGGAAAACGGACCGTTTGTCAGTTTACATCCGTTTTTAGTCAGTTTCCTTTATTTAACAGAAGAAAAATAGAGCTTTGATTAGTTTGAAAAAATGGATGTTGACGGATGC
The DNA here is from genome assembly GCA_029206835.1 of Rana muscosa. NCBI lineage: Eukaryota > Metazoa > Chordata > Amphibia > Anura > Ranidae > Rana > Rana muscosa. Next base: position 325,810,404 of record CM055120.1, on the reverse strand, counting down.
GGATGTAAACTGATGTAAATGGACGATCATCTATTTACATCCGTTTTTCCATTGAGATGCATTGATTTCTGTTTTTCAACTGTCAACGGATGGATGAAATATGGACAAACGGTCTGCATGTGTGAAAGGGGCCTCATGGCCCGTACACACGATCCGAATATCGTACAAAAAATGTCGTCCGAGGAAGAATCTTATGATAATCGGATCGTTAGTACAGATCTTTCGAGAGCCGATCATGACAGTTCATCCAATATCATTTTAAATCGGACATGCACAAAAATTTTCCTCGTACGATAACAAAATCGTACGATTTTCGTTGAGTCAGTGCAGTTGTCGTCCGAAAATACAATACAAATGCATTACAACACATGACATCACTTCCGATTTTTTTTTTCTGTCGTATGAGAATTTTCGTGACTTTAATAACCTATTCAATTTTACTTGCGACTATTAAGCGGAAAAAGTCGTACGATCTGTCGTACGATAATTGGATCGTGTGTACGGGGCATTAGGCGGTCAGTAGATCGGCCTCTACAAATTTGTCAGTCCCTAAAAGTACTTAAAAATAGAGAGAGCAACTGAGCTTGTGCAGAGACAGTGTGTTACCCAATTTTAACCACTTGCCGCCCACCCTATAACAGATTGACGGCGGCAAAGTGGTTTCAAAATCCTGACTGGATGTCATATGATGTCCTCAGGATTTTGAGCCGCTGCGCGCCCCCGGGGGCGCGCATCGCGGCGATCGTTGCTGCGGGATGTCAGTCTGACACCCCGCAACACCGATCTAGGTAAAGAGTCTCCGACGGAGACTCTTTACCACGTGATCAGCCGTGTCCAATCACTGCTGATCACAGTGTAAACAGGAAAAGCCGGTCATCGGCTTTTCCTCACTCGCGTCTGTCAGACGCGAGTAGAGGAGAGCCGATCGGCTGCTCCTCTGACAGGGGGGGGTTTGTGCTGATCCATTATCAGCGCAGCCCCCCCGAGGATGCCCACTGGACCACCAGGGATGCCACTAGACCACCAGGGAAGCCCACCTATAGGTATTGCACACTAGACCACCAGGGATGCTAATTATATACTAAATGGATGCCAATCAGTGCCCACAATGGATGCCAATCAGTGCCCACAATGGGCACCACTAATTGGCAGGCATTATTGTTTGGCACTGATTGGCATCCATTAGTACAGTACAGTGCCACCTATCAGTGCCCATCCATGCCACCTATCAGTGCCCATCCATGCCCATCCGTGCCACCTATCAGTGCCCATCCATGCCGCCTATCCGTGCCCATCTGTGCCCACCCGTGCCGCCTCTCTGTGCCCACCCGTGCCGCCTCATCAGTGCCCATCCGTGCCGCCTTATCTGTGCCCGTCAGTGCAGCCCCATCAGTGGCCATCAGTGAAGGAAAAAACGAACTTATTTACAAAGTTTTGTAACTGAAACAAAAAAAACTTTTATTTTTTCAAAATTTTCGGTCTTTTTTTAATTTTTTAGCAGAAAATAAAAAATCGCAGAGGTGATCAAATACCACCAAAAGAAAGCTCTATTTGTGGGAACAAAATGATAAAAATTTAGTTTGGGTACAGTGTAGCATGACTGCGCAATTGTCATTCAAAGTGCAACAGCGCAGAAAGCTGAAAATTGGTCTGGGCAGGAAGGTGTATAAGTGCCCAGTATGGAAGTGGTTAAACAATATAGGCACTTATTTTTAGGCTCCATATACACGGGACGTTTTTACAACTGCTCCTAAATGATTAAACTTGACAGAGAGTAACCCACATTTAAAACATCAGTTTTGGCGCGTTTACATGCCGCGTTAAGACCCCTTTCACACTGGGGCGGTTTGCAGGCGCTATTGCGCTAAAAATAGCGCCTGCAAACCGATCCTAAACAGGGTCTGCTGTGTCTCCAGTGTGAAAGCCCGAGGGCTTTCACAATGGAGCAGTGCGCTAGCAGGACCACGCCAAATGTCCTGCTAGCAGCATCTTTGGAGTGGTGAGAGGAGCGGTGTGTATACCGCTCCTTCCCATTGAAAGCAATGGGAAACCGCAGCTATACCGCCGGCAATGTGCCTCTGCAGAGGCGCATTGCCAGCGGTATTAACCCTTTTTCGGCTGCTAGCGGGGGATAAAACCGCACCGGTAGCGGCTGAATACCGCCAGCGCACCTCTCGCCACAGTTTTTTTTTTTTAATGGGCAAAAACGTAAAACGCCTATAAAATGAAACACTGCTAAACACGGGTTAACGCCAGCCACGCGCGATGGCGCGCATGAGCAGCAGCACGGGGGTTTGTGTGTGTAAACACACAAATCCCCATGCTATCAGGGGTGAGAAGACAGATTGTGTGTTTCAACAAAGTAGAAACCACAATCTATCACAGCCTTTCTCAACCTTTTTACCCCAGAGGAACACTTAGAAAAATGTCTTAGATCTTAGGGAACCCCTGGTAATAGTAGTTCATCAGGTGTCATTGGGAAAAGGCTCTTTAGGTTTGTGGTGGTAAGTCTGAAGAATGCTACCCCTAGAGGGATGACTAGAATGACACCCTTGCAGGCATGGCACTGGCTCTGCCAAGTTGCATTGGACCTAGAGCTATGCAGCCACCATGAGAAGGGAGGACAGTTGGCCACATCTCAAGGAACCCCTAGCCATCCCTGGAGGAACCCTAGGGTTCCACGGAACCCTGGTTGAGAATGGCTGATCTATCATCTCCTATAGTGAGTCCCATCCCCCCATAGTTAGAACACACACAATAGGGAACACAGTTAACCCCTTGATCGCCCCTAGTGTTAACCACTTCCCTGCCAGTGACATTTACATAGTAATCCGTGCAAAAAAATCCCCAAAAATACGAAATAATAATAAAAACGCCATAAATCTTTCCCATAGTTTGTAAACGCTATAACTTTTGCGCAAACCAATCAATATACGCTTATTGCGATTTTTTTTTACCAAAAATATGTAGAATACATATCGGCCTAAACTGAGCAAAAAAAAATAGCTTTTTTAAAAAAAAAAAAATTGGGGATATGTATTATAGCAAAAAGTACAAAATACTGTTGTTTTTTTTCAAAACTGTCGCTCTATTTTTGTTTATAGCACAAAAAATAAAAAACACAGAGGTGATCAAATACCACCAAAAAAAAGCTCTATTTGTGGGAAAAAAAAAGGATGCTAATTTTGTTTGGGAGCCACGTCGCATGACCGTCAATTTTGTTAAGGTAAAACATTGCACGACCGCGCAATTGTCAGTTAAAGCGACACAGTGCCGTATCGCAAAAAATGGCCTGGTCATTGAGCAGCCAAATCTTCCGGGGCTGAAGTGGTTAATAAGCCCATGAATGAGGTAAAAACGTCTGCCGTGGCCAATCACTGCCAACCCCTACATCAAGCAGAAAAAAAATAGTACAGTGTCCACATCGGTCGGTGCATGCAATTATTGTACGGCCACCTCTAACATCCTGTGGAGCTTACAAGTGGAATGTCTGGATGTGACAGAATTGGATACATTCATGTACGCCTGATGCCAAGGTCTTAAATGGCCAGATTTTACTCCAGCTAAAGCTTATTTAATTTTGGATATAGCAAAACGATAGCAAATTCCGATCGTCTGTGTGGAACTCCATCGGAGAAAAAACCCACGCATGCTCAGAATCAAGTCGACGCATGCTCAGAAGCATTGAACTTAGTTTTTCTCGGCTCGTCCAAGTGTTTTACGTCACGGCGTTTGAGACGGTCGGATTGACTGATGGTGTGTAGGCAAGACTGATGGAAGTCAGCTTCATTGGAATTCCGATGGAAAAATCCATCGGATTTGAATCCATAGGAAATCCGATCGTGTGTACAGGGCCTTAGAGCATCTGTCAGTTTTTTATTTGCCATCTGTGTCTCCACTGGAGAGATTCACCTTAACTTCCTGTACTGACAAGAAGTGATAGGAAATCTCTACAACAGGGACATGGCCAAAACCAAAAACACATTTAGTTGAGTGAGGAAGGCTTAGGCCCCTTTCACACTGAGGCGTTTTTACCACGTTTTCGCGGTAAAAATAGCGCTGTAAAAATGCCTCAAATAATGCTGCCCCATCATTCTCAATGCGAAAGCCCTGAGGGCTTTCACACTGAGGCGTTTTGCTGGCTGTGCGTTGGAAAAAATCCTTCAAACAGCTTTTTTGGAGCATCTTTAGGGCGCTAAAAATAGCGCTGTAAAAACGCCTATCTCCATTGAAATGAATGAGCAACGCGGTAAAAACGCAGTAAAACACATAGGCGTTAGCGCTATTTTACCGCAAATGCGGTAAAAATGCGGTAAAAGCGCAGGGAAAAAAAATCATAATTTTTTTGCGTTTTTTTCAACGCCTCAGTGTGAAAGGGGCCTTAGAATTAATAACAATGTTTCTACTGCTACCTGCTCCTTTCTGTCTCAGTGATGACTTTTATCCTTCAGGATTTTTTGGGGTATTACAAGGAAAGCACACGAGGGAAAGTTTCCCCAGTGGGTTCAGAGACAGAAATACTGTATATACTCGAGTATAAGCCAAGTTTTTCAGCACTTTTTTTGTGCTGAAAATGCCCCCCTCGGCTTATACTCGAGTATACTTTTTGTGCCTGATCTCCCAGACTTTGGGGACCCGGTACCGGCCCCAATCTTGGCACACATGTAGCCTCACTCTTCCTCTACAAGTGTACAAAGTTTGTTGTCCAGGGGACCTACGGCCGGGGAGCACCGATTTTTCAAACCGGGCACCCCTTCCATAGACTCCCATGTTAAACGGTAATTTCTCTGGTAACTTTGGGGACCCAGTACCGGCCGGCCCAAATTTGGCACACATGTAGCCCAATGTCTCCTCTATAAGTGTGCAAAGTTTTTTGTCTGAAGGACCCACGGCCGGGGAGCATCGATTTTTCAAACCTGGGCATTTTTCAAATGGACACAGTGAGGCATGGGCACAGTGAGGCGTGGACACAGTGAGGCATGCACATGGACACCCTAGGCTTATACTCGAGACAATAAGTTTTCCCAGTTTTTTGTGGTAAAATTAGGTGCCTCGGCTTATATTCGGGTCGGCTTATATTCGAGTATATACGGTAAATAGAAGTCTCTTCTCGACTTTATCAAAAGTTCAAAATAAAAAAATATTGGCTAAAGTTAAAGTATAACTAAAGACACAATTATTATTATTTTATTTATTTGTGGATAGAGGGGTGATGGATTAGAACACCTGTCAGCTTTTATTGTTGTCTGTGTACCAGTTAAGGAGATTCACCCTCTCTATTTGTCCTGTTTACTATGATCATGTGAAAGTAAAAGAAAATCAAAAATTTTGGATTGTCTCCAGAAAAGTAATAGAGGGGAAATCTAGTTCTGGTGACCTGGGGGGCCCCCCAAAAGATTCCCTTAATTTGCAGGGATTTCCTCTCCCTTACTGTTTTGGCTATGGGACAGAAAGTGAAGGTAACTCTCTTCAATGGGACAAAAATGGCAAAAATAAACCTTTTTTCTTTTTTTCTCACTAAGGAAATATTAGTTATTTTCTATAGTATCGCTAACTTGCTAGATTTACAAATTGTTTTTAATAATTGTTTTCCTTCTCTGGAGCTCCATGGTGCAGTGCTTGTGGAAACCCTGTGAACAAAAAAGTGAACCATGAAATCACAGCACATGAAAAAAAGTTCCCAAGGGTACGGTATGGTCCAACTTTTGACGAGGAAGATCTCAACCCACCTCCCGGGACATTCTACTGTTGTTTCTTTGAGTTCTAACTACTGTATATTTTCTTGCTGGGGCATTACAATTTAAGATAGGTGTTTTGTTAATTGTGTTGGCTCTGTAGGGTTGGTGAGGCCTGCAAGGCAAGGGTTAACACTGCTGGACAGGTTTATACTGCGCTATTCAGGGAACACCGCCCACATGGTCACATCATATAAATAAGAGGATATAACAAGGGGGCGCTAATGAATGCATAAGTTACAACTGGTATATAAACAATCACGTGTAAAATATTAAATCAAATATTAAATAAAAATACATAAATTTACAATGATAGAAACGTCAACTATAAATGTGACTTGAAGTAGTGAAACAAATCAGATGTGATCTCAGCAAATGAAACCAATAAAATATAAAAACATCCAGTGAGTGAATCGTGACTAATCCATAATAAAGTCCATAGAAAGTATTCCAGTATGTTCTTTGAAGTGAAACCTTCACCAACATAAATACTACACCCAAAGTGCTATGGATGGATGGCCGCTTACCCCAAGATGTTGACCCTTTTAACTAAAAAAGGGTCAGATATCGCTTATCGCAAGATGCCACTTGCTAGTAAAAGGATTGTGATCCCAGATCCGTTCGACTCCCCAGGATAAATTCGATTGGAATATGCAGATAAAACGAATATTGCCAAAAATAGTGTAATCCCGTTTATTAAAATATAAAATCAATAATAGAAAAAGGCCAAATGGCTGCTTACATTGCGTGGTGCCTTAACCCGGCACTGAGGCTGGAAGGCATGTAGAAGCCAATTCGTTCCGTCCGTCCGTGTGGAGAGCTGGCGTGCGTTCCACCTGCTACAGCGGCTAACCAACGAGGACCGGAAGTGAGGTAAAAAACGTGACCAAGTACCGCCTCGACGTACGTTTCGTTAAATCGTCATCAGGAAGCGTACTGGGTCACTGAATGGGCGGACTTTTATAAGCCTGTGAATCAAGACAGGCTGGAAAACTAATTGTATCAGCCTCAGTGCCGGATCATAGGCACCAACGCGGAACACAATACATCAGCAATACATTTAAAACAAATTATATTTGAATTATATGACAGGAATATTAGAATATACAACATATATACTAAAACATAATTAGTTATTTAATAAAAATTCCGGGAAGATGAAGCAATAATGAATGATACTAAAAATAAAAATAAAAATAAAGGGATATTTGATAAAAAATAAAAAATATTAATTGAAAAATATTCAACTTTAAATTTATGATGGACTGCCAGAGGGAAAATTAATCATTTGTTAAAAAACAATTTAGATCTAGATCTATGTTGAGTCCCTGTGGCTGCATCGTCTGTAGGCGATACAGCCATTGGGTCTCATTTTGAGAAATAGCTTTTTTCAAGTCTGTGCCTCTCCAATGGGTCACCGCTCTATCAATCCCATAGAATGTGAGCAGGCGAGGATCTCTGGCATGACACCGGTCAAAGTGCCGTGACACACTATGATTCGGGAATCCTTTGGAAATATTGGTGACATGCTCATTGATCCTAACCCTTAACTCTCGTGTTGTGCGTCCCACATACTGTAGGGAACATGGACATTCCAAAACGTATGTGACATACTTGGAATAACACGTAATTAAGGGTTTGACCTGGAATTCTTGTTTTGTAACAGAGGACCGAAACTTGGTGATTTTTTTTACCACAACGGGTGGTTGTGCGACAAGATTTACACCTTGTACAATAATGGAAACCAGATCCATCCAAAAAAGTCAAGGGTTTTGATGGGGGGTCAGGGACATTGGGTGCTATCATGTTTCTTAACCCTGGTGCTCGTCTATAAATAAATTTGGGTTTTGAGGGAAGTAAATTAACCAAATCTCTATCCTTAAGGAGTATGGGCCAAAATTTCTGAAAGGTACGCTCAATTGTTTTGTACTGCCTATGAAAGCCAGATACAAAAGCCAAACCTCCTTGAAAGGGAGGCTTTTGCTTTGAAGTCAAAAGTGTCTCTCTATCCATGATGGCCACTTGATGCTGAGCTTTTTGAAGTACATGAGGAGAGTAACCTTTTTCCATAAACTTATCCGTTAAAATGGAGGCCTGTTCATGGAAATCAGTAATACTCTCACAATTCCTTCTAATCCTCATGTACTGACCTTTTGGAATAGCTCCCAACCATTGTGGGTGATGACAACTAGTGATTGGCACAAAGCCATTTCTGTCTGTGCTCTTAAAGAAAGTCTTAGAACTAATCATGTTATTTTTCTTAATCAAAGTCAAATCTAGGTAGTTCACTGTATCTGTACTCCATTCAGCTGTAAATGTAAGACCATACTGATTGTTATTGAGGTATGTGATGAAAGTTATTAAATCCTCTATTGGGCCCTCCCACAACAGGATAATATCATCAATGTACCTTTTGTAGTACAAAAGAGCTGCCTTGGGTTCATGATGTATAGTTTCATTCTCCCATTTATTAAGTACCAGGTTGGCTACACTGGGAGCATAGCGAGCCCCCATAGCTACCCCCTTTATTTGGTTGAAGAATTGACCCTGGGCCCAAAAATAGTTGTGGCCCATAGCTTGTTTGAGACCTTCCATCAAAAAATCAATTTGGTCAACAGGTATCTTAGATTGTTCAACCAAAGCCAATCTTACAGCTACTAGAGCATCATCTTGTTTGATGTTGGTGTATAGTGACTCCACGTCAACTGTAACCAAAAAATTGTATTAGTTGTCACTGGTATATTGGATAAAGACTTGATAAGCTCTCTACTGTCCTTCAAATAGGACTTACCCTGTGCTACCAATGGTTGGAGATATATGTCAATATACTCTCCAACACGAGAATACAGTGACCCTATCCCACTTATGATGGGTCGGCCAGGGGGTTTGACTCTGGTTTTGTGAATTTTGGGTACCGTATATAGCACTGGGGTGCGGGGAGCCAGTGGGACCAAATATTGTGCTTCTTTCTGATTCAGGATATGTTGATCCACCCCTCTAGAGACCCAATTGGTCAATTCAGTTCACAGTTTACAGATCGGATCAGAGGCGAGCACCCTATAGGTTTCAGCATCACCCAGCAGCCGTTGAATTTCTATGTTGTAATCATCCTTGGTGACTACCACGACAGCACCCCCTTTGTCTGCCGGGCGAACCACCAGGTTTTTTTTTTTTTTCTAGCTGTTTGATACCTTCTATTATTACACGATTTTTCCTAGTGTGTTTGACTTCAACTGATTTAATTTCATCCTGCACCATGTTTTTGAACACCTCAACATGATGGTGGGTCCCTTTTTTTGTGGTTAAAAACAGAATTGTTTTTCAAACCACTCTGAACAAACTGTTCAGTTACCACTGCGGATGAAACAGTAGGGATTTGAGAAGCAAAAATTGCAGATCTTAAAGAAAATATGCAACCTTTTATGGGCACTAAAGAGTATTTGGACAAAGCCCACAACCTCCAGTCATATTTGTCAAAATATGATGGAGAAATTAAACAAAAAAAACTTAAAAAATATCAGAGGGATATAAAGGACTATGAGGAGAAAAAAGTTTATAAATGGCAGGAGGATTCGACTTTGAATCATCCCAATGACCAGGGAATTGAGGATGATATGGAGGTCCATAATGTGGTCACGCAGGTGGCCCGGAATTTTAAAAATATTCCATCCACCCCCAAACAATCCAAAATTCCAAATGGTCAAAAAGCACAGGGATCACAAATCCCTAGGGGACCTCCCCCTCCGCCTCAACATCCAATCTATTATCCCCCGCCCACCAACTATTATCAGGATCAGTATGCAGCACCCACCTATAATAGGTATGGACCACTTGATAATAGACCTATGGATTATGGTTATCCCTATTCTAACCCAGGCCCTAGCCAATATCAGTCTAGACCACCTAGGGGTAATTTTAGAGGGAACCATAGGGGCAGACCCAATCAACATCAAAATAATTACCAACAGGGGGGGGAATGGAGGGGATGGAAAGAACCTTACAAAATTCCACCTACTACCCCGCAATATTCCAAAGAACCTACCGCAAAAAGGGGTAGAAGGGGGGAACCAGGAAGAAAAAGACCAAGGGACGACTAACAACAGGGATTTTTAACCTAACCAATATAGAACTCTCCAAAGAAGAATTAGGTGTTCTTTCTCAGGGTTTAAAGTATGCGCCAGATAAAGACATTAATAAGTTTGAGCTATTTATAGATGTAGAAAAGTACGTCAGAAAACTTAATATTAAAAAACATTTTGCTTCTCAAATCCCTACTGTTTCATCCGCAGTGGTAACTGAACAGTTTGTTCAGAGTGGTTTGAAAAACAATTCTGTTTTTAACCCCAAAAAAGGGACCCACCATCATGTTGAGATGTTCAAAAACATGGTGCAGGATGAAATTAAATCAGTTGAAGTCAAACACACTAGGAAAAATCGTGTAATAATAGAAGGTATCAAACAGCTAGAAAAAAACAAAAACCTGGTGGTTCGCCCGGCAGACAAAGGGGGTGCTGTCGTGGTAGTCACCAAGGATGATTACAACATAGAAATTCAACGGCTGTTGGGTGATGCTGAAACCTATAGGGTGCTCGCCTCTGATCCGATCTGTAAACTGCGAACTGAATTGACCAATTGGGTCTCTAGAGGGGTGGATCAACATATCCTGAATCAGAAAGAAGCACAATATTTGGTCCCACGGGCTCCCCGCACCCCAGTGCTATATACGGTACCCAAAATTCACAAAACCAGAGTCAAGCCCCCTGGCCGACCCATCATAAGTGGGATAGGGTCTCTGTATTCTCGTGTTGGAGAGTATATTGACATATATCTCCAACCATTGGTAGCACAGGGTAAGTCCTATTTGAAGGACAGTAGAGAGCTTATCAAGTCTTTATCCAATATACCAGTGACAACTAATACAATTTTTTGGTTACAGTTGACGTGGAGTCACTGTACACCAACATCAAACAAGATGATGCTCTAGTAGCTGTAAGATTGGCTTTGGTTGAACAATCCAAGATACCTGTTGACCAAATAGATTTTTTGATGGAAGGTCTCAAACAAGCTATGGGCCACAACTATTTTTGAGCCCAGGGTCAATTCTTCAACCAAATAAAGGGGGTAGCTATGGGGGCTCGCTATGCTCCCAGTGTAGCCAACCTGGTACTTAATAAATGGGAGAATGAAACTATACATCATGAACCCAAGGCAGCTCTTTTGTACTACAAAAGGTACATTGATGATATTATCCTGTTGTGGGAGGGCCCAATAGAGGATTTAATAACTTTCATCACATACCTCAATAACAATCAGTATGGTCTTACATTTACAGCTGAATGGAGTACAGATACAGTGAACTAACTAGATTTGACTTTGATTAAGAAAAATAACATGATTAGTTCTAAGACTTTCTTTAAGAGCACAGACAGAAATGGCTTTGTGCCAATCACTAGTTGTCATCACCCACAATGGTTGGGAGCTATTCCAAAAGGTCAGTACATGAGGATTAGAAGGAATTGTGAGAGTATTACCGATTTCCATGAACAGGCCTCCATTTTAACGGATACGTTTATGGAAAAAGGTTACTCTCCTCATGTACTTCAAAAAGCTCAGCATCAAGTGGCCATCATGGATAGAGAGACACTTTTGACTTCAAAGCAAAAGCCTCCCTTTCAAGGAGGTTTGGCTTTTGTATCTGGCTTTCATTGGCAGTACAAAACAATTGAGCGTACCTTTCAGAAATTTTGGCCCATACTCCTTAAGGATAGAGATTTGGTTAATTTACTTCCCTCAAAACCCAAATTTATTTATAGACGAGCACCAGGGTTAAGAAACATGATAGCACCCAATGTCCCTGAACCCCCATCAAAACCCTTGACTTTTTTGGATGGATCTGGTTTCCATTATTGTACAAGGTGTAAATCTTGTCGCACAACCACCCGTTATGGTAAAAAAATCACCAAGTTTCGGTCCTCTGTTACAAAACAAGAATTCCAGGTCAAACCCTTAATTACGTGTTATTCCAAGTACGTCACATACGTTTTGGAATGTCCATGTTCCCTACAGTATGTGGGACGCACAACACGAGAGTTAAGGGTTAGGATCAATGAGCATGTCACCAATATTTCCAAAGGATTCCCGAATCATAGTGTGTCACGGCACTTTGACCGGTGTCATGCCAGAGATCCTCGCCTGCTCACATTCTATGGGATTGATAGAGCGGTGACCCATTGGAGAGGCACAGACTTGAAAAAAGCTATTTCTCAAAATGAGACCCAATGGCTGTATCGCCTACAGACGATGCAGCCACAGGGACTCAACATAGATCTAGATCTAAATTGTTTTTTAACAAATGATTAATTTTCCCTCTGGCAGTCCATCATAAATTAAAGTTGAATATTTTTCAATTAATATTTTTTATTTTTTATCAAATATCCCTTTATTTTTATTTTTATTTTTAGTATCATTCATTATTGCTTCATCTTCCCGGAATTTTTATTAAATAACTAATTATGTTTTAGTATATATGTTGTATATTCTAATATTCCTGTCATATAATTCAAATATAATTTGTTTTAAATGTATTGCTGATGTATTGTGTTCCGCGTTGGTGCCTACGATCCGGCACTAAGGCTGATACAATTAGTTTTCCAGCCTGTCTTGATTGACAGGCTTATAAAAGTCCGCCCATTCAGTGACCCAGTACGCTTCCTGATGACGATTTAACGAAACGTACGTCGAGGCGGTACTTGGTCACGTTTTTTACCTCACTTCCGGTCCTCGTTGGTTAGCCGCTGTAGCAGGTGGAACGCACACCAGCTCTCCACACGGACGGACGGAACGAATTGGCTTCTACATGCCTTCCAGCCTCAGTGCCGGGTTAAGGCACCACGCAATGTAAGCAGCCATTTGGCCTTTTTCTATTATTGATTTTATATTTTAATAAACGGGATTACACTATTTTTGGCAATATTCGTTTTATCTGCATATTCCAATTGAATTTATCCTGGGGAGTCGAACGGATCTGGGATCACAATCCTTTTACTAGCAAGTGGCATCTTGCGATAAGCGATATCTGACCCTTTTTTAGTTAAAAGGGTCAACATCTTGGGGTAAGCGGCCATCCATCCATAGCACTTTGGGTGTAGTATTTATGTTGGTGAAGGTTTCACTTCAAAGAACATACTGGAATACTTTCTATGGACTTTATTATGGATTAGTCACGATTCACTCACTGGATGTTTTTTTATATTTTATTGGTTTCATTTGCTGAGATCACATCTGATTTGTTTCACTACTTCAAGTCACATTTATAGTTGACGTTTCTATCATTGTAAATTTATGTATTTTTATTTAATATTTTATTTAATATTTTACACGTGATTGTTTATATACCAGTTGTAACTTATACATTCATTAGCGCCCCCTTGTTATATAATTTCACATTGCACTTTATGGGTATCCATTCAGTTTTTTAGGGGTGCAGCTATAACTAGCATATATATTTTTTTAATTGGCGCAAGGTTTTTCACTTATTATATAAATAAGAGGCTCCTTGAATCCCTGGGAGTTTCCTGGAGGTCAAGATGTAACCGTCACTCTGCCGCTCATCGCCCCTTGCAGGTGCCCAGTCGGGATACCCGAAGGGCCAGGATTTATATAGAGTTATGCTATGAGATTATGGACTTTTGTGGATTACTTAAAAGGTGCCCGATCCCCTGCACTACTAAATGCAAAAAAACTAAATCTATAGCTCAAAATAAACAGAATGACAATATTGATACATTGGAGTCTGCCGCTGTGTACCTATATGCGTCCCTGCACAATACTACAGAGTGTAAGTGAACCGTGAGCAGGGACCATAGTATAAACAAACTCTTCTGTGAATCCAGTGTTGCAATATACAAATCACCTCCCGTGCCCCTCCACCTTTCAAACTATGCGCTCACCTCTGACTTAGACCTTCCACATGTCACTACGAGCCTTCCCCTTTAAGGGGTGTATATATCCAGGGGTAGGATGGATCTCAATCCAGGTATGCTTGATCCAATATCTGATCTGTATAGATGAGTGCTCATAAAAAATAAAAACAATAAGGCCCCTTTCACACGGAGGTCCGTTCAGGTCCGCCTGTCAGTTTTTTAGGCGGACCTGAAACGGATCCTCCATGCACCCCTGTGGAGGCACGGATGTCAGCGGAGACATGTCCGCTGACATCCACTCCGCTCCGCTCCGCCAAAGTGTGACGGAGGAAAACCCTATTTTTCCTTCCGTCGGCGGAGCGGATCGGATGACAACGGACTCTACGGTCCGTCGTCATCCGATTCCCCATAGGGGAGAGCGGCGCTCTGACAGGGCGGTCCCTGCACAGTGTGCGGGGACCGCCCAGTCATCCGTCGGCTCAGCGGGGATCAACGGAGCGATCCCCGCTGAGCAAGCGGAGCTTCACGGGGCGGATCTGCACGGATCCGCCCCGTGTGAAAGAGCCCTAACAGTGTTGAACCATAAACCCACAATCTTTAATAAAAACTTCACAGTATAAACTCAAATTTTTTTGGTGCACTTCCTCTAGTGCACTCAGGAAAGAAGCTTGACAAATTTGGGGTGTGGAATCACCAGGATGTTGTAAAACTTGGATGTAGCTGTACACAACAAAAGTCTTCCTGTACATGCATAATTACGTCACTAGGCCCCGCCCCGACGCATTTCGTCACTAGTTACGTGACTTCTTCAAGGAGGGTGGAGGGGCACTGGAGGTGATTTGTGCATTGCAACATTTGATGTTGACACTACTTAATGTAGTTTTTCACTTTTTTGTTAATTTTTTACAATTTAATATAACTTGCACAAATTATTATTACTACCTAGTTAATAGTGTGTGTAACTTTATCTATAGCTATATACATCTACTGTCTATACATTTTATTTTTATAGAGGCACTTGCTATTTTGCCATTGCTAATGGATTACTGTACTTGTGTCCAGTGCTTTTCAGCCAGGAAGTGGGTGACATGGCATGAAATGGAAACTCTGGTAGTGAAGGGGTTTGATGCTTGGCCCTTTTACTAGGGACCAGGTTTCCCACATACTGAGACCGTTTTGTGGCACAGAGTACCTAGGGACCTAGTCTGGGAGTCACGAGAATTGTGGCCTCTGGGAGAGAACAAGCATGGGTTTAGGAGTAGTGTGCTTCCTGTATCCCATAGTAACATACGGATCATATTCACTGGAAGTGAGGTGATAGGACTGCTGGATTGATGTAGACTGGTGCAAGCTCATTCACACCTGAGCGTTTTTAGCTCGTAAAACGCTCATAAAACGCCCCAAAAAAGCCTGAAAAAACGCCCAACAAGCAAAAACCCATTAATTTCACATATGAGTGTTTTGTCACCTGAAGCAAAAGGCCTGAAAAATGCCTTAAGCTCAAAAAGGAACATGAGCTTCTTTGGGGCAGATTACAGGCGTTTTTCTGCTTTTTACATTGGTGACCTCTACAAAATTGTGGCAAAAACGCAGCAAAAGAACGCGGTGAAACGCTCAGGCGTGAATGCAGCCTGAAAGTCTATTATCAGAGGAGAATTAATCTAAGATCTTATCTATAGCTTACAAAGATCTGTTTAAACCAACACCCCCTGCGGTCACAAAAATGTAGGGCGTGATGGATTTCAGAAGTGCCTACGGTTCAAGGGGAGGATATGTGGGAACAGATTTCAACCATCTAGTGTCGGCAAGGGACAGATTGAGCCAATCAGATTGATCCAATTTAAAGTTCTTTCATAGGATCTATTACACACCAGCTAGAATAGAAGATATATATCGCACCTCATCTACGGAGTGCTGGTGTATATATTCCCCTGCAAATTTTGAACCCATTTTTTGGAAATGTCAGCTAATTCATGATTTCTTGTCAGAAGTTACTTCTTACATTGCTGAAGTACTAGTTTCTCCCGTCCCTATGTCAGTCCAGGTCTGTCTCTTCGGTCTCGTGGAGGATGTGGTGCCCTCTAAAGCACATAGAACACTACTCAATATTCTATGCCCGCAAAGCTATTCTTCTAAAGTGGAAAAAGCCAGGTGCTCCCACCCTGTCCTTTTGGAAGAGCCTGGTGAATTTCATGGTTCCTTTCTACAGGGCCACTTACATTTCTCAGGTTATGATAAAAAAATTTATAAAGTGTGGCAGGCCTGGTTAGATACACCCTCCACCATCGGGTGAGGGTAAAGGGTATACTCAGAACAAATACATTTTGATAATTGGAGAGTTTTGGTAGAGTGATTGAATTTCAGGATGGTCGAACCTCTTGCTGGATGTGAAATTGTCTTAGGCTGCTCGCATTTATGATGGTATGAACCTTGACTCTCTTCTAGTTTTACAAAATGCTTGTAATTTGTTTTCTTGATTTGCTTGGGTTATCTGACATATTGTGACCTTGTGTATCCTGGTTACTATTGGTGCACTTATTATCCAGTTATAGATGACTGACAGGTTGTCGGGGTCAAGCTGGTGGTTGGGAGTAGTGGTAGGGTAATTCGGGTTTAGATTAGGTAGTTGGTCTTTGTTATTTAGCCAGGAAGTAGTTTTGCTTTCTGTACCTGTTGCTTTGGCCCTGTGAGGCCTGTTGCTGTGGTGTTGACCTTGTGGCAGCCACTACTACGTTCTTGCACTTTATAAAATGTCAATAAAAAAAAATAAAAAATTGTCAGCGGTAATGTACACCGAGTCAGGTATGTGCAGCTTAAGAGTACATTTACGGTACTGCTCTGTATCATGATGAAATGACTCCCGTGCGCATGCATGAAAGGGTCATTACTGTGGACCAGCCATTCGAGGACCAAACAGAGCAAACACAGAAGAAGGCCAGGCAAACTTGGATGTAGTTGAGACTAGCTGGTGCACTGACTCTGCAGTATTGGAGGGCTTGTCTGACAGGGAAGTCTACCATAATGTTCGAATATGCGGTTCTTATTAGCACATTAAGGAATAAACCTCCTGGGGCCCATAAAAAAAAAAAAGAAGAAATGGCAGCGTTTAATACCGATTTAACCTCTGCTGTTGAACTGAATCATAAGTTTTCAACATGCAGTAAAATAACCAAAACTTGGTACATGTTGTAAGTGTTTTTATGCCACCTGCTCTCACCCTGCTGTCCTCGACATGCACCTATAAATGTCCACTGCTAGAGAAATCCTTATGCGGGAGGAGTTTTCTCATCTCCCCCACCAATAAGAAATCTACACAAATGTACTGCCAACTCTATAGGCTGGTGCACAGTTTTCCACAATTTAAAAAAAAAAAATGCAAACGCTGCAGGAAGTTCCAGGAAAGCACAGAGCTATATAAACGTTTAGTGGATTATAGGATGTCGGCGCAACGAGAGGCCAAACCGAGAGAGAGAGGAATGGGAGGAAGTTTATTTGTCAATTTCATGGAAAGACTGAAAGGCGGAATGCGTTTTCAATTCCCACTGATACCAATTCTCCTTCTGCTGGCACATAAAACTCGGGACGCCTCGAGCTAAAATTTGTCTGGAAAAAAAATTGCAGGAAAGGGTGTGCACTTGGGCGATCTTCCAGCGCACTTATACAAGCCTTACAAGTGCGCGAGCTGGCAGACGAAATGTGCAGGACAGAAAATATTAAGATGAGAAAAAAAAAAAAAAAAAAAAAAAACAGACGAAAAGAAAATAAAACAAAAGGGAGTTGCCCTTTTTGCTTTCAGCAATGTTTTCTATCTACGTGAGGAAATAAAAAAGAGGTGTGACTGTAAAAGGCGATCGCATTGTTCTGGTAGAGAAAGAAAAACAAAGTAATCTGTTATTTCTACCTTCAGTGATTATAGGGGGGGAAAAAAATTGTACAATAAGCCAGACAAATGTCACGCCAGCCAAAAGCACCAGAGGGAAGAAATAGTCTTTACCCTTAGTAACCAGGACCTCCTGTTCATTTCCCTGTACTGTACTACTGGGAAGACCAACTGGTCAACATAGTTAACAGCCAATTCACAAGGGCAGATGATAAAGACTAGTGTAGCACACCCCCGTAGGAGCTGCTGGTTTAAATTTGGGCCTTGCACGTTACCTCACTGTTCATTGTCTAGAGGATGAGAGTCTACAGAAAGTTCAAAGAACACAAGTTATGAATCCTTTTCTTCAGGCTTTATTTCCAAACAAACTCACCCGGATAGGCCCTTCTCACTTGACCTAGCAGCCGGGATGATGCATGAACAAATAAGAAATAACAGTCTCTGCCACAGACCTTTAGAACGATTAAGTTGAACTGTTCAATGATCCTCTGCCACAGGATTTTAGTACCCGGATATCCAGCCTTACAGTTTAAGAGCCTTTAAGCCAACACGGCAGACTGTAAGGTAACTTTAGCTACGGTGCATCCTCCAATAGGGTCACCAGGCCTTCCTCAAGACACCAGCCTTCCGCTTGGTCCTCTCCAGGACAGGTCCTCCCCTGGTTTCCGCCATTGAGTGGCTTCCTCCCACAGGACGGACAGCACAAAATCACCTTCAAAGTGTAGGCCCCAATCAGGACAACTGGGCCTACCTGGCATAGATGCAGCCTCGGGCCAACCTGGCTCCGAGGCTGAAATTCCAGTAACACATACCTCGAGCCAGGAGAGCCACGAGGCGAAGAGAGCCTCGAGAAAATGGTGTCTGCCCCTGAAGTACCCTTCCCCAGCATGCTCAGCGGGGAGACCACTCCCACTGAGCTGTTCCCGCGGAAAAGACACCCAATACACTTTGGCCTGCTTCTGTTCCAACATTGGCCTGGGGTGGCAATGTCACCTACAGGCAAACAGTGGGAAGTCCTTACAAACACAGCCATAGCTGAAACAGAGGCTAATTTAGCCTTCATCATTACAAAGTCTGAGCGAACTACCAGCTCAGACACCCACTAAATTTAACATAGTGCCTGATCATCAGGAGCAGGGCGCTACACTAGCAATTCACAAAGACTGATGCCAAGGACTAGTTACCCATAGCAACAGGATTTCTGGCTTCAGTTTAAAAATTAGATCCGATTTTTTGGAATGACTACCTTTCCATTGTGCTTAACTACACTACAGGCATTAAAGGGGGACCAATTGGTCAACTAAGGCAACAGCCAATTCACAAGACTAATGCCAAGGACTAAGCAATTCACATAGACTGATGCTAAGGACTAACTTGCCTATAGCAACTGCATTCCTGCCTTTAGTTAAAACATTACTGTAGATCTGACTGTTCTGTCTTTACTGCACTATGCACATGAAAGGGAAACCAACTGAGCAACATCCAATTCCACAGGACTGATGCTACTGTAAAGGCCAAATGTCCATTGCAACCAGGTTCCTGAACTCATTTGAAAGATCTGATTGATTGATTGATGCAATTGCCTCTCCATTTTATGGTGAAGTTTGACTGCCTGCACCAGAACAATAATTCTGCATCCTAGCAACCAACAATGCTGTGTGGTCAAGCTGTCTGCACCCTAAACCTAACTACGGGCATGAAAGGAAGATCAACTGGTCAACATGGCAAACCGTCAATTCACAAGGGCTGAGGCTAAGGACTAGAAGTTCATAAGGACTGATGCCAAAGAATAGCCACCGACAGAAACAACATTTCTGATTTCAGTTAAAAAGTAGATCTGAATTTTTGGAATGATCCTATTCCCTTGCCCTAAACCAGAGGTCTCCAAATTTTGTAAACAAAGGGCCAGTTTACTGTACTTCAGACTTTAGGGGGGCCGGACTGTGGCCAGCGGGAATAGAAAATTTTTCTGGCATCACTGGGAGAAAACAGTGCCCAGTGTATTAGGGGGAGGAATTTCACCCATTGTTGGTTTCAGAGGAAGAAATGGCGCCCCATTGTTGATGTCAGTGGCAGGAATTATGCCCCCTTTTTGGTGTCAGAGGGCAGAATAGTGTCTCATATTAGTGGAATGAATAGTGCCCCAAGGGCCGGATAAAGAAAGCAAAGGGCCACATCTGGCTGCAGGGCCGCAGTTTGGAGACCCCTGTCCTAAACTGATCTATTAGCATGAAGGAAACATTAAGTGGTCAAACTGTGCAACAGCCAATCCACAAGGACTGATGTAAAGGACTAGCTACCCATGACAAGTAGAACCCTGGCTTCAAAAAATAGATCTGATTCTTTGGCACAATCTCTTTTCATTTGCCTTAACTGCACAACGGGAATGAAAGGGTAACCAACTAGGCAACATCCAGTTCCCAGGACTGATGCTAAAGACCAATTGTAAATAGCAACCAGGTTCCTGAATTCACTTGAAAGATCTGATTGTTTGACGTGATTACCTCTCCATTCTATGGTGAGGTGCAACTACCTGCATCATGACAACCAATGATGATGTTTAGTACAACAGCCTGCATCCTAGCAACCAACAATGCTGTGCGGTCCAGCAGCCTGCATCCTAGCAACCAATGATGCTGAGCGGTCCAGCTGCCTGCATCCTAGAAACCAATGATACGCAGCCACACAGCATGACTGGTTGCTAGGACACTGGTGTTTGGGTCACAGCATCACTAGCTGCCATGCCAACATCCTAGCAACCAGAGATTGTGGGCAGTCGGGATGTCAAAAATGTGGCAGCATCTGATGCATCAGATGGCAAACCTGCATTCTCCCATACTGCATTACAGGCATAAATGGAAAACAGACTGGTCGAGCAAACAGCTGATTCACAAGGACTTAAGGATGCAGATCATCCTACTGGGTGTGTGCGTATTAAGTATTAAAGCCATAGAATCTGTGCGAAAAGCTAGGCAGCTAGCATTTTCAGAACAAGAGGTCAGCAATGGCTTCCATGTTTCTCTGACAAGTTTCCTTTAAGAACATAAAATAAATAAAAAACCTACCCTTACAAAATAAAACAATTTTGGCATTAAAATTACAACAAAAATAACAAGCTTTTATAAAGTTTATGAACGCAGGCAGTTTAGGACACTATGTTTAGTGTCTTTAACTGGCTGCGTTCATAAACTTTATAAAAAACTTTATTTGGAACTTTTACAGTTTGTGATCAGTCGGCACTGGAACTGATCCCAAAGTAGCTTCAGCAACGAATGCAGATATCTGGGTAACATACACAGCGTACATACGGCACAAAGTAAATAGTACTAAAAGGCAAGTATTTTTTTTTTAACTCTTTGACTTTTATGGTGTTCTTTAACAGAATTACTACTTATGACAAAAAACTGCAGAGTAACACCATGCCATGTCATATTTGAAATATGGTCTCTGAGGAACACCTACCTACTAACAGTGACACCTGGAGACTAAAAAGTATATACTACACTAAATATAATTGTTCAACAAATTGTGCATAACATGTTGCTTATTCCCAAATTCAAGATAAGGAAAATGCAAATGGATAATAGGCTGTCTAGGCTTAGCCTGAATTGGGCCAGAGAGCCAACCCCCCCAAAGCGTATAAGGATTACCGAACCCCACAGATAGTGGTCTCGCTGTATGCACGTGTGTGTGTGGCCTATTCATTTTTAGCCTCTCTCACTTCTGTGTGTGTGTGTGTGTGTGTGTGTGTATGTATGTGTATGTATGTATGTATGTAGCAAATAAAAACATATCTATCTATCTAGATATATCTATCTATTTATTTTTAGCAAATAAAATAAAAATTATATATATACAGTGGGGCAAAAAAGTATTTAGTCAGCCACCAATTGTGAAAAAGTTCTCCCACTTAAAAAGATGAGAGGCCTGTAATTGTCATCATAGGTATACCTCAACTATGAGAGACAAAATGTGGAAACGAATCCAGACAATCACATTGTCTGATTTGGAAAGAATTTTTTTTGCAAATTATGGTGGAAAATAAGTATTTGGTCACCTACAAACAAGCAAGATTTCTGTCTCTCACAGACCTGTATCTTCTTCTTTAAGAGGCTCCTCTGTCCTCCACTCATTATCTGTATTAATGGCACCTGTTTGAACTTGTTATCAGTATAAAAGACACCTGTCCATAGCCTCAAACAGTCACACTCCAAACTCCACTATGGTGAAGACCAAAGAGCTGTCGAAGGACACCAGAAACAAAAATTGTAGACCTGCACCAAGCTGGGAAGACTGAATCTGCAATAGGCAAGCAGCTTGGTGTGAAGAAATCAACTGTGGGAGCAATAATTAGAAAATGGAAGACATACAAGACCACTGATAATCTCCCTCTATCTGGGGCTCCACGCAAGATCTCACCCTGTGGGGTCTAAATGATCACAAGAACGGTGAGCAAAAATCCCAGAACCACACGGGGCAGTGTTGCCAACTTTCAGTAAGTTTACGAACAGTTTGTAAAATCTGTACTTTTTGCATCTGTCCTTGAATGTCCATTACGGACATGTAGGCTGCATGTCCGTAACGGACATTCATGGACAGATGCAACAATTATGGATTTTACAAACTGTTCGTAAATTTACTGAAAGTTGGCAGCCCTGACACGGGGGGACCTAGTGAATGACCTGCAGAGAGCTGGGACCAACGTAACAAAGGCTACCATCAGTAACACACTACGCCATCAGGGACTCAGATCCTGCAGTGCCAGACGTGTCCCCCCTGTCCGGACCCGTCAAGGTTTGCTAGAGAGCATTTGGATGATCCAGAAGAGGATTGGGAGAATGTCATATGGTCAGATGAAACCAAAGTAGAACTGTTTGGTAGAAACACAACTCGTCGTGTTTGGAGGAGAGAGAATGCTGAGTTGCAACCAAAGAACACCATACCTACTGTGAAGCATGGGGGTGGCAAAATCATGCTTTGGGGCTGTTTCTCTGCAAAGGGAACAGGACGACTGATCCGTGTACATGAAAGAATCAATGGGGCCATGTATTGTGAGATTATTGAGTGCAAACCTCCTCCCATAAGCAAGGGCATTGAAGATGAAACGTGGCTGGGTCTTTCAGCATGACAATGATCCCAAACACACCGCCCGGGCAACGAAGGAGTGGCTTCGTAAGAAGCATTTCAAAGGTCCTGGAGTGGCCTAGATAGTCTCCAGATCTCAACCCCATAGAAAACCTTTGGAGGGAGTTGAAAGTCCGTGTTGCCCAGCGAAAACCCCAAAACATCACTGCTCTAGAGGAGACCTGCATGGAGGAATGGGCCAACATACCAGCAACAATGTGTGACAACCTTGTGAAGACTTACAGAAAACGTTTGACCTCTGTCATTGCCAACAAAGGATATATAACAAAGTATTGAGATGAACTTTTGATATTGACCAAATACAGTATTTATTGGCGTATAACACTCACTTTTTTACCCTGAAAATAGAGGGTAAACTGTGCCTGCGTGTTATATGCAGGGGGCTGTGGAAAGTTTTCTTTCCTGAAACTTCCCTCTTAAAGTTAGGGTGCGTGTTATACGCCGATAGGTACTTATTTTCCACCATAATTAGTAAAAAAAAAATCTTTCCAAATCAGACAATGTGATTGTCTGGATTTGTTTCCACATTTTGTCTCTCATAGTTGAGGTATACCTATGATGACAATTACAGGCCTCTCTCAGCTTTTTAAGTGGGAGAACTTGCACAATTTGTGGCTGACTAAATACTTTTTTGCCCCACTGTGTGTGTGTGTAATATATATATACATACATACATACATACATACATACATACACACACACAGTGTATATCTAAAAGCAAACATTTATTATGTTGCAGCTTACGAGTTAGATGTGGTGGCTTTATTATTTTCTTTTATTTTTTTGGGCTTTCTTTTTTGTCACTTGGTGATCCTGTCAGTAAGTCTGTTGTTTTTTAACAGAACAAGCTGCCCTGCAGATGTAGCATTTATAGGGTTGAGACAAACCATTTAAAACTGACAGGTGGTGCTTACAATGATCAGCTTTTATTTATGTAAAACATTTAGGCTCGGTTCATATATATGCGGTGCAGGAAATGCAGCGAACCCTGTGCGTTTCCCGCAACGCATTGAAATCGACCCCCCAAAATGGTTTTGCAAAACGCAGTGTGATTGATAGAACTGGACCACACCCATTCAATACGATTCCAGTGCGGGGGGGGGGGGGGTCCTGCACCTTTTTTGTGCAGATTTGGTGAGATTAATAAGCTGTAATATATTACATATTTGATTTTGGGTTTAATACCGCTCAAATTGTTAAAAAAAAAAACTTCCTTATATAGACATCCAAAAGCTCCAAAATTGCTGCTGAGTGCTGCCATCTCATGGTGCATGGTTTGCTACAGCCCCATGTTACCAGCTGCATAAAGATCAGTAAAATTATTTTACACTATACACATGTAAACATTTGTGCTCAGTGTTGGCTGTACCCCCCCCCCCCCCCCACACACACACACACCCCCCGACACACAGGAACATCCATAAATTGGGCCTCAGAATGGGATAGGGCTAAAGCCGGCAAAAGAGGTGCTTTTAATCCTCAAATGGCCCCTGACTAGAATGAGACCAAGTGTTATATGCACTAGGTCTCCCAGGGAATGAACTAAAACATTAAAAAAATGTGCCCAAAGTTCTTCTTTAAGTGGCTGTGTACATCTGTCCTATTGCAAATTGAATAGGCTAGGATCGAAATGATAGCACAATTGCAAACTGGCTACAGTGTTCTTTGCAATGTTGTTACCCTAAAGACTGTACAGGAAAATCTGGATGGGATACCACTGCTGTCATTCAGAGCCAAGGCTTGTCTCTCATATTCTGCTTCCACTGCAATAAACTCAGCATATAATTTGCCCATGTCGGGCAACCACCAACCTTAGCGATGTGGGTGCGGTGTGCCAAGTAATTACGGGATGAAGGCGCAATTTGTGGTCATCACCAAAGCTAAATGGCATGAGTGACACTGACAGGGAAACTACAGCATGCTTCAAGTCAGTACTCATTTTCAGCTGTTGCTGCAACAGCTACCTGCAAGAAATGTTTTATGTCTTTTACATTTTTACATGCTTGATGTTCCCTACTTTGATCACTTAAAAAAAATAAACAGTAAAGTCTCCCTCTAGTGGTCATTTGTATAAGACACCACTGGGACACGATGGGAACAGGTTAATGTAGGCCTCCACAGGAACCTAGTTACAAAAATCCCTTTGTAAGCAGTACGAGCTGCCAAGTCAGAGCTTACAACAGGGCAACAGGGCAAGGCAGAAGAGGCAGCCACCTTTGGCGCTTCAGAAAGAATAGGGTGCAAAAAGTTCAGGACTTGCAACCTCTCATGCAGATGTAGTTCACAGCTCATGGGGGAGTGCACTTTGGCCTTGGGTGCTAAAGGGCCTTGTACCTGCATGGACCCCATGACATAGTGCTGACTGATTCTGCACTGTCACATAGCAGAGTCACATGTTCTGCCATTTCTCGAAGTACTGTGTATTCCCTTCAGCCCCTAGAACTGGTAAGCAGAAGTAATGCAGGAATATACTGGGGGCATATAGGCGATTATAGCAAACCTGTTGCTTTGCTGTAAATGGGTGCAGGGTTGCTTTAATGTAATTCTGCCACAAAAAAAAAATAATAAAAAAGGGGCTAAAAGGTGTAAAATACAAATCACCACGAGGGAGCATTTACATTTACACTAATGCAAATATGGAACAGCAAGTCCAAACCTGACTTTTTACAAAACGGTACAATAATAGTTCAAAATTGTTTCCCTTCAATAATTTTTACTTTGGTATCCCTGCCTTGTAAATGTACAATCCACCCTTTATTTGTTTTTACAAAATGATTCTGTGGTTGTAGCGCTGCCAATTCCTCACTAATAAAAGGTCAAAGGGTATTTCTGTCAATCACACTGACAACACCTCGCCTGTTGTGGTGGAGATGGACTCGGATGCAGCACAATACAAAAACAAAATATGAATCCATCTCTGTCCTATAACACTGATAAAGATCGGAGGTCTGCGCAGGTTCTAGTTTTAGCCTCTATGGAAAAAAGAAGTATGAAAACCAAACGCCAGCAAAACGTCATGACGCAGATTGCTATCAAGCTCATCTCTTCATTTGGTCACTGGATGTACTAAGATAACATTATTGCTTTTTTATTGTTAACTTATCTGCCGTGGGTCAGGTTGACCTAAGGTCTCCAGACAAAGCAGAAGGTTGGTGGGACAATAGCTTTACTGTATAATTCTCTGGAGTAACGCATCCAGAATGGCTTTCAGATGAGTAATGGTGGAGGCAGCACCTCATTGTCAGAAACAAATTGGCCAGTTTTTGATAGCGCTGCTGAAGTGCAGAACCATTTTATCAGCTTAAAGAGACCCTGTCACCAACCTAAAAAAACTGCAGACAAAAGGATAGAGGAATCAAGTATTTTAAATGCTTGCTTTCACTGTTCTTTCTTTCAAGAAATTATTTTTAACTCACTTGTAGTGTGCCTTTGAACATGCTAGAAAATTTGTGGAAGAGTCAATTCCTTCGCACAACACCTATTCCCTCCTTGCACATCATAGCCCTCTTCTCCTCTGGGAGTGTCCAACTATTCTCTGTGCTGGCCCAACTACTCAGCCCCTCCCTATATAGCCTTTATGTAGTTCCCAGGGGAGGAACGAAGGGGAATACTATATAGCAACAATTCTCAAACAGGGTTCCGTGGCACCCTGGGGTTCCTCCAGAGATGTTGAGGGGTCCCCTTTGAGCAGCCAACAGAAGTGAATAATTTTCTGCGAGTCTAGCATCACTCAGTAGGAAGAACTACACTGCTCATCAGCAACTCTTTTACTGACCACCAATGTAAGGTGGAACCTCTCCCACTAACCACCAAAGTAAGGCGGAGCCTCTTCTACTGACAAACATTGTAGGCTGGAGCTACGGACCACTAATGTAAAGGTGGAGCTTTTCCAATTTTAACCAAAGTAAGGTGGAGCCTTTCCTACTTCCACCAAAGTAAGGTGGAGCCTTTCATACTTCCACCAAAGTAAGGTGGAGCCTTTCTTACTGACCACCAATGTAAGGTGGAGCCTTTCTTACTGACCACCAATGTAAGGTGGAGCCTTTCTTACTGACCACCAATGTAAGGTGGAGCCTTTCTTACTGACCACCAATGTAAGGTGGAGCCTTTCTTACTGACCACCAATGTAAGGTGGAACCTTTCTTACTGACCACAAATGTAAGGTGGAACCTTTCTTACTGACCACTAATGTAAAGGGAAAACTTCCCCCTGATTTCCAGTTTAAGGGGGCACAGTTTATTCTGACCACCATAGGTGCATTTTCCCACTATACTCCTTTGTAAGAGGGTCACTTTTCCGCTGGTCACCTTTCCCTATTCCTTTATTATTAAATCTACAACATCCTGACCATAACAATATACCAGAAGCTGTACATATAATCTTTAGCCAAGGTTTCCTTAGACCCATAAAATGTATTTTATTATTTCAAGGGTTCTTCAAAAAGGTTGAGAAAGGCTGCCGATGAGGTGTGTGGCTGTTACTCATCTACCACAGCACAGAGCACTGGAGTGGTAGAGCTGGAAATGCAACTCTAAGAGGGGGGGAAGTTTAAAGCTTTTACTGTAAAATTATTTTAAAATCATAAAATACAGTGGTACAGGACTGAAAAGAGAACACAGGAGGGAGACTTTAACCACTTAAGCCCCGGACCATTTGGTAGCTAAAGGACCAGAGGTGAATTCAGAATTTTGCACTGCGCTGCTTTAACTGTAAATTGTGCGGACATGCAATGTTGTACCCAAACGAAATTTGCGGCCTTTTCTTCCCACAAATAGAGCTTTCTTTTAATGGTATTTGATTGCCTCTGCGATTTTTATTTTTTGCGATATAAACGGAAAAATACGAAAATTTAGAAAAAAAATGATATTTTCTACTTTTTGTTATAAGAAAAATCGAATAAAAACTCTATTGTAGTCATACATTTAGGCCAAAATGTATTCAGCCACATGTTTTTAGTAAAAAAAATGTCAATAAGCGTATATTTATTGGTTTGCGCAAAAGTTATAGAGTTTACAAACTAGGGTACATTTTCTGAAATTTACACAGCTTTAAATTTATGACTGCCTATCTCATTTCTTGAGGTGCTAAAATGACAGGGCAGTACAAAACCCCCCCAAATGACCCCATTTTGGAAAGTAGACATCCCAAGGAAATTGCTGAGAGGCATGTTGAGCCCATTGAATTTTTATTTTTTTTGTCTTAAGTGATTGAATAATGACTAAAAACAAAACAAAAAAAAATTACAAAAAGTTGTCACTAAATGATATATTGCTCACACCTGCCATGGTTATATGTGGAATTTCACCCCAAAATACATTCTGCTGCTTCTCCTGAGTACGGGGATACCACATGTGTGGGACTTTTTGGGAGCCTAGCCGCGTACGGGACCCCGGAAACCAAGCACCGCCTTCAGGATTTCTAAGGGCGCAAATTTTTGATTTCACTCCTCACTACCTATCACAGTTTCGAAGGCCATAAAATGCCAAAATAGCACAAAACCCCCCCAAATGACCCCATTTTAGATTATAGACACCCCAAGCTATTTGCTGAGAGGCATGGCGAGTATTTTACAGCTCTCATTTGTTTTTGAAAATGAAGAAAGAAAATATATATATATATATATATATATATATATATATATATATATATATATATATATATATTTTTTTTTTTTCAATTTTCAAAACTTTGTGACAAAAAGCGAGATCTGCAAAATACTCACAATACCTCTCAGCAAATAGCTTGGGGTGTCTACTTTCCAAAATGGGGTCATTTGGGGGGGTTTTGTGCCATCTGGGCATTCCATGGCCTCCGAAACTGTGATAGGCAGTGAGAAGTGAAATCAAAAATTGACACCCTTAGAAAGCCTGAAGGCGGTGCTTGGTTTTTGGGGTCCCGTACGTGGCTAGGCTCCCAAAAAGTCTCACACATGTGGTATCCCCGTACTCAGGAGAAGCAACAGAATGTATTTTGGGGTGTAATTCCACATATGCCCATGGCATGTTTGAGCAATATATCATTTAGTGACAACTTTGTGCAAAAAAAAAAAAAAAAAAAATTTAGTTTTTCCGCAACTTGTGTCAACATATAAAATATTCCATGGACTCGACATGCCTCTCAGTATATAGCTTGGGGTGTCTACTTTCCAAAATGAGGTCATTTGGGGGGGTTTTGAACTGTTCTGGCATTTTATGCACAACATTAGGAAGCTTACATCCACTCTTCTAACCACTTGAAGACAAAGCCCTTTTTGACACTTTTTGTTTACATGAAAACATTTTTTTTTTTGCAAGAAAATTATGTTGAACCCCCAAACATTATACAGGTCCTTCTCAAAAAATTAGCATATTGTGATAAAGTTCATTATTTTCTGTAATGTACTGATAAACATTAGACTTTCATATATTTTAGATTCGTTAAACACAACTTGAAGTAGTTCAAGCCTTTTCTTGTTTTAATATTGATGATTTTGGCATACAGCTCATGACAACCCAAAATTCCTATCTCAAAAAATTAGCATATCATGAAAAGGTTCTCTAAACAAGCTATTAACCTAATCATCTGAATCAACTAATTAACTCTAAACACCTGCAAAAGATTCCTGAGGCTTTTAAAAACTCCCAGCCTGGTTCATTACTCAAAACCGCAATCATGGGTAAGACTGCCGACCTGACTGCTGTCCAGAAGGCCATCATTGACACCCTCAAGCAAGAGGGTAAGACACAGAAAGAAATTTCTGAACGAATAGGCTGTTCCCAGAGTGCTGTATCAAGGCACCTCAGTGGGAAGTCTGTGGGAAGGAAAAAGTGTGGCAGAAAACGCTGCACAATGAGAAGAGGTGACCGGACCCTGAAGAAGATTGTGGAGAAGGACCGATTCCAGACCTTGGAGGACCTGCGGAAGCAGTGGACTGAGTCTGGAGTAGAAACATCCAGAGCCACTGTGAACAGGCGTGTGCAGGAAATGGGCTACAGGTGCCGCATTCCCCAGGTCAAGCCACTTTTGAACCAGAAACAGCGGCAGAAGCGCCTGACCTGGGCTACAGAGAAGCAGCACTGGACTGTTGCTCAGTGGTCCAAAGTACATTCAGAAATCAAGGTGCCAGAGTCTGGAGGAAGACTGGGGAGAGGGAAATGCCAAAATGCCTGAAGTCCAGTGTCAAGTACCCACAGTCAGTGATGGTCTGGGGTGCCATGTCAGCTGCTGGTGTTGGTCCACTGTGTTTTATCAAGGGCAGGGTCAATGCAGCTAGCTATCAGGAGATTTTGGAGCACTTCATGCTTCCATCTGCTGAAAAGCTTTATGGAGATGAAGATTTCATTTTTCAGCACGACCTGGCACCTGCTCACAGTGCCAAAACCACTGGTAAATGGTTTACTGACCATGGTATTACTGTGCTCAATTGGCCTGC
The DNA here is from genome assembly GCA_029206835.1 of Rana muscosa. Classification (NCBI taxonomy): domain Eukaryota; kingdom Metazoa; phylum Chordata; class Amphibia; order Anura; family Ranidae; genus Rana; species Rana muscosa. The sequence continues at coordinate 325,780,311 of CM055120.1, read as the reverse complement.
CAACTCTCCTGACCTGAACCCCATAGAGAATCTGTGGGATATTGGGAAGAGAAAGTTGAGAGACGCAAGACCCAACACTCTGGATGAGCTTAAGGCCGCTATCGAAGCATCCTGGGCCTCCATAACACCTCAGCAGTGCCACAGGCTGGTTGCCTCCATGCCACGCCGCATTGAAGCAGTCATTTCTGCAAAAGGATTCCTGACCAAGTATTGAGTGCATAACTGAACATAATTATTTGAAGGTTGACTTTTTTTGTATTAAAAACACTTTTCTTTTATTGGTCGGATGAAATATGCTAATTTTTTGAGATAGGATTTTTGGGTTTTCATGAGCTGTATGCCAAAATCATCAATATTAAAACAAGAAAAGGCTTGAACTACTTCAGTTGTGTGTAATGAATCTAAAATATATGAAAGTCTAATGTTTATCAGTACATTACAGAAAATAATGAACTTCATCACAATATGCTAATTTTTTGAGAAGGACCTGTATATATTTTTAAAGCAAAGGCCCTACAGATTAAAATGGTGGGTGTTGCATTTTTTTTTCTACACAGTATTTGCGCAGCGATTTTTCAAACGCATTTTTTGGGTTAAAAAATACACTTTTTTAATTTTAATGCACTAAAACACACTATATTGCCCAAATGTTTGATGAAATAAAAAAGATGATCTTAGGCCGAGTACATAGATACCAAAACACGACATGCTTTAAAATTTCGCACAAACGCGTATTGGCGACAAAATACATACATTTTTAAAAGCCTTTAAAAGCCTTTACAGGTTACCCCAGTAGATTTACAGAGGAGGTCTACTGCTAAAATGACTGCCCTCGATCTGACCTTCGCGGTGATACCTCACATGCATGGTGCAATTGCTGTTTACATATGACGCCAGACCGACGCTTGCGTTCGCCATTGGGCAAGAGCAGGGCAGGACAGGGGTGCTTTTTTTTTTTTATTATTAATTTTGCTTTTTTATTTTATTTTTAAATTGTTCCTTCCAAGTATTTTTTTTTTTTATCATTTTTATTGTTATCTCAGGGAATGTAAATATCCCCTATGATAGCAATAGGTAATGACAGGTACTCTTTTTTTGAAAAAACTGGGGTCTTCTAGACCCTAGATTTTTCCTCTGCCCTCAAAGCATCTGACCACACCAAGATCGGTGTGATAAAATGCTTTCCCAATTTCCCAATGGCGCTTTTTATATCCGGGGGGGGGCATTCCCTCCCACTGCTTGTAAAAGCAGTCCAGAGGTTAATTAGCCGCTAGGATTTCTTTTACATGAAAGCCGGCCGCAGGCTGAAAAGAATGATACCAAGATGATACCTAAACCCGCAGGCATCATTCTGGTATAAACATTCAAAGTCCAGCAACATACCAGTACGTTGCTGGCCCTTGTTGGACATGTATTGTAATCTTTTTTTTTCATGCAGCCAGTTGGCTGAACGAAAAAAGAGATTGATCGGTGGGTATGCCCACCATTAGAATACCGCCCTTCATCCACCCACTTCTAATGATGGGCATACATGCACCATTTATATATGCCGAAGCATGGGGGCATCCTCCCGCAAAAAAGTTATGCCGCACACACATGGTCGGACTTTTCCACGGGCAAGCCTCCGTCGGAATTTCGACCGTATGTACGCGGCATTAGGAGCAAAATCACTCCTCTGCCCTTGCTGCCCCAATGCTTCGGCATATTTGCTTTTTTTTTTTTAACTGTGGTGGTGAAATCACCTCCTACAGCACTGGAGTCGCAGGGATCAGGCCTGTCTCTGCGAACGCTGCAGTTATGTGTGTTTTTGTTTTGTAAGTGACAGTGATCGATCGATACTGCACTTGGGTGGCCTGGGCTGGACGGAGGGGCAAAACGCAGGTGCCAGCAGGTATCTGGGCTGATCCCGCTAACACTGCGTTTTTGGGAACCCTAAACTGCTGGGGACGCTAGTATAGATCTGATCAGATCAGATATTGATCTGTTCAGATACTATACCACTAAGGGGGGTGTATGCTTCACGCGTGGGTGTTAGCGTTACTGGCACTAACCTGACGCTGCCTGGGGTGTGACGCAGACCCTCTCTGACGCTAAAACCTAATTGATATCACCCGCCGGGCGATCAGGGGGTTAAACCTTTATTGGGTTATATACGGCGGGTGCCCTGACACTATAAAAAGCAAACTAACTAACCAGCGTCACCCGTAACACTTATAGGATGATCACTGGTGAAAGGGTTAACTAGGGGCAATCAGGGGGTTAAAACCTTTATTAGATAATATATGGGGGTACCTGACGCTATAAAAACCTGCGGCGAACCTAAAAAAAATTACCAGCTACCGATCTGCATCACCGACACTAAGACAGCGTTTAGAAAAACGATCGCTTAGCGACAGTGGTGATGGGGGTGAAAGGGTTACCTGGGGGGCGATCAAGGGGGTTAAACCTTTATTAGATAATATATTGGGGTACCTGACGCTATAAAAACATGCGGCGAAACGAAAAAAAATTACTGGCTACCGATCTGCATCACCGACACTAAGACAGCGTTTAGAAAAAAAAATTACTGGCTGCCGATCGGCATCACTGACGCTAAGACAGCGATCAGAAAAATGATCGCTTAGCGACAGTGGTGATAGGGGGTGAAAGGGTTACCTGGGGGGTGATCAAGGGGGTTAAACCTTTATTAGATAATATATTGGGGTACCTGACGCTATAAAAACATGCGGCGAACATAAAAAAAATTACCGGCTACCGATCTGCATCACCGACACTAAGACAGTGTTTAGAAAAACGATCGCTTAGTGACAGTGGTGATAGGGGGTGAAAGGGTTAACTGGGGGGGCGATCAAGGGGGTTAAACCTTTATTAGATAATATATTGGGGTACCTGACGCTATAAAAACATGCGGCGAACCTAAAAAAAATTACTGGCTGCCGATCGGCATCACTGACGCTAAGACAGCGATCAGAAAAATGATCGCTTAGCGACAGTGGTGATAGGGGGTGAAAGGGTTAACTGGGGGGTGATCAGGGGGTTAAACCTTTATTAGGGGGGGTTAGGGGGCTACACTGGACCTAAGACTAAACTTTGGTGACACTTTTACAGTCACAAATGTCAGTGATTGCAGTGATCACTAAATAAATGGTCACTGCAATCAGTGACACTGTGACTGGGGGCTGGGGGGGTGATCTGGGGGGTGATCTGGGGTGTCTGGGGGGGCCTGGGGGGGGGCAATTTATGTCCCTATGTGTCCTGGTGTCAGTGTAGTGTTGTGTGCACTGACCTGATGTCTTCTCTTGTACGGCGCTCGGTATATGTGAGCGCCGCACCAGAGATGACATCACTTCCTCCTGCTTCCTCTGTCTGACACAGACAGAGGGGGCATTTCCATTCGCCGGGAGCGATCGCGAGGGGGTGGCCGGAAACGAATGGCTGCCCCCTCATCCCTGAACGCTCCCGGACACTTAGCCACCGCTCACTGTATAGGAGGGGGGTCCGATTGGACCCCCCAACTATACAAAGGCAATCACGTACACTCTACGTGATTGTGCCTGTCGGTGCCATTCTGCCGACGTATATATACAGTGAGCGGTCGTTAAGTGGTTAATTGGGCTTTGAAGAGGAACTACACCAACCCAAATTGTTATTTTATTTTTTTTAATCCCCTTGTTTGCGGAGTTATTCTCAAAATACATACTCACAAGTCCAGCGATCTGCAGCATAACTACTTTATTGTGAAACAGTGGGACGTCATCAGCACTCCATTGCAAACCTATGAACTCGTTTATCAGTTCAATGCCACATTAGTCAAGTTCAAGACACTGTTGCTTGCAGTGTCACCTTGAGGAAGGGACCCCATATGGCCCTAACGCTAGGTTCACACCTATGTGTTTCTGCAGGCCGCATTTACACGGGCACGGCAGCCCATTCAAATGAATGCTTTTTTAAAAAGCGGACACAGGGAAATCACATGGTCTTTTTGACCCTGGTCTTTATTTCTCTGCGGTTCCTGCACTCGCGCTACGATTTTACATGCATGGGGGTGCCATTCAGAATGAATGGCAGTCCCACGTGTTTTCACACAGCAATGTATTTACACTGCAGGTGGTTGCGAGTGCGGGAATTGCTGCTATTCTAGTATCCACAGCCACACGCAGAAGTGTGAACCAAGCCTTAAACATTGCCCTATTTGACGGATTTATTTAAAAATAATTTAAACCTGCGGTGGTGCGCAAAAACTAAAGCTTATAAAAGTGCATGTGAAAAAACACACAAAAAAGTGCACTTAAGGATGTGTCGCCACCTCCTGAAGTAGTAGGACTCTACTCTGACCCTCGAGACGCAAGGCTCCTGACAGGGGAAGGGCTCAACATGGATCCACCTAGCCAAAAGACCCCTCTCCTCATGGTCAGCCAAAGCAGACCACCTAGTATTTGGTGAAAGGCTCTCCCAAAGAGAGACTTCCCGGTTCAGGAAAGTTTATGGCCACACATCTTCCCCCTAGGTTCAGGGTAGGCCTGAGGACCCACATCCTCCATCCCAGTGAAAAAAATAAAACAGACAAAAGTGCAGTGACAAACGTGAAGAAAAGAAAGAAAAAGAAAAAAAATGTATTTAATAAAAAATTGCCCATGCTAGTACATAGGCTAGGCCCTGCAGTCTGATAAACTTTTATCCCGACTTAGCCAAAAGGCCTAGGCCAAAGAGGCGCAGTACAGAAAAGGTTTTAGTGCCGTGGCCTTGTGATCATTCTCAATGTGGGGTACCCACATCCGAAGAGCACCCCTGGGGCGACCAAATCTCAAGGAGCACTGAAGGGCTCTCTGCCTTCCCAGCCAATGACCAGACTAGGTAGACCCCCTCAAATCAGGAGGCATTGGGCCCCTTCAGTTTTCCCGTCTTACTTGACTGATGTGATCCTGCACTAATAAGGAAGTGTATATTTTTCCTGGTGATGTCCTAACATTTCATTGTTGTTTTCGCGTCCCCATCCAATACAGTCACTGCGAGCACCTGTCTTATCGAGGTCGAACACTGGAAGGAGTGCAGTGCTCATGCTCTGATATACAACTTCTTTACTAATGTTATCAGGGGCCAGCTGTCTCTTACGGGTTCTTGCAGCTGCAGCATCTGGGAGCCAGCTGGAAGATCCAGGAAGAGACAGACAGCCCCCTAATTATCTAGAGCAGCATATCCATATGTATCCCATAAGGCTGCATAACTGGAAATACCTTCTCTCCTAGGTGAGAATCCCGGGAGTTCCAGAGGGGGCTAAAAAAATAAAAATAAATTGCATTTGGGAAAACAAATTATAAAAAAGTCCAATTGTGACAGAGGGGGGGGGGGGGGGGCACTTTAAGGATAATTGAGGAAAGTGAAAATATAGTGCTGGACCCGTAAGGTTGTCTTTTGAGTATTGCTATCTTGAAGTATTGATGTAGATGTAAATAATCTGGTTCCCAGGCAGGCGGCTTCTACACCCCGGAGGATCCCCACGGTCTCCTTGGCTTGTAGTGTAATATAACAAAAATGGAAATTGGGAGTGCCACACCACTGCTAAGAGGTCCAGATACAAATGTATTCTAATCCCCTGACTTTTATAGGAATAACGTTGTATCTTGACCTCTTAGCAGTGGTGTGGCACTTCCAATTTTGTTACAATAAACTTTAAGGATAAAGCTGGCCATTCGTACACAAAAGAAGCCACCGGACCGGCTTCAAGGGCAATGACTCAGGAGTTCAGCCTGCCAGGGTCTCCACCCATTATAAATACATCAAGGCTAGGTGGACCGACACTTTAAAAAACTAAAGAAATTATCCAGGTTACATTAATACATTTAGAAAGCAATATTATGAACACCAGGGAGGGTAGGGGGTTTACACAAATAATAACAATCCTTTTCAGAGATATAGGACATATCTCAGTTTATAAAACAGATTGTCAATTACAAGGGAATGTTCATCCATCCCATGGGGAGGCAAGGAGGGGGGTACCATGCATGCATGCCAAGCCTAATTGTTTACACTCACAACAAACTTTGGAGGTTGCTAGGCGACAGTGAGAAATAGGATTACAGAATTAAAAATACAAGAATGAAGAAATAAACACAAGCCTAATAAATATAGATTTAAAAGAAAATTACACAATAAACAAAAATATCATAATCCGGATACATTCTACTGAATGTTTAAAACGCCTCCAAGCAAGTCTATAAAATCTCCCCTTAAGTCCACCTACGTCTTCTTTGAAAAAGTCATTAAATGTTTTTTAGTGTTTCTATTTTCCTACTATCATTAACTGAAATCTGTATACCATGTTAGGCTTGCAGTAGGCATTCCTGCTCTGTGGGCTCATGGGCAGCAAAGTGCTTAGGTGGGGGGTTTTGTGAAAGAGAAACTGGGGTCAAGTGTCACCAGATGTAGTGCTAGACTAGAGAATACTGGACAACAGTCTGTAAAACTGCAGGCAATAAAAAGTGTTGTCACCCTTCTTTAAAACCTTTGCCCCCATTTCACCCTCATTCTTCTGATTTATAAACATTCAGGTGAATGTGGTATATCTGTACTATAGCCTCTGGCAGTGATTGAAAAAAAAAAAAAAACAGACACCCGCACACTGCTGACATCCTTCCCAGTGTTTCTTCCGGGTTCGTGGGCTCTGTCGCTGTGAGTGGGAGCCGCCGGTCATGGCACAGGGCTCTGAAGAAACAGCACATACAGCCAGCCATTCCTTCAGAGCGCATGTGCCAATGATGTAATCGGCCGCGTATATAGTAAATATCTCCTAAACGGTGCAAGAGATATTTACAGTACCTACAGGTAAGCCTTATTATAAGTTTACCTGTAGGAATAATTAAAAAAAGAAGACTTTACAACCTCTTTAAAGCTCAAAGACGCTAAACAAGCAAAATCCCATTCATCTCAATGGCCCCTGTTCATGGTCAAATGAGAACAGGGGCCATAGAAATTAATGGGATTTTGCTTGTTGAGCGTCTTTGAGCTCAGGTGTAAATGCAGAGAAACAATGTAAAAACTCATAGGCCAAATAATGAGACAATATATGTAGGCAAAAACACTAAAATTGCAAGTCCCGCTACACGCCTGTGCCCTTGGTGCAGCTTGTGTGCGTAGTACTGCAGTATGTCTTGTAAAAAAAAAAAAATGTATTATAGAGCCATCAAGACTAGAGATGTAAAATTTTGCCAAATTTTGTAGCCATGAGAAAAAAAGTATTTTTTCCTGTTTTTTTCCAGAAAATGTAAAAATTTTCAGAAAAATTGAAAAAAAAAAATTCAGTGTGGAGTAGTTTTAAAATATTTAAGTAATTTTGTTACATCGGGTAACATGTAATGCAGTGTATTTAAAAGTATTATGCTTGAAATAAAAGTACAGCTTATTCAGTAAATAAACTGAACTTACTTTTTAAAAAGTTATGAGATTGTAGGCCACACCCACCCGGACCAAAACTTCCCCAGATACAAATCATTAAATAAACACTCAAGAACCATTATTTGGCAAAATTTTGGCCGCGACACCTTTATTGGTTTAAACAATTAATTTCCAATAACTGTTTATTATCACTCATATTTATTATCACTCATAACTTCAGATATATAATCACATAACAGATTTCTACCTGCTCAGTTATTAGAACTCGAGCAGTAGCTCAAACTTCAAATAACAATAACAGTCCCCCCCAGAATCCGGGGTGACCCAACCACATAAGAGGTGTACGCGACTAGGGCGGGAGGGAGGGAGCTCCAATCTTCTTCAGCTGTCAGCTCCAATCTTCTTCAGTTGTCCTGCAGGCAAGAGGATGAGCCCCACACCTGCTTACCCTTAAATAGCCCAACCCCTTGCTTCCAGAGTATTCCCTGAAACCTCATTGGCTACTCCTGAAAACTCCCCCTAGCCTCTTAAAGAGGCAGTAACCTGACTGACTAACACCTAATGCTGCTTAATAATTTTTATTAAATCCTGGGATGGGGAGGCCACAATCTCAAGAAAGTGGCCCCATATTGTGCCCCCTTTTTTCATGAGATTGTAGGCCACACCCACCCGGACCAAAACTTCCCCAGATACAAATCATTAAATAAACACTCAAGAACCATTATTTGGCAAAATTTTGGCCGCGACACCTTTATTGGTTTAAACAATTAATTTCCAATAACTGTTTATTATCACTCATATTTATTATCACTCATAACTTCAGATATATAATCACATAACAGATTTCTACCTGCTCAGTTATTAGAACTCGAGCAGTAGCTCAAACTTCAAATAACAATAACAGTCCCCCCCAGAATCCGGGGTGACCCAACCACATAAGAGGTGTACGCGACTAGGGCGGGAGGGAGGGAGCTCCAATCTTCTTCAGCTGTCAGCTCCAATCTTCTTCAGTTGTCCTGCAGGCAAGAGGATGAGCCCCACACCTGCTTACCCTTAAATAGCCCAACCCCTTGCTTCCAGAGTATTCCCTGAAACCTCATTGGCTACTCCTGAAAACTCCCCCTAGCCTCTTAAAGAGGCAGTAACCTGACTGACTAACACCTAATGCTGCTTAATAATTTTTATTAAATCCTGGGATGGGGAGGCCACAATCTCAAGAAAGTGGCCCCATATTGTGCCCCCTTTTTTCATGAGATTGTAGGCCACACCCACCCGGACCAAAACTTCCCCAGATACAAATCATTAAATAAACACTCAAGAACCATTATTTGGCAAAATTTTGGCCGCGACACCTTTATTGGTTTAAACAATTAATTTCCAATAACTGTTTATTATCACTCATATTTATTATCACTCATAACTTCAGATATATAATCACATAACAGATTTCTACCTGCTCAGTTATTAGAACTCGAGCAGTAGCTCAAACTTCAAATAACAATAACAGTCCCCACACGACGGTCTTGAGCATCAAGACCGTCCCACCCCAACCGTCGCGGCCAACTCAATGCTGTTCTGTAATCCTAAATTAAAGATATCCATACCCACTTCCGACAAGTGAACACCATCCGACCTGTATAGACCCGGATAACCACCCTCCAGGTCCACATGCCGATAGGATAATCCACCAATCTGAGGCATGAACTTTTCCAGAGCCCTATTGACTCTTTTTCTCATCTTTTCCATAACCCTCCTCTGGTCAGAGGAGAGCCAGGAAAGACGAGCAACTACCTCGGAAAAAACTAGTGTTGTACCTGGGGAAGTAACAATAAAACTATGCAAGTCACGCTTGATCATGTATAATAAATCCAACGTTTTTACATTACCCAAATCATTTCCTCCCAAATGCACAACCAAAATAGAAGGCGGCGGCCATACTTGACATAACCTGTTCAAATGAAAGTACAGTTGGGACCACTGAAGGCCTCTGATACCTTTCCAAAATAACCTAAAAGAGTCCGGATGTAGAGATAAATTAGTTGTATAACTGCGTTGGGCTGCTCGTTTGTGGGCCCAGTAGATAAATGAGTGCCCCAGAATCCAAACTGAGCTGGGAACCTAGAATTTAAACAAATAAATTAGGACAAACATATAACTTAAAACATTGAGACTTCCACCTCCCCATTTCTTTAATATCAGAATCCGGGAACCCTAACCGGGCCGCCTCAGAGGCTGCGCCTATCCGAAAGGAGTGGGAGGAAAACTTAAAGTTATTTAAACCCATTCTAACCAAACATTTCTTTAAAACAGCATCAAATTGGTATTTGGTCAGGGGATGTAAATTGACGTGAACTAGAAAAAAAACCCCTCCGGAAGGCCTAAACCCCATAAATTGCCTAACCGTGGCTACCGGGCACATGAATGCCTCATCGTGCTCCCGTAGATTGACCCAACGGCCTTTTCCACATTGATCAGTTTTTGAATGTTGTAGCCAAATGTGAACACCCGACTGATCCATCAACACCTGATCAAAAAGAATCCCTGAATTACCCTGCTTATTTGCCGGCACCAACTCCGAGATGCGGAAAGCACCAAAAAAGGCCAGCACAAAGGCTGTCTTAAATAGCAAAGCTTCATACGGGGAAAAACAAACTACTACCAAACTTTCGCAAAGGCCCCTGAGGATGTCCAGAGAGATCGGCCTCCTATCATCCGAGACATACGTCACTCTCTTGTACCCCTTCAGTGCCTGTTTCACAGAAAAATATGAAGTACAGGCCCTTAAACCCAACAATCTGAAGAAAAATGAAATGCCAGCTAGCGTCTTCGTCACATGACTACTGGAAAAAAGCTGCCGCATTAACATAGACAAAAATGCCAGAACATTGCCCTCAGAAGGCCTATTGAAATTAAAACCTGCAGTGCTAGCAAAGGACAACCAACTGCTCCATGCAGCGGTGTAACTGGACCAGGTCTTGGGAGCTAAGGAACCTCTAATAGCGTCCGTCACTGTCATCAAATCATCACCCACAAATGGTCTGGGCATGGGGTGCCCTCTGTGTCCGCTTCTGGAAGCAGAATCCGAAAACGGTCCATCTGGACGCGAGACAGAGAATCGGCGATGTTATTCAAGATACCAGGAATATACTTAACTTTCAACCAGATGTTAAATTTGAGGCACCTAAAAACCACCTGACGCAGTACTTTTATCACTAACCAAGAACTGGATGAAAGACAGTTAACCGCATACAGCACTCCTTTGTTATCGGATTCCACCAATATGCGCCTGTTCGCAAATTCTGAACCCCACAACTCCAAAGCCACCAAAATCGGGAACAACTCTAGGAGAACCACATTCTTGGTGGCCCCTGACCTTACCCAAGACTCCGGCCAAGCCGCACAGCTCCAGGGCGTCTTCCATATAGCGCCGAAGCCTCTAGAGCCAGCAGCATCCGTGAATAGACAGAAATCTCGTGCTACCACAAAATCAGATTGAAAAAAGGACTTTCCATTATAAACCAAAGAGGACAGAGAACCTACTAAGCCAGTTAACATGGTTAATTGATTTAACTCACCCACTGCTGGAGGCTGTGATACATGGTGTTGAACCTCCTGCTCCAGCAGTGCTCTGGGGTCTGGGACTTGTAGAGCTTGCCCAACTGATAACTGTTGAGGCACCTCTGTGCCTTGCTGAGATTTACTTGTATGCTGCTGGGGAGACTGCAGCGCAGGCTGACTCCCCCTAGAGTCATTTGCGGGCTGCTGGGGCTGACCCCGCCGTCTTGCTCCTCTTCCTGCTGGGGACTGTGAGCAGGTCCGCCTCTTCTTGGTGCCGCGGCGGCCTCGTGTTGCGCCATCTGTATCAGACCGTCCGTGTGGCACACTAACCTCTTCGGCTGCTTCCACAGCCCGACCGCAACGTTCAGGAGCTGCGCTCCTCCTCGCACTCTCCCGCAGGGCGGGCACAGGCACTCCCCGCCCTGCGCCATTAGCATGAGAATGCTCACCGCCCACCTCTAAGCCGCCTCCTTCAGTGACCTCCAGCCGTACCTCTTCCTCCGGAGCTAGAGCCAGGCACTGACGTAGCCATGCTTCCCCGCCTGTGCTGCCAGCCTTCTCAAGTAACTGCTTCACCAGGGCTTCCATCATTAAAGGTAGGCGAACTGCAGAGCTCCAATCTTCTTCAGCTGTCAGCTCCAATCTTCTTCAGTTGTCCTGCAGGCAAGAGGATGAGCCCCACACCTGCTTACCCTTAAATAGCCCAACCCCTTGCTTCCAGAGTATTCCCTGAAACCTCATTGGCTACTCCTGAAAACTCCCCCTAGCCTCTTAAAGAGGCAGTAACCTGACTGACTAACACCTAATGCTGCTTAATAATTTTTATTAAATCCTGGGATGGGGAGGCCACAATCTCAAGAAAGTGGCCCCATATTGTGCCCCCTTTTTTCATTTTTTTAATACAAATGGAATAGCAAAGATTGTATATGTTAATAACATTTCAACTATACAAGAGAACAGATAATTTCCCCCTCCTCTTTTCTCCATAATAAATTAAAAGCTTCTTGCCAATATGCATTTTCAGTTATTACAATGCTGATCCAGAAGCATATATTGCTCCTGCAAGAGCATTATCAATGTTCTTATTTTTAAGTGTCATTTTATCCATAAATTAAGGGATTTTTGAGAGGTAGTGGTTTGCAATACTTCCTTACTTGAATATGCTGCTGGAGAAGAAAATACTTTTACTAAAGGCAAATCCACTTTGCACTACAAGTGCAAAGTGCACTTAAAATTACACTAAAGGTGCACTTGGAAGTGAAGTCGCTGTAGATCCGAGGGGGACATGCAAGGAAAATAAAAAACAGCATTTTAGCACATGATTGGATAATAAAATCAGCAGAGCTTTCCCTCATTTCAGATCTACCCCTCAGATTTACAGCGACTGCACTTTCAGAACAATTTCAAGTGCACTTTGCACTTGTAGTTTGCACTTGTAGTGCAAAGTGGATTTGCCTTTCGTAAATAACCCCCCTTTGTGATGATCCAGAAGCAGCAGAAAGTGTTTCTGGAATGAGAACCCTGGAGAGAAAACCTACTCGCACTTTCATTATGGTCCTCATCATTTAACTTCATAAAACTCTGGCACCTCAGGATGTGTTTTGTCATTCTTGTAGCATTTGGAAAATAATATTTCTTCACACAATATTTGCAAATTGCAGCTTTGCTCTTAGCAGAAATTGCACTGTGGAAAGGTTTCCAAAATCTAGATGTTGGTTTCACCATTTTACTTAGAGGAAGAAAAGAAAAAAATTATTTACGGACCAGCCTATAGGTAAACATTATGATGTGATGGTGGAGAACATTAATAGGAATCATTTAAAGGTTAAAAAAGAAAAACGAATTTGTCAGACATATTTACCCTTTTACCTGTCAATTAAAGTGGTAGTAAAGTCTTTTTCAAACGTATACCCACAGGTAAGCCTATAATAAAAGTCTTACCTGTAGGTACAGTGAATATCTCCTAAACATACTGTACACTGTTTAGGAGATATTCACACAGCATGCAGCCAGTGACATCAGAGCCGTCCCTTCAGAGCTCTGTGCCACGGCAAACACGTCATCGCAGGTTAAGCCAATCAGATGGCCGAAGCACGCAAACCTGGAAGGAAGACCAGGTGAAGATGGAAGCCCTGTCAGCATGCTGCTGGAAGGCTTTGTTCTAAGGTAAGCATTTCATAATGTGCTAGTAGTTTTTTTCTTTAAAGGCTGTGGTTTACTACCGCTTTAAGGCCTGTGGAGACAGAAACTATTGTCTACTATTGTATCCCAACAATCACCCAACTGTGGGAGGTACATGATGGAGCAAACTAAACTGGAGCCTTTCCCCTCCGGTGCCCCCTAGTGACAGAAATGCATATTTCTCTTGTTTGAGAACTGCATTGAGAAGTACAGTGTTACTTGAATTGAATTACAGGATTTGCTTGTCTTCAGCTGAGAGAACTTGCAATAATTTAAGACTTCTCAGAAATCTTTCATTAAAGTAAAAGTCCATGATAAAACTTAAATCCCTGCATCTATAGCCACCAGCATTCTAACACTAACCTCTCTAACCCTGTAAAGTAAAAATTTGTATACATACCTTTTCTGCAGGCGATTCAACCTGATCTCCAGTGGCGGAAGCTCTGCAGAGGACACGGCCGACAATGGCTGTGAAATGAATGCGATGCAACGTCACCCATAGACTTACTATGGGGCTTCCGTTGTCGGACGTGTCCTCTGCACCCGCCCACACAGCAAAGCCGTGGCTGACAGCTCAGCATGGGATGGGGTCGGATCGCCGGCAGAAAAGGTATGTATACTAATTTTTTCTTTATAGGATTAGAGCGATTAGTGTAAGACCCCACACACACTGTTAGATTTTCTGCAGATTTTTTTCTTCAGACTTACCAAAACCATATAATATGAGGTCAAACCTTAAGAGTTTCAATTTGTATGCAATCGGGCAGGCCCTTACACTACATGGTTTTGGTAAATCTGAAGACAAAAATCTGCTTTAGAATGCTGGTGGCTATAGATGCAGGGATTTTAGTTTTAGCATGGACTTCCACTTTAACCACTTCCCGACCGCGCCATGTACAAAAGACGTCCACAGCGCGGTCGAGTTATCCTGAGTGGACGTCCCAGGGACGTCCTCACAGAATCTTGCTCCCGCGCGCCCCCTGGGGCGCGCTCCAGGATATGTCCGTGACCGCCGGGTCCGGAAGACCCGGCGCATCACGGTAGATGGCCGCTAATCGCGGCCGTTTACCACGTGATCGCTCCGTCAAATGACGGAGCGATCACTTGTAAACAGACCGGCGTCATGTGATGACGCCGGTTCCTCCCTCCCCTCTCTGTACCGATCGGTACAGTGTGAGAGGAGAGGGGAGGGAGCGGATCATGTCCGCTCCCTCCCCCATGTCAGCTGTGGGCTGGATCTGTGACAATTGCAGTCACAGATCCAGCCATCCATCCATCCCTGCTCAGCCATCCCTGTGCAATACTCTGCCAATACTCTGCAATACACCCTGTGCAATACTCTGCAATACACCCTGTGCAATACTCTGCAATACACCCTGTGCAATACTCTGCAATACACCCTGTGCAATACTCTGCAATACCCCCTGCCAATACTCTGCAATACCCCCTGCCAATACTCTGCAATACCCCCTGCCAATACTCTGCAATACACCCTGCCAATACTCTGCAATACACCCTGCCAATACTCTGCAATACCCTGTGCAATACTCTGCAATACCCTGTGCAATACTCTGCAATACCCTGTGCAATACTCTGCAATACCCTGTGCAATACTCTGCAATACCCTGTGCAATACTCTGCAATACACCCTGCCAATACTCTGCAATACACCCTGCCAATACTCTGCAATACACCCTGCCAATACTCTGCAATACACCCTGCCAATACTCTGCAATACCCTGTGCAATACTCTGCAATACCCTGCCCATACTCTGCCCATACTCTGCAATACCCTGTGCAATACCCTGCCCATACTGTGCAATACCCTGCCCATACTCTGCCATATTCCGCAATACTCCACAATACACGGCAATACTCCACAATACCCGGCAATACTCCACAATACCCGGCAATACTCCACAATACCTGGCAATACTCCACAATACCCGGCAATACTCCACAATACCCGGCAATACTCCACAATACCCGGCAATACTCCACAATACCCGGCAATACTCCACAATACCCGGCAATACTCCACAATACCCGGCAATACTCCACAATACCCTGCAATACTCCACAATACCCTGCAATACTCCACAATACCCTGCAATACTCCACAATACCCTGCAATACTCCACAATACCCTGCAATACCCGGCAATACCCGGCAATACCCGGCAATACCCGGCAATACTCCTCAATACCCGGCAATACTCCTCAATACCCGGCAATACTCCTCAATACCCGGCAATACTCCTCAATACCCGGCAATACTCTGCAATAACCACTTCCCGCCCGCCGGCCGTCATATGACGTCCTTGACTTTGTGCGGAGATATCTGAATGATGGGAGCAGCTACAGGCATCATTCAGATATTCGCTTTTTCAGCTGGTGATTCCCTACACCATAAGAACGATCATAGCGGCTGTTCCACCGCTTGATCGCTCTTACGGAAGGTGAGAGGGGATGCCCCCCCTCCCGCTGCCCTCCGGTGCTTCTACCGACTCACCGCTACGATCAAAGCCAAGATTGTTTTTTTTTTTGTTTTGTTTTTCAGGCTTCCCAGCCTAGAGGTGAGATGTGGGGTCTTATTGACCCCATATCTCACTGTAAAGAGGACCTGTCATGCCATATTTCTATTACAAGGGATGTTTACATTCCTTGTAATAGGAATAAAAGTGATCAAAAAAAAAATTTGGGGCGGAAAAACATGTCAAACTAAAATAAATAAAGTAAAATGAACAATAAAATATATATATTTTTTTTAAAGCGCCCCTGCCCCCGCGAGCTCACATGCAGAAGTGAACGCATACGTAAGCCCCGCCCACATATGAAAACGGTGTTCAAACCACACATGTGAGGTATCGTTGCGAACGTTAGAGCGAGAGCAATAATTTTGGCCCTAGACCTCCTCTGTAACTCAAAACATATAACCAGTAAAAATATTTAAAGCGTTGCCTATGAGGATTTTTAAGTAGCGAAGTTTGGCGCCATTCCACGAGCGTGTGCAATTTTGAAGGGTGACATGTTAGGTATCTATTTACTCGGCGTAACTTCATCTTTCACATTATGCAAAAACATTGGGCTAACTTTACTGTTTTTTTTTTCTTTTAGGCACAAAACAGTTTTTTTTCCGTAAAAAACGCGTTAGAAAGATTTCTGCGCAAATACCGTGCAAGATAAAAAGTTGCAATGACCACCATTATATTCTTTAAGGTCTTTGCTAAAAAAACATATATAATGTTTTGGGGTTCTATGTAATTTTATAGCAAATAAATGATGATTTTTACATGTAGGAGAGAAATGTCAGAATTGGCCTGGGTTCTCCAGAACGCCTGAAGGTGCTCCCTGCATGTTGGGCCTCTGTATGTGGCCACGCTGTGTAAAAGTCTCACACATGTGGTATCGCCATACTCGGGAGGAATAGCAGAATGTGTTTTGGGGTGTAATTTGTGGTATGCATATGCTGTGTGTGAGAAATAACCTGCTAATATGACAATTTTGTGGAAAAAAAAAAAAAGAAAAAAAAATCTTGATTTTTGCAAAGAATTGTGGGAAAAAATGACAACTTCAAAAAACTCACAATGACTCTTTCTAAATACCTTGGAATGTCTTCTTTCCAAAAAGGGGTCATTTGGGGGGTATTTGTACTTTTCTGGCATGTTAGGGTCTCAAGAAATGAGATAGGCCGTCAGTACTTCAGGTGTGATCAATTTTCAGATATTGGCACCATAGCTTGTGGACTCTATAACTTTCACAAAGACCAAAAAATATCCACCAATTTGTACTTATTTTTACCAAAGATATGTAGCAGTATAAATTTTGGCCAAAATGTATGAAGAAAAAATACTAATTTGCTAAATTTTATAACGGAAACAAAGAAAAATT
The DNA here is from genome assembly GCA_029206835.1 of Rana muscosa. NCBI lineage: Eukaryota > Metazoa > Chordata > Amphibia > Anura > Ranidae > Rana > Rana muscosa. Next base: position 325,763,290 of record CM055120.1, on the reverse strand, counting down.
CAATTTTTTACAAAATTTTCAGTCTTTTTTCTCTTATAGCGCAAAAAAAAAAACAACCCAACAGTGATTAAATACCACCAAAAGAAAGCTCTATTTGTGTGAAAAAAAGGACAAAAATTTCATATGGGTACAGTGTTGTATGACTGAGTAATTGTCATTCAAAATGTGAGAGCACCGAAAGCTGAAAATTCGTCTGGTTAGGAAGGGGGTTTAAGTGCCCAGTTGTCAAGTGGTTAAGGTCTTCATGTTATATAGTTTGAGTACCATGTAATAGATATATTATTTATCATTGTAAAAGAACATGTTTCACACTTTTTTTTTTTTTCCGAAAAAAAAAAACTGCTTTAAAAAATACGGGGGGGGAAAAAAATGTCCCCCAATTTTTCCCCCAGGCCTTCCCATCTCTATTCAAGACATATAAAAGCCAGAGACAGGTATTTAAAGGGGTACAGGAAAACATTGTCTTGCTTTGTCCACATTGCTGGTTCCATTCACGGTCCACGTCTCACCCATCATGATGGGCGTATCCTCGGAGGGGTTTTCACATTCTGGGTGCCACTGGAATGGAACACGGCCCAAGACCTGTATAGCACCCTGCGGCTACCTTTACTCATAGCACTATGTACCAAGGTGAGCGCCTAATGCAGGATCCTGTGCCCAAAGAAAACTATACAGGCCAGCCATGCAACTGCAAGGTCAGGGTACATTTCCCAAGTTGTACTTGTGGGTCACCAATCTGGAAACTGCTGATGAGCCATGTGGGCAGTAAGCAGTGAAATCTTGATAGAAGGGTCAGCTAATTAAATCTGGTCAAAAGATAATAGGAAATAGCCACCAAAAGGAGAAGGCATTTATCACCTAGAGCAGGGGTGCCCAACCTTTTGAAAAGCGAGGGCCACTGAAGCGACATGGTAACCAGTCGCGGGCCAAAATGAGTGGAATGGATGGATGACAGGACTGTCCACGCCGCTTATGCTGAACGGACACAGCCCACGCTACTCTATGGGCCCTCCAATTCAATCCGCCCAGACGGAAGGGGACGGATCCCCTTCTGTTTTTTTTTGTTTTTTTTGTGGATTGGAGGTAAGTGGGGATAAATGGACATAGAGGTGAATGGAGGGTCCGATTGGGTCCTAAGGCTGCTTTCACACTGATGTGCCACGTGCACCTGTGGCTTTCTTGCAGGTTAGCTGCACGTTGCCATAGACTTCTATTATATCCTGCAGGTGTAGTGCAATTTCTGAAGGCGCACCAAACCCACAGGTAATAACAGAAGTCTATGGCTCAGTGCAGGTAACCTGCAGGTGCACTGCGCTGCACCTGTGGATTAGTTTGAAAGCAGTCTAGTAACCACTGCAAAACAGATATACCTATATATACACACTGATTTCAGTAATAAACTTACCTTTAACAAGTCTTCCATTCTGTTTTCCCCAGCTGTTGCTGTCCCAGGCAGAGTGCATTTGGTATAGATTGTGACAGGAGCTGGCGCTATACAAGAAACATCAGCTTTTGTGGCTCTGCTCTTCAGCTGCTTGCTTTCTCTACCACCGGCTTTATTCACAACACTGATGCTCTGGGATGATGGGTCGACAACCTGCGATCTGGGCTTACCAAACCACCATCCCAGAGCAGGAGATCCACTGGTTGGGCACCCCTGACCTAGAGTCACTAGCAAAAAACTGGCACCTCAGGGAATGGGTTATATGATGACACTAGGGGGCTGATCCTAGTACTTCCTATATTTGTGATCTGAAACCCAGAAAATGCTCTAGCAATTTATTGGAGTGCATTCCAATAGGACCTCTACTTTCCTAGAATCCCACAAGAAGACCTAGTGATGACAACATTACCTGGGTGAACGTGTTCGGAACTGGAGTGTAACATAAGTATTTTTTCTATTTCTCTTAGTTTTTTTTCTTCTTTCATTTAGCTTCTTTTTTTTTTTCAGTGGGTAGCGGGACTGCAACATAAGCAGACCCTGCATTTTCATGCAAGATCTGCTTTAAGAAGCCCAAAGAAGAAACATGGGTATCCCTGATACATTATAAATCTAAAGCCAAATTGTCCTCAAAGGGTATCAAATAGTCCCTGTACAGCTTCTTTATTTCTTTTAAAAAAAAAGTTTCCATGCTGCTCTCTGCATCAGTCATGCGGCTGTTGGGAGCAGATGTTGGTTGTTAAATTTTGCAGACGATACAGTTCATGACTTCTCCGGGAAGGGCTGCGTGCCACATCTGTAGCTGATGAAACAGAGTGCAAAAGTGTGGCGGACAAGAGGAAAAAAAGTGTGAGCAGGAGACACAGACAGGGCTCGGGCCAAAAAATGAATTGTCTTCAGCACTCGACTAAAAATAGACTCACGCACTCGCGCACACACACACACACACACACACACTTCGGTGGGGCTTCCACTGCCGCCTACTTTCTGACAAAAATAAATAAATTCTACTTAACCATCAGAATAAATACTCAGCCTATCCACAGACAAGGATCTCCATGCTGCACCCAAAGCAAGACAATCCAGGAAACCGAGAAAACTCATGTGACAATAGGACTAATTTACACCACAACGCAAAAAATGCTCAGAAAATGTTAATACATTGAAGAACCTTAAAAGTGCATTGGCATGTGTTTTTAATGAGCTGCATTGAGTTTTATTTCACATTGGACTGTGTTTTTAAATGTGTTTTTTCTTTACATCAAATGTCAGTATGCCATCTTATGCAAAATTCTTTTGTTATTTTGATATGGGAGCTGCAGTGAGATGACATGTGTTAATACATTTTTTTAAATGCAGGATGTCCACATTGTTCCCATAAAGTGGATGTAAACCCACTCTCATCATTGCTAAACTACTGCCATAGTGCTTATCTCTAAGGATATAGATGCCTCCTGCATGTTTCCTTACCTGTCAAATATCTCCCCTTTTTCTGTTTGTAGCCCTGCAAAACTCTGGATTCTGTGGGTGGGTCTGTTGTCCGAAGCACGGTGGGCGGAGTCGTGACATCAGTAGACTCCCCGCCCACCTCTACATTCCCCTTAGCAACATATATTTTCTCCTGTGTATTTCTTACACTGAACTTCTGCTGGTCTCGTGGATTATGCCCCATGATCACTAACATCCAGTCAAAACCCAGGAAAGGCACCACATGACTTCAACATGCCCAGTCATGCTAAGGTGTGGAGAAGCCAATCCTGGGAGAGCTGGAGAAGAAGAGAGGGGGGGATGTGAAGTACACAGAATGCCTCTCTCACAAATCACCTGTCAGTCACAGCAAGGGGGAAGAAATGGACACCTATTTCTCTGTGTGCCCCTTTTATTCTTTTTTTTTAACAATCAGGAGTGCTTTATTGAAGGATTGCACAACAATACAGATTAATACATAAGACATGGAGATCATACACAGCAAAACATGGTGTACAGGGAAAAACAAAAGACGTGAAAAGACATTTCCTATCCAATCAGTACGAAGCAGCCAGACAACAGAACAGGTAAATCTCATGACATTAACAGGACCAAAACCCAGCAAGGGGGGGGGCAAGAGAAGGGAGAAGGTATTAGGAGCATCAGGGCAGACATAGATTGGTGTCTGACCATCCAACAGTGGAGGGGAGGGGGGAGCAGTCCTATTGGGACGTCCAGAGCAACCACACCTTACCAAATTTCCAGGAACAACCACGGCTAATGTAAGTTAGTTTATACAGGGGCAACACGGCATTGATCCTATTTTCCCAGGAGGACAGGGCAGGGGGGGGGGCAGGGGAGGACCACTTACAGAGAATTTCTTTCTTGGCATAGAACAGGAGATACAAGATCAATAGTTTACAATGATAGGGTCGTTGTTCGTCCTCATGTATTCCCAGCAGGGCCAACTCAGGTGACATAGGGACAGACAGATCAAGCCGAAGGTTCAGTTGTTCAAAAATACCAGACCAGAAGGCAGAGACGACTGGGCATTCCCAGAACATGTGGAAATACGTGCCCAATTGTGTCCTACAGCGGTGACAATGTGGATCCCTATCAGGAGTAAAATAGAAGCGATGTGAAAATTTTATCTGGATCAGCTTGTCACCAGATGAGACTACCAACTTAGGGCCTTATTCTAGACACTCTGCCCAGTCTTCCCTATCCAGGGTGGGCATGTCCAGTTTCCACCTGTCCCATAGTTTATCCATTTTAGGAGACTCAGTGGTCAACAGAGTACCGTATAGAGCGGACAGAGGCTTCTCCAGACTGCTACGAGACAGCAAATCCTCAACCGGGACTAGTTGGAGGAGGGGAGGCTCGGGGAACTGGGCCCTGGCAGCATGTCAGAGTTGGGCATACTGATAGAACATCCATCCAGGCAAACCACATAACCCAGAGAGCTGGGAAAAAGTCAGCAGCACACCCTCAGGCATAATATCTCTTACGGTTTTGATGTCGTATCTAGCCCATAACTGAGGATCAGGGATCGTTCTAAAGTGCGCCAAGCTAGGATTCCCCCAGAGAGGCTGGACAGGTGACCAGCGCTCAGTCTAAAAGAAACGACGTCTAGCTGCAGCCCACATTCTTAATGTTGTTCTAGTTGGGTCAGGTATCTCAGCATAGGCCCCTGCACCCCTGTACACTATGTTTTGTAAATCCTGCAGGGAACCTAGGCGGCCCGCTTCCACGCACACCGCGGCATTGGAACGTGAGCCCTCAAACCACCAGTACGTGGTGACCAGGACCGCCGCCCAAAAATAAACCTTAAAATTAGGCATGGTCAATTCCCCGAGATGCCCTGGCAACTGGAGCATGGAATTTGCCAGACGTGGAGCAGAGCCATTCCATACAAAAGAGCTAATACAGCGATCCACTTCCTGAAAGAAAGATGCCGGTATCCACACTGGGCTATTACGGAACATATATGTGAATTTAGGCAAAAGTATCATTTTTATTATATTTATACGGCCCAATAGATTTAGCGGGAGTCCCGACCAGGACAGGCATCTTTCCTTCAGGAGGGATAGCAGGGGAGCCAAATTAAGGTTATAGTAAAGGGCAGCAGACCTGGCCACCCGAACCCCCAGATACTTAAATTCAGTGACCCAGATTAATGGCGTAGGGCAGGCCAGAGCCGAGGCCTGGCTGTCTAGGGGAAAGAGGACGGACTTCGTCCAGTTGATACAAATGCCCGAGAACATTCCAAATTTCTAAAAAATTTCCAAGGCTGCTGCCAGTGAAGGGTCGGTGTCATTCAGATAGAGCAGGGCATCATCTGCGTAGAGTGATAGTTTTTCCTCCAGTCTACCAATCTGCAGGCCCTGAACTTCTGGAGACTCCCTAATCAAAAACGTCAGGGGCTCCAGGGCTAGGGCGAACAGGCTGGGAGATAGTGGGCACCCTTGACGCGTGCCTCTATGCAGCATAAAGGGGTCAGAGAGCCTATCGTTAGTACGCACCCTCGCTCTTGGTGCTCTATAGAGCGTCCCTTTTATTCTGACTGAAAAAAGATAAAAGGATTGTTTAGAGCTGGATTAACTCTTTGTGGCAAGACTGGGCACAGATAACATGAAATCCTATACTCTAAAAAAGGTACAAGCGGGTTTACATCCACTTTAACACACACACACACACACACACACACCAATGCACTAGCATGGTGTAAACGGGGCGCATAGACAGCAATGGCCCTTTGACAAGTTTTTTCCAATCAGGTTCGCCTGTCAGTTTTTCAGGCAGACCTGATCGGACCTTGCAGTCTCCCCTATGGAGCGGCAAATGACATCCGCCGCTGTCCGATCTGATCCTGCATGCAAAATCCAGACGGATGGTGGTCCTATTTTCCATCTGTCTGGTTGATCGGGATCAGATGAAAAACAAACAGACGGTCCATTTCCAATCCGATTTCCCCATAGAGGAGAGCAGGACTGTGCCCGTGTCCACTCTGCATAGCGGACAGGACCTGTCATCTGCCTGCTTAGCAGAGATCAGCGGACCGATCCCCCGCTGACCAAGAGAATACATTCCACGGAGGCCCCTGTGTGAAAGGGCCCTAAAGTGGAGTTCTGCCCAAAAATGGAACTCCCACTGTCCGGATTCCTCCCCCCTTCCGGTGGCACATTTGGCACCTTTAAGGGGGAGGGGGTAGCAGATACCTGTCTAATACGGGTATTTGCGGTGATCAACGCCATTTCTGACCCCTCCCCCCCCGCTGTCTTCTGGGAGACACACAGATCCTAGAAGACAGCAGTGACCACTCAGAACGCACAGCGTGACTCACGCATGCGCAGTAGGGAACTAGGCTGTGAAGCCTCAGGGCTTCACTTCCTGATTCCCTTACTAGCAATGCCGACGCCTCCACCCGGAGCCGAGGGGACGGGTCGGCTTCGGGTGAAGACATTGCGGGCACCCTAGACAGGCAAGTGTCCTTATTTTAAAAGTCAGCAGCTGCTGACTTTAAATTTTATTTTATTTTTTTGGCGGAACTTCACTCATTGTACTCCTCCCCCCCTCCGATGCCACATTTGGAACCTTTCGGGGGAGGGGGGACAGCATACCTGTCTTTCACAGGTATGCTTTCCCCACTTCCAGGAGCCTCAGCTGTGTGTATTGACATCACGGCTGGGGCCCCCTCCTCCTCCCCCGGCCGCCGAGTCAGTAGGAGAGAGGAGCCGAGCATCACGCATGCACTGTAGGGTTCCCGGCGTGAAGCCAAAAGGCTACACTGCTGGGTTTCCTTACTCGCAACGGAGGCGGCATGCACCCGATAGCTTATGGAAACATCAGCTGCGGTGCCGACATCGCTGGACTCTAGGACAGGTTAAGTGTTCGATTATTAAAAGTCAGCAGCTGCAGTATGTGCAGCTGCTGGCTTTTAATTTTTGCAGCAGTGGCAGGACCTCCACTTTAAGCGGCTCAACATAAGTGATGTGAATGAACCCTAATTGGAGAAAAAAAAAAAAATAAGCACAAAAGGAGTTGTTGGCCATATCAACCAATTAGAGGGCCATTGAGGCCGAGGAGGTAACGTGGTGGTGAGCAGGGACCAGAAGGATACATTGGTGGTGTGTGGGAGCTGGAGGGGTACACTGGAGGTCAGCTGGGGCCTAAAGGGGTAAACTGGTAGTCAGCAGTGGCTGGTGGAGTACACTGGTGGTCAGTGGGGGTTGGAGGGGTACACTGGTGCTCAGAGGGTACTTAACCTTACAGTAGCCTGTGCCCCATGCCACTGCTTTCTCCCTCTGCCTCCTCCCGGAGTCGTTGGCAGGAGATCACTCGGTACACAGATTCTGCACAGAGCAGAAGCTCAGCACTGAAACAAGCGTTTCTGTGCTTGACTCTGGGACACATCTCAGATCCAAAAAGGGTGGCCAAGATTGTGTTTAAATCCTGGGACAGTCCTGAGGAATCTGGGACAATTGAGAGCTGTGGAGTAATACATCTCAATATTTATAGCAGAAACACTTTAGCTGGCCAAACATTTTAGATTTTCAAACAAACATTTGTACGAACATTGGTGCTGACTTTTGTAAGAAAATTCTCACAGTACATTTGAATGTCGGTCAATAGTAATTCAAAATTTAATTTGCTTTTAACACTCGACTTAGGAATGATTGAAATTTCCAGAACAAAAACTGCATTCACTGTTAGAAATAAATTTAAAAAAATCATCCTGCTCTTTTGAACGACCGTCAATTTGAACAATTTAAAAAATGAATGAATGGTCCTGAAATTAAAGTTTGCAAACTAAATTGTTCTAGTGCATGGACAGCTTTTCACTTTTAGTAACTCAGTTCATTCTGTTCCCCCTCCCAGCAGTGACCTGGCAGCATTAAAATCTCTAATGCAAACACAGAGCAGGAGCACAGGAAGGAGGAGGAGAGCAGAGTGTTGAGACCTGACTCAGCAACTTCACTGCACCTCTTAAAAATGTTGAGTATATTTTGCTCAGTCACAGTGCCTGCAGCTACAGAGGCCACTTTTGACTTGTTATGGCTTGTAAGAATATGAATATATTTGAACGTATATACTATAGCCTGGTCACAAGTTAATTTTGAGGCTACCCAAGGCACAAGGTTCTGAGGTACCCTAACTGGTTTGTGGGATGGAGGGGAGCGAGTAATGACTTTTTTGAGAATATATGTTGTTACTTCCAAGTACTTGAAATTTGGATTTAATTTACATTTTTTAAAGGATCTATAGGAATCGTTTGAGACCATCTAAATAACCCATGAAAAGAAAGAGTTTCCCAGAGTTAGCCAAGACAAGAGATAATTTTATATCACAACCTATGTCAGAAAAATTCTCAAAGCCAAGTCCTCATTGGCTGACAGTGCTGGCCCTCCCTCCCACAATCTGGATCCTAGTGTGCAAAAGGATGACAAGGGGCTGGTTGGAATAGTTTATGACTCAATAACTTTAATTAAATGTGATTAAAACTAAAAATGTTTGCCTGAAACTCGATTTGCTAGGGGATCTTTCTGTAACACTACCAGTTTGCATGAATTAATTCAAGGGGTGAGCTAGAATTAATTCATAAATGGCAGATGATACCTGCACAAAAATGGCTCCATCCATCTGGAGAGAAAAGCAGATAAAGGCACTATCATTGGGGAGGACTGTGATTTCTGTGAGGGGTGATATAGATCAGTAAGCCTAATGCCTCGTACACACATCCGGTGTTCCCGACGAGAAAACTGCCATTTTTTAGATTGGTCGGGAAAACCGGTCGTGTGTATGCTCCATAGCAGTTTTCCCGACCAGAAAACTGCCCGCAAACTTTTTAGAACCTGCTCTATTTTTCCCCGTCGTGTTTCCCGTCGTTCTTTTTCTCGTTGTGAAAACCCCTCGTGTGTATGCTTTTCCAAGGGGAAAAAAACGCGCATGCTCAGAATGCAGTATGAGAGGGGAGCGCTCGTTCTGGTAAAACTAGCGTTCGTAATGGAGATAGCACATTCATCGCGCTGTAACGGACTGGAAAGCACAAGGCTGAAAAGCGCGAATCGTCTCTCACCAAACTTTTACTAACACGAGGATCAGCAAAAGTAGCCCAAAGGGTGGCGCCATTTGAATGGAACTTCCCCTTTTATAGTGCCGTTGTACGTGTTGTACGTCACCGCGCTTTGGTAGAGCGTTTTTTTGCCTGAACGTGTGTATGCAAGGCAGGCTTGAGAGGAATCGCGTCGGGAAAAACGTTGGTTTTTGGCATGTCAGGAAAACCGGTGTGTACAAGGCATTACACTTACACATTACTTAGCATAACTGCACTTAACAAGAAAAAAATATATCCGATACTAGATCCACTTTAAATATTTGAAAACGGGTGGCAACCCTACCAGCCGCTTCCATTATAAAACCCACAACAAGCTTTTTACATCCAAGTATCGACTATCTACACACGTAACAGCAACAGGCATCCTTCCTCAGCTGACCCGCAGCTTGTAGCGACTGCTGAGTAATTTGGGCTCTGCGTGAAACTTGGTGTCATGTGTGTACCATCTGGGTACCACTTATTGAAAGCTGGCAGTCGTCCTGTTACAGGCAAGCTGGCAAAGAGAAAAGGAATAAATTGCATCATTTACTTAACATCCACTCGCTTTGCGGCCGTTAAAAAGCCGTGACTGGATCATAATTTGGTTATTACTTCAGTCAGATGGAGCGGCTCGCCAGATTCATCCAACGCAGCCTGAAAACGAAGGAAAAGGAAGAGAAAAAAAGAAAGCAGGCTGTAATATTTCCATCTCCTAACAAATTGCTAAAATTAGAAGTTAACAAGCTCCCGGAGAAAAGTTTTCTGAGGTTCAATAGGAACTCTGAACACGCGTCAGGTGAGGTTTGGGCCATTTCAGTGTTACCGGAGACGAATGAGTCATCGGACTTTTGGCTACAGTTCTGGCTCAGAATTATTTGCTTCCCTGAGAGATTTCTTCATCGTTTTTAATAATCCCACAGCATCAAAAGCAGACTCGTATTGCAACATCACTCACTGAGTCATCTCTGTGCAATCTACTGCCAGGGCAAATCAAGCTGCCGGATAGGAAGAGAGGTCACAGCGGTTGCAAATCCACTGAGGACCTTCATGGTGTTCACCACCTCAGAGCCCTTCCCCATCTTTATTCTGGAGAAACAAATGACATCACTGCGAGAGGGAGGTTGGGGTAGATCATAGTCATTTACTTACATTAAGCAGGGGTGGAAGAATAAAACAATCTATAGGCAAAATCGTATTTTACGTTTTGGATAGAAGGCTAGGCCTTCTGTCAAGCTTTTATTGCGGTCAGGATCCCCATTAGGCAGATTCACTCCCTCTATTTGTACTGTAGACTAGTGATGGACTTGGCCTCAGGCTTGGGTTCGGTCAAAACCTGGAAGTTATCTCGCTTTGCTGGACCTGACATACACAAGGGGGCAGGGCTTCTCATGACATGCTATGAGGAAGGCTGCTACAGGTGAAATGCGTTAGCTTGATACAGTTGTGTTTTACATGTAGCTAATAAAGATTTGCATTTCTATGGATGGCACAGAGTAGCCGGCTTAAGTTTACTACAAGTTTGTCATTTGAGTGCAAGACACTCTAGCCAGAGCATTGGTTTTCAGCTACAAGAAGCAGAATTTGTGGTTGAGTGTGGGTATTGTTTTTTTTGTTCTCACAACATTATTGATCTAATATGGGCACATGGCCATATTCATCAATGCCATGTGGCCATATTGGGTTAATGATGTCATGAGTATCGCCGCCCCTTTATGCACATCAGCTGCAGGGTGGGGAATCTCCAGGTTCTCCAAAAGCACATAGTGAGAGGAAATCCAAAATGTTACAATGACCCCCAGAACAAGAGGGAAGGGAAAATCTTGTAATGAGGATCTTTGTTCTGGGGACAACTGTCTAAAAAAGGGGAATTCTCCTCACTTTAGGAGATGTCCACCAACTTCTTCTTGTGTCTCTGGGACAAGAAATGACGGGACATTTTCCCATTGGTACACAGACACTAAAAACCCTTAAATCTTACTCCACCCAGAACAGAAGTTTCAGCTACAGTACACATACACTTTAAGAGGAAACATATACTGAAAGAAATATACAGGCCACCAATGCCAACTTGTCCTAGTGTTAGTTACCTGGCTATCATAATGACACTGTGGCTTTTGTACTTCAAGTCGCTGACTCAAAACATGCACGCATCAGACATTTAAATACTTGCGCCTACTTCTGTCAACATCCCCAAACTGTTACAAGCAATAAGTTGTGCAGAGGATTAAAAACAAAACCAAAAAAAAAACAGTAGTACGCTTCCATGATGTCACCGAAACTTTCTTTAACCACTTCAGCCCCGGGAAGGATTTACCCCCTTCCTGACCAGAGCATTTTTTGCGATTCTGTACTGCATCGCTTTAGCTGACAATTGCGCACGTTGTACCCAAACAAAATTTACGTACTTCCCCCCCCCCCCCCCACAAATAGAGCTTTCTTTTGGTGGTATTTGATCACCTCTGCGGTTTTTATTTTTTGTGCTATAAACAAAAAAAGAGCGACAATTTTGAAAAAAAAAAGCAATATTTTTTACTTTTTGCTATAATAAATATCCCCAAAAAATATATAAAAAAACAAACATTTCTAAATTTATGTTCCTAGTATAGTTACACCACACTAGCCACTGAACCAGGTGTGTTTGCCGATTTACAAAGACCTCAGCGGTACTATAATTTTTCTTTTTTCTTTTCCTTTTGTACATTTTTTACATGTTCTTACTTTACTTTATGTGAGCCTTGGATGCTGTAAGGTATCTGCTCTGATTTATTGAACGAGCCCCATCTTCTTCCCCCAAAGTGTGGGGGGAATGTCCACTGGGATCGAAAATCTAGGACATGGATGGACTCATACTAGCAATAATTACACTTATGGTGTGATGTATTCTGGCGCTACCGATGTCAGTATTTGCCCTTAACGTGCATTTTGCCTTCCCTTTACCCTTACCCCTTTGTCTGTACACAGTTTTTAAAAAGGTAAAATAAATATATATATATATATATATATATATATATATATATATATATATATAAAAATTCTGCTACAGTTTAGGCCGATATGTATTTTTCTACATATTTTTGGTAAAAAGAAAAAGCGCAATAAGTGTATGCTGATTGGTTTGTGCAAAAGTTATAGCATCTACAAAATAGGGGATAGATTTATGGCATTTTATTATTATTATTATTATTATTTTTACTAGTAATGGCGGCGATCTGCGATTTTTAATCGGCACTGCAACATTATGGCGGACACATCAGAGACTTTTGACACTATTTTGGGACCATTGTCATTTATACAGCGATCAGTGCTACAAATAGCCACTGATTACTGTATAAATGACACTGGCAGGGAAGGGGTTAAACGCTAGGGGCGATGAAGGGGTTAAGTGTGTCCTAGGGAGTGATTCTAACTGTGGGGGGGGGGGCTCGCTACAACATGACAGAGAACACTGCTCCCGATGACAGGGAGAAGTAGATCCCTGTCATGTTGCTAGGCAGAACAGGAAAATGCCTTGTTTACATTAGGCATCTCCCCGTTCTGACTATTCTCGCCGCAATCACGGGTCGCCGGTGAACATCGAGTAGATAGGCAGCAAATTCAAAGGAGCGTGCAGGTACGCCCATTTGCCTACGTATATGTGTGTGGGGCAGTCGGCAAGTGGTTAAAGAGAAACCATAATGGTTTAGGGTCAATTTTATTGTATTATTGTTTAAACTGATAATTTATATATGTTTTTACCATGTGTATACAATTGTTGTTTTACAAAGACCCATATCATACATGACATAAGATTCCCAGAGCAATATGGGTCAGCTAAAGTGTGAATTTGGAGCTTACCCTCCCCCTGCAATGATTCAGCAGCCAGCTACCCAACTCAGCAGAGCCTTTGCAGGGAGAGCTACTGACTTATGCAGCTTAAGGCCGGGTTCACATTTATGCAAATTCGCATGACAGGAGACTGTGACTGGCTCTCAATGGAACCAGTTCACACATCTCTGGGGCAGCTGCGGAGTGGATCGCACAAGGGTCCTGTGCGTCTTTGGCTCGTTTTCAGGTCCGAATTCAGGCAAAAATTCGGGCCCGATTCATCCCTGTAATGGAGAACAGGGATGCACCAGGCCCCTGCTGTGAACCACATCTGAATTCATTGTCAACCCAGCCTTAGTACTTCTTTTGTCAGATTTAAAATTACTAGTGCCTTTAGCTACAGAGGTTGGTAAAGGTTTGCTTTAAAATACATTTTCTGCTTATTAAGCATTCCGTTTCAAGTGATTGTCATTATGCATTGACATACCTCCATAGACCCAGTCTGTCCAGACAGTATGGTCACCTGCTGACTTGGCAGCATCCACAGGCAGCTTAATTCTCTAATAAGACACAGAATTTGAATCCAACATAATTTTACTTCAGCTAAGTGCAGTGCAGAGAATGTTTCCTACTGAACCGGCGGAGATATGAACCGTTTATGGCCAGTATAACTAGCACTAACAAGGAGGGATGGAGGACGGGAGATACCAATTCACATATGTAAACAAGTTAAGAGGCAATATACTATCACTAGATGTCCACATACATAAGATCAATGGTAACCTGTGTAAAGGTTAGCCTTTCCCATCTCAACATCTCATACGGTTCAATACAGCAACATAAAAATAAAATTTAGGTGGGACAAAACATTAGGACTTGTATGTAAATACTTGAATGTCCATAGTCTTCCGAAGACCTTCACTCTGTTTTGCAGGATCCTCCATTCAAAGAGTTTAATAAAGTCCTTCGACAGCCACTGATGGCTCCTTAAGTCAACAGAAGGGTGTATGCTTGAAGAAGATCTCACCCTATTCTATGCAGACCATTTAACTTTGTATCTTGCAGTGCATTTATGCCAACACTAACAGGCAGCCTAACTGGTAGTATTTGCTGTGTCCCTGATTTGTAATAGAACCAGCTTCTTTATTTTTAACTCACACTCAACCAGCTGATGCAGTAACTTAGATTATTTATTCTTATAAAACTGCAACGCGTAGTCTACGGTGATCATATAGATCAATCCAGCTTGCAGGAGGAGCGGGGAGACACTTCATGGCCGGTTTGTACTTCATTTAAATTGGAATTCCCTGGATAGTCTAAGATAAAAAGGTTTACATCGTGAAGGGAGCAGCTGGAGGATACGTTGTTATTTTCTATTTACAAACCCAGTGAAGGCATAACATACGCATGGGCTATTGTTACATATACAATGCCTGCTCCAAAGGTCCCTACAAATTTAATTTGAGCAAATACTGATGCACACACAGATAGCTTTGACTTGGAGATCCCTCGAAAAAAGGCTTCCTGAGTAGGAGGTAAAAATGAGCAAAAACATGAAACATATAAAGAGGAGTTTTCCATCTGACAAAAAGAAAGAGAAAAAAATGTTGTTATCCTTTAAATTACAATAGCTACTGCAGTTGTGTAACCTTCTCCCTGTCTGTGTAGTAAGACCTTAGTGCTATCACTATAAACGGTTTTATAAAGCAGTTTCACCATGAAGAGCCACAGAATGTAAACATACCATACCACTTTCAGAAGGGCTCTTTCATGACACCAGTGGACGGACCTATGAAAGCTGCCATTGCTGACTTGTTTACAAAAGGTGCAAGTTCCAGGGCTATCATCCTGATACTGGCTTTACTACCCAGTGAATTAAAGATCTGCAAAAAATCACAGGGCTAAGAAATCTCGCCGGCAGAACATTTAAAAAGGATTGCCGCTCCCATAATAATTGTTCTGCAAGCCCCATTTGTTCCCCAGCTCTTCCACTACTATCCTCCTTTCCTTTTGGACAGTGCATACCCAGTTGGTCTAGGATTAGCATTGTCACCATAAATGCCCTCTGGCAGTATAGTTTCATCACTCAGTAGATTAAACTTTACTACTGCTCACTGCTGCACTTGTTGGCCTTACTACTATTTATGCTGTTCTGCATGCCAAATGTCAAATTATGCCTAGTCCTTAATGTTGATCACAACGTCACTTCCTTCTGCAGCCAATTAATTGAAGTGTATTTTTCCCCCCAAAAAAATGTGTTTGAAAAACCGCTGGGCAAATACAGTGTGACATAAAATATTGCAACAACCTCCATTTTATTCTCTAGGGTCTCTGCTAAACAAATATATATAAATGTTTGGGGGGTCTAAGTAATTTTCTAGCAAAAAGTACTGATTTTAACTTGTAAACAACAAATGTCAGAAATAGGCCTGGTCTTGATGTGGTCAATATGGGGTGCAGAAGCTCCCTGTCAGATAGCCAGACAACTTGTACCAATATCATTATAATACTATTGGCCAATAATACAACCCTAGGGTCCAGCACTACCTATCCACTTTCCGAAAACAACAAAATAGAAATCCAGCAGAAGTCACAAACATTTCAAAACACTCTAAAAGAGTTGAGTTGGTATTGAGCTTTAAATTTAAAGATCTAAGTTACCGCAGCCAATGCAAGCAAAAAAGTACTTATGACCTATGAACTTACAACACACACACACAAAATTTTAGATATCCACCATTTGTTTTAAATCAGGGGACTTCAAAATCGCTTGCACTTTTTAAACGTGCTAACAATACAAGTCAATTTTAAAAAAAAATGCTATTACTTGAAATAAAATTTGCTATGAGATGACTGTAAACCTAGAAAAACAATCAAATCATATTAAAACTTGGAAACAGGAGGTAATAGACGCTGGGGAAATTTAAGATACTAGATTCATATTAATTCGGAAAGCTGTTGGAGAAAATAGAATGCGCTGTTTGCACAGGGCAGGAGAAAATGACGAACGTTTTATCTGGAAAATTACTTAATCTTGTAAATTTCATTAATAAAAGAAATATGTTCTGCGCCCATCACAATCCTGCAAAGAATGCTTAATAGTTCGACTTGTGGAATTCAGAAAATCAATAACTTTACAGGTAACATTTCCTAATTTTTAAAGCAGAAGCCCAGCAAAAAAAAAAAAAAAAAAAGTTAAAAAAAATTACAGCCAATTAAATGAGAAAAATTAAAAAGTAGCTTTGTCTCAATATTGACAAAATCAGGAGGATGTCCTGTGCAGTACTTTTTTCCACCACAAGTTGTTCGCAGTCTGATAGCAAGCATCATTTGCTTCCTCTGTGCCCATGTCATCGTGGATATGCCCCAGCCTGCAACTCAACAATGAAAAGAAAAGCAGCACAGCAAGGAGCTCATCCCTCCGTCACTCTGAACTATCAGCATAATTCTTGCCAGCACATGAACTGACTGGCTTCTTGTACTGCTTCTTGCTCTCACACTCCAGCCCTGCTGTAGAGGAACTAACTAACTGTAAGAGGCTGATATCAGGTCACATTCAGGTACTTGCACGACTTCCATTTAAAAAAAAATAATTTACTGATATATTAATTACTAATTATTATTTAATGATTATAGAGCTGCATTATTCTGTGTACATTCTATCTGTCCAAAGTTTAGCTTCATAGTAGAATGGCAGTTACTTTTTTTTTTGCGAATTTGGTTCTAATTCCTCTTCTTTCTCCTCTCTAGTCCAAAATGCAAAAAAAAAGGTCTGTAATTTCACCCAAAGTATGTTCACCCAAACAGATGGGGGGGAGTACTTCAGTAATACCTTAGTGTTCATAACTTTCCTCTGCTCTGTATCAAACACTGGTGTCACACTCCCCCTGCTGGATGCTTCATAGGAATAAATGTAGAACAGGGCAGGGAACACATGGCACCATTGCGGTCAATAAAAAGGAGGTAGAAATGGTAATATGCAATGATGTACGTATCCAAAAATCAGCTATATTCGTTGTTTTGTATAAAAAAAAATTATTTTAAGGTTAGGATTATCACATAAATAACATTGTGTATTCCTACTTGAAGCCAGGAGATGGAACTCTGGACGCCTTTCCAGATATTTTCTTCTGTCTCCTTACCATGTGTTACAAAAAAGTCTGTTGCTTACAGCGTTTAATAGCTCAAACTGAAATTTAAGCAGACTATTACACGAGTTGAATTTTGGCCGATTCAACAATTTGAGCCACGGTTGCCCTGCCAGGAGAGATCAGCCTCCAGTTTTTTATTTATTTTAAAGCTTAATTGAACAAGCTGAAGTTAGAAGCTGATTGGCTACCATGCACAGCTGCATCAGATTTTGCACTCTCCAGGTTTAGTAAATCAACCCCATAGTGCTTTTAGAATCATTCACCATGCGCTGTATCAAATGTTTATTTGTATATTTATATATGTTTGTATATTTAAGATATACACATTAGTAAAAAATAAATAAATAGAGAAAACAGCAGTTTAAAAACATAAGCTTTGAAAAAAAAAACAACATTAAAGTCTAGGTTCACACTGCTCTGAACAGATTTTGATCCGACTTTCAGTGCGATTATGTAGTGCAACGCAACGCTGTATGCTGGCCTAGGCCAACAAGGCCCATGCCTAGGGAAGCACTTTGCAGGGGGGCAGCACGGAAAGAGTCCCCGTCGGCTTGCGCTACACTGTTAAGCCCTGTACACAGGATCGGATTTCCTATGGCTTTTTTTAACCAATGGATTTTTCCATCGGAAAACCGATGAAGCTGACTTTCATCAGTCTTGCCTACACACCATCAGTCAAAAAACCGACCGTTCCAAACGCAGTGACGTAAAACACTCAGATGAGCCGAGAAAAATTAAGTTCAATGCTTCTGAGCATGCGTCGACTTGATTCTGAGCATGCATGGGTTTTTTATCCGATGGAGTTCCCCACAGACGATAGTAATTTGCTATCGGTTTTTTAACCATCGGATAAATTTAAAACATGTTCTATTTTTAAACACCGATGGAAAAAAGACCGATGGGGCCCATACACGATCGGCTTGTCCAAAGAAAAAAGTCCATCGGACTGTTTTCATCAGTTAAACCTATCGTGTGTACACGGCTTTAGTGTAGCGCCAGTCTTATGGGGCGGACTGGGCTGAGAGGCAAATTAGTCTAGCGCCCCCATAAAGCAGCCGCACTGCTTCCTGTATGCGGGCGGGCGGCCGGCATTCCGCAACTGTGGGGCTGTTTTGACTGTCCTATCATCCTGGACCACAAACCTTCCTCACTGTGCTATGTTTTCTGCTGCACCACTGGCATGGTTATATCTTCTTAGTCCTCTCCATAAAATTATGAGAAATTTGTGCTTAAAGTAGAACCAGTGGCGTAACTAGAACCTTCAGGGCCCGGGTGCAAGAAACCATAAAGGGCCCCCCTGACCACCAGCCGGGGCGCACCCATGGTGGCAGAGCTTGGTCACAAGTGCAACATTTTGGGACCCTGGTAGTACCGACACTGGTGTCAGTATTTTTTTATTTTATTTGTTACCAATTTATTTATTTAGTTTTTCACAAAAAAAAATTAGGAGCCCGTTGGGGGTGGGGGCTTGGGTGAGTTATCATATGTGGATATTCGCCAGCACACCTATCTATATGCCAGTCCTCCTATCCAGGTGTACAGGGGACTGCACAGGAATCCTGGAGCATGCAAATGTGACCCCGGCAACTCCTGAACATACACCCTGCTGGTGGGATGGGAAGAGTGACAATGTTGGGGGGATGGGATGAGTGGCAGTGCTAGGGGGTGGAGGGGATGAGTGTCAGTGGTGGGTGGGTGGGATAAGTGTCAGTAGTGGGGGGGGGGTGAGTGTCAGTGCTGGGGGGATGAGTGTCAGTGGTGGGGAAGTAGGGATGAGTGTCAGTGGTGGGGGGATGAGTGTCAGTGGTGGGGAGGTAGGGATGAGTGTCAGTGGTGGGGAGGTAGGGATGAGTGTCAGTGGTGGGGAGGTAGGGATGAGTGTCAGTGGTGGGGAGGTAGGGATGAGTGTCAGTGGTGGGGAGGTAGGGATGAGTGTCAGTGGTGGGGAGGTAGGGATGAGTGTCAGTGGTGGGGAGGTAGGGATGAGTGTCAGTGGTGGGGAGGTAGGGATGAGTGTCAGTGGTGGGGGGTAGGGATGAGTGTCAGTGGTGGGGGGTAGGGATGAGTGTCAGTGGTGGGGGGTAGGGATGAGTGTCAGTGCTGGGGGGGTAGGGATGAATGTCAGTGCTGGGGGGGTAGGGATGAGTGTTAGTGCTGGGGGGATGAGTGTCAGTGCTGGGGGGGTAGGGATGAGTGTTAGTGCTGGGGGGATGAGTGTCAGTGGTGGGAGGTAGGGATGAGTGTCAGTGCTGGGGGGATGAGTGTCAGTGGTGGGGGGTAGGGATGAGTGTTAGTGCTGGGGGGATGAGTGTCAGTGGTGGGGGGTAGGGATGAGTGTTAGTGCTGGGGGGATGAGTGTCAGTGGTGGGAGGTAGGGATGAGTGTTAGTGCTGGGGGGATGAGTGTCAGTGGTGGGGGGTGGAATAATTGTCAGTGCTGGGGGAATGAGTGTCAGTGCTGGGGGTGGAATAATTGTCAGTGCTGGGGGGATGAGTGTCAGTGCTGGGGGGTGGAATAATTGTCAGTGCTGGGGGGATGAGTGTCAGTGCTGGGGGGAGGGATGAGTGGCTGTGGTGGTGGGGACGGGATGGAATCAGCAGTGGAGGTGGGGACTGGGTACATTGACAGCGCTGGGTGCCGGGATCAGACACTTACTTGCTGTCAGTGTCCACTCGGTTTCCCCTGCATTGCTCCATGTCTCTCTCGGCTCCACATGTCTCTACTCTTCACACAGCGGCCGCGACCTCCTGCAGCTCCTCCCCCACCTTCTCTCAATTGGTGTCAGCAGTGTCCGCCCCGCCCCCCTACATTCTCTCTGTCTCTGGATAGGCTGGGGGCGGGCGGTCCACAGTCTCAGCACTGCCTCTGCCTTCTCTCTCTCCCCCTCAGCAGACGAAAAGCCCCCCTCCCCGCGGCGTAACAAACTGACACATGCCAGAGTGGACACACACAGTCAGGTGGGCCCCTCACACACGGGCGGCGGCGGGTGGGCCCCCCTGAATTGGCAAAACTACAGGGCCCAGTCGCAAGTGCGACTGCTGCGACCCTGATAATTCCGCCGCTGAGTAGAACTATAGGCACTTTTTTTTCATTTTAATAGAGTAAGGGAGGGTTATAGCCTCTGTCAGTTTATTTTTTATTATCCCTGTCCCATTGGAGAGATTTCCCTTCACTTCCTGCCCCATAACCAAAAAGGAAGTGAGAGGAAATCTATGCAAATCAAGGGAATCCATTGCCCCCCCACTAGGCCCCCAGAACTAGTGTCCCTACTCGAAAATTCTAGGGTGGGTCTTAAACAGAAAGGAGTGTGGCCTTGACAGGAAGGGTGTGTCATATTTAAATTAGGGGTTGCACAAGTTTAGTCAGGCCTAGGGCAGCACAAAACCTAAATACACTACTGGTGCAACGTGGATACTACTTTAAATAGTGATTTGCATATTTTCTGGGGCCAAAATCATGCCGGAGTATTATAGGAACCTTTTACAAAAGTGTGTCGCATATGATTTCCCTTTTCATGTGATTCTTTGCAACTCAAGTCACACCTAAAATGAGACCAGTGTGAAAGCGGAGTTCTGCCGAAAATAAAAAATTAAAAGTCAGCAGCTACAAAAGTGTAGCTGCGGACTTTTAATAATCAGACACTTACCTGTACCACGGTCCAGCGATGCGGGTGTACGAAGCCTCGCTCCTCTCCACAGCGCCGGCATTCCTACTGTGGGTGCCCAGGCTGTGGCTTCACAGCCAGGCACGCACTGCGCATACGCGAGCTGCACGCTGTAAAATGGCCGGGCAATCTTCTGAGACCTGTGACGTGTCCCAGAAGATTGCAGGGAGGGTGGGGGGAGAGGTAAACTTTATTCCGGCGTGGCGGAGCCCGGGGAGAAAGTGGGAGCTGGATGCTTCTAAAAAGAGGGTATCTGCTTCCCCCACAAAAAAAATGACATGCCAAAAATGTGGCATGTCAGGGGGTCACCATCACTTAAAGCGGAAGTTCCATTTTTGGGTGGAACTCCGCTTTAACTTTTAGGAAAAAAATAAATAAAACTTATACCATTAATATTCGGGAGCATATGTGGGAATTACAATTAGTTGTGCTCTGATGCCACTTGGCTTTAACACTATATGGGCAAATGTTTGTGCACGTCTGACCATCATCACACCTATAGGACTTGGCTGGACATCCCATTCCAAAACCCTTGAGTTTGTAAGGGTCATTTTTTTAGTTGTGGATGGGATGTTAAAGGTTCAGACCCTCTGTCAGGTTATTGCCATCCGTGTCCCTGTGAGCAGATTTACTCCTCTATTTGTCCTAATGACCGCTGTCATCAGGGCAAGCTATAGATGATGCGATTTTCTTTCCTGCAGCCACAGGCTGAGACAGGCATCAGTCCAGGCACCTGGCGGTTCCAGACTTTGTCGTGAGAACGCGGTGCCTGGACTGATTCCAGTGACGTCAGCAGAGAGCGGACTTCAGACACAAACTATGTGGTTTTTCACACAGTGTGCGGGGACCGCCCAGTCATCAGCCGGCTCAGCGGGGATCAACGGAGCGATCCCCGCTGAGCAAGCGGAGCTTCACGGGGCGGATCTTCACGGATCCGCCCCGTGTGAAAGGACCCTTACTCCCCTCTTCCCTTTCTATTTTATATTATTTTTGTATACAAAACTTTTGTTTGTTTGTTTTTGCAGCACCACAATATAAAAAAAGAAAAAATACACAAAAAAAAAGAAGAAAATCCTTTATTTCATTTGTAATGAAACTTTGCCAAACATTGTACCAAAACATAATTTTATATACAAAAGAAATTATTCACTTAATATAATCTCTGTGATGCTTATACCACCTACCTACATGTGAACCTAGCTGTCCGCTTTTCCTGTGAATCCCCACAAAAAAGAGAAAAAACTGAAAACAATAAAAAAAAAAAAAAAAAAAAAAAAATCTTCCATAAGAACTACAAAGCTCAGCAAGCCCTATATAAATTGAACAATACAGTCGCCGTCTGGGCACTGTTTTGTATTGTGTTGTAAACTGGGGGGGGAAATAAATAAATAAATAAAATAAAATAAAAATTGATAAAAATGACCTGATGCAAAAAAATAAAACAACATTAACAATCCAAAATTATAAGCTATACATAGAAATTATAGAATAAAATACTTTCTCAACAGGTTCGCTAGAATTTGACAAAAAAAAAAAAAAAACAAACACAAAAAAAAGATTTTATTCACTTTTTTTTTTTTTTTTTTGCACAAAAAACAAAACAAACAATATACTGTATGTACTACCTTGGTATCAGAAGTAATGAAAAGGTTATTGTTGGATCAATTGTTACATAGCAACATTTTTAAAACTGCTCAGTTGAGAGAGTAGAAGAGGTTAAAACAGATGTAAACCCTAACTGAATATTATTTGTTAGTCTTCAGCACTGAATTTTATAAACAATGGCCATTTTATATTTTAATGAAATATACTATATTCATCTATTTTCTATCCGTTGTGCATCTCTTGCAGCCTCTTTGCAACCACTTCCTTTCTACATGCACTCCAGCTATGACCGCATGGCAAATTTTCAAGATGGGTTCACTGATGGTGCCTAAAATACACCATGCTTGCATAATTTCCACCATCAAAAGGCCAATGTGACTGAAAAACAACACAGGAACACAATAAGAGTCCTGGGAGACAGGGACGGAGCGTTGTCACCTTATAACGTGAAGTGCCTGAACAAGGACCACAGCAAAATCACACAATATTATTTTATTGAAATCTGCAGATTTTGAAAACATTACTTTTGAAATTACATTAATATATTAAAGTTTATAAGACATTTTAGTGATTGGGTTTACATAGAGTCAATATTAGCATGTAACCTCAGCTGCCTATAGCTGTGGATTTTGAGTAATAGTAGCAAATAACAAATTTGCCAACAATTACAGATACTATATAACCACCTACCAGCACTAAATACATAAAAAACTCAAATCACAGTGGAAAAAAAATAAAAAAAAATACTATTCTTCAGAAATAAACCCCATGCGAGCATGATATTGACTTCTTGGTCACTCTCAATGAATACATTTCTAGGTGGAAGCAGAGCAATATTTTTCCACTGTGCACAGCCACTGAACACCCAGCAGTCACGGTATGAATTTTACAGCCCTGGGGCAGAAGGCTGGAAAGCTTCTTTTATAACGCAGAGCTTGGCCGGATCGAGAAGGTGGTGGGATGTATCAATACCACTGCCATTTTTTTGTTCCACTTGCTGGTTTTCCTGTCAGAGAGACCATCAAACATGGTTGCGTGAAGTTTAACTTCGCTATTCAGGACATTAGACCTAATGTAGTTGAAATTATGGACACAGAACCCTAGGCTGGAGGAAGGGGAAATGTAAGAGGAAGAAAAAATATGAACGCTGTAATGTACAAAACTTCCCAAGAGCGCTTAGAAATGTTTTAACCACCCCGCATCAAAAATCGTCATGCAACAAATATTACTCTGGAGAAAATGAATGTTTGTTTAATAAACTCGCCCTCGTGTGATTGATTTAACATTGTTTCGTTATTTTTTTTGAAAAATTATGAGAGGTTATGTACAAATTAAATCCTAACTTTAAGTTAAGCAAACAGAATACAACAAAACCAAAAAGGCGGAACTACACTCATGCCTCGTACACACGACAGCTTGTGGCCGGGAAAACCGGCTGTGTGTATGCTCCATCGCAGTTTTCCCGATGAGAAAAAAAAAAAAGAGAAGCGGTTCTCTTTATTCTCCCCGCCGGGATTCCCGGCGGTCTTTTTCCCATCGTGAAAACCATTGTGTGTATGCTTTCCTGAGGGGGGAAAAAAAACGTGCATGCTCGTAAACAATTCGACGCAAGCGCGGAAGCATAGACCGTCATTTTGACGGCTCGTCGTAGTCTTTGACGTCACCGCTTTCTTGGTAGTCAAAAGTTCAGCGGTATTTGGCCTGAACGTTTGTATGAAAGGCAGGCTTGAGAGGAATCCCGTCGGGAAAAGCGCCATTTTTTTTCCTGCCGGGAAAACCAGTCGTGTGTACGACCCATCAGGCTGCTTTCACACTGAGGTGCTTTTCAGGCGCTTTTGCGCTAAAAATAGCGCCTGCAAAGCTCCCTGAAAGAGCCGTTCCTTTATTTCCAGTGTGAAAGCCTGAGGGTTTTCACACTGGAGCGTTGCGCTGGCAGGACGGTAAAAAAAGTCCTCCTGCCAGCCGCATCTTTGAGGCGCTGTAGGAGCGGTGAATAAACCGCTCCTAAAGCGCCCCTGCCCATTGAAATCAATTGGCAGCGCCTCAGAACCGCCTGCAAAGCGCCGCTGCAGCGGCATTTTGCGGACGGTTTTAACCCTTTTTTGGCTGCTAGCGGGGGTCAAATGCGCCCCGCTGGCGCCCGAAAATCGCGACAAAACGACAATAAAGCGCCGCTAAAAATGGCGGCACTTTACCGCCAACGCCCGCGACGCCTCAGTGTGAAATTACCCTTAAACAAGAACTCTACTGCTACCTACATATCCTATTAAGAGTCTCTTGAAAGCCTACCCAGCTGGGTCTCATTTCCTGTGTAAGTTCAATGTCAGATGGCATGAGGAAGAGGTCACATGCATCCCCTACCTGAAATCAAAAAGGTATTTCACAGGGGTTTTAACAGAGCAACAGGGGAATGTGGCAAAGGTGCGTAAAAGTGAGTAATATGTGTCCTCGTTAGGACCTCCCAAGGACAGACCATCTCACCACATACCATCCCCTCCGTCTGACGGAATACTACTTCCTCCTATACAATTCTCTCCTCCTGAGGAGATCCTGCTCCACCTAATACCATCCCCTCCATCTGAGGAGACCCCACCTCATTCAATACCATCCCCTCCTCTTGAGGAGGGTCCGTCTCACCCAAGACCATCCCTTCCACCTGAGGAGATACCATCTTCTTCTATACCAGTGATGGGGAACCTTGGCACCCCAGATGTTTTGGAACTACATTTAGCACGATGATCATGCACTCTGCAGTGTAGTTGAGCATCATGGGAAATGTAGTTCCAAAACATCTGGGGTGCCAAGGTACGCCCTCACTGCCCTATACCATCTTCTCTACCTGACAAGACCCCATGTCACCTTATATCAGACCTTCTACCTGAGGAAACCCATCTCACCTAATACTATCCCCTACACCTGAGGAGACCCCCTCCTCATATAATATTATTCCCTCCATCTGAGGAAACACTCCTCCACCTAATACCATCCCCTACATCTGAGGAGACCCCATCTTCCCTTATATCACCCCCCCTTACCTGACAAGACTCCCAAGTCATGTAATACCATGCCCTCCATCTGAGGAGGCCCCACCTCTCCTAATACCATTTCCTCCACCTGAGGAGACGCCATTTCACCGAATACCATTTCCTCCACCTGAGTAGATACCACCTCAGCTAATACTGACCCTTCTACCTGAAGAGACCCCCCCTCACCTAATACCACCCCCTGCTTCTTAACAGACCCAAAAACTATTCTAATATCACCCCCTCTACCTAAAAGGAGACACCACCAGTCCTGACCTTTCCCTTCTTTCCACCTAAGGGGAAGAAATTAAAATGGGTCAGGATGGACTTTCACTTTGCTCTGGCTGATCAAAGAGACAAAATCTCTTTAACCATATGGTGTACATCCTAACCTAAAGTTAAAGTACCTTAAGCCAAAATAAAAAATCTATCCAGACGGCGGACAGAGTGGGGGAAGAGCACATCGAACATGAGTATAACTGGGTCAGTGGGGAAGGCGGGTTGGCATGAGCTTTTGGAGGTAACCTTTCACTGCCCTGAAAAGACAAATTGATAGATTTCCTTTAAATAAAATCTAAATTAAGGAAAAATATGACAAAATAGAGAGAAATCTGAAAGTTCCCTAGCCACTGATGCAAAAGCTCACAACAGACTGCATTGGCTATTTAAAAAAATATGCCCCAAGGCTTCATCTCCACCAATATTTTGATTGTTGTCAAGACAAATTTCTTCCCGTCGACGAGATGAAAATAATGTTTATTTCTGCATTTTGATTAGAGCACATCTCAATTAAAATGCATCTGATTTTATTTCACACGTCCCGCCGCCAACGAGCTCGTCCTTTAATCTGCGCTAATAGGCTCTGGCACTCTCAGCTTCCCGCTTTCAAGCGAATGGCAGGCCTTGTCCGGTCGCATAACGCTGCGGCGCGTTTTCTCGGGTGCCTAGGGAAATGTGACCGTTTTATTTTAGAGATGTGTTAATAGGCTGGATTTACTAATTAATGAATAAACAGCACCGCTTCTAAAAAAAATATAAAAAATACGAAGGGAAATAGGAAACGCTGAAAAGCCCAAGGATAAATCATTTGAATCTAATAATTAGCAACTGCAAAAAAAATACACACAAGTAAACGGGAAGAATCTAACCAAGAACATGCATCAGAAAGATATTTTGCCCATTGTTTTGTTATTCACTTAAAGGGTTTAAATCAGAAATTAGTGTTTCCAAATTTATATTATATATATATATATATATATATATATATATATATATATATATATATATATATATATATATATATATTACACACACACACACACACACACACACACTATATTAACAAAAGTATTGGGATGCCGGCCTTTACACGCACATGAAATATAATGGTATGCCAGTCTTAGTCCATAGGGTTCAATATTTAGTCGGCCCACCCTGTGCAGCTATAACAGCTTCAACTCTTCTGGGAAGGCTGTCCACAAGGTTTAGGAGTGTGTCTATGGGAAGGTTTGACCATTCTTCCAGAAGCGCATTCGTGAGGTCAGGCACTGATGTGGACGAGAAGGCCTGGCACGCAATCTCCGCTCTAATTTATTCCAAAGGTGTTCTATTGGGTTGAGGTCCGGACTCTGTGCAGGTCAGTCAAGTTTCTCCACCCCAAACTCGCTCATCCATGTCTTTATGGACCTTGCTTTGTGACCTGGTCCAAATCATTGCATGAAGGGGGGATTATGGTGTAGGGTTGTTTTTCAGGGGGAACTCTTAAGGCGTCAGCATACCAACACATTTTGAAAAATTTCATGCTCCCAACTTTTCCTGACCTCAGACCGATAGTACACCTTTGGGATGAATTAGAGCATTGACTGCGAGCCAGGCCTTCTCATCCACATGAGTGCTTGACCTCACAAACGCGCTTCTGGAAGAATGGTCAAACATTCCAATAGATTAGAGTTGAAGCTGGTAAAGCTGCAAAGGGTGGGACAACTCAATATTGAACTCTATGGACTAAGACTGGCATGCCATTAAAGTTCATATGTGTGTAAAGGCAGGTGTCCCAATACTTTTGGTAATATGGATATATACATCTCCTAAAGATTGTCTTCGGCGATGAAGTCACTCCCGCGCATGTGCGCAGGACCGGCAGATCCCCGCGCATGCGTGCGGGACCGGCATTTTCCCCATTCAGAAAACTGGCACGCTCAGTGCACCTGCGCATGCGCCGTAGACATCAGTGCAGTGTTTTCTGCAAATATCTCCTTAACCGTGTAGGTTAAGGAGATATTTCTTGCACCTACAGGTAAGCCTTAATCTAGGCTTACCTGTAGGTGCAAGTTGTCAGAGTGGCTTTACAACCACTTTAACCCCTTCAGCGCCCCCTACAGGTTAACCCCTTCACTGCCAGTGTAATTTTTACAGTAATCAGTGCATTTTTATAGCACTGATCGCTGTCACGATAAAAAAAAACGCTGATCGCCGCCATCACTAGTAAAAAAAATATATATTAATAAAAATGCCATATAACTATCCCCTATTTTGTAGACGCTATAACTTTTGCGCAAACCAAACGCTTATAACGATTTGTTTTACCAACAATATGTAGAAGAATACGTATCGGCCTAAACTGAGGGAAAAAAATAAAAACATTTATATATTTTTTGGGGATATTTATTACTGTATAGCAAAAAGTAAAAAATATTGATTTTTTTTTTCAAAATTGTCACTCTATTTTTGTTTATAGCGCAAAAAATAAAAACCGCAGAGGTGATCAAATACCACCAAAGGAAACTTCTATTTGTGGGAAAAAAAGGACGTCCATTTTGTTTGGGAGCCACGTCGCGCAATTGTCAGTTAAAGCGATGCAGTGCCGAATCGCAAAAAGTGGCCAGGCCATTTTTTGCGATACGGCACTGCGTCACTTTAACAGACAATTGTGCGGCTTTGCAATGCTGTACCCAAACAAAATTGACTTCCTTTTTTTTTCCCTCTGCGGCTTTTAATTTTTTGCGCTATAAACAAAAAAAGCGACAATTTTGGGAAAAAATATATAAATTATTAACTTTTTGCTATAATAAATTAACCCCAAAAATGTTTTTAAAAAAACAAATTTCTTCATCAGTTTAGGCCAATATGTATTCTTCTACATATTTCTGGTAAAAAAAAAATCTCAATGTGAGTATATTGATTGGTTTGCGCAAAAGTTATAGCGTCTACAATATAGGGGATATATTTGTGCCATTTTTTGTATTTTTCTTTTTATTAGTAATGGCGGGGAGCTGCGATTTTTAGCGGTACTGCAACATTGCAGTGGACAGATCAGACACTTGACACCATTGACATTTATACAGCGATCAGTGCTATAAAAATGCACTGATTACTGTGTAAATGTCACTGGCAAGGAAGGGGTTAACACTAGGGAGCGATCAAGGGGTTAAATGTGTTCCCTCGTGAGTGTTTTTTACTGTGGGGGGGGGGGGAAGGGACTGACTGGGGGAGGAGACATATCGCCGTTTGTAATTACTACAAACAGCAGATCTGTCTCTTCTCTCCTGTCAGAACGAGGATTTGTGTATTTACAAACACACATAAATGCTCGTTCTGGCTCTCATGCCCGCGATCGATGGGTGGCCAGCGGCAATCGTCCCCCACCGTGCAGCATGCAGCATGCTATGTCTCTTAAAAGGAGCCGTACCCATACGGCGATTCGCGGCAACGTGCCACTTTGCCAACATGCATCGGCGTGAGCCGGTCAGCAAGTGGTTAAAACATGCTCATTAAAAACATAGGAAATGCCCACTCATATTAATAGGTGCTTTTCCCTGCACAAAAGATAACAAAACGCATTATCACATGCGGGAGGGCTCCACAGTCAGCCTGTGCAAGCGGCTTCCTGTTCAGACTTGACTTCCGGGTGAATTTCCTGTCACTTCTGGGAGTACCGTGGGGGATGTTGTCACTTTCTGCTCTGCCCTTCTGTAAGCACTTGTAACCATAATGGCAACTGGGCTACACTTTCTGGTTTGGGGAGCAATTGCTTCAACTAATCGATCAATAATATATTTTCTATTTTTTTTGCCATGGAAATACAAATGCAGCAATTCACAAGAAGTGTTCTTGCATATTCCAAAAGCAGAAACAACTTTGACAATAAGAAATATTGTATACAGCCTGTCTTTAGTCCATACATGTATAGTCCTTTATAAGGGTCATCTTCATTTGTCACTAGTAGTTATGGGATCACCAGAAGGGCACATATACAGTATGCCTTATGCACAACTGTTTGGTGTAAATCAATGCCAAGTACTATAACCTTATTGGAAGAAAGAAAGCTAGGAAAGCAGTACTCAGGACAGCAGCAGTAACATCATCAAATCTCGGGGAATAACCAAGAAGCAGCAAGAGATGTGGAGGAAGCACAGGTCTGCAGAATGAATGAAAGAGGAACAGGGAGATGTTTTTACTGCAGGTCCTCAGGTACAGCATCCTCTCCAGCAAGGAGAATTGTGAGCAGCACAGTAGTGACAACACCAAATCGTACTCCAAATATGGCGAGACTAGCAGTCAGAGGCAGCAGTGCCTTAGTTCACTGGTCTCTGGTTTTCTTTGCTGCAAACTGGCACCAAGTTGCAGTCCTCAGGATCGGTCAGTTGTAGGTCCAGGCAGAGTTCAAGGCAGGCAACAGGCAAGTGAAATTTGTAAAGTCAGGCAATCCAGGTCAGCAATAGGCAGGCAACAGCAGGTTCAGTATTACAGCAATCTACTGTAGCTCCAGGGTACCTGGTGATAAGACATAGCACCAGCCACTTCAAAAGGATGCAGCTTAAAAAACTTCCTGGTCAGAACACATGCCCAGTATTGTCAACACATGCCGATTCACACAGGAAAAAGGTACCCTTGGAAACCTCGAAATCCTGGAGGTCCCGAGACTCCTGTAGATCCAGGAATCCTGGACCTACCATAACATGTGTAAACAGCTTAAATAGCAATTTTTATGTTGACTAGCTAGATCAAGTGATGGGAAATTTTTGTATCGTTCAGTACAAAACAAAGTTAGCTTAGCCCTAAAAAAAACTAACCATCTGAATAAACAGGTGATCTTCAGTCAAACATTCATTTATCTAAGAATGATTGTTCATACAAAAGCTCTTAGATGGACAATCACCACAATCATCAATCTGTAAAGCTTAAACTTCATCAAACCTCTTGTATTTTTTCCATATTACAATATTCAGACAATTGTATTAAATACACCCCTGTGTTATCTGCACCTGCCAGCAAAATTTTAACTACATTTCATATAGTTTCTTGTGTATTTTTCAAAAGAAATTTTTAGCACAAACCCACGTTCCTTTACACATCTGTTCACATGTCTGGTGTATGTTGGTAGCCAACATAAATGTGTATCCATTAAAATGTGGAAATTTCACATACATAGTTGTGAATGTCATCAATGGCTCTCTCACATAAAAAAAAAAAAAGAAGAAGGGTGACATAGTATGCTTTAACAAGAGAGTCACTCTTTTCCTTTTAGTACAATGAACTGGCGACAGTAGAACATTACGGTTGGAACTAGACCATGTGGATCTCTGCAGGAAGCATAAAGCCACAGTCCTGCCAGTAAGACACACTGGTATCAGTGGCGGGTTGGCTGCATGCTCAGCCTGGGATGAATGGCCATCATACACTCTGCGGCTCGTAACTCCTCTGTCACCCATCTTATGGGCACATTTCCTTCCTCATTTCTAACACCTGCCATAACATGATTACCCTCTACAGCTCCTTCACAGATGTTGCATAATCCTAGGCTTCAATTACCAGCTTACAGAACATATCTACATCGCCTTCAACTCTTCTAGTGACACAATAATTGCAATTAGTAACACCAGCTATTCTAGGGAAGTGCAAACCAACTGAAAGTTTTCATTCTCCTTTAGAGAAAAAATTAAAAACAAGTACCCATAAAAAAACTAAATACTCCTTTCAACATCACTCAAGACTGACATCTGCTCCAGGCTAATTCATATGCTAAGTTCTTATATTTATTGGAGATTTCACATAGCCATAGAATAGAGATAGAAAGATATCCATCCCCACCAACATCCCACTTGACAAATGATGTAGTTGCGTTCCCTGATGGGTTCTTCCATAAGGAAGATCAACATCTTAGAGGACAGGGGTTAATGTTCACTAAAAAGTTTAAATACTAGCTTAAGCCTCGTACACACGGTCAGACTTCCATCTGACTTTTCCGTGTTTTTTTTGTCCGAACGGAGTTGGTTGGGAACACCCATAGCATACACACGCTCTGATTTTTCTGCAAACTTTCTTAAAACTTCTTACAACATCGCAGGTTTTTTCTGCTCTTTTCTGCTCTTTACTGACACCCTTTGGTCAACTTCTGCTATTGTTGGTTGATTTTAACATTAGTTGTTTTGTCCATCGGACTAAAGTCCGATGGTTATCTGTACACACGGTCGGACTTTGCTCCATCTGACTTTTGTTGGGCAAAAGTTTGTCCGTTTGCAGACCCAACTTTTGTCCGATGAAATCCAAAACCAAACTAAAAAAGTTTGTCCGATGGAGCGTACACACGGTCGGATTGTTGGTCCAACTTGCTCAAAACGAAGTTTGTTGGGCAAAAGTCCGACCGTGTGTACGGGGCTTTAGGATGGGGCTCGATTTTTTAAGTCAAAAGCTGGCTATACACACATTGATTTAGTTTGTTTACCTACCTGCCTACCGAGTGAATTCTGACACTTCTCTCCTACATGTAAAAATCTTTTTTTTAAGCAGAGACCCTGGATAATAAAATGGTGGATGTTGCATATTTAAATTGTCACGCAATATTTGCGCAGTGGTTTTTCAAACGCAATTTTTTTTTGAGGAAACAATTTAATGAGTTTTAATGTGCAAAAGCACAATATAACACCTAATTGTTTGGGAATATATAAAAGAAGAA
Organism: Rana muscosa; assembly: GCA_029206835.1. Classification (NCBI taxonomy): domain Eukaryota; kingdom Metazoa; phylum Chordata; class Amphibia; order Anura; family Ranidae; genus Rana; species Rana muscosa. The sequence continues at coordinate 325,731,086 of CM055120.1, read as the reverse complement.
GATGTTACACCGAGTGAATGGATATCTAACATGTCACACATTAAAACAGTGTACGCCCATGGAACGGTGCCAAACTACCGCACCTAAAAATCTCCATAGGCGACGCTTTAAAAGCTTTTACACGTTACCATTTATACAGGTCTGGTCCAAGAATTATTGCTCTCGCTATATGGTTCGCGGAGATACCTTACATGTGTGGTGCAGACATCGTTAACATATGCGTGCGCTTTCTTGTGAAAAAAAAACATATGCGTGTGCAACCTACGCATGCGCTTGCCTTTGGGGGGGGGGGACTTTAATAATTTTTTTACACTGCTAATTTTTTTTAGCACTTTATTGCAGTCACAAGGAATGTAAACATCCTTTGTGACAGCAATAGGCATTGACAGGTACTCTTTATGGCGCAATCTGTTGTCTATCAAACCCCAGATGTCTCCTCTGCCCTTACAAGCATGTGATTACACCAAGATCGGTGTGATCAGATACTTCACCAATTTAAAAATAGAGCTGTTTATATTCAGAAAACCAGAAGTGACGTAAATGTAGGAATCGTCCAAAATTCAAGCCACGTATGGAAACCTAAATAGTATTGCGCAGAAACTCATAGAAATAGATTTAAGGTTACTATGGATTTATGCATGTCACAATCCAACATTGTTGTATTATATAAACCCTATCACAGTGAATACATTTTATGGGGGGGGAGCAAATATGAGGCTAAGAACAAATGGCAAAAAGGGATAAACTGTAGGGGGGGGGGGGTATGTGAAGAATCAACATTGCCTCGTTTTCAATTTGCACCAGTTTTCAAGTTGTATCTAGAGGCCTGCTAGAAATGCAAGCACATACAGTCATGGCCGAAATTGTTGGCACCCCAGAAATTTTTCCAGAAAATCAAGTATTTCTCACAGAAAAGTATTGCAGTAACACATGTTTTGCTATACACATGTTTATTCCCTTTGTGTGTATTGGAACAAAACAAAAAAAGGGGAGGAAAAAAAGCAAATTGGACATAATGTCACACAAAACTCCAAAAATGGGCTGGTCAAAATTCTTGGCACCCATTCAAAATTGTGGATAAATAAGATTGTTTCAAGCATGTGATGCTCCTTTAACCACTTAACGACCGCTCACTGTATATATACGTCGGCACAATGGCACCGACAGGCACAATCATGTACAGTGTACGTGATTGCCTTTGTACAGTTGGGGGGTCCAATCGGACCCCCCTTCTGTACAGTGAGCGGTCGGAATTCGTTGGGGAGCGATCCGACATGAGGGGACGGCCGTTCGATTCCGGCCACCCCCCCCGTGATCGCTCCCGGCGAATGGAAATGCCCCCTCTGTCTGTCGAATGTACACACAGGCAGAGGAAGCAGGAGGAAGTGATGTCATCTCTTGTGCGAGCGCCGTACAAGAGAAGACATCAAGGTTAGTGCACAAACACTACACTAACACCAGCACACATAGGCACATAAATCGCCCCCCCCCAGATCACCCCCCAGCCCCCAGTCACAGTGTCACTGATTGCAGTGACCATTTATTTACTGATCACTGCAATCAGTGACATTTGTGACTGTAAAAGTGTCACTACATTTAGTTTTAGGTCCAGTGTAGCCCCCTAACCCCCCCTAATAAAGATTTAACCCCCTTGATCGCCCCCCAGGTAACCCTTTCACCCCCTATCACCACTGTCGCTAAGCGATCATTTTTCTGATCGCTGTCTTAGCGTCGGTGATGCAGATCGGTAGCCAGTAATTTTTTTTAGGTTCGCCGCAGGTTTTTATAGCGTCAGGTACCCCCATATATTATCTAATAAAGGTTTTAACCCCCTAATTGCCCCTAGTTAACCCTTTCACCAGTGATCATCATATAAGTGTTACGGGTGACACTGGTTAGTTAGTTTGCTTTTTATAGTGTCAGGGCACCCGCCGTATATAACCCAATAAAGGTTTAACCCCCAGATCGCCCGGCGGGTGATATCAATTAGGTTTTAGCGTCAGAGAGGGTCTGCGTCACACCCCAGGCAGCGTCAGGTTAGTGCCAGTAACGCTAACACCCACGCGTGAAGCATACACCTCCCTTAGTGGTATAGTATCTGAACAGATCAATATCTGATCTGATCAGATCTATACTAGCGTCCCCAGCAGTTTAGGGTTCCCAAAAACGCAGTGTTAGCGGGATCACCCCAGATACCTGCTAGCACCTGCGTTTTGCCCCTCCGTCCAGCCCAGGCCACCCAAGTGCAGTATCGATCGATCACTGTCACTTACAAAACACAACAAACATAACTGCAGCGTTCGCAGAGACAGGCCTGATCCCTGCGACTCCAGTGCTGTAGGAGGTGATTTCACCACCACAGTTAAAAAAAAAAAGCAAATATGCCGAAGCATTGGGGCAGCAGGGGCGGAGGAGCGATTTTGCTCCTAATGCCGTGTACATACGGTCGAAATTCCGACGGAGGCTTGCCCGTGGAAAAGTCCGACCATGTGTGTGCGGCATAACTTTTTTGCGGGAGGATGCCCCCATGCTTCGGCATATATAAATGGTGCATGTATGCCCATCATTAGAAGTGGGTGGATGAAGGGCGGTATTCTAATGGTGGGCATACCCACCGATCAATCTCTTTTTTCGTTCAGCCACCTGGCTGCATGAAAAAAAAAAGATATCAGCAACGTACTGGTATGTTGCTGGACTTTGAATGGTTATACCAGATTGATGCCTGCGGGTTTAGGTATCATCTTGGTATCATTCTTTTCAGCCAGCGGCCGGCTTTCATGTAAAAGCAATCCTAGTGGCTAATTAGCCTCTGGACTGCTTTTACAAGCAGTGGGAGGGAATGTCCCCCCCCCCCCCCGGATATAAAAAGCGCCATTGGGAAAGCATTTTATCACACCGATCTTGGTGTGGTCAGATGCTTTGAGGGCAGAGGAAAGATCTAGGGTCTAGACCCCAGTTTTTTCAAAAAAAGAGTACCTGTCACTACCTATTGCTATCATAGGGGATATTTACATTCCCTGAGATAACAATAAAAATGATGAAAAAAAAATAATAATATGGAAGGAACAATTTAAAAAAAAAAGCACCCCTGTCCTGCCCTGCTCTTGCCCAATGGCGAACGCAAGCGTCGGTCTGGCGTCATATGTAAACAGCAATTGCACCATGCATGTGAGGTATCACCGTGAAGGTCAGATCGAGGGCAGTAATTTTAGCAGTAGACCTCCTCTGTAAATCTAATGGGGTAACCTGTAAAGGCTTTTAAAAATGTATGTAGTTTGTCACCAATGCGCGTTTGTGCGAAATTTTAAAGCATGTCGTGTTTGGTATGTACTCAGCCTAAGATCATCTTTTTTATTTCATCAAACATTTGGGCAATATAGTGTGTTTTAGTGCATTAAAATTTAAAAAAAAGTGTATTTTTTCCCCAAAAAATGCGTTTGAAAAATCGCTGCGCAAATACTGTGTAGAAAAAAAAAATGCAACACCCACCATTGTATTCTGTAGGGCCTTTGCTTTAAAAATATATATAATGTTTGGGGGTTCAACATAATTTTCTTGCAAAAAAAAATATGTTTTCATGTAAACAAAAAGTGTCAAAAAGGGCTTTGTCTTCAAGTGGTTAGAAGAGTGGATGTAAGCTTCCTAATGTTGTGTATAAAATGCCAGAACAGTTCAAACCCCCCCCCCAAATGACCCCATTTTGGAAAGTAGACACCCCAAGCTATATACTGAGAGGCATGTCGAGTCCATGGAATATTTTATATGTTGACACAAGTTGCGGAAAAAAGACAATTTTTTTTTTTTTTTTGCACAAAGTTGTCACTAAATGATATATTGCTCAAACATGCCATGGGCATATGTGGAATTACACCCCAAAATACATTCTGTTGCTTCTCCTGAGTACGGGGATACCACATGTGTGAGACTTTTTGGGAGCCTAGCCGCGTACGGAACCCCAAAAACCAATCACCGCCTTCAGGCTTTCTAAGCGTGTAAATTTTTGATTTCACTTCTCACTGCCTATCACAGTTTCGGAGGCCATGGAATGTCCAGATGGCACAAAACCCCCCCAAATGACCCCATTTTGGAAAGTAGACACCCCAAGCTATTTGCTGAGAGGTATTGTGAGTATTTTGCAGATCTCGCTTTTTGTCACAAAGTTTTGAAAATTGAAAAAAAAAAGAAAAAAAAATGTTCTTTCTTCATTTTCAAAAACAAATGAGAGCTGTAAAATACTCACCATGCCTCTCAGAAAACAGCTTGGGGTGTCTACTTTCCAAAATGGGGTCATTTGGGGGGGTTTTGTGCTATTTTGGCATTTTATGGCCTTCGAAACTGTGATAGGTAGTGAGGAGTCAAATCAAATATTTGTGCCTAGAAATCCTGAAGGCGGTGATTGGTTTTCGGGGTCCCGTACGCGGCTAGGCTCCTAAAAAGTCCCACACATGTGGTATCCCCGTACTCAGGAGAAGCAGCAGAATGTATTTTGGGGTGCAATTCCACATATAACCATGGCATGTGTGAGCAATATATCATTTAGTGCCAACTTTTTGTAATTTTTTATTTTTTTTTGTCATTATTCAATCACTTGGGACAAAAAAAAAAATATTCAATGGGCTCAACATGCCTCTCAGCAATTTCCTTGGGGTGTCTACTTTCTAAAATGGGGTCATTTGGGGGGGTTTTGTACTGCCCTGCCATTTTAGCACCTCAAGAAATGAGATAGGCAGTCATAAATTTAAAGCTGTGTAAATTCCAGAAAATGTATCCTAGTTTGTAAACGCTATAACTTTTGCGCAAACCAATAAATATACGCTTATTGACATTTTTTTTACTAAAGACATGTGGCTGAATACATTTTGGCCTAAATGTATGACTAAAATTGAGTTTATTCGATTTTTCTTATAACAAAAAGTAGAAAATATCATTTTTTTTCAAAATTTTCGGTCTTTTTCCGTTTATATCGCAAAAAATAAAAATCGCAGAGGCAATCAAATACCATTAAAAGAAAGCTCTATTTGTGGGAAGAAAAGGACGCAAATTTCGTTTGGGTACAACATTGCATGTCCGTACAATTTACAGTTAAAGCAGCGCAGTGAAAAATTCTGAATTCACCTCTGGTACTTTAGCTACCAAATGGTCCGGGGCTTAAGTGGTTAAACTCACCTGGGGCAAGTAACAGGTGTGGGCCATATAAAAAAAAAAAAAAATCACACCTGAAAGCAGATAAAAAGGAGAGAAGTTCACTTAGTCTTTGCATTGTGTGTCTGTGTGTGCCACACTAAGCATGGACAACAGAAAGAGGAGAAGAGAACTGTCTGAGGACTTGAGAACCAAAATTGTGGAAAAATATCAACAATCTCAAAGTTACAAGTCCATCTCCAGAGATCTAGATTTGCCTTTGTCCACAGTGTGCAACATTATCAAGAAGTTTGCAACCCATGGCACTGTAGCTAATCTCTCTGGGCGTGGACGAAAGAGAAAAATTGATGAAAGGTTGCAACGCAGGATAGTCCGAATGGTGGATAAGCAGCCCCAAACAAGTTCCAAAGAAATTCAAGCTGTCCTGCAGGCTCAGGGAGCATCAGTGTCAGCGCAAACTATCCGTTGACATTTAAATGAAATAAAACGCTATGGCAGGAGACGCAGGTGGACCCCACTGCTGACACAGAGACATAAAAAAGCAAGACTACAGTTTGCCAAAATGTACTTGAGTAAGCCGAAATCCTTCTGGGAAAACGTCTTGTGGACAGATGAGACCAAGATAGAGCTTTTTGGTAAAGCACATCATTCTACTGTTTACCGAAAACGGAATGAGGCCTACAAAGAAAAGAACACAGTACCTACAGTGAAATATGGTGGAGGTTCAATGATATTTTGGGGTTGTTTTGCTGCCTCTGGCACTGGGTGCCTTGAATGTGTGCAAGGCATCATGAAATCTGAGGATTACCAAAGGATTTTGGGTCGCACTGTAGAGCCCAGTGTCAGAAAGCTGGGTTTGCGTCCGAGATCTTGGGTCTTCCAGCAGGACAATGACCCCAAACATACGTCAAAAAGCACCCAGAAATGGATGGCAACAAAGCGCTGGAGAGTTCTAAAGTGGCCAGCAATGAGTCCAGATCTAAATCCCATCAAACACCTGTGGAGAGATCCTAAAATTGCTGTTGGGAAAAGGCGCCCTTCCAATAAGAGAGACCTGGAGCATTTTGCAAAGGAAGAGTGGTCCAAAATTCCGGGTGAGAGGTGTAAGAAGCTTATTGATGGTTATAGGAAGCGACTGATTTCAGTTATTTTTTCCAAAGGGTGTGCAACCAAATAATATTAAGTTAAGGGTGCCAAGAATTTTGACCAGCCCATTTTTGGAGTTTTGTGTGAAATTATGACCAATTTGCTTTTTTTCCCTCCCTTTTTTTGTTTTGTTCCAATACACACAAAGGGAATAAACATGTGTATAGCAAAACATGTGTTACTGCAATACTTTTCTATGAGAAATACTTGATTTTCTGGAAACAT